>CM046298.1:41171382-42371382 GCA_025267735.1 Mactra quadrangularis | reverse complement strand
GAGGTATCGTTTGGGAGGAGCAGATTTTTAATTAAACTAAAATTAAGGGGTTTTAATTGTTATCTCATATTCTGTCACGGTCTTTACCGGACCCAAAGCAGTCAAAATTCTAAGTCAAAGGATCATGATTTATTAGAGGACTTCAGGAAACACCTATTGGACAAAATTAAGCGCCATTATAAACACTGTTTAAACTAAAAAAGACATCTAAAACAACAAAATGCTATCTATACCCATTGTATTGTTTATATCAACATACACACTATAAACGACAGCTGATCATTACTAATTTACTAACAGGTAATCATCAATAAAACTATAAACAGCATATAAAAATCAACTATAAAAATCGCATCGCATCGTATAGTATCGTAATGAATCGCATCGCATCGTATAGTATCGTAATGAATCGCATCGCATCGTATAGTATCGTGATGAATCGCATCGCATCGTATAGTATCGTGATGAATCGCATCGCATCGTATAGTATCGTGATGAATCGCATCGCATCGTATAGTATCGTGATGAATCGCATCGTATCGCATCGTGTCAATTGCGGCACATCGTATCCGTTAGAATTGTTTAATAAGTTCTTAAGATCTCTTATCATAGACTCAATCCCAATTAAGGTGGACATATGGGCATATTTTTTTTCATTTTTTTCATGTCGTCAAATATGAGTTTTAAATCAATTAAGGGCATTGTAGACATATTCTGTACATGGTATAAAAATCTTTTCAGCTGAGCTAGTATACTTTTTTAGATATAGGCTGGTGAAAGGTCTCACCTAGCATTAATAAATGTGCTCATGAAAATCGAATATGTGCTGCAAATCTCACTTATTTAAAAGTAGTAATGGTCAAACTGTTGAGAAATTCAATACGGTTGCATTCTATAACGTATTATGTTTCGGAATAAATGATAAAGACTGAAGAGTAAGCCAGATACTGTCAAAAAAACATAAATATTGAATATGCTATTTTCATTAGTTTAATTTGTTTTAAAATGTCATTCATATCAATTGTTCCAGAACGATACAAACAAGTTTAATATAGATTAAAACTGTTTAAAATAGTTAGATACCATTGTCTTTGTGTTATAACAAAACGCTGTGTGCATGTGAACCACCACAAAGCAACCAATAAAGAATATAATTGTTGTCCCGTACGTTATAAAAATTGACTCGTACGTAGTATACTTCAGTTTGGTCATCCTAACTATTGATAACTAAGTTAAAATGCAAGAATACAACTTACATTGTTGCGTAATTTGTTTTATAATTCAATGTACTTGTGTTTTACATATAAAACTGCGATAATATCTTTAAATTACAATGATTACGCGAACCATTATCATTTTTCCAAGAGAAAAACATTCAACAATTTTGTGACAAGTTTAACAAAGAAACATAGTGCTCAATATAACGCATAAACTAATAGAAACTATTTAGTAGTGGGGTAACATGTGATTTAAAACCATCAAATCATCCGGCAAATGCATGTTTAGACAATTCTACCGTGTCCCGTACGTTATTAAATAAGTAAGATAATGTATGAACCTGATCAAATTATTGCAGTGTGTGCTAAAATGATTCTAAAGTTATAATTTGATCAAACGATGCATTGTTTTAGTTTATCATTTCAAAGCTAGATGGTATTCAATTGAGAACAATGCAAACTATTCATCATTTTTGGCAAATAACAAGTACTACACCTTATTTTCCCGTAACTCTTGTTAGTTACTTTTGAACATCATCAATTTCATTATAATTGCCGTTCCGATAATAGTTTCGTCTGTGAAGATTAAATGCATGTTAAGGAACCTTACAAAAGCAATTTATCATAAATATTCAGACGATTATCAATTATTGTGTCACATTTTGTCCCGTACGTTACGGACTCGTACGTTATTTTTCATTTTGTATTTACTGTTTTTTTGTGTGTCACAAATATGCACCTTAAATGAATTATAAAAACACTTTATAAACTTTTTATTTAATCATTGAAGATAAGTTCAATGAAGAATTTATATATCTATTTGAAAAGGTTTGTTAGATAATTTGATTTTACTAATTGTCCCGTTCGTTACGTGGTGAAAATTACGATTCATTTTTTAATGAATAAGCTCACAAATTACCGATACCAATAAAATGTCAGCTAAAATGTATATCTTATCATTAGGATATAACATTATTGACTTTAATTACACAAAAAGTGTGTAAAGAGTGCAAAGCTGTGAGCTTAATGAAGCCATTAAATGAATGTCCCGTACGTTATCGGAGTTTGGAGACAACGTTTGTTGTATGAGGTGTGAAAAATTATTTTTGAATTTACATTATAATATGTGTTTTTCTGAAGGATTTAGTTATAATTGACATAATAAATATATATTTAATTGGAAATCTGTCTGAATTTTTTAACAATTTGAAGCTAACTTTAAGAATTTGTCATTGGAGACATAGGGATTTTATACACCCTAGCTTAATTAGGAGACAATATTTTGAAAAAATAGAAGTTTTCTTCACGAAATATGTCGCTTATACTATTACTATAGCACTATCACTTGTAAATATGCATTTCATTTACATAAATTCTGTAAGTTAAATTCCTGGAAACATGATAAACGTTGGAGACATCAAATGTACATTCTAAGCGGGAATGAGTCCATATCGAATCCTAATCACACAGCTATAAAGGAGGGTAATTAATTTGATCAGGGATTTTATATAAAACATTAATTTGTTGTAAAACCATTATAATGATCGAGTTAGCCTACAAGCCATTCTCACACACAGAGTCTAGTGGGATTCTCGATACTAGCCGAGAATCTTGATAACCTCGGGATACGAGAATGATTGTTTGTTTTTTATTATCTCATTCTGTCAATTAGGATCTTAAACAATAGTGTAGGCCTATGAATTATTTTCCTCAATATTATATAAGCACGAATTACAAAGAGTTTATAAGTTTTATTTCCGGTACTCAACGCTTGCGAGCGTTTCAGGAGCGGCATCAGATTCTGTAATTGGGGTCCGTACTCTAAACATATCATTCTGAAACAAATCATTCCTCTAACAAATTTCCATTCGGAACTCCTCGGTCATGTACTTCGATTCATTTAATAAATGGTCGAGGTGTTCCGAATGACAAATTACAAATGTATCCACAGGGTATTGTATTTTGTGAATCTATCTTGGACTCGCATTGCAACTTACATTGTTTAATGTAACTTTAATTTCTTTTTGTATGAGTATGTATATAACTGTATACGTCGTACTTGAAAACGATGCATAGATTATGTGTATGATCTGTTCACTAAGGCCACAACAAGTTGATCATATGTTCTATGGATTCGCTCGCACATTAATTTTGACGGTTTTTACAAAAAAATAATATTTTTATTTCCTCGTTCGCTCATAAAATTTTGGTCAAACCGCTATAAAAAAGCAAGTGAATAAAGACTTTTTTTCTTCGCTCGCTCGCCCCAATGTTTTTTTTTCAGAAAAATACATAGAACACATGATCAACTTGTTGTGGCCTAAGTCTTTATGTTTTTTACTTTCGTATGAGTTATCGTCTGATATCAGAGCTAACTTTAACAACAAGCTACATGTAGTTTATTGTGTATGGATTTAGTAAAGTTTATTAAAGTTTGACATCTTTAAATGCCTTGGTTTCTATGACTTAATAATCTATTTGATTTTGTATATATTCATATTATAGTCGTAACTCGTTGTTTGAATGAGTAATCAAGTTTATTCAAGTTTAAAATATTGTGGAAAGATAGAGGGCAGTGATATACAAAATGTATTAAATAAATCGATGTATGGCATATTGATTGTGAGTAATATTAAATTTTGTGTTTTTGATGCGAGAACAAACTAACATTTTAATTGTGACAGTAGGCCTATGATTTGCTGCAAACTATTAATTCAACGTGCATCATGAACAACCGGAAGTAGAGTCGTTAGTTTAAATTGTTTTAATCATGCGTTAGTGAAAAATTGGAAAGAAGTGGGAAATTATTACAAGTAGATATGTTTTACTTCATTACAGTGAATATTGAATGGAAGTCCATGAAGTTATATTCAAAAGAGAACAGTCTGGATTTGTACAAATTTTATAGATCTTAACGGTGTCTTCGTGTATTATGGTTGTATTAAAACTCCGCTGTGATATATACTACGAGTAGTTGAAAATGTAAGATTACCAGTTCCCGGTCGTAAATTAATCATTATATAGTTCACAGATTGTCTTACGTGATCTATTATGTATGCCCGAATTTTGATGTGGAGAAATTGAACTAAAAGTGCGTAGCAATTTCAGTTTGTACTTTGTGAAATCACGGAACTATGTTACAATGAATTGATAGATATCTAACCGTACATTTGTCAAGTTGGACCCTAGAATATATTTAATAACTTGATTTAAATCAAATTCGTAATTCATACAAGTATTCGGTTATCTATTTTAAAGATGGCGACGGACAATTTTACGTTTCGGGAATATTATGTGGTCTTGACAGCGATCAGTAGTTGTTTGTCTATTTTCGGCGCCATTTTGATTTTTCTGACTTACTTGAAAGGACTACCGGAAGTTAGGAACTTCACGCGTCTACTGTTGGTATATTTAACAATCGCTGACGTTTTAACGGCTGCTGGGAATTTAGTGGCTGCCATACGATATGGTCTCGTACACGGACATAAAGACCACTTTAAAAAATGTGTAGATAACTTCACGGATATGTCGAATTCCACAAACACTTCCATGATTGTCATTGACGGTAGCACGGAAGAAAAATTAATGTGGTTATGTAAAGGGCAAAGTTTTGTGACAACATTTTCCAATATGGCGTCATTTCTGTGGACACTTGTGATTGCTGCACATTTATGGTTCTCTGTTGTTTACAAGACTCAGAAGTCAGAGACTAAATACATGCACGTGGTGTATCACGTGATCTGCTGGCTGGTCCCACGTACGTATTACAATAACTTTACATTTTGATGGTTAATCAAGGGGAACCGGAGAAAGATTATTCCCTTTGGCAGTTTCAAAATGCTGCTGTTAAAATTTTGATTATGAATTTCAAATATATTTCGTAGGAATCCGGAAGTCCTGTAAGAGACCATTGGGTCCTCTGAATGGGTGTTATATTCGTATTTTATTCAAACCAACTAATTTTAAATATCAAAATTGCATTATTATATGGCCTATGGCGTTGTTAAAGCTAAACTAAGCATTAAATGTTTTGTTCTCAAGCTGAATTCAGTTCCGTCAAGAACTTTTTTCAATTTAAAGACTCAATCCCAATTAAGGTGGATATATGGGCATATTTTTTCTCTTTTTTTCATGTCATCAAATATGAGTTTTGAATTAATAAAAGGCATTGTAGACATGTTCTGCACGCAGTATAAAAATACCTTCAGGTGGGATAGTATACTTTTTTAGATATAGGCTTGTGAAAGGTCACACCCAGCATTAATAAATGTGCTTATGAAAATCGAACATGTGCTGTAAATTTCATTTATCTAAAAGTAGTAATGGTCAAACTGTTGAGAAATTCAATACGGTTGCATTCTATAAGGTATTATGTTTCAGAATAAATGATGAAGACTGAAGAGTAAACCAGATACTTTCAGAAAAACATAAATATTGAATACGCTATTATCATTAGTTTTATTTGTTTTAAAATGTCATTCATATCAACTGTTTCAGAATGATACAAACAAGTTAAATATAGAATGAAACTGTTTAAAATAGTTAGATACCACTGTCCTAGTGTTATAACAAAACGTTGTGTGCATGTGAACCACCACAAAGCAACCAATAAAGAATATAATTGTTGTCCCGTTAGCAAAATTGGCTCGTACGTTATATACTTCAGTTTGGTCATCTAAACTATTGATAACTAAGTTAAACTGCAAGAATACAACTTATATTGTTGTGTAATTTGTTTCACAATTCAATGTTCTTGTGTTTTACATATAAAACTACAATAATATCTCTCAATTACAATAATTACGCGAACCATTTTCATTTTTCCAAGAGAACAACATTCAACAATTTTGTGACAAGTTTATCAATGTTACATAGCAAACTAACGCATAACTAAATAAAAGCTATTTAGTAGTGGGGTAACATGTGATTTACAACCATCAAATCATCCGACAAATGTATGTTTAGACGATTCTACACTGTCCCGTACGTTATTAAATAAGTAAGATAATGTATGAACCTGATCAAATTATTGCAGTGTGTGCTAAAATGATTCTCAAGTTATAATTTGATCAAATGGGGCATCGTTTTAATTTATTATTTCAAAACTAGATAGTATTAAATTAAGAACAATGCAAACTATTCATCATTTATTGCAAATAATAAGTTACTATAACTTATTTTCCCGTCACTCTTGTTAGTTACTTTTGAACATCATCAATTTCATTGAAAAAGAAATTTACCATAATTATTCAGACGATTATCAATTATTGTGTCACATTTTGTCCCGTACGTTACGGAGTCGTACGTTATTTTTCATTTTGTATTTACTGGTTTTTTGTGTGTCACAAATATGTACTTTAAATGAATTATAAAAACACTTTATAAACTTTTTATTTAATCATTGAAGATCAATTCAATGAAGAATTTATATATCTATTTGAAAAGGTTTGTTAGATAATTTCATTTTACTAGTTGTCCCGTTCGTTACGTGGTGAAAATTACGATTCATTTTTAATAAATGAGCTCATAAATTACCGATACCAATAAAATGTCAGCTAAAATGAATATTTTATCATTAGGATATAACTTTATGGACCTTACTTACACAAAAATACTTTGTAAAGAGTGCAAAGCTGAGAGATTAATGCAGCCTTTAAATAAATGTCCCGTATGTTATCCGAGTTTGGAGACAACGTTTGTTGTATGAGGTGTGGAAAATTATTTTTGAATTTACATTATAATATGTGTTTTTCTTGAGGATTTAGTAATAATTGACATATTTAAGATATATTTAATTGGAAATCTGTCTGAATTTTTTAACAATTTGAAGCTAACTGTAATAATTTGTCATTGGAGACATAGGGATTTTCTACACCCTAGCTTAATTAAGAGACAATATTTTGAAAAAATCGAAGTTTTCTTCACTAAATATGTCGTTTATACTTTTACTATAGCACTATCACTTGTAAATATGCATTTTATTTACATAAATTCTGTAAGTTAAATTCCTGGAAACATAACAAACGTTGGAGACATCAAATGTACATTCTAAGTCGGAATGAGACTAAAACGCCAAAATGATCTATTACAAACTGACCATAGAACGATAACAACATAGGCCTACATTGTCTAGTGGTATTGACATTATAAGCTTTGAACAATCAAATAGGACATACGTTTATGTACGAAATTACGGCCTATGCCATTTTGAATTGAATTTCGTTAATGACGACATCAGTGGATTTGTCGTCAGTGTAAAAGGCTAAAGTTTTTCGGGAGTTGTTCAATTATAAATGAAACCAAAGCATTTTTTCGAATAAAACTATTAATTGCGTGTTACGTTGGGACACGCTCAAAACGACGCTGGCCCACTTTATTTTCATATTCAAATAACACTTAATGTTATTTCATATTAATCAATAAAAACTACCGTAATCGGCAAAAAATGCTTTTTCTTTTCATAAATAACATGTTGGAAAATTAATATTGTGCAAAAAATTATTATATGGCGAACATTTTTCGCAACGTGTAGGTCAAATTAAAAGTAAACACTTGTAAACGTTCTAAACGATTTATTTTGTTACAATTTTATATTTTGTTTAAAACATTTTTATTTATTTTGTCAAAAGTGTTATATCATAGAACTATTGGACAAGTTTGATCAATAATCACGTCAAAATCTAGGTTACCAGGTCAAATCACATGAAAAATTTGTTACAAATCTTATCACACGTTCTTTGCCCTCAAGTAAACAATGTAGATCCGTGTTTGCATTTTTGTTATGTTTTTTTTCTGAAAGAAAAGTCGATGATGCTTTGAGTGGCAGGCTAGGACTCTAGAGTTAAGTTATTGCCCTTTAATCGAAATACATAACCACAAGTGTTTGTCATTAGAAACACCTCGACTTTTTATTCATTAGTAGTTGTGAATGGCCTTCTAGAAGTTCCGGACAGGGTGTTTGTATGACTCGTATTATGCCACATTTGTTTCTTTGTATTTTCTCAGTGAGTATAGTGATAGTATTGTTAGATAAAGATTATCTTGGTGAAGATTATTGTTATGGTACTGGTGTATGGTGTGGTATAAGGAGCAATTTACATTCTAGTATTATACAACAATGGATGTATATAGCGGATATAGGATGGCAGGTCCCTTGTTATATACTTGTATGTTTATTATACATGCATATGAAATTACACTTGGTAAGTAATGTCAAAAGTAAATCATTTTCATGAATTGAAGGGGCTAGTTTAACGCCATAGAAACACACTGTATATATGTCATATATCACGGCGACCTACTCACTGTTTCTGGAAGGGCTAATTCTATGGATTTTGCTGTTAACCAGTTACTCGGCGCATACTTCCGTCAGTAACTGAAAACTGCCTTACATGATTTAGAATCAGTGGTTGGAGGGAGAATGACCATAAAACTTATTGCATGACCAACTCCATGAAAGAATGCCCCGCCCTGGAATCAAACCTGCGACCCCTCGATCAGCAGACTCATGTGGTCTGAAAAAATCAACTCTTTTAGAGAAATTATTCCTGGTCATCGATCTTCTATTAGCTCTAATTTATCATTGTCGTCTTGGATTACAATGCTCCGACAGATGGCGCCACTATTGTAAACGACATTTTCAAATATCTATTTTCACGTGAAGTGAAGCAACTGTTTATTACATTTCAAGCCTTGTACGAGGAAGCGATAATCAGTATAGCCCCATACGGGATTCTAACTCAAGGATCTATAGTCTAGCGCATAAAACTGCCATCTTTCTTCCCTCGAAAATTCCCAATTGTTCCCGTGAATTTTGGTCCTTAGCTTCAATTCCTCTGCACAAAACTTGAATATAAGGTTAATTGGGTCATTTGCAAAAAAAATCGTACAGAGTATTCAAAATAAACAATTGCAAATCGTTGGTTAACATTGGAATTTTCGGACATAGTGATGTATTTGATAATGTTACTTTATGCACAAGCTGGGTAACCTTGTACATTTTTGTAACTAGGTCAACATTGATTACTTCAGTCATATCGACAGCTTCTTTTCTAGGTAAGTCTAACTAACTCGCTTGTGATTTTTATATTACAGTATTTTCGTCTCAGGGGACAAAAGCTTGGCGTTGTTTCAGACAGATTAAGAAATGAAGATGGTAATTTTGTTTATATATGGTTGATAATTTATTTGTTAAAACTATGGGGCATTACACGATTCTTTATAACAGCGTATGTACCAGATGAAACTATGAATAATCATCATTTTAGAATGTTCTTGGGATTTCTGTTGACCATGCAGAGTTATGGTGCTAGTGGTCAGGCGTTTTGGAATTGTATACTATTCTGTTTCTTAGACGAAACTGTGAGAAAAACAATGAAAGGATGGTTTTACAGAAGGACAGGTGAAAGAAGACATTTACTGAGCTCAGATTCTATAAATTGATGATAAAAATAGAAGTTGTTTCCCTTTTCACCAGTACTTTTTTCCCATCGGCTACAAGACTGTGTGGAACAAGCTCCCTAACCTCATTGCAATTGCTCACAGCTAGTCTTGATACATTCAAGTATAGGCTGACAGAGATGTAAATTACATTGCTCATTGTACGTAGCTTTGAAAGTTTTTAAACTGCATGTGTGTCTTAACTGTTTGTCCCACACCACGTCTTTAACATTTACCTGTGCGACAATACCCCCAGAATAGGATCTACCCAAGTTCTTAACAGGAAGAAAAATTTGGTGATAAAGGATATATTTACTAATCATAACATTGTCAGCTCTGTGTGGATTTTTTTTATTTGTATCAACCTTCTGTCATGTTGTTGCCGTGAGGAAGATAAATTATATTTTGTTATACCACATCGTTGAACTAGGAAGCAGGCAATGAAAGATATGGATAATGTTTATTAAACTTTATGAGTGTCTTGTTGGTGTTATGGTAAAGCGGCCTACCATTACAAGTATGCTTGACCAAGTGGTGGTGGTTTTTCCGCCATGCTAATTTTGTATAATAAATGAAATGTACAACTTTTTTTCTATAATGCATACCTTTGAAACGGATTGTTTCATTTATAATGGTTACCCCAACACTTACGTTTTGTTATTTTGTACGCACTATAATTGCTATGTATAATCTCTTGTATTCAAGTACACTACCTTTTATAATAAAAGAATAGTAACGAAACGTACACGATTATGTGTACGGGATCGTCTCGGTGCAGTTGCCGCGGCAGTTGGTAGTCTAACATAAAGGGAATTAACTACTGCTGAGAATTGGCGTAAAACCTAAAATTCCACACAGCGGTTATTTCCCTTTATCAAATGAATAACCATTGGCACCACATGATTATTTGATCGTAGTAGAGGCGAATCAATTATTTAATCTTTTGCATTTCAATATTTTCTATGAATTATGTCTTCCTTAAGAACATTATGGTGTGCAAAGTACTTATAGATGAATTGGAATCAGAATTTGCGTAAATTACATTTTGACGTTTACACCGGTTACTTTAAGTGTGTAAAATAGCGTGAATACTTTTCTTTTTCTAAAATTGTCCACATGAGCCAATAAATTGAAATTGGTTACTATGACTCCTCTGCACAGAATAGTTTAGCAAGGGCGGACTTGATAGGACTACTCTTTTTATTCTTCTTGCGCTTTTCCCTCCGAAGTACAATAAGGGGACTCGGTTCAGGTACCACTAGCGCACTCTGATCTCTCCTGTGCATATGCAGGGAACTGTGGAGTGTGACGTCACCATCAAACATGACTCCGCCTACAGAAATAAGAACGCTCTTCCAATCATTCGGAACTCCTCGGCCATTCACTACGAATAACCTCGGACATATTTAGACGCCATTTTGAAAAAAACGGTGTTAAAGTAAACAAATACATGTTCGTTTCTAAAGGCGTTGACTGAATTTTCGCTTTTTAGTCCGTAAATTTAAGATTACATAGTTCAATGATATCGATGAACAATATTTAGTTAAATTTAAAACAAAGAAATAAGTTTTGACACAGATCTGTGTGTATACTGCAAGAACTATTTTGTATAACCGTTACGTGCTTCGCCTCGCGTAGGTAGTAAAAGCACAAAAATCCAGTAAAGACCCCCACGAATCCTTCCGAGATTATTCATTCATGAATGGTCGAGGTGTTCCGAATGTCTTCCAACGTAAAACTTGTTAACAGTGTTCAATAGACATGAATGTGTAGCTAGTACAAGAGCTGATTAAGATTCGTCACACAAGGCTAGTGCCTTGCCAGCTGTAATATTTTTCATGAAAGCAGTCATGTTTTGCTCTATTTCATTTGATTCACGGGTCCGAACGGAGTACTCTAGGAGTACACGGAATTTACTTCGGAGTAAGCAGAGTGTTTCGAATCAAGTTCGTCTCAAATTACCAAAACTACTTTCTTTACTTTTTTGGTGGCGGAGGACTTAAAATTAAAGAGGAAGTAGTGAATATGGTATGCATGTTTCGATGCCATCCAATTGTTTGTTTTAAAAGAAAAACCGACGACAACAAGTATGTGTTTACATCATCAGTTATTGTTGTAGATCACGTGACTATAGAGACCCTGTCATTTATTCTGAATGTATGAAATTCTATTAGATTAAACTTGACCAAATAATTCATCAAAGCACACCATATATGTCTACCTACTTCTCCCAATATATCAATCTTCTTGTCAATAGAAACAAAACTTAATTGAAAAATCTCTGCTAGAGTGATTGGTTATTGTAGTAGATTTATAGATATATGTATATGTTATGCCTTTTATACATCGTCCCGAGAAAATTCCTGCCTGTGATATGTAACTGTGAAGATTCGTAAAGAATATCGAGTGCCCAAGCCTGCAGTCACAGTTTCTCCAACATAGACATATTGCATGTTAGTTTACTAGGGTTTCACCCGGTGGTCTTACGGTGGTGAGACGGATTATGCCAGATGAGCTACCATGATGCCTTAGTTCCCCCTGGGATAAACCGGCATTGGTTTCTCTTCTCGGTGATTCGGGGTTGAATTAAGATCTTAAACCACAGGGGCCACTCACCGCAGGGGCGGCTCCTGGATTTATTTCTAGGGGGGCGGGGTCCGTACTTTTTCTAGGGGGGTCCAAACTTTCGAATTCCCAACCACATTATACACTTTTTGCAGAATAATGCAATATATTAATAATAAAAAATACATAACCATTAAAATCTATGTTAAGCACCGAGAAAAATTGCTTCGTGCTCATAAAATATGACTTTCAGTCAAGAAAAATGTACTGGTACATTTTGAAAATTCTAGGGGGTTCTGAACCCCCTCCCCCGCTAGATCCTCCTATGCTCCGTGATTATTGATTCTACACGGTTTACCCTGCTTAAATGTGGGTCTTCATGGTGTATTGCGGTTGTAGTCCAGGTTGGCCTCGGTGTCGTACCGGGACGTACCGGGGCTGTACTCCAAGACAGAGTTAACTAAGGTTTTCCTCGGTGTCGTACCGGGACGTACCGGGCTGTACTCCAAGACAGAGTTAACTAAGGTTTTCCTCGGTGTCGTACCGGGACGTACCGGGCTGTACTCCAAGACAGAGTTAACTAAGGTTTGCCTCGGTGTCGTACCGGGACGTACCGGGGCTGTACTCCAAGACAGAGTTAACTAAGGTTTGCCTCGGTGTCGTACCGGGACGTACCGGGCTGTACTCCAAGACAGAGTTAACTAAGGTTTGCCTCGGTGTCGTACCGGGACGTACCGGGGCTGTACTCCAAGACAGAGTTAACTAAGGTTTGCCTCGGTGTCGTACCGGGACGTACCGGGGCTGTACTCCAAGACAGAGTTAACTAAGGTTTGCCTCGGTGTCGTACCGGGACGTACCGGGGCTGTACTCCAAGACAGAGTTAACTAAGGTTTGCCTCGGTGTCGTACCGGGACGTACCGGGGCTGTACTCCAAGACAGAGTTAACTAAAATTTGCCTCGGTGTCGTACCGGGACGTACCGGGCTGTACTCCAAGACAGAGTTAACTAAGGTTTGCCTCGGTGTCGTACCGGGACGTACCGGGCTGTACTCCAAGACAGAGTTAACTAAGGTTTGCCTCGGTGTCGTACCGGGACGTACCGGGGCTGTACTCCAAGACAGAGTTAACTAAGGTTTGCCTCGGTGTCGTACCGGGACGTACCGGGGCTGTACTCCAAGACAGAGTTAACTAAGGTTTGCCTCGGTGTCGTACCGGGACGTACCGGGGCTGTACTCCAAGACAGAGTTAACTAAGGTTTTCCTCGGTGTCGTACCGGGACGTACCGGGCTGTACTCCAAGACAGAGTTAACTAAGGTTTGCCTCGGTGTCGTACCGGGACGTACCGGGCTGTACTCCAAGACAGAGTTAACTAAGGTTTGCCTCGGAGTCGTACCGGGACGTACCGGGCTGTACTCCAAGACAGAGTTAACTAAGGTTTGCCTCGGAGTCGTATCGGGACGTACCGGGCTGTACTCCAAGACAGAGTTAACTAAGGTTTGCCTCGGTGTCGTACCGGGACGTACCGGGCTGTACTCCAAGACAGAGTTAACTAAGGTTTGCCTCGGTGTCGTACCGGGACGTACCGGGCTGTACTCCAAGACAGAGTTAACTAAGGTTTGCCTCGGAGTCGTATCGGGACGTACCGGGCTGTACTCCAAGACAGAGTTAACTAAGGTTTGCCTCGGTGTCGTACCGGGACGTACCGGGCTGTACTCCAAGACAGAGTTAACTTAGCAGTAGTGAGTAACAGAACGATTCTCTTCTGTGTTCAGTTAAGGTAGCTGACTTCAAATCACATTTACTCGGCACTGACCATAACTCTTCATGTCATAATTATAGCGTAGAATTGATTACAGAGTGGTATATTATGACTGTTGAAAAAAGGGTGGATTAAAAACGATGTACGGGTAGAGTCAATTGAATGAAAGGGTCGTAACCAATTTAGTTAGATCCACTGGAATGGGCACAACTCACTAGGGTGCGTAGCCTACCAAGAGGACTGTCTTATCTCCAGCAGAAAAAATGACCAAATCAGTTCACTTTCTACAGTAAAATTATACATCGCGCAGTAAACCGAGCATTTCAACAGTCCATGTTACAGGATAGTTTTTAATCGTTAACATGCATTCATAGACAAATACGTATAATCATGCATTATGTAACTTAATATAACTCGCTTAAAAATATGTATACAAGATAAAATCTAAGGCAAGATTTGAAAATAACTCAAGTATATCCCAGTGAAGTCGGCAGTAATCGTGATTTATTTGTAAAGCAATATCTTTATGAATAGATTGTATTCAAGGATTATATTTTTATGTCATGCGGAGTTTTTGAGATTTTAACATTGAAATATTAAGGTATGTGATTTTTATATATATTTTTATATTTGCTTGAATTCTTATGTAAATGTTTTACATTTTGTTTATGAAGGATATTTTTACTGGGAAGTGCGTACAAGGTATGTGTTGTATGATATATTCGAAACATTTAAATCTGTACCCAATGCAAGCATATTTGGAAACTTACGTAGATCTTAATTTAGATCTAGAAAACGCTAGATTTTTAAATCCAATTTCTTGGTCATTCAATATAAGCGGTATTTATGACCGAATACGTAGCGACACGAAACTGGCGTTGTTAAGTGATAACAATGCTGGACTGGTAATCCTTAGGTGGCCATCTCTAAGTTGGTTAAAATCACATCTAGAACGTACTCCACTGTTTTCCTGAGCAAGAATTTTTTTTTTGCTAGGTCACTGAGTACTCGGGAATCAGGAAGTGAACTCGCCCCAAGAGTCAATAATCTAAGTTGTATGAACTTGTTTCGCAACTGAAGTGAAATAAATTAGTGAAGATCTAACTCCGTAACTTATGATTTCAAATGAGAATTAAATGAGTGCTAGGTCAATACTGATGGGCTGTATCATGATTGTTTTTGAGCTCACATTATCATTAATTTACTCACTACATTAGTGAAACATTAGTTTGTCTTAAATATTAGAAATATGTATAATTTAATCACAAAATATCGTAATTCTTAGATTTTAAAATGATTTAACCAAATCTGTAAACAAGAAGCTGTTATATAAATGTAATAAATATGTCATGTTCCTAACATATGTTTGTTAAATACAACATATAAATTTAATTAAAATATAGTTTTCTTATTTTGATTAATTACCTTTGTAACCAAATACGTTATATACCTAGTTTATATTGCATTCTTACTGTCATATATTAGTATGGTGTCATATTTTTGCCATCAGAATAACAAGTTACAAATTATGTTGTTAACTAGTTACGTAACTAGTTAATCACTTACCGCCTTTATGAAATCCCTAACTAGAAAGTGGTTGTCTAGATATTTAACTGTATAATTACTTAAAACTTACAAGTTAATCATGTGGTCAACTAGTTATGTAACATGTTAAGTACTAGCCAGTTAGCGATTTAGTTATTGTCCGTTTTTTCTCATCTGCCAAAGCTTGAATAATTTCACGGTGACTGAATGCATTGTTTTTGTACTGGCGGCCTAATTTTTATTAAAATATCTTGACTAAAACTTATCATACGGCATAAGAAGCTTTACTCGATCATAATACACACTTTCAGGAAATCGTGGGTGTATTACGACAATAATTTTAACAAACGCATTCACCGTGAAATTATTCATGTTTTGACAGTTGAGAAAAAACGAACAATAAATGGTGAGAAATTAAGATCATGTAGTTATGTAACTAGATAACCACCTTACGAACACATGAACCAGCGACATACCTTCCAGTTATTCAAGTGGTTGACTAGTTATGAAACTAATTAACTTTTTTCCTGTTAGCGATTTTTGGTGGCATATTTCTGCCATCAGATAACCACATAACTGACTAGTTAATTAAGATATTAACTAGTTACGGTAACTAGTCAATATCTTAAGTCAAGTGGTTAACTAGTTACCGTAACTAACATCTTAATTAACTACAGTCAATTCGCATTATCTCGACTACTCTTGTGTCGACATTTCGTTGTCTCGATTGAAAATCAAAAGTCCCGATTTTTTTCCTTCTTTATCTATATGAAAAAATCATGTTTGACTCGATCTTTTTGTCTCGACATTTTCGCTCTCTCGATTATAAATTTGAGTCCCAAAGTGTTATTTTACTATAAAATTATAATGTTTAAGTCGACTACACAAAGATATTATCGGCGATCCGTTGAGGTGCGAAAAATAGCACACGTCCATTGTTTATCGATTAGCGACTGTATAGATAATCTGTTAAAAGAACGTGTCAATATTGAATTAACATGTCATTTAAATATACAAACTAATTGACATGAATGAAACCATCGTTGCATAAGTCGAGAGTTAATTGACAGATGTCAAAATTGAGTGTAAAGATATCAAAATGCGTTCTTACAATCATGTGCTTCATTACAAAAAACACTGCGATACTCGTTATTTTTTTTGTGTTCATTAATTTTGTTTAATGAATATTTTGTCCAATAAAAATAAGAAACAAATATTTTTCGTTTATTTTTATTATTATATTTCGTCATTTAAGTTGATATAAATGTACTGCATCTTCTTTGCATGATAAATTAATCCCTCTAAAGACCTGTTGGAAAAACGATTTTTACAACTGTTATGGATCGATAATAGAAAGACACGCATTTAAAAGATATGCCGACATTTTTGTAGTTCAAGTCTATATTTTTTCGTGACGTAATAGTCAACTACTCTTCTCACACACAACTGGATATTATCTGCAACTACTCAAAATTATCAAAGAAAAGCCGACGTACACGATGACGGTGCTGTGGTTGTACGAAATAGTGTATGACGTCAAACATATACACACACAATTTATCTGACTGGATACGAATATTCTGAATAATATACGCTTGGTTAGTCGTTCTTTCGAGATACAGTCAGTGAAATAGTAGAAACCGAAAGTAGATTTTCGGAAAATACGCGATTTCGTTCTATAACTTGTCGAGAGGTAACTTTGCCAGCGGTAACAGTGTCACAAAACCTTTAGAGTACAAGTTTATGGTAAAACCCTATTCACAGCTGCAGCAAAGCGATTATTCTAAACTACACTCTCTGAACAGGTAAAACTGCTACTGAAGACATCGGAATAACCTCCCTTAGAAAATTTCGTTTATCTTGTTTGTCTCGACTTTTCGTTATCTCGATTATTTTCCAATGGTCCCAACTAAGTCGAGATAACGAGAGTTGACTGTACTTAGTTAATGTGGTTATCTTATGGCAGAAATATGCCACCATACGATTTAGATAAGTTATTAAATAGTTACATATTTCATAAGTTATGTGGTTATATGGTGGCTGAAATATGCCACCATATATATGTCAGTAATATTTACTTGCGTCGCGTTGTTAACTTTTTATACTTCAACTTCATTGTGTTGTGTATAATATTATACGAGCACTGGCACCAGAGTCCATATCTTATGATCATAAAATAATGCGTACGTCCCTATATATAGTTTCCTGTGCATACATACATGTACACTACCTTATATATATTAACATATGAAAGTATCGTAAATCGTACACGGTAATGTATACGGGAGCGATTTTTAATTGTGTTTATTATCAAAATATTATATGTGCGCGTATGTGAGGACTCTGGTGCCAGTGTATACGAGTTTAACGTAACCGCCTGCGCAGAAATTTATATCAGTAATCTTACAGTAGGTTGTCGGTATAAACCAGTGATTTCATGTGACCCATATGGCCAAGTCAGGGAATTACATAATCGCTGGCCGTTTTAGGGAATACATTTTGTACTAGAAATCTCATATTGTGTATGTCACTTTCAACTTATCAAATATTCAATTACTGCCTAACATACAGGAATTGTAGATGTTCAAATGTATAATATGTAGAAGTTGTCAGTCTTGTAGAAAGGCAAGGTGAGTACTTGTTATTGACAAAGTTTTTGGGAAGCTAGGTTATGTGCGCTGGCCGCCATGAAATGACCATCTTTTGTTAAACGCAATAAACAACTTTCCAGATTTAGATGTGCACTTAATAAAAAACTAAGATATTGACCAAAATAAATTTTAAATAGAAAATGTAACATAGTCATTTAAACATCTATTTATCATGCATATTTTAATGACGTACGTATAGAGTGGCGTTCACTATAAAAACCATAAAACTATATTTGACGTAAATTTTACTATTTATAATTTGCTGATTAGCTATCAATCATCATTAGACTCATTGTATCACATTTATATTAATTTGTTAATAAAAACTTACTAGTAATTATACATTTGTATTCAATAATATATCATAATGAATAAAACACATTTTTTAATTGTACATGTATAACAGTTTAGAGTTTGTTCAAAAGTGGATATAAGTAAAATATGATTTGTTTTTGCTGAGAATTGAAACTTGGCTATACATTGTAATATTATTCATGTTGCAGAAAAGGTGGATGTGGAGTCAACGTATTTAATGCAAAATAACGGTGATCTTGACCTTTATACTAACTGACATCAATATTTTTATAGGTCATGTACTCGTAACGGCTAATTATCAACGCACCTGTGCGTTGATATAAACAATTATCAAGATTTGAGCATTTTGTAGTCGACACCGGTTGTCTTAAGCCAATCAAAACTATGCATTTGAGGTCACATGATAAGAAAATGGCCGTGAAATAGTAAAAAAAGGGGTGTGATAATGGACTCGTCTAGTTGTTGACTAAAATCAAGCTGGCGCATTGTCAATAGCGGGCATTAGCGGATGTTTAGGAAGGCTGCACACTACTAAATATTTTAGCGACGGCGGAACGATTTACCACATACTCCCCATACTTATTGTATGTTTAGGAAGGCTACACGCCACTAAATATTTTAGCGGACATAAACATTTCATGCAAGTATTTTTGATCGGAAATAAGTAAAATTTACAAAGATAACTAATGAATAGTAAATAGAATTGTTCATCGAAATCAATATGTATTTTATATTCATAACATCCGCCCCGTTAGCAAATGAATATTAACCACAAAATAAATACATCTATGGAGAAGAAATCAAACACGGCTAAGCGTTGATTTCAAGCATTTTTGGAAATGCTAATACTTGTCTTCATACTAAAGTTATTTAGCGGATGGAGACATAAATGCAAGGTCACGGTGGTCTTGAACTTTGATCTACTGACCCCGAAATCTATAAGGACAATCTAATGGCCAACCTTATTACTAACTTTGATTGTCCCAGGCTTTATAGTTTTCAATATATCGAGCGATCAAGAAGTGGCTTAATGCAGGTGGACGGACGAACGGACAGATGGACGGACGAACGGACAGATGGACGGACGAACGGACAGATGGACGGACGAACGGACTGATGGGTAGACAGAACAGACAAGATTCGTCTGCCTTGAAATGGTGAGGCATAATCAATTAGTTGAAAGTTTCAGTGTGGTCACCTAAGCTAGTATGCTTCGAAATAGTGTGCTTTCGTAGAATTCTGAAATAACTAATGTTCTGATAATTGGGAATGTTTATGAACATTTTGTCAGAAGCCTCACATCGATTAGTTTATCACGGAAGATTTATTTACAAAATATCCTGTCAGATGAAGTGATTATAGAGCAGTTCTTAGACTTGATGGAGAAACATCAAAATATTGTAAACTATTTTCTTGAACTCTATAACCTCTTGGATGTATGATTGAAAAGATGGTTGATAATATATGTCAAAATAATCATACATCTTTCTATCATCACTTTCATTTCAAGCAATATCTTACGCATGCGCTCTGATGTTTTTGCACCAGTTAACGCATGCGCACTGGTGAGTTTTTGTAACCGTTCGAGGTTATAGTACAGTAATGTGTTCACTCGATTTTAAATACTCTAGTTCGTTTAAGTACTGGTGAGTTTTTGTAACCGTTCGAGGTTATAGTACAGTAATGTGTTCACTCGATTTTAAATACTCTAGTTCGTTTAAGTAGACAGTTGTAGTTCCTGATTGTATTTCATTTATAGATGTATTTTACTAAAATGATTAGGAATCCGGTCTTTCCTTGTTGATTCTTGACCAGAAAAGGCCATGCCATACTATCAAATTTGGCTAATGATATTGAGTTTTCTTTGTACATGTATATAGATAAGAGGTATGGTTCTCACATTCGCCCCGAATATTTCCTCAACAACTCATATTTACTAATTGAAATGATTTTGCATGTACATCCAAAATAACCGCGAAGCAAGAAAATATCTTTTTACCGAACAGAACAGAACAGAACAGAACAGAACATATTCTTTATTATAATAAACACAGGTTACATTATATAAAGTAACAACATGTGTGATAATTGTTACAGAATACAATATTGATATAGAGTTACGGGGAATTACAATGTATAATAAAAAAGAGTAGGTATATATATATAACTATTATGTATTATGAAAATCAATTCATTTTCTATGTTCAAGAACGATAAGATAAACAATGTAATAAACGAATGGGAACTTAGTTTTAACTTTAAAATTTATGAGAATATCGGATTGGTAATTACGTATTGTACAAATTTACTAAAGGTTAATAAGCGTGGCTTCTTCTTTAACATTCATTAGAGCTTTAAAGTTTCTCAAACTAGGATAGTTATAAAAATAGGGTGAAATTAATTTTTGTCTGGAGGGTCCAAAAAAGTACATTCTAATAAATAATTCTAGTACCAAACACTTTCATCTGTTTAATCATGATAACTTTTTAACCACTTAAAACTTTTTAGATTTTTTTATCAAAATCCGCTACTCCCCCTTTAATTATTATACCAGCCTCAGAACCAACTACGTAACTATCAAGTTAATAGAGTTCATTAGATACACATATTTTATTACTGATATTAAAACAAACATTATACATACATACCAGTATATCATTATTTCACAGATATTTTCTAGTGATAAGACAGGTGGGAAATCTACTTAACACTTGTTAATGCATTTATGATTTCAGATAAAATATGATGTTAAACATGTTGTATGATAAAACTGTAATAAGTCAGCCTCGTTCTCGTTTGTTGTTCTCACGATTGTTTCTTTTGAACAACTTTTTGGACGATGGAAAAGAGTTCAATGTTACCGTTTGAAAATTCACTCTCCATATTATACCTTACCTCCAACTTTTTGAAGTCCTCGGCTATTTTCTTCAAACATGCAGTCAGATATATTCGGTCATGTACCATTTTTGTTTAAGATATTCAAAACAAAAGATCTATGTTATTCATAGTCAAGAGAATCTTTTATGCTATAAGATCAATCTAACACTTCATCAAATTGTTTAACAGTTCACTGAACTTTTTTTAGCATTTCAGGGACGGCTTCAATGAATATTTCCCATGATTGTCTACTTCAATATGTATTTTCGGGGGATTTTTAGTTCAACGACATGGTTTGTTTGCAGATATATTGAAACAGGTGGTTTAGACTATGGCTTCATAATTTCAAAGGAATCGGAATATGATTTGAGCAGCGTTAGAGTGGTCGCGATACGAGTTACTTTCATGATTGATTATGATGGTCTTCATAAACCAGCAACAATGTATTGTGAATGCATTGTAAAATGAATAAGATAACACAAATAGAAAGACATTTCAGATAATGATTTTATAATGTCTTTAAGGGGAGATAATTCAGACTTTCTTAAAAAAAAGAACAGGAATTAAGGTTTTGGCTTGACTCATAGTAGTAAGAGTATTCTCCCTTTGATAAGTTTATATGGCGATATTTATATCGTTTTAAAGCTTCCGATGCGATATGACACATGCGATACGGTTTTGAGATATATCGGTTTTAGGGATCAGCCCTAGTTTGGTACCATATCCAACCTCTATCGTTGTTATAATGTGCTAAGCGTATACAACATAAACAAAGTACTGAAAGTACTGTTGGAAGGAATTTTTGAACGATTTTAGGAGTTCAAAGTTATTATTTCGATATCCATCATCATATCTCTTTATTATTCATAATCGAATTTGTTTCATATTTCATTTTACATGCATATTATGTTACTGATCGAGAAGTTGTATGTTTTGATTCATGGGCAGGGCATACTTTCGTGGAGCTATGCCATGAAATAATTTCTACGGTCATTCTCCCTCCTACCACTGATTCTAAATCATTTTAATACGGCAGTGTTCAGTCACTGAATTGCATCTAGTAGTAATCCAGAGATTGAGTCTTTTCAGGAACAGTGATAGGTGGATTGCTGGTCACGATGTAACCTAAACAATGTGTTGCCATTGAGTTAAGGCCACAACAAATTGATCACATGTTCTATGTATTTTGTTCTAAAGAATGGAGCTAAAGAGCAATTAAATTCTTTTTCCATACATGTATTTTGAATTTTGAGAAGCGAGCGAAAGCGAAGAATAAATTTGTGCGGTTTCTAAGACATTTATTTACCATAAGTTAAAAAGAGCAGAAAAGGTATGGACTTTCTTATATAACATATAACCATATATCTATAGTCTATAGTGTAATCACGTAATAATTAGTTCTAGGTAATATAAAGCAAGTTTACAATTACTCCAGATGAAAATTCAATTGAATTTAAAACTAATTAGAAGTAGGGTAGAAGAGGTTTACACCTTCATCAGTTCATACGGAAATAAAACTTCATTTGTCTTTGGTATTACTTTTGTTAATACTAGATATTAACTACGAAGCACAGATTACCCCGGTTCACTTTTTGTGTATACAATGTAATTAGATTTTGGAAAATTATGCTAATGTCTAATAATACCACAAGAATTAAATCAAGCCTAATATGTTATTTTGGGACATCTAAATTAAAGGAAATTCAATGTAAATTTTTCTCCCTGTCCTATCTGCTCTCTATGGATCAATCTTCATATTTTACACTACAAAGACACGTATGACGTCACAGATCAAGATAAGGTGTGTAGAGTGAGTAAATGTTCAGTTTACGGTCTAAGACAGAGTGCAGCTATCATATTTCTGAACAATGGATTGTGTCATTGTAATTTCTAATGCCGTATGTTAGCAAGAATACATTACTGCTTTACCGTAACAGTGAAATTTTCTGATTTATTTTGCTATTTAGAACTCAAATTTCTAATTTTTAGTTCAATTTCTACTTGGTCTAGTGTGAACTTCTGATTTTCCGAAATTTATGATGCGTTCATTTCAAGGTGCGGACGCATTTGTTTTTGGATTTTAAGGAACGAGAAATCAGACGAACATAACGATTAATTTGTTGCGGTCCATCAAAAAAACAACAAAAAAACACACACAAAAAACATTATGAAACTCGCTTCGCGCTGCCACTAAACCTCTACGGACACCCATCCACAGATTAACCTTACATTTCGTTGCTTAACTTCGATAAATGTCCAGCGCTCTACGCTCTCAAAGTAAAGCCCTGCTGAGATAAATGCTCGTTAAAATTGTATATATATACAAGCGTGTGGTAGATACTACTGCGCAATAATACAAAAAACTTCTCTCCGTGCACAGTTAGAAAGTTGATTGATTCATGTGTAAAAAACCCATTTAATATAATAATTTTAAGTATTTGTTGAAATTACTTTTTCAACTTTTCTACTTTTGATAGTACACATATTTTTCTGCTGCACTATTTCTTGATCGCATTGACTCATTGATTTCTATTGAGTTGAAGGTGTTGTTCGTTCTTTTTCAAATTTCCAAGAGCGCTGACATAGAAAGGAATTCTTTGAAAAAGAATTCCTTCCAAAAATGATCTTTAATGAAACAAGTTCATATAACCAACTATGAAATGCTTTAATTTCACATGTGTGAGACCGTAGGGGGTCTTTGAGGTTAATGATTGTTTATGTACAAATAAAACAATTTGTGGTATTCGTATGTAAACACATGCTTCAAAAGTTAAACAGCCTCTAATAAAACAACAATAAGTCCGATGTTACTTAACATAATGGTATTTACTCATTGAACTACTATCTAAGAATAGTAAAACTATTCTGAACTTCAGAGCTCTAAACCATTCATTTTCAATAAACTCTGTACAAATGGGTTACTTACTAGAAACAGTGGGTATTGTATGAGACTATCAGCTACTTCGATAGCGTATTAGAATTACAACAACAACAACAAAAGTTATAGAAGACAACCCTACATTATGGGGAATTTTTTGTGTTATTATGACCCACATGAAGTTATGAACACGAAAAGTCACTTGGTATAGGAATCGTGAATTATGATAGATGATAAAATATTCAAATTTCCTTATCAACATCTATAATTCTATTTACTATAGTTTCAACGAGCGGACGAAAACAACCAAGCTTTTAATATCTACTAGAAATGAGTTATGATTTCCGTGTCATATGTTTGCAATATTTTAATGTTCAAACGCTTCAGTGTACGGACTCAAAGCTCTTATACCTTCAGACCTGTCAAGATAAGCAATTTTTCAAGTCTACAGATTTTATAATCAGCAAGAAGCAAATGTTTTATGTCAAGATAATTTTAATAATTTTCCGGATTGTTTTGACATAATAATTTTTCATTTTTGAGAAACGCCTCAACATAATTATGTACACTAAAATTACTAATATACAGTGTATTTGTGAGAATGTTGTTTAACAAGTACAAGTAATTGCTTCGTAGGACACACATTAATAATTATTTGAATATTGACACAGCCATTAGAAGTCTCACACGGGAATCTGAAGAACTTGCCATTATTTATGTTTCAATAATATCTTCACGAACCTGGACCCGTCTCTCAAGGTTCACTAGGTTGTACATAGCTAGTCAAACTCTTTTATTTAAGTCTACAAGCTCGTCTATTTCTTCTATTTGTTTTGTAAAATGGGATGCGAGTACTAGTAAAGTAAGCTTTTTTGGTTAGGGCTTTTAGATAAGCTGAACTCCGGGGACAATGTTGATACAAAAAAGGTCTGTGAAGTTAGCTATCTATTGTCTATTCTCTATTCAAAAGTCTATTCGCTCAATAGACAGCTATGTATTGAGAAGTCTATTCATGCAGAAATCTATTCGCATTTACTGTATACATAGATATAGGTAAGTTCAAAAATCTGTACAAAAATCTGTACACAAAATGCCGAAAAGACAGCTGTCTATTCGGAAATCTATTCAGAAGTCTATTCGAAAAAAGTCACTAGTGCAATCAAACACATTTAAAAGTCTTCTCGTGGAATACGCAAAGAGACAAAAGTCCATTCAAAAGTCTATTCAGAAGTTTATTCGCAAAAACATAGTGATGCAATCTGAATGAGCAAGATGTCTATTCCCAAAATTCCAGGGACAAATGTCCATTCAAAAGTCTATTCGGATATCTATTCACAAAATCATATATGTGCTTTAAGACTGTGTCTGAAGTCTATTATTAAGTTTGGAATTGACAGATATCCATTCAAATGTCTATTCAAAAGTCTATTTGAAAATCTGGTGAATGCGATTGGAATGAGTCAGAAGTCTATTTTAGATTTAAATTTACAAATAGAGAGCTGTCCATTCAAAAGTTTATTCAGAAGTCTATTCGCAAAATCATATATATGCTTAAAGAATGTGTCTGTAGTCTATTTAAAAATTGCAAATAGACAGATGTCCATTTAAATGTCTATTCAGAAGTCTATTCTATTATAGAGTTCGAATAGAGAGCTGTCCATTCAAAAGTCTATTCAGAAGTCTATTCGCAAAATTTGTAAAATGCGTTCAGAATGAGTCAGAACTTACAAACAGTAGCGAATACACTGCTGTCCATTCAAATGTCTATTCAGAAGTCTATTCGCAACATCATATGCATATGCATTTAGAGTGTGGCTGAATTCTGATATAAAGTAGCGAATAGAAAGATGTCCATTCAAAGTCTATTCAGAAGTCTATTCGAAAAAATCGGTAAATGCGTTCAGAATGTGTTAGAAGTCTATTATAGAGTTTCCAAAGGAGAGCTGTCCATTCAAAAGTCTTTTCAGAAGTTTATTCGCAAAATCAAATATATGCATTATGAATGTGTCTGTAAACTGTAATAAAGTTGCAAATAGACAGATGTCCATTCAAAAGTCTATTCAGAAGTCTTTTCGCAAAAATCAAATATATGCATTATGAATGTGTCTGTAGACTGTAATAAAGTTGCAAATAGACAGATGTCCATTCAAAAGTCTATTCAGAAGTCTTTTCGCAAAAATCATATATATGCATTATGAATGTGTCTGTAGACTGTTATAAAGTTGCAAATAGACAGATGTCCATTCAAAAGTCTTTTCAGAAGTCTTTTCTCAAAAATCATATATATGCATTATGAATGTGTCTGTATACTGTTATAAAGTTGCAAATACACAGATGTCCATTCAATAGTCTATTCAGAAGTCTATTCGCAAATTCTGGTAAATGCGTCCATAATGATCCAGAAGTCTATTATAGATTTTCGTATAGAGAGCTGTCCATTCAAAAGTCTATTCAGAAGTCTTTTCGCAAAAATCATATATATGCATTATGAATGTGTCTGTAGACTGTTATAAAGTTGCAAATAGACAGATGTCCATTCAAAAGTCTATTCAGAAGTCTTTTCGCAAAAATCATATATATGCATTATGAATGTGTCTGTAGACTGTTATATGTTGCAAATAGACAGATGTCCATTCAAAAGTCTATTCAGAAGTCTATTCGCAAAATCTGGTAAATGCGTCCATAATGATCCAGAAGTCTATTATAGATTTTCGAATAGAGAGCTGTCCATTCAAAAGTCTATTCAGAAGTCTTTTCGCAAAATCAAATATATGCATTATGAATGTGTCTGTAGACTGTTATAAAGTTACAAACAGACAGGTGTCCATTCAAAAGTCCATTCAAAATTCTATTCAGAAGTCTTTTCGCAAAATTTGTAAAATGCGTTCAGAATGAGTCAGAACTTACAAACAGTAGCGAATACACTGCTGTCCATTCAAATGTCTATTCAGAAGTCTATTCGCAACATCATATGCATATGCATTTAGAATGTGGCTGAATTCTGATATAAAGTAGCGAATAGAAAGATGTCCATTCAAAGTCTATTCAGAAGTCTATTCGAAAAAATCGGTAAATGCGTTCAGAATGTGTTAGAAGTCTATTATAGAGTTTCCAAAAGAGAGCTGTCCATTCAAAAGTCTTTTCAGAAGTTTATTCGCAAAATCAAATATATGCATTATGAATGTGTCTGTAGACTGTCATAAAGTTGCAAATAGACAGATGTCCATTCAAAAGTCTATTCAGAAGTCTTTTCGCAAAAATCATATATATGCATTATGAATGTGTCTGTAGACTGTAATAAAGTTGCAAATAGACAGATGTCCATTCAAAAGTCTATTCAGAAGTCTTTTCGCAAAAATCATATATATACATTATGAATGTGTCTGTAGACTGTTATAAAGTTGCAAATGGACAGATGTCCATTCAAAAGTCTTTTCTGAAGTCTTTTCGCAAAAATCAAATATATGCATTATGAATGTGTCTGTAGACTGTAATAAAGTTGCAAATAGACAGATGTCCATTCAAAAGTCTATTCAGAAGTCTTTTCGCAAAAATCATATATGTGCATTATAATTGTGTCTGTAGACTGTTATAAAGTTGCAAATGGACAGATGTCCATTCAAAAGTCTATTCAGAAGTCTATTCGCAAATTCTGGTAAATGCGTCCATAATGATCCAGAAGTCTATTATAGATTTTCGAATAGAGAGCTGTCCATTCAAAAGTCTATTCAGAAGTCTTTTCGCAAAATCAAATATATGCATTATGAATGTGTCTTTAGACTGTTATAAAGTTGCAAATAGACAGATGTTCATTCAAAAGACTATTCAGAAGTCTTTTCGCAAAATCTGGTAACTGCGTTTAGAATGAGTCAGAAGTCTATCATACAGTAGCGAAGACACAGCTGTCAATTCAAAAGTTTTTCAGAAGTCTATTCGCAAAAAATCATAATGCAATCAAACAGATTTAAAAGTTTTTTCGAGGAATACGCAAAGAGACAAATGTCCATTCAAAAGTCTTTTCAGAAGTTCATTCACAAAAACAAAGTAATGCAATCTAAATGTGCAAGATGTCTATTCCCGGAATGCAAAGCGACAGATGTCCATTCAAAAGTCTATTCGGATCTCTTTTCAAAAGTCTTTTTGCGAATATATAGCTATGCATTCAGATTGTTCCTGAGATTCATTCGCGGGGTTTGAATCGACAGCTGTTTATTCGGAGGTCTTTTCAGAAGTCTATTCGAAAAAAATCATAAAGCAATCAAACTGATTTAAAGTCTTTCTTTGAATACTTAAAGTGACAAATGTCCATTCGAAAGTCGATTCAGAAGTTTATTCACAATAACATGTTCATGCAATCTGAATGTGCAAGATGGCTATTCGCGGAATGCAAAGCGACAGATGTCCATTCATAAGTCTATTTGGATCTTTTTTTTTTAAAGTCTTTTCGCGAAAATATAGCTATGCATTCAGATTGTCCCCGAGGTTCATTCGTGGGATGTGAATAGACAGCTGTATATTCGGAAGTCTTTTCGAAAAAAAGTAATTTCAAAAGTTCATTCGCAAAATCATTCATATGCATATAGAATGCGTCACAAGTCTATTATTGAGTTGCCAATAGACAGCTGTGCATCCAAATGTCCATTCAGAAGTCTATTCGCAAAATCCTTCATTTGCATAAAGAATGTGTCATAAGTCCATTATTGAGTTGCAAATAGACAGCTGTCCATTCAAATGTCTATTTAGAAGTCTTTTCCCGAAATCATGTATATGCATTTAGAATATGTCGCAAGTTTATTATAGAGTTGCGAATAGACAGCTGTCCATTCAAATGTCTATTCAGAAGTCTTTTCGCAAAATCTTTTTTATGCATTTAGAATGTGTCACAAGTCTATTATAAAGTGGCGAATAGACAGCTGTCCATTCAAATGTCTATTCAGAAGTCTATTCGCAAAATCTTTTATATGCATTAAGGATGTGTCAGAAGTCCATTATAGAGTTGGGAATAGACAGCTGTCCATTCAAATGTCTATTCAGAAGTCTATTCGCAAAATCTTATTATGCATTTAGAATGTGTCACATGTTTATTTTAGAGTTGCGAATAGACAGCTGTCCATTCATATGTCTATTCAGAGGTCTTTTTGCAAAATCAAGTAAATGCTTGTAGATTGTGTCAGAAGTATATGAAAGGATTGCGATTAGACAGCTACCCATTCATATGCCAATTCTGAAGTCTGTTCGCAAACAGTAGCTTTTATTCAGTATGTAGCAAAAGTCTTTTAATAAAGTTACTTTTTGTATTAAAAGTGTTAAAATAACATTTTCAAATTATTTATCAGAAATTTTATATGCAAAATCATTCATATGCATTTTTAATGTGTCGGAATAATTTTCTGGGTTAGTGAATTGACATGCTCTTTGAAGCACTCAGGTCTAATTTTTTTTCAATTTAAAGCAGTACTGCTATTTTTCTCCTGGTAGTAAGTCTTCTTTCGGTAGCTGATTTTGTTTTAAAATAAAGTCCAACGGACTTTCAGAGACAACTACTGGCATGAGATAAATTCTTCTAATTGATTTAGTCTACCTTTTTCCTTTCGGTTATGAATACATTTACATTATATATACTACAAGCACGAACCTGTGCGAAAACACCAAGATTGACGTCACGCTGTAGCACCGTCAAAAAAATTAACAAAATGGTGTAAAATTGTGTTTCTTATAAAACAAAAATAATCATTTAAACAGGCTTTATCACTTAAAACCCGGGTCGATAGCGCAGTTGGTAGCGCGCCGGGATTTGGATACTCGTGCCCGAGGGGGTGCGGGTTCGAATCCCACCCGGGGAGGTCATACCCTTCAATGAAAATTTGACAATAATGTCGATTTTCCTCCATTGATTAGATAATATGGAGAAGTTTCCGGCCTTGTGGAAGGGTAGTACTGGTTAAAGACAATGGTCCAAGAAAGCTAGGTTAGGTGCGCTAGACGCCGTAAAATGACCTAAATTGTGTTGATACGGCGTTAACTCCAATAAATTTATAAATTTATCACTTAAATGTAAATTGGTGACTTAGTAGTTTTGTTTTGGCGCTTATTTTTCTTGTGGATAATAACAATTTGTTTACGATTTAATATGAAATTCAAAGGTTTTTCTGCCTACAAACTTCGAAATATTAGCATGTCTCAATCAATGGCGCGTCCTCAAATAGAACCAGCACTGGTTACCGAATTTGCAATTGCACTTGTGTAATCTACGGTTCCAGTAATCTTGTTTGAACCAGGCTTTACCGGCTCGACTTGGTTTACAGAATCTGTAAGAAATCGACGATATGAAAAGGCAAATTCGATCTTCATCTAAAATTGCGGAAACATTCGGGAGATTCATTTATGTTTACGAGAGTTAAAAAACTTACTTAGTTCAGGCAAAACCACGCAAACTTCAGTAGATATGGCAGGTCTATCACAATTTCATCTGACACATTCTGAATGCATAAACATAGTTTTGCGAATAGACTTCTGAAAAGACATTTCAATGGACAGCTGTCTATTCGCTACTCTATAATAAATGTCTGACGCATCCTAAATGCATTAAAATAATTTGCAAATAAACTTCTGAATAGACTTTGAATGAACAGTTCTCTATTCGAAACTCTAAAATAGACTTCTGACACATTCTGAACGCATTTACCAGATTTTGTGGATAGACTTCTGAATAGACTTTTGAAAGAACATCTGTCTATTCGCTACTTTATAATAGACCTCAGACAAATTCTTAAAGCATATATTAATATGATGTTACGAATAGACTTCCGAAAAGTCTTTTGAATAGACAGCTCTCTATTCGAAAATCTATAATAAACTTCTGGATCATTATGGACGCATTTACCAGATTTTGTGAATAGACTTCTGAATAGACTTTTGAATGGACATCTGTCTATTTGTAACTTTATAACAGTCTACAGACACATTCATAATGCATATATTTGATTTTGCGAAAAGACTTCTGAATAGACTTTTGAATGGACAGCTCTCTATTCGAAAATCTATAATAGACTTCTGGATCATTATGGACGCATTTACCAGATTTTGCGAATAGACTTCTGAATAGACTTTTGAATGGACATCTGTCTATTTGCAACTTTATAACAGTCTACAGACACATTCATAATGCATAAAAATGATTTTTGCGAAAAGACTTCTGAAAAGACTTTTGAATGGACAGCTCTTTATTCGAAAATCTATAATAGACTTCTGGATCATTATGGACGCATTTACCAGATTTTGCGAATAGACTTCTGAATAGACTTTTGAATGGACATCTGTCTATTTGCAACTTTATAACAGTCTACAGACACATTCATAATGCATATATATGATTTTCGCGAAAAGACTTCTGAGTAGACTTTTGAATGGACATCTGTCTATTTGCAACTTTATAACAGTCTACAGACACATTCATAATGCATATATATGATTTTTGCGAAAAGACTTCTGAAAAGATTTTTGAATGGACATCTGTCCATTTGCAACTTTATAACAGTCTACAGACACATTCATTATGCATTTATATGATTTTTTGCGAAAAGACTTCTGAATAGACTTTTGAATGGACATCTGTCTATTTGCAACTTTATAACAGTCTACAGACACATTCATAATGCATATATATGATTTTTGCGAAAAGACTTCTGAATAGACTTTTGAATGGACATCTGTCTATTTGCAACTTTATAACAGTCTACAGACACATTCATAATGCATATATTTGATTTTTGCGAAAAGACTTCTGAAAAGACTTTTGAATGGACAGCTCTCTATTCGAAAATCTATAATAGACTTCTGGATCATTATGGACGCATTTACCAGATTTTGCGAATAGACTTCTGAATAGACTTTTGAATGGACATCTGTCTATTTGCAACTTTATAACAGTCTACAGACACATTCATAATGCATATATATGATTTTCGCGAAAAGACTTCTGAATAGACTTTTGAATGGACATCTGTCTATTTGCAACTTTATAACAGTCTACAGACACATTCATAATGCATATATATGATTTTTTGCGAAAAGACTTCTGAAAAGATTTTTGAATGGACATCTGTCCATTTGCAACTTTATAACAGTCTACAGACACATTCATTATGCATTTATATGATTTTTTGCGAAAAGACTTCTGAATAGACTTTTGAATGGACATCTGTCTATTTGCAACTTTATAACAGTCTACAGACACATTCATAATGCATATATATGATTTTTGCGAAAAGACTTCTGAAAAGACTTTTGAATGGACAGCTCTCTATTCGAAAATCTATAATAGACTTCTGGATCATTATGGACGCATTTACCAGATTTTGTGATTAGACTTCTGAATAGACTTTTGAATGGACATCTGTCTATTTTCAACTTTATAACAGTCTACAGACACATTCAAAATGCATATATATGATTTTTGCGAAAAGACTTCTGAATAGACTTTTGAATGGACAGCTCTCTATTCGAAAATCTATAATAGACTTCTGGATCATTATGGACGCATTTACCAGATTTGTTTGCGAATAGACTTCTGAATAGACATTTGAATGGACATCTGTCTATTTGCAACTTTATAACAGTCTGCAGACACATTCATATTGCATATATATGATTTTTGCGAAAAGACTTCTGAATAGACTTTTGAATGGACAGCTCTCTATTCAAAAACCTATAATAGACTTCTGGCTCATTCTGAATACATTCACCAGAATTTGCAAATAGACTTCTGAATAAATCTTTCAATGGACATCTGTCTATTCACAACTTTAAAATAGATTACAGACACATTCTTTATGCCTATATATGATTTTTCGAATAGACTTTTGAAAAGACATTTGAATGGATATCTGTTTGATTGCATTTCAGGCTTTTTTCGAATATACTTCTGAATGGACTTCCGTCCTTGCTTATACATGATATTGCAAATAGACTTCTGAATAGACTTTTGAATCGACATATATCTATTCGCAACTTAATTAAAGACTTCAGACGCATTCTAATTGCATATATATGATTTAGCAAATAAACTTCTGAACAGACTTTTGAATGGATAGCTGTGTATTTGCTACTGCATAATAGACTTCTGACTCATTCTGAAAGCATTTACCAGATTTTGCGAATAGACTTCTGAATAGACATTTAAATGGACAGCTCTCTATTCGAAATTCTATTAAAGACTTCACCCTCATTTTGAATGCATATACATAAATTTGCGAATAGACTTCGGAATAGACATTTGAATGGATATTTGCATCTTTACGTATTCCACGAAAATACTTTTAAATCTGTTTGATTGCATTACTGGCTTTTTTCAAATAGACTTCGGAATAGACTTTTGAATGGACATTTGTCTATTTATGTTTTCTATGAAAAGACTTTTAAATATGTCTGATTGCACTAGTGACTTTTTTCGAATAGACTTCTGAATAGATTTCCGAATAGACAGCTGTCTTTTCGGCATTTTGTGAACAGATTTTTGTACAGATTTTTGAACTTACCTATGCCTATGTATACAGTAAATGCGAATAGATTTCTGAATGAATAGATTTCTTAATACATAGCTGTCTATTGTGCGAATAGACTTTTGAATAGAGAATAGACAATAGATAGCTAACTTCACAGACCTTACAAAAATATATCGCATACAAAAATAATAAATAACATCATACTAAGAAAAGTTTGTAATGGCCTTGTTGATTAACGTATGAGACTTTCGTAGTTTTATAAACGAACAATCATTATCATTCAGTCCTACAAAGTTACTCCAAAAATCGCTCCAATGGAGCAGTTGGCTTATCAGGCGTCTAATCATTATAATAACACTGACCATCATTATAAAGCAATATAACAGTCAGCACATGCCACATGCTGCGGTAAACTCAGGTTAAATAAACACTGTCCATTTATCTGCTTTCACAATCTTTTGTATATTCAAAAAGTAATGATTATTGCTATCACCAAACATTCTACCGACCATTTTCCATAGAACAAGGAAGTGACCACATATACATTTTTTGTTAAAGAAGTGATTTTTAATTGTTAGGGCGCATAAAAACAGCTTCTTGTTAAGGTCAGTGAATTATCCACAATAAGATAATATTGTTCAAGATTTTTAAAAATTAATTAACATATATAAATTGAACATTCAGCTCATTTAGATGGTATGAATTATCATATTGATACAGACTATTTAATCATTACTTATCAAGTATATTTATAGCAAATTATTGTTTTTTGTCATTTGTTTAACCCTTTACTGGTTGTGACATGTGTGAAAAGTAGCAATTTTTCCACCATTACGTGCTAGGGCTATTTCAAAATGCTTTAATTTCATTACTAATTATCATAGAGATATGTAACTTGGCCAAGTTATTCCCTGGGTGAATGTCTTTTAGAAAAACCAAGTTGAGCCCTCAATTACTCAATGACCCCGATTTTTTTTCTGGCGATGAGGGGCGCTGCGCCCCTTTCAAACCCCAGCAACAAAGAGGGGGCACATCCTCCCTTCAACCCCCCCCCCGAGACAACTTTTGATAGGGGAGGAGCGCAAAAAGGCTCATTTTTTGGGGACACCTATCCTTTAGTAAAATTCACTAAATCTAGTTAAAAAGCTCCATTTTCGAGGCTGTGGCGGCCATTTTGGAGGGGGGGGTCTAGTCATGTAAAAATGCGGGATTGAGCGGTTAAGGATTAATACTCTACTTCAAGTGAGAGCTGTAGACCAATGTTAAAATTAAGATTTATCCAAGTACTGAAAGTACTGTTGGAAGGAATTTTTGAACGATTATAGGAGTTGAAAGTTACTATTTCGATATCCATCTTAATCTCTTTATCAATCATAGTCAACTGTGTTTCCTATTTCATTTTACATGCACATTATTCTACTGATCGAGGGTTCGATCCCCGGGCGGGGCATACTTTTATGGATTTAAGTCATGAAATAATTTCTACGGATATTCTCCTTCCTACCACTGATTCTAAATCATATAGGACAGTAGTCAGTCACTTAATTGCACCTAGTAGTAATCTAGAGATTTAGCCTTTTCAGGAACAGTGACTGATCCCCGTGATATACATTTGTAACATATGGACAATGATTTGATATGGCGTTATTGTCTCAACAAATTGTTCAAATGTTCAATGGAGTTTGTCCAAAAAGTCGGATTGAGCGAGTTAATTTTTTTTCCATATTTTGAATTTTTAGAAGCGATCAAAAAGCGAAGAATAAATTTTTGCGGCATCTTAGACATTAATTAACCATAAGTTAAAAAAGGTATAGAAAGTATGGACTTTCTAATATAAGATACATGTATGAACTGTGGTAAACTCTCGCTAAAGTTGTATTGTATACATACGAGCGAGTGGCAGATATTAATGCACCATTATACAAATCTCTACTCTCCGTACACAGTTGGAATAATGTTTGATTAATGTGAAAAACCCATAAAATATCATAATTTTAAGTTTAAATCAGTTTTTTTAACTCATATACATTTGATAGTATATATATTTTTCTACTGCACTATTTTCTTGGTCACATTGACTCTTTGATAATTTCTATTGAGTTGAAGGTGTTGTTCATTCTTTTCAAATTTCGCAGAGCGCTGACAAAGAAAGCATTTTTTAAAAAAAAAATCCTTTCAAAAATGAAAATGAGAAGACAAATATATATATCAGTGAATTAAGTTCACATTAAATGATGATATCTTACTCGTAATGATAATTTCAGCTTAACAAAAATAAGTTTTAACACTGCCCTGCTTAGACAGCTCCAGATTTTATATGATGACAGTGGTACAGAATTTATTGGAATGAATAATTTCATGAATTTCCTTCGAAAAAATAGAAATGTAAATGAACTCTTTATTAAAGGAAGCAATATTTTTTAATATAATTAATAATATAGATTTGTTTATCAAATTTTTTTATTATAATATATAATATTGATTTGTATATCAATAATACTTTAGTAGCTTAATTAATCCATGTGATTTTATTAGAAAAAAACCCGTTAGTTAACATTATATAATCTTTGTACATAGCCAACTCTTTTCTTTTATCAATTTCAAATAAACAAATTTATTAACTTTAATAATATCTTACATTTAAATTGCATTATTTATTATTCCAATAATAAAATCAAAACAATATACTAACACAATTACTCTACATAGTGCAGTTTCATATCTAGATGAGGAAATATGAATAAAAGTTTAACTCTCAGATTTAACATGAAATTTCAAGAATAGTCCAAGACCAATGTTCACAACATCTGGTATCAATTGTACCATTAACAATTCAATGTTTAGATTAGGGTCATTTTATAGCATGATATATGATCTCCTGGCGTGGTCAGCGTTTAACACTTTCCTCTTAATTATCTCTGTGCCGTTATAAAAACAAGACAAATTTTGGGGAATTTCTGGTTTTTGGAGTAACTTTGTAGGACTGCATTGACCTGAAACCTTGCAGTAACCTTCTCACATAGTTTGCAAGTATTGAATTACCACAGTCTACGCCCCACGATGAGAAACTATACAAATGATTGCCCGGATATCGACACCATGTTGGGTTTTATCACTCACCAGATAATAGTAAAGATGAGTATGCCCGTATTATCTTTAATACCGTGCTAACATCGTACTTCATCCTTCGTATATTTTGTACTACTTTTTACCTCAAAGTTTTGTGACTACAAGTACAACGATAGTAAACTTGTGCTCAATGAAGTGAAAGATTATAGAATATTTTATCATTTTACATCTTTACTTTAAACTGTTCACATGGGTGTAAATTGTGTTTTTATTCCTATAAGTTAAATGTAAAAGGATATACTATCGGATATAAGTATTAACTTACATTGGTATGTATCGTATTAAATATTTCGATTCATGTTTTATACATATGTAGATTCAAACACCATATAGATATATTTATCTTTATAGCATATACGAACAGTGTTGAAGTGAAAGGAAATGAAATTATTGGTACGGAACATATTAAAGCAGATGTTTTCATATTTAACATAAATACTACCTTAATATATATATCTGCTTAAAGTTGACTTAAGTACAAATGTAATCAAATTTACTTTATAAGTTTTACAAACGTATATAAATATGTGTGTTTATGTTTTTTACTACGCATACAATCTAAAGTATATTTTATATGGTTTATTGAATATAATTTCTTCGGCTGTTAAGAAGTATAACTTGTTTTTTTCACATCAATGAAATCAGACCCTTTATCTAATTTGTATAATTAATACACTTAACATCATATGTTCACGTGAGTTTATTTTATATTATTATCATTCGTTGTTTATTTATACAATAGAGTACATTAATTAAGCGTTATCTAATACAGTATTTATCATAGTAGACAGTGCACTCCAAAAGTTATTGGCCAAATAAAATTTTGAGAAAAAACATATCATACATAGTTACATACCGCTTGTATGTTTTTACACTTACAGCTAATCTATGTTAAGTTGTTTGAAATGATTTTGACATATTAATTAGGGACTTTTGTCAATTACCTTTCCTTGATAAAATCTGAAGCAATCCAATTGGTAAGTAGGTTCTTACAGTTGGAATCCTCCGATTTTATCATTAAAGTTCTATGTAAAGATAATAAAATATTTCATCTAATATCTTTCTTAAGATATTAACAGAAGTGATGGAATTTAGATAGTTCTTTACCCTAAAAATACTTAGCTTGATTTTCAAACAAATGAAATTATTTACAAAAAAGTTATTTAAAGTTAATTTTGGTAAATTTATATTGAAAAGTAAGGGTAAAATTCGAGTAATCCAACTGATTGGACCTACCTTTCTGAAGAGTATACAAGGGGAAATAACTGACTTAGATCCCTTATTAATGCTGAATATTGAAAATTGTATCAAATGACTGTTTTCCATGTGTAATTGTTCAGTCTAAAAAAGGATTATATCGTCTAAGGACTTTTTATGGGCACTGTAGTCCGTCAACGATAAATTGACAGGTTGTCATGGTCAACACGATTATTACTGACAGAATAGGCACATTTGATATACATGAATATCATGTTTCTACACTTGAGTAAAATTTATTAGATGATCGAGTGGTAGTGATACACCTCATCTATCTTAATCATCATGTTGTTATTGAACGTTTTGTTTATAAATATCGGCCAATATATCGTCTTTTCGCTATAAACTATGTTTTAATTAACTAGTATATCCTATATACATGTACTTAGGTCAATAACCTATGGATGTTACGTCAACTTTCTTTGTGTGTTACTTGTTTACTTAGTAATCAATGATGTTCGATGTTTATACTTTAAGTTTAAGGCTGGGGGTTGAAGTTATCTAGATTCATAATAAAGATGACATTCATTGTCACAAGCCACCGAATACACTTTTATCCCTGCTTTCGAAATATACGAAGTTTATTTCTTACTCACATCTGTGGGAGTTTTCATTCATGCATGTTTAAATTCTTTATATAAATTTAGTGGAACAAATTGCTGTGAACATTAAGTGTTACTTTTATTTAAAAAGATGTAATAAACATAAAATATAAATAACATTTAAAGCATATTTTATGAGATAATTATATCCATAGCTTGGTGTTTACAAGGATTGGCCATGTTGTTGTAAACATCAGGTTTTCTCACTCACCATGAAATACGATTGAAATCGAATACCACTCATTAATTTTACAAGCTGTGCATTTTCGTTCACACTTGGACGTCTAAACATCTCATTGGCCCATTTAGCAGATTTACAATATCGTTTACGATGAAGTATTCCGATTTTGATTTAACTAAGTTCTCGAAGATGCATTCGGTACACCTTGGTGATAGCTGTGCTTAGTACACCGTCAGTTTACAGAATCGCCCGAGTGATTTTAAGAATGCCCAAGATCTCGTCTTGCAAATACAGCATAGACCTCTTATATGACAACTTAGATTTTTACGTTAATTAAGATCAACTCCATACGTTAATTGAGATCAATTCCTTGCATTAACTGATATCAACTCTTTACGTTAATTGAGATCAATTCCTTGTACGTTAACTTGGATCAACAATTTACATTAACTGAGATCAACTCTTTACATTAACTGAGATCAACTCATTTTGATTCCGTTAACTGAGATCAACTCTTTACGTTGACTGATATCAACTCTTTACGTTAACTGAGATCAACTCTTTACGTTAACTGAGATCAACTATTTACGTTCACTGAGATCAACTCATTTTAATTCCGTTAATTGAGATCAACTCTTGGACGATTAGGGAGTAAACATTGGAGAATACTGGATCCAACTTTACTGTGTAAATTCTACTTAAGTCATGTTTACATTTGCGATGAATCATTTAATCGTCCACATATGTTTTTAATTTTCTAGAAGAAATGTTCTATTTTTGATGTTTGATAAAAATATATTATACAAACCCTCGGCCTTTTATAGAACCGTAAAAAAAATTGTACATCATTTCACAAAAAGTTATCGTAAGTCAGTATCATAAATTTTACAGTTCAAAGTCAGAAGGATAATAAACATTACTCTTATAAATAATATTATGATATTCAAAAGCTATACAATATTCTATACGTATCAATAATATTTTGAATTGATTGGGCAAAAAATGACTGTATTATTAATGTTATTTGCTTTTGACTTACGATAATTTTTATAAAGAGTGTCACTTCTATTTTTCTGGATGATAACAGCATCATCTTCCTCAGTTCTGGGGTGATTTTGTCTCTTATGTGTAGGACTGCATTCTAACAATGATGTGTAGGTGCACTACCCAACATATGAGAGCTACACTCTTCATATAAACAAAGAACGTAAAATTCAAAACCTCGGCTAACCTAAAAGTTGACGCTGAGATATTAAATTTCATTATTTACATATGGAATATTTTCACCGTCACACTGTACACCTTGTAAGATCATATATCGTCACAAGATTAGTTTAAGTTTATATTTAACTGAATATTGTTTACTCTCCCCCCTTATGATCTCCAGGCCCGGATTTACCGGGGGGGCACAGGGGGCACGTGCCCCCCCCCCCCCCACCTGGCCCCACAGATATTGACTCTCATACAAAGAAAAGGGCACAAAATCGGCACCATCAAAGCAATATCAACTCGACTTTTAGATTAATTTTAATATGCAATCATCCATCCGAGCTATTGAAAAAGATAATGATCTAAATTGATACATTCAAGCATCTCAGGGTACCCAGATCGGGCCTTATCAAGCGTTCAAATCATTGGTCGTGCAAGTGTATGGTCCCTCGATCTATACAGACACATAGATACCAATTGTTTATTGTCTATATTACACATACCTCAACAGTATATTTAAGACCGTCACCAGTGAAATTACCATGGTAACTAGCTTACGAGGCCTAAATTTGGTTATTGTGCACTCTAATCTTATTTACTAGTGGATATCATCGGCGTTTTCATAGCAAGTTAGACAGAGAAAAGACGAGGACAGTTAGTCAAGTGCATTTTAGACGTCACTACTATGACACTCGAACTTAGTTAATTTCGAAAACATGCACGATCGTCTGATGATTTTTTATGGTATTAAAATTCCGAATAACTTTTAAAAAGTGACCGAGCCTTAACATAAATTAAGTATTTATGGAGGACATCGGCGTTTTTCATATCAAGTAATAGACTGAGAAAAGCCGAGTATAGTCGAATGTTTGTCATTAAAAAGAGTTAATTAAAAGTAAGTTAAAATCGGAAAAAGCGAGCGTTTTATGTTGTTGTTGTTTTTTTTAGAAAATGTAGGTAAATGAATTAAACTTTCAAGTAACTTTTCAAGAGTGACCTACCCTAAAACAAGTTTTCTAACGAAAAAGAAGACAAAAATTAATCAGTGGTTAAACATTTTTTTCATCCAATCATACATTAATAGGCTTAATAAACCGGCTTTTTTTGGATGTTAAATCAGAGAATTTTCTCATTGCATTCGTTGATTTTATACATGTTACCAAGTGTATTTTTTTATAAATTCTCGGCATTTACATGATGAAATTGCTGATTTTTTGTAAATCAGGATTTTATCCATTCTCGTTCCTTGAAAACTTCGGGGTACGAGAATGGGATTTAATAAGCCAACAAATTAAATTTAAACGAACAAAACGGGCACATGCATGAAGGATACCTCAATTATAGCGCTCAATATTCCCTAGGTAGTGCCCAAAAGTGCTTAAAATGTAATGATAATTTACCAAATTTTAGCTTCATTTTATCCTTTTAAAGTGTGTTCAAAAGTGCTCAGATTTACACCTTTGACATGCGAAAATTCAAAAATTTTCCACATCTTCGGGAGGGGATACCCCTCCCGTACCCACCCCAACCGTACTCCCCAATAACGACTCCTCTGTGTCAGGCCCTCTGATCTAACTCACATAAATGCATTTTCTTTATTTATGAATATTTATAAGAAGCTAATAAATCACATGAATCTGAATTGTTACGCATTGCATCACTTTTCTACAGAAAAAAAGATAATTAACCTAGTTTTAGCTTCATTCAATTTGTTTAAAAGAGCATTTTAAAGTGCTCAGATTTGCACCTTTGACGTGTTAAAAACTCAAAAATTTCGAACCCACCCCCTGTGCCCCCCCACTTACGACCCTTCTGGATCCGGCCCTGATCTCAACATTAATTGTTTGTATTGTCCTGTATTAGGTCAATGTTTCATATAGCAGATATACTATCAAATTTACCAACGAATTGTGACACTTAAATATTTGCTATGATTAATGAAATGGCTATTAATTTTACTAACGAATTCGGCACTAAAAATTGGCAATGTTTAATGAAATGGCTATCCATATAACAGTTGATCATTGGGCTCTATATGTAGAATAGATATTGGCAAGGCTTCACTTTTGTATCATTTGACCCAACATGCACCTTACCCATACTGGTTAGAGACCCTAAAATTAGGACAACACTTATTTGGAACATGTCAACGTTCACGCTTCGAATGATTAGTACAGACACATTTATAATAAGTATAAATTGAGAAACAAACTTTAATCCCTTAAAAGCTAAAATCATTTTTGTCGCCATGTGCTCTAAACAATAACGATTCGGAATGAGTCCGAACCTAGGGCTGCGGATCGTCTAACTAGTGGCGATCAGATCCGAACCACGATTCATGCGTAAAACCTTATATTATTTTGTAAAATTACCATAATATATTTGATAATATGATGTCCAGACCCTTTCCTAGCAGTTTTCGCGAATGGCATTCTTACGCTCATGTGAAATAATGATAGTCAAAAATATAACTTCGTATTTCAAAATAACTCTTGAATTACAGCTCCAACTGCTTGCAAACTCAATCCATTATAAGAACGCATGCTTGTAAATGTAATCATGGAAACTTGATGCACACACAGGGAATTGTCAAGTTACCTCCCTTTGATTTTTCAAACATACCTTTTATATACATATATACAAGGGGTACAACTGCCTTTACTAATCCATTTCATCTAGATTTATTATTTAGTGACTCACATAAAATACTGATACCCTGGTAGAACTTTAACCGCACGATTGAATAGACTAAACATACGTCTTCGAACTATGAATGTTTATTGTTTCAAAGCGCAGACCTTTAATATGATTGAATTATCAAAAACATAAAAAAACAGCACAAAAATCTTAACTCAGACAAGTTTGTGCACAGTTGAACAGAATGAAAAATGACAAAATTTCAATGTTACGTCGATTTCAGCATGATTTACTCTGTGTTAGATTGTGTTTCTCGCTTCACTAGTTATAAAACTTCAAAACACCGTGCCAATTATCACCTGTCATGAAACAAAACGAATGAATGTACACTTTTTCTCTAATACGTCACAAACATAGTAATCTAATTAGTTAAACAATTTCTGATTCGACGAACCGTACGGGGTTTTTCCTACTTTCAAACGAGACAACCAAAATACTACGAAAAAGTCGAAATCTTCCAAATTTGATACAGTGAATTAGTCGGAAGTCTTGGCGATTTTCGTTTGCAAAATTAACCAATCAAAAAGTTTCTTACAAGTTTCTTGAATATTAAGGATACCGGCTGCAACATTGATTATAGAATAGAGTTTGTTAACTTCGCTTTTTATGACTCGCAAGTGTTTCTGTCAAGGTGGAGAGTTATACTTATTACATTTTTATTCAATAATATTGTTTTTCTGAAATATTTTCTTTGATTGGGGTAAATATGTTATTTTGAAATATGAAAATGAAACGATTTTCCTTGAGATTCGTCGATTTCATCTGTGCGCAAACTTGTCCGAGTTGAGATTTTTGTGCTGTTTTTTTTATGTTTTTGATAATTTAATCGTATAAATGGTCTGCGCTATGAAACATTTAATATTCATAGCTCGAAGAGTTATGTTTAATCGATTAAATCGTTCCGTTAAAGTGCCGCCAGGGTATCTGTATTTTATGTGAGTCACAAAATAATAAATCTAGATGAAGTGGTCAAGTAAATGCAGTTGTACCCCTTGTATATAAGTATATTTAAGGTATGTTTGAAAAATCAAAGGGAGGTAACTTGACAATTCCCTGTGGATGCACAGTTTAGATATTCTCGCTGAGTCACGTACATCCCCTGATGCACAAAATCTTATTTTCTTCCTAATCTTAGAATCGTAGAAAAGTTTCCAGTATTCAGTGAACAATACTTCATTCTCAATTATAGTCTCAATGTATGAGTCACTGTGTTTTTACTCAAAAAAGACTTTTGGCAAATAGACGATAAAATGAGCGAAAAGGACTTGAATCAAATGAATAAGTTTCACATAAGGAACAACTTAATTTAGAAAAAGAACAGTACAATAAGTCTTATGCTTGCACTTTATGCATTGTTTGTATGAAACATTTTCATTAAATGGTCATAGTCGAGGTGTTTATCATTTATCTGCATAACAATAACGGTCACTTTCGCTGTATTTATCTGCACAAATAATCATTGTCTCGTATTTCATCCTAATGAGGTTGTTTTCGTATTCAGTACATCTGTATGAGTCATCTAGTTGTCTCTGTCTGTGAGAAATGTCGGAATTATTAACATGTTAATATGAAGTTACTTTTAGATCAATACCGATACAGCTTGGAGTGGGGAGACAGAAATAAGAAGTCCTAATTTGTTTATATTTGTCTTGTCTCATGAAATGTCTTGTTCGAGACAGCTATATATACACACAGGGATGGGTCCTAATTGGTTTCCTCGAGATCTAAAGTAACTGGTTAATTGCATTCAATTGTCAGTGACGCAGACATTAACTCCGTTGATTTAAATACTTGATTATTGATATTGTGAATAGGAAATTAGGAATCATTCAGTAAGTATTTAAATAAGCGTGTTTAATGTATGTGCCGCCACTGACAGTTGAAAAAATAATCAAAATGAATTTTTGGTCTAGTCCATGCTACAGTAAAGATTTGCAATAAATGCCACCTTGGTTAAATCATGCAACTTATTTGATGGCTGTTCATTAACATGTCTATTTTTAAAGCCAAAATAATCCCTATGTTGGAGGCTATAGAGTCCGTCGATTTTGATGAACTTAATCGTGGAACTCTACTGTAGTAGTTGCGGCTTGGTTAAAGAACATGGTCTTTCATCTCAGCTTAATCATTTTCAAATCCGCATACTGGTTCTGCCAGTACTGAGCTAGTATGATGATTTAATTTCCAAATGAAACAACAAAGTACGTTTCAGATGTGATGTAAATCACCACGGAGTTGGTTATCCAACAACTTCCAGTATTAACTAATCGGTTATGTCGTTTCTTCATACACAGTCTTTTCAATGAGTGATTACATCTATGTATACAGACACCTAGTACATCATTTTGAATCAGTCATTCTTTTGTATTTTCACGTATTTTGACCCCTCCATCCCATTCTCTACTGGATCCATAATCATGCATGTTGCTGCCATCCTAGAAAAATTTGTCTTGATTAATTTCACTAATGTTATGAGATGGTTTTAATTAAATTATTGATCATAAATAATTCAAGCACAGGCGTATTGACATTCTGTTATTAGTTGTTGCACTGGTTATATAACAAATCACTATACAGTGAAGCCTGTATCATTGACCACTCAACAACTTGATCTGTATCTCTACAACAGTATTCAGGGTAAGTGGTCACGTGATCCACAAAATGTAAACAAACAAAACATTTTCTTTTCGTCAATAAGAGACCTTAGTCAGTTATTTCCCCTTGTATACTCCTCAAATAGGTAGGTTCAATTAGTTGGGTTACTTGGATTTTACCCTTACTTTTCATTGTCAATTTGCAATCTTAAACAACTATTTTGTAAATCATTTAATTTGTTTGAAATTCAAGCTATGTATTTTTATGGTAAAGAACTATCTAAATTTCATCACTTCTGTAAATATTTTCATTAACAAGAAAGATATTAGATGAAATATTTTAATATCATTACATGGGAATTCAATGATAAAATCCAAGGATTCCAACTGTAAGGACCTACTTACCAATTGGATTGCTTCAGATTTAATCAGGGAAAGATAACTGACTAAAGTCCCTTATTTCTTTCCATAGCCCAGTCATAGAGACGATTATAGCCCGAATGGTCTGCATTAGCCAGTGAATTGTAACCGTGTACTATGAATCCTTTATAAAATTAATTATAGAAATGGCCAAGTTTACCGGTTCGATTCAATGTTAGTATTGCAATGTTTTAGCTAAATTTACAGGACCGTCTGGGAATTTCCGGGGAAAGAAAGGCATTTGTTATTTTACGCGTTTTATAATGTCATTCAATTATATATATTTCATTAAAAGGAGAAATTTGTGAAAACATGTTTGTTAACCTAATAAGTTGTTGTCAATTACGTAGCTATTGGCCCTGCAGCGTGATCAATTACCCTGAACGTTCCAAAACGTTCCGTAACGGAAGTGTCCGAACAACTCAACCCAAAGGCAACTCATCCCGGGACAACTCAATCCCCTACTAACGGGTTGAGTTGTCTCAACTTTGAATTGAGTTTTGCGTGGGTTGAGTTGTCTTGGGGTTGAGTTATCCCATACCGTAATGGTAGCTAACAGTAGTTACTGTACAGGGGGTGGTATTTATAATTGAAAACGCACAAAAATTAGGGTCGTTGTGGTTGATGTTTGGCTGCCGTTATGATCTACTCGTACAATGTAAATAATACTCGCATATAATTTACCAGTCTACTGTAATAATTTACTTGTCTTTGAAAGATTTAACTTTCAAATTCGTCATAAACAAAAACAAACAGACATTCTAATCACAGTTCTACTTTCGGTTACGCTTCTGTTCTTTTACTTATAAAATGTCATGCAGCTCGATATGTAGGGCGATATTCTTCATTGGACTTCGTCCGTCGCTGAACACTATGGGTCATGCTGATTCCATGACTGTATGGTCCGATTCTGGAGTCTTTGTCGAAGTTGACGCAGATGAATACGGAGTCGCCAATATTTATGCATACAGCGTATCAGTGTTCTTATTTCTATAACCCTATAAACATATAGTTGAATATCTCAACACCATTCACTTTGGTTGAAGCCAATATTACATACATGTTACTGACTGTTATAGTAAGGTTTAACTGTATTGCTCACACTGGTCTATCATATAAAATAAGAACAGAATTGTGGCAATAAATATGTCATCGTTACAGGCTACAGGCTTATCTGGCGGATCGAGAATTATTTCGATGTGGAAGGAATGACCAATTATTTTACAGAACAGTGGTGCTTTTCACAAAAATTCTTACGAAAAAAATTCTTTAGTTCAAAGCAAGAAACATAAATAATACGCTCATTTTTTGACTTATCAATTCCAAACATTATAGAATTGTGTAGAATATTGTATACCTTTTGAATATCATATCACAGTTATGCTTATTGTCCATTTGACATTGAATTGCTAATTATATGAAATTGACCTACGATAACTTTTGTCGTAAGAATTTTTGTGAAAAGGAGCACCGATATCTGGACACGAGTAGTCAGTTTGGTTACTAATTTCATGCGTATACATACGCATGCAATTTTAAATCTCTGGTGGTTGGGGAGGTCAGGATATTCCCGACTTTATTTGTAGACACCATAACGTCATTTAGATAGTATCAATGACGTCATACAAGTAATTTCTGATTTCTGTTAAAAAGATCAATTGTTCTGCTTACAAAATGAATACATTGTAATTGTGGATATATGTTTACACCAGAGACCAGACAGAATTCAGTTAATGTGTTTCACTATTACGACCATACAAACCAATGGTCATTATATATAGAGGAATGGTATTAATACTCGTATAGGGACTTTTCTTCCCAAATAAAACATTTCGAACTTAAAAATTGTTTCGTAAATGCTTGATTTTGCAATAAACTAAGGTAATTTTCATAGCAGAACTTTACTATAAAAGTATTGTATCGGTTTTCTCATTTCTCAGCGGTACTTGTAGCGCCGCTAAACGTCGCAACGGTGCTAAACGTCGCAATAAACGCTAAGCGTCGTAACACCGACGCTAAATGTCGCATCCACGCTAAACGTTGCAGTTGTCCTGATGATAAATGCCGCAACGCTGACATTTTACGTGGCACAACAATCGATTTACACTAATCGTCGCAACCTTAACCCTAAACGCTATAGTGATGTGACGCTTAGCGTCGATTGAGACGTTTAGATGCGTTGCGACGTTTAGCGGCGCTACAGTGTTTTTTTGCAATCAGAAGATTTTGTTGATTTTGGCGAGCCTGTATTCATTGGGGTTCTTAATTCTCGGGTCAAATATATTTTCCAACCCAGATAAAGATTTGTAGCAATTCGGAGAATATAAACCAGACCTTAGGTGAATGTTTCATTTTACTGTATATTCTCATCATGTAATAAAACCAGGTATTTATGGTATACTCGTTTCTCATAGGAAGAATATATAAGTAATATCTGGTAATTTGTGCGTATTGCTTGTATACTAGGGTTTGTTTTTGTTGTTGACTACAGCAGGGTTTCAAGATATTTTGTTTTCCGGAATTCCAAAAACACGTGTTCTTGTAAACAGATTGGATGTGGTGTTTAAAATAATACTATGCTACATCTGAACAAGGTTTTCGTGCCTATGATAACGTGTACATTATGTAACCAGATCATCTTCCGTTCATGATTGGGTATTTTAGTGTTTGCGCACTTCATGAACAAGCTTGTGCTTGGAATCTCCCTGGAAATAAAATCTAGAGCTGGGATGTTTCTACTCGACAGTTTGCATTGGTCACAAATTCCATCGAGTAAGGCAATGTAAGTTTGTATGCAAAAAACGATTTCATGACAAATTTAAATGAAATTTCTTCTTCGCTCGTGATGATGACCACTGATGACTTGAAGTCGGTGTCTTTGTGGATCGTACTAGTCAGTTGATGGCAAATCAGACCAACTTTCGACCAGTCCTGAAGAGTCGACCTCATGCCAATCAGTAATTATAGAATGCCAAAGTGATCCGTTTAAATCATCAAAATGATATATGTGCATACCTTTATTAGTAATCAACTAATAAGTGGGTATGTCCGATATCTAAAAAGTACATGAATCCACATGACCTATCATACGACCTGCATATACACCCTCTTGACAACAATCATCTTTCAATAAAACCAGAACAGAACAGAACATGTTTTTTTTTATTTTGTCACATTTAACGTGGTAAAGACATGACTGTATTGTATGAGTTGTATGAAGTTCTTGTACTGAGGCCTGCATTATAAACGGTCTTACGACCTGTTTTAGTCGCAAACCCTTATGTGTAGCATTGTTTTTATCGTTAGACTTTTAATAATATACTGCTCTGTGGTGCTTTTCACAAAAATTCTTACGAAATAAATCTTCGTAAGTCAAATGCAAGAATTATTAATAATACGCTCATTTTTTGGCTTATCAATTTTAAATATAATACAAATTGTGTAGAATTGTGTATACCTTTTTAATATCATATCATAGTTATGCTTATTTAGTTATTATCCCTCTGACTTTGAAGTGCTATTTATATGAAACTGACTTACGAATAAGAATTTTTGTGAAAAGCACCACTGGTTATTTTACGGAGGTGTCACTGTATAGAATACTTCATACCAAATTATTTTGATAGTAATTACATGATCGTACTTGAACTTTAAATACGTCATTTGATAACAATAAAACCACCTGCCTATGAAAAATGTAAACAAAGTTGGATACAGGTACAGGTCGTGTTATAGGTCATGCATATTCATGTACTTCAGATAATGGACTTGCCCACGAAATAGGTGAAAAAGCTGGAGTAAGTTTATCATTTTACTGATTTAAATAGACCACTTTGACAAGATTATGAATTTTTTTATAGTGTAAAATATAGATTGTAAATTGTGTATGCTATGTAAATGAAATATGTTAAAACTATACTAGGACGAAAAAGAAACGCCGGGTACATAAAATATGCAACACATGTCCGGCCGTGTTTCGCAAAACAAGAAGGGTCATCGTTAAAAGGGGATATTTTTTCACATAATCAGCATCGGAAATCGATTTAAACTTCAACAGCTGGTTCCATACAGATGACATTTCATACAAAAATAAATATAATAATCCAATAATACAATTTATCCCTTAAAACAATCATTATAGGTTACCCGGCGTTTCTTTTTCGTCCTAGTATAATTATAAACTAATAAATTGTTATTATTTTTTCATCATCTTCCACCCCCGAAATATTTTTTAAACGGAACCGGTCTTGTTTATAGTCACATTGTTTACATAAACGACCAGTAGAAATTAACGATAGACCACAAAATAAATACTTCAACATTTCTTACGTTTCTGTTTGTTTTTCTATTGTAAAATTTAAAGAACCACTTGAACTTTCATAAAAGAAACGTTTACTATAGATAAGTTATTTACAACATTGAAGTTGTACTTTAATTGTATGTTTTTAGGCAGCCAGGGTTAGAGAAATAGGATACATTTATAATGCGTGGGCACCATTAGCGTTTCCTATAGACATTAGGTGGAGAACCACAGGTGTCTGTAACAAAAGTAGCCGTGCTCTGGTCATACAATACAGTACTATGTGCTGTAGTTTTACATGTATAGTTTGGTATCCTAAATAATAACGTTGTATGTTATCTGTTTTGACAGAAATTTGATAACGACGTTGTAAGCAGTCTGTTTTATATAGAAATTTTAACAACGACATTGTAAGCAGTCTATTTTATATAGAAATTTTAACAACGACATTGTAAGCAGTCTATTTTATATAGAAATTTTAACAACGACATTGTAAGCAGTCTATTTTATATAGAAATTTTAACAACGACGTTGTAAGCAGTCTGTTTTTGTAGAAATTTAATAACGACATTGTAAGCAATCTGTTTTTATAGAAATTTATTAATGACGTTGTACGCAGTCTGTTTTGTATAGAAATTTAATAACGGCGTTGTACGCAGTCTGTTTTGTATAGATTTTTATAATAACTTTGTAAGCAAGACATTTTGTTATTATGGCGTTGTAAAATGAATATTATTTTATAAATTCAAGTTCCAAATTTAATAAAACTGTCACATGTCAATACAAAAATCATAATGTGTTAACCATGCTAGACCAAGTGTGGTATGAGTCATAAATACATAATTTGGAGATGTCTAATGTTAAGTCATATCTGGTCAGTTTTGGTGTCTGTCTGGTCAACTCTAGTTAATTATGGTCAATTTTGGTCATTACCATTTGATGTATATTTAATTACTACAATTTTTAAGTATTGACGTGAAGACCCTGTCCCAATTATCATATACATGTACTACTAACTCAAACTAACTATGAGGGAGAAGTCATGTGTTATTAACTTAATGTAAGTCAGTGAGAGTTCAGCGATCATTTTGAGATATGTTACACATTAATATGGTATATAAAATATTAACATTTAATTAATATGCCCATACAAATAATGAGAGTAATGATTGGCAATTTAATTGGCAAGAAAGATTAATTGGTGTTTACTAGCCTTGTTGAGTCTATCAGGGGCCGAGAGGGGCCCGGTGTTTTACAGTGATTGAATCAAATTGGATTTAGGATAGCTAACTCTGAGTAATTACCATCTACCGAATATCATTCAAACCCACCGCCATTGTTACTTTTTAAGGAAAACATTGTACTATGGACTACAGGGCCAGAGAAAATATACGTTATAAAGTGGAAAGCGGTTGATAAAAGTTCAAAAACTTGTCAATTAACCTGGCATTAAATAATGCATATTAGTAAGTCTAAGACGATCTGTATTTATTATGGTGGCATATTTCTGACACCAGATAACCACTTAACTAACACGTTAATTCAGTGGTTAACTAGTTATGTAACTAGTCAACTAGTTAACAGTTAATAGTAACTAGTTAATCAAGTAGTTAACTAGTTACGTAACTACTATGTTTTCAATAAATAAAAGATCATAACAGAAAAAAATGCAAGTTAGTGCTTACAACTGCCATTTTGTATTATTTTATCAATTTAATGTTAAGTGGTTAACTGGAAACGTAACTAGATAACCACTTAATTAACTAGTTAGTTAAATGGTTATCTAGCTAACGTAACTAGTTAACATGTTATCACTTATCTATAAATAGCATTGTTTTGTTCAACTGTATTGATACACAGTCACACTACGCAATATCTGTTTATAGATAAACTTGTGGTAAGTGATTATCTAGTTACGTTAACTAGATAATCACTTAATTAACTAGTTTATTAAAAGGTGAACTAGTCACGTAACTAGTTAACCACTTAACATTAAATTAGTAAACTAATACAAGAATGGTAGTTGTCGGCACTAACTTGCATTTATTTTCTTTTATGATGTTCTGTTTATTGAAAAAATAACTAGTCACGTAACTATTTAACCACTTAATTAACTAGTTTATTATTTGGTTAATTAGTTACGTAACTAGTTAGCCACTTAAATAATGTGTTAGTCATGTGTTTATCTGGTGGCAGAAATATGCCACCATAATTTATAACTAAAATCAACGCCTTCTCTGTAAATCGTGTGCAAGTTTTAACTCAATACATTGTTCATTTTAAATAAGCGATGGATTTGTACGAAAACAGGATACATACGAAGATGAAATGATTTCAAACTGGTATTAAATGAGTGACAGACTAAATACTAATCAACCGTAAGAATGCAGTGATGATGTTGATGTACTTACACCAAAGTTTAATATATAACATACAAAATGTATATTATATACATGTAGTATTGTAAATTCATAGGCGGATCCGGGGGGTCAGGGGATTCCGGACCCCACCTAGAATTTCCAAAACGTACCTGTCTATTAGTCTATTATACAGTTATCAGCCTATTTCTTGACTTTAAGCCATTTTTAAGTATCATAAAGCATTTTTTCTCGATGATTGATATAGATTTAATGGTTATGTAGTTTTTATTATCAATATGTTGCATTATTCTGCAAATAATCTATGATGTTAATGTGGTTCGAAAGTTTGGACAACCCTCTAGAAAAGTTCGGACCCCCTAGAAAAGTTCGGAACCCCCCTCTAGAAAAAAATCCTGGATCCGCCCCTGATATTTATCTTGAAATATTTATCTTTATATTCAGGATATTAACATCGTTATCTTTATCGTTATGTTGATTGATGAATCCAGTATGCTGATAGTTTACATTTCACCGGATTATACCCGCATACTCTTCTAGTGTATGCTTTGTTATTGTCGAAAATAATTGACCGGCACTGAATTATTCATAGAATTTGTACTATCCTCTGTTTCCCCTTTTAGTATTATCTAACAGATGAAATAAAGGGTATATTAAAACAAAGACCGGGTACCAGAACTAAAGAACAAATAGTTAAGGTAAAAACAAAACTAATTTATTTTCACATTCTGTCTGACTTCATACATGCATGTACATATACATATACATGTAGAACAGACAATTAGACGGCCGATGTTAGCTAATAAAGGATCGTTCTGGTTCAATGTGCTGGTATTAAACCTCTTTTAATCCTATGTCGAATCCCACCCGGGGAGGTTATACCCTTCCATGAAAATTAGATAATAATAATGTCAATTTTCCTCCATTGATTAGATAATATGGAGAAGTTTCCGGCCTTGTGGAAGGGTAGGTGAGTACTGGTTATAGACAAAGGTCCAGTAAAACTAGGTTAGATGCGCTGGACGCCGTGAAATGACCTAAAATGTGTTGATATGGCGTTAAATCCAATAATAAATAAATACATGTAAACAACATTAACTCCAAAGCGGTTATCAATGACGTTGCTATATAGAGGTACACAATGACTCGTGCATCCGGGTAGAATGTAGAACTCTATTGGTAGTAACATTTCTGTGCACCTTTTCACAAAGATTCTTACGATAAAAATGTGTCGTAAGTAAATTTCTTAATTTTGCAGTTTAAAGTCAGAAGGATAATAAAATAACTATAATTTAATATTCAAAGGGTATACAAAAATCTGCATGATTCAATAATATTTGGAATTGATTGACCAAAAAATGACCGTACCATTAATGTTTCTTGCTTTTGACTTATGATGATTTTTGTCGTAAGATTTTTTGTGAAAATCGCCACTTGACAAGAATTTGTAAAAACAATGAATAAATAACAGTTTTTCTCCTATAGCTTTATTCACACAATAAGTTACACCAATTGGACAAAAAACAAAGTTTATTAGCAGACCCTTGTGAGACGAATTTTTATATAATTTCTTTCAAAAGAATGAACGATCATTTTCCATTATACCTAAGAATAAAGACCAAAAATCACTTCTTGAGACAAATTTTGCTTTTATAATACGTTATACGTTTTCTGTAAAAAATTGTTTTTTTTATTTAAATAAAATAAGTTTTTAAAGATATCTACAGGGCAAATCTTTTGATAAAAAACATCTTTCTTTAACCCACAACCACGGATGTTATACTAAGCTCGTGCAATAGAAATCCAGTAAAACTGCACATATTGGACCCATAATACGAACCATCGCTATGTCTGTTTCTTATGCCTATTACATCCCCTTTTATTAAACTCAACGCGATGGTAGCGCTAGTTGTGTCGGAATTCGCTTCGACACCGCTGGCCCACATTAGATTGAGACTGATTGAATTTTTGAAAAATTCGGCATATGCATTGTTATGGTAATAGGCTACCAACGTCGCTGAAAACACATAAATACCATCAACAGGAGCAGTAAACATGCCTGTGTGCTTACTATACGCGTTTCCAACATTTGTTTGCACATTATTAAAAATTAGCGGTTGACGAATTCCTTCGTGAGTTAAATGGTCTGTCTGACTAGCAAAGAAAACGACTGGTGTTTCTACAGCTGCTTGACGTATTCTTTGAGCAGACCTCTCTGAAATGGAAATTTGAAAAAAAATGAAAGTAATTGTGATTTATACATAGTCGATGAGAATAATCATTATTCCGTGAGAACAGTTTGGTGGATAGATGTATTACGTATGACTGACGAATTTGCAATTCGTATGATACATAATAATAACTCTATTGTTTAGATATCCTGCAAGCCTTACGGCCCCATGGGCACAACATATTTACATGTATACCAACTTTTTATTGTCACCAATTGACGAAACATGAAAAAAAAACATTTGAAATATCAATTGTTTAATTTTCATTTATTATTAAACTGGCAATTTTGAAATTCCCTAGAAAACACTTGTTACTCAATTGATGTCACTTACTATATAAATTGTTTTATCACTATTCTTTCTTTTTATTTAATTTCACGACGTTAATAAACACTTTTGATTAGGCCATAAATTGAAAGATATGGTTAGTTTTGTAATCTCTTAGATATCGAAAATGATTCATGCCATTACTCTCAAGCCTATTCAAACATTCGTAAACGTTACGGTTGCGTAATATAGATATATTTTTTTTAATTTTGCTTAAGTCTTAAGAAAGTAATTTATATGGAAAACAATATCTTAAATCTTCGAGGTTATATTTTTGTATATTACCTGACACAGTGATATCTCGTATTTTCAATTACTTTCTAACTAGTGTTAATTGTTGATGTGTTTTCTTATGTTAATTATATGAAGTTCCGTTTTATTCCCTATTATTTTATACCGAAACCTTGACATTGATTTTATTTATATACATTTATGATATTATTGCTATGTACACGTTTCTTAAATAAAGTTCCTCTTCTTTGATGTATGGTAGCATTCTTACCAAACCAGCTTCCCTGGACTCTTTTCGTTACCAATACACGCTAACACTTCTGAGGAAGTCAACAAGTCCTCCATTTACGAAGGAAAATCGATGTCAAGTATATAATTTTGTATGTAAAGGGTATAACTTGCTGCACCAAGTAGTCTTACCTGGGACCAGCTCGGATTCGAAATCCCACAAGCTATCACACCGACAAAGCATTGACTTTAAATTATAAGAGAAAATGATAAGATTACCACTGTGCTGTTTAGTTTCCATTGTATCAACTTGTAATGGAACTCCTGACGTGTTTGTATACTGATCTTGTGAGCCATCCACTGTTGTCTCCTTTAAATCATGTAGTTGTCGTTGTGAGTCATTGATTGTTTTAACAGAATTGTGTTGTTTTTGTTGCAGTTGTTGTTGTAACTCCTCGATTGTTTTTTGTTGTTCTTTGTCACGTGATTCAAGATCAGAAATTCTCGTGATATGAACAATCTCGCGAGATTCTAAGAGATTGACTCTCTCAGACAATGACGTCACCAACTTTTCTGTAGTTTCCAGTCGGTGAAGCAGATCATTATTGTCTACAAAGATAAAGAAATCCATTTGATGCTCAGAACATCGAATGCAGTATGATCGATGTTTAAAGGGTGATATAATTGTTTTGACCTTGTCAAGTCAGCATGGCGCAATTAACAGTAAAGCTACAGTCCCATAAACATAAAAATATCCGTGAGGGCACCGTACGGGCACCGTGCGATTAAGCTCCGCAAGGACCCGTACGAAGTCTTGCGTACCCGTACGGACTGTTACGTTTTTACCAGGGTCCGTGTGATGAGCCCAGGTTACACGTATCAGTTTCAGAGTCAAATCGTGAACAAAATCGTTGCCGAGTATGGATTAATCATGAATATCTTCGAGCTACGGCTCAGTGCGGGTGTGTTGTTATGTACCATGTGCGTACCGTCGCCTTGATACGCAAGGCTTCCCATGGCTTACGATTGTCTGCACGTTAGGGTCCGTAACAAGCCACGATTTTATGGGACTGAGGCATAATACAGGAAATGGAATACAATTTCAGAACTTCGTTCTTTCTAGTTCAAAAATATTCTATGTTTTACTTTGTCTATCAAGATAAAAAAACTAAGTAAAATACCTTGAAAAGCAAATGTTCCAGCACAAAGTAAAATAAGAACAAACGCTACTCTGCGAACAAGCTCCATTTTTCAGGATTGCTTGAAATGTGATTAAAATTAATGATTTTGATTAGTATTGTCACGATAAGACGCGGTAGTTTATTAAAGTGCAAACACGTGCTCTTTCTCATACCATGTATATAAAGCATTTTTGGTGCAGTGCTCTAGATAATAGAACAAATGAGAATAATGACATACGACGATGGCTTTTTTTGTTGATTTGGACTATTGCTGTGTGTTTACATTGTTTAGTTCTTTGTAGCGACCAGCTCCAATAGTTACAATCTTGTATTTCAACAAGGAACAACCTTTCCATACTCGGAAGAAAATAAACATTATTGCATAATTCTATATAGCGGATACTGCCTGATGCACGTAGGAATGGACTAATAATCGCCGAACTTAAATGTTCATAGAACTTGACATTCGATCGCAGCCGATGAGTAAAAAAGCAGAATAAAATGTACACGTTTGACCATAGCTGCAACAAATACACAACAATGTAAAATAAAATGGACATACAAATGCAATTGATGATGTTGTTAGATATTTACACCCAGAATTATTATTTGAGTCCTTAATTCGAGTAGTTTTGTTTTTTTGGTTTATCATGCGATTTGCGGCATAAAGTGGTATTATAGCAGCATCCCTAATCCAGTGTTAAGTCTACTGGATTTCTATTTCGGTGGCTCGAGTTCGATTCCATTTTTTTGCCTGCAAGTTGTATTTTTTCCATAAAACATAATCACTGTGCAGTAAATACACTCTAGCTTTTTGCAGTATTTAATGTAAATGATTTTTACTGTCTAAAGCTACAGTCCTTGTACCATGCGTACAGTCACCTTGATACGCAATGCTTCCCTCGGCATACGACTGTCTGCACGTACGGGTCCGTAACAAGCCATAAGACATAAGGTCAATGAGAACAAGCTATCAATTTCTGTATATTAAAATTTTATTAATAATGAAATGGCACTGTAAACAAGCTATAGCACACGGTCGTAAGCTTGTATTATTTTCATTCCGTCTTTTGGGAAAGTCGTCTAACAATGTTGAACTAACTTTGATACCAGTTTTTGCATATTGTTCACTTTTGAAATTGTAACTTTCGAGACTCTAGAAAACAAGGCGTAAAGTACTTCTGGCTACTAAAACTTTATAAGCGGCTTTTTGAACATTTTGACTTTCATCAGATGCGTCATTCATTAACAGTATACACTCAGGTTCGCTGAAGAACTTGAGCTAGGCGTAAAGCATATAACATAATCTTAATTAAGGCGACAATTTCATGAATGATTTAGGCGTGTCGTATAATTATGAAGTACAAGTACTACTTAAACGTGATGTATAATAAAAACTGCTCTGTGTGAAAAGTGCATCTGACAAATGTAAATACTGATTAAACAAAATTATACAATCATTATCAGTTTATCTGCACATTGGTTTAGGCATTCACCCTTGTAGCTACATGGAATGTGATACCACTATTCTAAACACAGTAAAACCTATGATCTGCAGTAGGTCAATACTTAATATTATCTGATCTGATAAAGTGCCTGTATGACTGTTATTTGAAAGATCAAGTTGATGATTGTAAAAAAGTTGGAGGTTATTAATTTGAAGCATTTGTTGATGATTGGAAAGTTGGTGTTGTTTGAACGTGACTATTTTTAGGGTTTGGTGTTGTTTGAACGTGACTATTTTTAGGGTTTGGTGTTGTTTGAACGTGACTATTTTTAGGGTTTGGTGTTGTTTGAACGTGACCATTTTTAGGGGTTGGTGTTGTTTGAACGTGACCATTTTTAGGGGTTGGTGTTGTTTGAACGTGACTATTTTTAGGGTGTGATGTTGTTTGAACGTGACCATTTTTAGGGGTTGGTGTGTTTGAACGTGACTTTTTTAGGGTTTGGTGTTGTTTGAACGTGACTATTTTTAAGGTTTGGTGTTGTTTGAACGTGACCATTTTAGGGTGTGATATTGTTTGAACGTGACCATTTTTAGGGTGTGATGTTGTTTGAACGTGACCATTTTTAGGGGTTGGTGTTGTTTGAACATGACTCTTTTAGGGTTTGGTGTTGTTTGAACGTGACCATTTTTAGGGTTTGGTGTTGTTTGAACGTGACCATTTTTAGGGGTTGGTGTTGTTTGAACGTGACCATTTTTAGGGGTTGATGGTGTTTAGAAGTGACTGTGACTGTGGTTTACATGTGGCTGTTGTTTAGACGTGCCTATTGTTTGGAGGTGACTTCTGCTTAGAGGTGACTGTTGTTTTGGAATTGCTGTTGTATAGACATGACTGTTGTTAAAGGGTTGCTGTTGTTTGGAGGTAACAATTGTTAGAATGTTGCTGTTGTTTGGAGGTGACTGTTGTTTTAGGGTTGCAGTTGTTTGGAAGGTGGACGTTGGTGTGAGTATTTTGTTATTTAAAGATGATTGCTGATTAGGAGGTGATTAGCGTACTTCATACACTCTTTAGATCCAATCTAAGATACATGTACTTCTTGGGTTTATAATATTATTTAGAATATTGTATATATGATAGAACTTGTAAGAGTATTTATATTAACATAGTGCATTAATTTAATCAAGATATATCTATTGTATTATGTTATCTGTTATTCATTGATGTACAGTTTCTGGTTATTAATTAGTTCTACTAACCTAGATTGATATGGAAATATCTAATGATTCACTTTTTTGTGCTGATGAGCTATGATTGTCGATCAAAGCACAATAGGCACCATTGTTGAGTATTCTTAGATGAGGTACATAAAATATAAGGGATGGTCTTTTAATGTATATTGGTTATATACAATAGACAAATGAGAATTGGTTCCTGATGAGATTTAAATGCTGTTGATTGCTCTAGATAGTAATTTACATTCGGGGCACTTCAACTATTCATTAAATGAACGATTCGTAGTTATTCCTAGTGAATGACCGAGGAGTTCCGAATGTGAAACTACTTACCACTAATACAAAATATCGCTAACTAGTAAGTGGTTATCTAGTTACGTTAACTAGATAATCACTGAATTAACTAGCTAATTAAGTGGTTAACTAGTCACGTAACTTGTTAACCACAACATTAAATTGGTAAACTAATACAAGAATGGCAGTTGTAGGCACTAACTTGCATTTATTTTCTGTTATGATGTTTTGTTTATTGAAAAAATAACTAGTTACGTAACTATTTAACCACCTAATTAACTAGTTTATTATCTCGTTAATTAGTTACGTAACTAGTTAACCACTTAAATAACGTGTTTGTTATGTGTTTATCTGGTGGCAGAAATATGCCACCATAATTTATAACTAAAATCAACGCATTCTCTGTAAATCGTGTGTAAGTTTTAACTCAACACGTTGTTCATTTTAAATAAGCGATGGATTTGTACGAAAACAGGATACATACGAAGATGAAATGATTTCAAACTGGTATTAAATGAGTGACAGACTAAATACTAATCAACCGTAAGAATGCAGTGATGATGTTGATGTACTTACACCAAAGTTTAATATATAACATACAAAATGTATATATACATGTAGTATTGTAAATTTATAGGCGGATCCAGCGGGGGAAGGGGGTCAGGGGAGCCGGACCCCACCTAGAATTTCCAAAATGTACCTGTCTATTAGTGTATTACTTGACTGTAAGCCATTTTTAAGTACCATGAAGCATTTTTTCTCGGTGATTGATATAGATTTAATGGTTATGTAGTTTTTATTATCAATATGTTACATTATTCTGCAAATAATCTATGATGTTAATGTGGTTAGAAAGTTTGGAACCCTCTCCCCCCCCCCCTAGAAAAGTTTGGACCCCCCCCCTAGAAAAGTTCGGACCCCTAGAAAAGTTCGGCCCCCCCCCCCTCTAGAAAAAAATCCTGGATCCGCCCCTGATATTTATCTTGAAAGATTTATCTGTTTATTCAGGATATTAACATCGTTATCTTTATCGTTATGTTGATTGATGAATCCAGTATGCTGATAGTTAACATTTCACTGGATTATACCCGCATACTCATCTAGTGTATGCTTTGTTATTGTCGAAAATAATTGACCGGCACTGAATTATTCATAGAATTTGAACTATCCTCTGTTTCCCCTTTCAGTATTATCTAACAGATGAAATAAAAGGTATATTAAAACAAAGACCGGGTACCAGAACTACAGAACAAATAGTTAAGGTAAAAACAAAACTAATTTATTTTCACATTGGGTCTGACTTCATAGTCATACATGCATGTACATATTCATGTAGGACAGATAATTAGACAGCCGACGTTAGCTAAGGATCGTTCTGGTTCAATGTGCTGGTATTAAACTTCTTTTAATCCTATGTCGACTTAACATCAGCTCCAAAGCGGTTATCAATGACGTTGCTATATAGAGGAGGTACACAATGACTCGTGCATCCGGGTAGAATGTAGAACTCTATTGGTGGTAACATTTCTGTGCACCTTTTCACAAAGATTCTTACGATAAAAATGTGTCGTAAGTAAATTTCCTAATTTTGCAGTTTAAAGTCAGAAGGATAATAAAAATAACTATAATGTAATATTCAAAGGGTATACAAAAATCTGCATGATTCAATAATATTTGGAATTGATTGACCAAACAATGACCGTACCATTAATGTTTCTTGCTTTTGACTTATGATGATTTTTATCGTAAGATTTTTTGTGAAAATCGCCACTTGACAAGAATCTGTTAAAACAATGAATAAATAACAGTTTTTCTCCTATAGCTTTATTCACACAATAAGTTACACCAATTGGACAAAAAACAAAGTTTATTAGCAGACCCTTGTGAGACGAATTTTTATATAATTTCTTTCAAAAGAATGAACGATCATTTCTCATTATACCTAAGAATAAAGACCAAAAATCACTTCTTGAGACAAATTTTGCTTTTATAATACGTTATACGTTTTCTGTAAAAAATTGTTTTTTTTATTTAAATAAAATAAGTTTTTAAAGATATCTACAGGGCAAATCTTTTGATAAAAAACATCTTTCTTTAACCCACAACCACGGATGTTATACTAAGCTCGTGCAATAGAAATCCAGTAAAACTGCACATATTGGACCCATAATACGAACCATCGCTATGTCTGTTTCTTATGCCTATTACATCCCCTTTTATTAAACTCAACGCGATGGTAGCGCTAGTTGTGTCGGAACTCGCTTCGACACCGTTGGCCCACATTTCATTGAGACTGATTGAATTTTTGAAAAATTCGGCATATGCATTGTTATTGTAATAGGTTACCAACGTCGCTGAAAACACATAAATACCATCAACAGGAGCAGTAAACATGCCTGTGTGCTTACTATACGCGTTTCCAACATTTGTTTGCACATTATTAAAAATTAGCGGTTGACGAATTCCTAGGTGAAGTAAATGGTCTGTCTGACTAGTAAAGAAAACGACTGGTGTTTCTACAGCTGCTTGACGTATTCTTTGAGCAGACCTCTCTGAAATGGAAATTTGAAAAAAAATGAAAGTAATTGTGATTTATACATAGTCGATGAGAATAATCATTATTCCGTGAGAACAGTTTGGTGGATAGATGTATTACGTATGACTGACGAATTTGCAATTCGTATGATACATAATAATAACTCTATTGTTTAGATATCCTGCAAGCCTTACGGCCCCATGGGCACAACATATTTACATGTATACCAACTTTTTATTGTCACCAAATGACGAAACATGAAAAAAAAACATTTGAAATATCAATTGTTTAATTTTCATTTATTATTAAACTGGCAATTTTGAAATTCCCTAGAAAACACGTGATACTCAATTGATGTCACTTACTACATAAATTGTTTTATCACTATTCTTTCTTTTTATTTAATTTCACGACGTTAATAAACACTTTTGATTAGGCCATAAATTGAAAGATATGGTTAGTTTTGTAATCTCTTAGATATCGAAAATGATTCATGCCATTACTCTCAAGCCTATTCAAACATTCGTAAACGTTACGGTTGCGTAATATAGATATATTTTTTTAAATTTTGCTTAAGTCTTAAGAAAGTAATTTATATGGAAAACAATATCTTAAATCTTCGAGGTTATATTTTTGTATATTACCTGACACAGTGATATACTCGTATTTTCAATTACTTTCTAACTAGTGTTAATTGTTGATGTGTTTTCTTGTGTTAATTATATGAAGTTCTGTTTTATTACCTATTATTTTATACCGAAACCTTGACATTGATTTTGTTTATTTTTATACATTTATGATATTATTGCTATGTACACGTTTCTTAAATAAAGTTCCTCTTCTGTGATGTATGGTAGCATTCTTACCAAACCAGCTTCCCTGGGGACTCTTTTCGTTACCAATACACGCTAACACTTCCACAAGAAGTCAACAAGTCCTCTATTTACGAAGGAAAATCGATGTCAAGTATATCATTTTGTATGTAAAGGGTATAACTTGCTGCACCAGGTAATCTTACCTAGGACCAGCTCGGATTCGAAATCCCACAAGCTATCACACCGACAAAGCATTGACTTTAAATTATAAGAGAAAATGATAAGATTACCACTGTGCTGTTTAGTTTCCATTGTATCAACTTGTAATGGTACTTCTGACGTGTTTGTATAATGATCTTGTGAGCCATCCACTGTTGTCTCCTTTAAATCATGTAGTTGTCTTCTTGGGTCATTGAATGTTGTTTTAACAGAATTGTGTTGTTTTTGTTGCAGTTGTTGTTGTAACTCCTCGATTGATTTTTGTTGTTCTTTGTCACGTGATTCGAGATCGGAAATTCTCGTGATATGAACGATCTCGCGAGATTCTAAGAGATTGACTCTCTCAGACAATGACGTCACCAACTTTTCTGTAGCTTCCAGTCGGTGAAGCAGATCATTATTGTCTACAAAGATAAAGAAATCCATTTGATGCTCAGAACATCGAATGCAGTATGATCGATGTTTAAAGGGTGATATAATTGTTTTGACCTTGTCAAGTCAGCATGGCGCAATTAACAGTAAAGCTACAGTCCCATAAACATAAAAATATCCGTGAGGGCACCGTACGGGCACCGTGCGATTAAGCTCCGCAAGGACCCGTACGAAGTCTTGCGTAACCGTACGGACTGTTACGTTTTTACCAGGGTCCGTGTGATGAGCCCAGGTTACACGTATCAGTTTTAGAGTCAAATCGTGAACAAAATCGTTGCCGAGTATGGATTAATCATGCATATTTTCCAGCTACGGCTCAGTGCGGGTGTGTTGTACCATGTGCGTACCGTCGCCTTGATACGCAAGGCTTCCCACGGCCTACGATTGTCTGCACGTTAGGGTCCGTAACAAGCCACGATTTTATGGGACTGAGGCATAATACAGGAAATGGAATACAATTTCAGAACTTTGTTCTTTCTAGTTCAAAAATATTCTATGTTTTACTTTGTCTATCAAGATAAAAAAACTAAGTAAAATACCTTGTAAAGCAAAAGTTCCAGCACAAAGTAAAATAAAAACAAACGCTACTCTGCGAACAAGCTCCATTTTTCAGGATTGCTTGAAATGTGATTAAAATTAATGATTTTGATTAGTATTGTAACGATAAGACGCAGTAGTTTATTAAAGTGCAAAGACGTGCTCTTTCTCATGCCATGTATATTAAGCATTTTTGGTGCAGTGCTCTAGATAATGGAACAAATGAGAATAATGACATACGACGATGTCTTTTCTTTTTGTTTATTTTGGAATATTGCTGTGTGTTAACATTGTTTAGTTCTTTGTAGCGAGCATCTCCAATAGTTACTCGCTCGTGTTTCAACAACGAACAACCTTTTCATACTCGGAAGAAAATAAACATTATTGCTTAATTCTATATAGCGGGTACAACCTGATGCACGTAGGAATAGACTAATAAAGTAATAATCACCGAACTTAAATGTTCATAGAACTTGACATTCGGTCGCAGCCGATGAGTAAAAAAGCAAAATAAAATGTAAACGTTTGACCATAGCTGCGACAAATACACAACAATGTAAAATAAAATGTACATACCAATGCAATTGATGATGTTGTTAAATATTTACACCCAGAATTATTATTTGAGACCTTAATTCGAGTAGTTTTGTTTTTTTATTTATCTTGAGATTCGCGGCATAAAGCGGTATTATAGCATCATCCCTAATCCAGTGTTAAGTCTACTGGATTTCTATTCCGAAGACTCGAGTTCGATTCCATGTTTTGCCTGCAAGTTATATTTTTTCCATAAAACATAATCACTGCAGTAAATACACTCTAGCTTTTTGCAGTATTGAATGTAAATGAGTTTTACTGTCTAAAGCTAGGTTAGGTGGACTGGACGCCGTAAAATGACCTAAAATGTGTTGATATGGCGTTAAATCCAACAATAAATAAATAAACAACATTAACTCCAAGGCGGTTATCAATGACGTTGCTATTCAGAGATACACAATGACTCGTGCATCCGGGTAGAATGTAGAACTCTATTGGTGGTAAAATTTCTGTGCACCTTTTCACAAAGATTCTTACAATAAAAGATATCGTAAGTAAATTTCTTAATTTTGCAGTTTAAAGTCAGAATGATAATAAAAAAACTATAATTTAATATTCAAAGGTTATACAAAAATCTGCATGATTCAATAATATTTGGAATTGATTGACCAAAAAATGACCGTACCATTAATGTTTCTTGCTTTTGCCTTATGATGATTTTTGTCGTAAGATTTTTTGTAAAAAGCGCCACTTGACAGGAATCTGTTAAAACAATGAATAAATAACAGTTTTTTTCCTATAGCTTTATTCACACAATAAGTTACACCAATTGGACAAAAAACAAAGTTTATTAGCAGACCCTTGTGAGACGAATTTTTATATAATTTCTTTCAAAAGAATGAACGATCATTTCTCATTATACCTAAGAATAAAGACCAAAAATCACTTCTTGAGACAAATTTTGCTTTTATAATACGTTATACGTTTTCTGTAAAAAATTGTTTTTTTTATTTAAATAAAATAAGTTTTTAAAGATATCTACAGGGCAAATCTTTTGATAAAAAACATCTTTCTTTAACCCACAACCACGGATGTTATACTAAGCTCGTGCAATAGAAATCCAGTAAAACTGCACATATTGGACCCATAATACGAACCATCGCTATGTCTGTTTCTTATGCCTATTACATCCCCTTTTATTAAACTCAACGCGATGGTAGCGCTAGTTGTGTCGGAATTCGCTTCGACACCGCTGGCCCACATTTGATTGAGACTGATTGAATTTTTGAAAAATTCGGCATATGCATTGTTATGGTAATAGGCTACCAACGTCGCTGAAAACACATAAATACCATCAACAGGAGCAGTAAACATGCCTGTATGCTTACTATACGCGTTTCCAACATTTGTTTGCACATTATTAAAAATTAGCGGTTGACGTATTCCTTCGTGAGTTAAATGGTCTGTCTGACTAGCAAAGAAAACGACTGGTGTTTCTACAGCTGCTTGACGTATTCTTTGAGCAGACCTCTCTGAAATGGAAATTTGAAAAAAAATGAAAGTAATTGTGATCCGTGAGAACAGTTTAGTGGATACTTGCATTGCGTATGACTGACGAATTTACAATTCGTATGATACATAATAATAACTTTATTGTTTAGATATCCTGCAAGCCTTACAACCCCATGGACATAACATATTTACATGTATACTAACTTTTTATTGTCACCAATTGACGAAACATGAAGAAACCTTTGAAATATCAATTGTTTAATTTTCATTAATTATTAAACTGTCAATTTTGAAATTCCCTAGAAAACACATTTTTACTCAATTGATGTCACTTACTATATAAAATTGTTTTATCACTATTCTTACTTTTTATTTCATTTCACGACGTTAATAAACACTTTTGATTAGGCCAAGAAATGAAAGATATTGTTAGTTTTGTATTTGTTTGTTTGTTTTTTGTTGGGTTTAACGCCTTTGCAACTCATTGTATAGGTCATATAACGGCGGTCAGTCAACCTAATCACTCCACCTGGAAAGGCCAATTCTCTGGATTTAGCTGTTAACCAACTACTTAGCGCATGATTTCGTCAGTGACTGACAACTGCCCTACATAATTAAAAACCATTGGTAGGAGGGAGAATGGCCGTAAAAATAATTTCATGACCAAGCTCCACGAAAGTATGCCCCGCCCGGAAATCGAACCTACGACCCCACGATCAGTAGACTTGCGTGCTACCAACTGAGCTAGCCGGGCGGCTGTTAGTTTTGTATTCTCTTAGATATTGAAAATGAATATCATTCATGTCATTACTCTCCAGCCTATTCAAACATTCGTAAACGTTACGGTCGCGTAATATAGATATTTTTCTAATTTAAACTTAAGAAACTAATTTACATGGAAAACAATATCTTAAATCCTCGAGGTTATATTTGTGTATATTACCTGACACAGTGACATATTTTCAATTACTTTCTAACTAGCGTTAATTGTTGAAATGTTTTTTATGTTAATTATATGAAGTTCTGTTTTATTCCTTATTATTTTTTACCAAAACCTTGACATTGATTTTGTTTATTTTTATACATTTATGATATTATTGCTATGTACACGTTTCTTGAATAAAGTTCCTCTTCTGTGATGTATGGTAGCCCACTTACCAAACCAGCTTCCCTGGACTCTTTTCGTTACCAATACACGCTAACACTTCCACAACAAGTCAACAAGTCCTCCATTTACGAAGGAAAATCGATGTCAAGTATATCATTTTGTATGTAAAGGGTATTACCTGCTGCACCAGGTAGTCTTACCTAGGACCAGCTCGGATTCGAAATCCCACAAGCTATCACACCGACAAAGCATTGACTTTAAATTATAAGAGAAAATGATAAGATTACCACTGTGCTGTTTAGTTTCCAATGTATCAACTTGTAATGGAACTCCTGACGTGTTGGTATACTGATCTTGTGAGCCATCCACTGTTGTCTCCTTTAAATCATGTAGTTGTCTTCTTGGGTCATTGAATGTTGTTTTAACAGAATTGTGTTGTTTTTGTTGCAGTTGTTGTTGTAACTCCTCGATTGATTTTTGTTGTTCTTTGTCACGTGATTCGAGATCAGAAATTCTCGTGATATGAACAATCTCGCGAGATTCTAGGAGATTGACTCTCTCAGACAATGACGTCACCAACTTTTCTGTAGCTTCCAGTCGGTGCAAGAGATCATTTTTGTCTACAAAGATAAAGAAATCCATTTGATGCTCAGAACAACGAATGCAGTATGTTCGATGTTTAAAGGGTGATATAATTGTTTTGACCTTGGTCAAGTCAGCATGGCGCAATAAACAGTAATACAGGAAATGGAATACAATTTCAAAACTTCGTTCTTTCTAGTTCAAAAATATTCTATGTTTTACTTTGTCTATCAAGATAAAAAAACTAAGTAAAATACCTTGTAAAGCAAAAGTTCCAACACAAAGTAAAATAAGAACAAACGCTACTCTGCGAACAAGCTTCATTTTTCAGGATTGCTTTAAATGTGATTAAAATTAATGATTTTGATTAGTATTGTAACGATAAGACGCAGTAGTTTATTAAAGTGCTAACACGTGCTCTTTCTCATACCATGTATATAAAACATTTTTGGTGCAGTGCTCTAGATAATAGAACAAATGAGAATAATGACATACGACGACGTCTTTTCTTTTTGTTGATTTGGACTATTGCTGTGTATTAACATTGTTTAGTTCTTTGTAGCGAGCAGCTCCAATAGTTACTAGCTTGTATTTCAACAAGGAAGAACCTTTTCCATACTCGGAAGAAAATAAACATTATTGCTTAATTCTATACAGCGGGAACAACCTGATGCACGTATGAGTAGACTAATAATCCCCGAACTTAAATGTTCATAGAACTTGACATTCGGTCGCAGCCGATGAGTAAAAAAACAGAATAAATTGTACACGTTTGACCATAGCTGCAACAAATACGCAACAATGTAAAATAACATGGACATACCAATGCAATTGATGATGTTGTTAAATATTTACACCCAGAATAATTATTTGAATCCTTAATTCGAGTAGTTTTTTTTTAATTTGGGGGGGGGGGTTTACTTGCGATTTGCGGCATAAAGTGGTATTATAGCAGCATCCCTAATCCAGTGTTAAGTAAACTGGATTTCTATTCCGGTGGCTCGAGTTCGATTCCATGTTTTTGCCTGCAAGTTATATTTTTCCATAAAACATAATCACTGCAGTAAATACATTCTAGCTTTTTGCAGTATTGAATATAAATGATTTTTACAGTCTAAAGCTACAGTCCCATAAACATAAAAATAGCCGTGAGGGCACCGTACGGGCGCCGTGCGATCAAGCTCTGCAAGGACCCGTACGAGCTCTTGCGTACCCGTACGGACCAGGGTCTGTGAAATGAGCCCAGGATACACGTATCAGTTTTAGAGTCAAATCATGAACAAAATCGTGGCCGAGCATGGATTGAACATGCATATCTTCCAGCTACGGCTCTGTATGGATGTATTGTTTTGTACCATGTGCGTACAGTCACCTTGATACGCAAGGCTTCCCATGGCTTACGACTGTCTGCACGTACGGGTCCGTAACAAGTCATAAGGCATAAGGTCAATGTGAACAAGCTATCAATTTCTGTATATTTTTATTACTAATGAAATGGCACTGTAAACAAGCTATAGCACACGGTATTATCATTCAGTCTTTTGGGAAGGTCGTCTAACAATGTTGAACTAAGTCTTATACTAGTTTTGCATATTGTTCACTTTCGGAATTGTGACTTTCGAGACTCTAGAAAACAAGGCGTAAACTAATTCTGGCTACCAAAACTTTATAAGCCGCTTTTTGAACATTTTGACTCTCATCAGATGCGTCATTCATTAACAGTATACACTCGGGTTCGCTGAAGAACTTGAGCTAGGCGTAAAGCATATAACATAATCTTAATTAAGGCGACAATTTCATGAATGATTTAGGCGTGTCGTTTTATTATGAAGTACTACTTAAACGTGATGCATTATAAAACTGCTCTGTGTGAAAAGTGCATCTGACAAATGTAAATACTGATTAAACTAAATTATGTTTGTAATCATTATCAGTTTATCTGCACATTGGTTTAGATTTTCACCCTAGTAGCTACATGGAATGTGATACCACTATTCTAAACACAGTAAAACCTATGATCTGCAGTAGGTCAATACTTAATATTATCTGATCTGATAAAGTGCCTGCATGACTGTTATTTGAAAGATCAAGTTGATGATTGTAAAAAAGTTGGAGGTTATCAATTTGAAGCATTTGTTGATGATTGGAGGTCGGTGTTGTTTGAACTGACCATTTTAGGGGTTGATAGTGTTTGGACGTGACCATTTTAGGGGTTGATGGCGTTTGGACGTGACTGTGACTGTGGTTTACATGTGGCTATTGTTTTGACGTGACTGTTGTTTGGGCGTTGATGGTGTTTGGACGTGACCACTTTTTAGGGGTTGGTGGTGTTTGAACGTGACCATTTTAGGGGTTGATGGTGTTTAGAAGTGACTGTGGTTTACATGTGGCTGTTGTTTAGACGTGACTGTTGTTTGGAGGTGACTGTTATTTAGAGGTGACTGTTGTGTTAAAGTTGCTGTTGTTTTGACGTGACTGTTGTTTCGGAATTGCTGTTGTATAGACACGACTGTTATTAAAGGGTTGCTGTTGTTTGGAGGTAACAATTGTTAGAATGTTGCTGTTGTTTAGAGGTGAAGTTGTTAGAATGTTGTTGTTGTTTAAAGGTTGTTGTTGTTTTAGGGTTGCAGTTGTTTGGAAGGTGGACGTTGGTGTGAGTATTTTGTTATTTGAAGATGATTGCTGATTAGGAGGTAGTAAGCGTTCTTCAAACACTCTTTAGATTCAATCTAAAATACATGTTCTTCTGGGGTATATGATATTATTTAGAATATTGTATACATTGTATATGATAGAACTTGTAAGAATATTTATATTAACAAGGTGCATTAATTTAATCAAGATATATCTATTGTATTATGTTATCTGTTATTCATTGATGTACAGTTTCTGGTTATTAATTAGTTCTACTAACCTAAATTAATATGGAAATACCTAATGAATCACGTGTTTTGTTCATAAGCTATTATTGTCAATCGAAGCACAATAAGCACTATTGTTGAGTATTCTTAGATGTGGTTCATGAAAGGGATAGTCTATTAATGTATATTGGTTATATACAATAGAAAAATGATAATTGATTACTGATGTGATTAAAATGCTACATTTTGTATCTGAAGTAGTCTTTTTGTTGACTGCTCTAGATCGAAACTTACATTCGGAGCACTTCAACTATTCATTGAATGGATGACTCCTAGTTATTCCTAGTGAATGACCGAGGAGTTTCGAATATGAAACACAATATAGATAAAGGAAATGTGTCGATGTTATCAGAGATACTTGTTGGATACATTCGGAACATCACGTATTATCACGAAGGTTTGAGTTGCATATATAATAATATAGATCAATGTTCAATGATTATACATATACAGTATCATTTCACGATGAACAACAATCTCATACGGGTATAATATGGTACATTCTCGTACCCAGAGGCTATCAGGATTATCTGGGTATGAGAATGAATATGGTATAACTACATAAACGTTTTATTGAATGACGATTATACGACAGACTGTCGTCGTGTAAGAGTCGCTCCACAAAAAGTATTATACTGACATATACTAAGCATGTGTAGTCTGGATTACTTGCCCCTTACCACTATCGTTATCGGGCCAGGCAAACGGGAATCATGGCGGCCTCCTCAGTTATTATACAGGTATAACGTTTTCGTAATCTTGCATGATCATTAACTGACGACAGTTACTTTAGTTGGAGTTCGGTACTATATAGGACATTCGATTTCGATTTTTCAGATTACACGTATATTTAGCCGACGATTAATAATACTTGTCTCAAGTGAACACAATTCGGACGTGGATTAGTCTCGTTAGAATTTCGGATACTTCATTTTGCATAAATTAATGACACCGAACAACTAAAAAAGGTATCCACTGCAATTCTTGTACAATGATCCTTTGATTTAAGCCTTTGTAGCGAGAAATGCTTATTTGAAAATGTAATTGTCCAATACCTAATTCATTACATAGGGCGCGGCCATGATCATGGTTTGCCTGACGTACTTTTACCTGCCAAAGTACGACTGGGAATCAGACAAAAACATGTGTATATAAACGTGTGTATATATAATAAAAACTATTTTTTGGAGGGGGAACTTGTTCATGCCGGAAGCCTGTGGATAAGACTATACTAAAATTAAAACAGAAATGACAGCTGATTAGAAGAGATGTAAATGACTCTAAAATAAATGACTATAAATGGTGTCAAAACTAAAATATCCAAAACAAATTCTGCATGACTTTTGTTGACATGCGACCAAATAGGATCTAACAAAACAGTAAATTATTAGATATCTTCACAACAAATGTTACAAACAAAAGAAACAACATTTCTGGTTTAGTACTAGATGAATCACAGAACCACCAATTAACTTCCCTAATGAATTTGTTATCACATTAACAACAAATTACTTTCTGTGTATAGGTGTTTGAGTGCGAACACGTTTTACATCAGTAACCCAAGCTTCCGTAGGAGCCTGATGTTAAGCGTCTAAGTAATACAGATGTAATAATTCAGTTACTGTACCAACAGCAACCCAAGCTTCTGTGGGAGCCTGATGTTAAACGTCTAAGTAATACAGATGTAATAATTCTGTTACTGTGCCAACTAAATTGATGCCATGTATTCAAGGTATTGGAAAATAATGTATTTACCACTGATAGCTTCCATCTGAGTATTTCAGTGAACTCGTCAAGACATCACTGAACATTACCAAAGTTTTAGACACGTTAATGAGTTCTCTACAAGTGTCCGACGTCATGTTAGAATTTATTTGAGTGGCATCTTCGTAGTTTCAATGTTTATAACTTAAAAACGTGTTATACGTATTGTTTGCGGATTAATGGTATTGCCATAGGTATGTTAGTTTCTGTACATAAATCTTACGATAAAAAATATCGTACGTATTTTTTTGTGAATTAATTGCGAATGGTAACAATAAATGCAGATTTTATTATCAAGGTATACAATATTCTGTATGACGTATATTGTCCGTTTTTTCTCAACTGTCAAAGCTTGAATAATTTCACGGTGACTGAATGCATTGTTTTTGTACTATATATTTATAATTTTTATTAAAAATATCTTGTTTAAAACTTATCATACGACATAAGAAGCTTAACACGATCATAATACACACTTTCCGGAACTCATGGGTGTATTACGACAATAATTTTAACAAACGCATTCACCGTGAAATTATTCATGTTTTGACAGTTGGGAAAAAACGAACAATATCAAATTTGAATAAATGGAAAATATATGAACATTTTATTTATGCTTTATTCTTTTGACGTGCGATGGTTTTTGTTGTAAGATTTTTAAGACAACTTATCATTAATAAATATAAATAAAGATATTTAGGTAATGTATAGGTTAAGTTTAATTGTATTTATCTTCATATTTTATCAGAATACATTTTGAGTTCAAGCAAATTTTTGAATTGTTTTACTTTACTTGTTCATATAAGTATACATGTATATAATTTGTATATTTGTAATAGTAATTGTAACCGTTTTGTCACTTTTAAAGTACAGTTAAGTTTTATTGGGACTATAAAAATGATGGTCTTAAAAAAGAAACGGTCGAAATATAGGGGAAGGTTTTCTTTAGGGCTGTGGATCGTTGAGCTGGTGGCGATCCGATCCGAATCACGATTCATGTGTAGCGATTCACGAATCGAACCACGAATCACTTGATAATGGAGAAGATACAGGAATTCATGTTATACCAAATGCAAGTGAAGAATTACAGAAGCTTTTACTGTTTGGAAAACCATGTACTCCAAACATTTACCAGACGTTTTTTTTTTTGGGGGGGGGGGTATTTTCAGTGCTAACATGTTTGTTTAAATACGTTTCAATCGAAATTTTGACACAAGTTAATTCAATTCCTACATAAATTAAAATTTTCATAAGAAGAGATGCTCGTTTGCAGAGTTTAATTATGCTAAAAATGTTTTCACATTTTTTCCTAAACTAGATCGCGATCCGACGATTTCGGACGCGACGAGTATTCGTACTCGATTTTCTAGTCGGGATCGCGAATATCCGAGTACTCGGATACTCGCAGCAGCCCTAGTTTTCTTCCTAAAATAAGCATTTGCAAGTGACTTCAAAAAATACAAATTTGCATGATTTTGCAGTAACCAAAGGGTCTATATTTCTGTGCTCTACTGTATCAGAGAAAATAAACAAAGAGCTAGAACATCATACGTCTTATCAATAACTTCTACAATTTTATTATCAGTTGGTTTCTGTTATCTTAAATTCCCATATATTATCATAACTAACTCTGGAGCTATATCTTTGTTTTCTTATATAGATTGAATTGTTTATAATACAATAAACCGTTTATCATTAAATAGTTTAAACAATTAACTTAATAAGCTATTTACAACAAAGCTCACAGATAAAGGTCAAATATAGTTCACTTTTGTTTTAAAGTTTGTTGAAGTTTTTGTAACCTTACAAAATTAGTTGTACCTGAGTGCAAGGTCGTTAAAAATGTATCGATGCTAAAGCCCCTATACCAATATATATTCATTTAAAGCAGGCATGCAAATCTATGTTAAATCCGTGAAGTTATATTTGTCATGCACAAACGACATAATAACGACATCAAACCGCTTTGCTTTCTAAGTTTAAGCGCCAATTTCTTCAAAAACGGGTTTTCTTCTATTATATCACTATGTGTTAAACATTGTATCGCCAATAATAGTCACAACGCCGCTAACGTCGCAGTTGACGCTAAACGTCGTAATCATTCTATTTTTGTTATCGTAGAATACATACAATTCAAAATCGTTTCAGTACGGAAGCCCTGGAGGGACATTTTATGTTACTTGTTATGACTTATTTGTTATTACTTATTTGTTATGATTTATTTTCAAGTTAAACGTAGACTGATCGTTCGGCCATTTTGTACATTGTAAAGTAAAGATGGCAAAAATCGTTTTATTTGTGTCCATTTTAGCAGTTATTTTATTATTATTCGTTGAGAGTGTAGTGCCCATTAGTCAAATTATACTCATTAGCTAATACTTATTCCTTATTTGTTATTTCTTATTTGTTATTCTTTATTTGTTATTCCCTGCCCCTTCTTATGTTCAGGTATTTGTAATTAATCACTCATAACAAATAACATAACAAGGAAGGAATAACAAATCAGTCATAACAAATAAGTCATAACAAGTAGCATAAAATGTCCCTCCAGGGCTTCCGTATTTCAGAGTTTTATTATGTTATTTGGAGCAACTTCTTCTTTTAGTTTCGATCCTCTTTCACTTTAAAATGCTATAAATAAGATAAAATTCGATATTTTTTATATTGAATGTCCAATATCAAGCAAAACTTTACACAAATTTTCTACGAACTTTTTTGTACATTTATCATTGTTACTCGGCGTTTGGTAAAAAGAAACCCAAATGATCTATCATTGACCAGTTGATTTATTTGATCTCACAGAAATGTTTTATTTGACCATCGTATACACCAAGTAGGATAATCTATTATAGACCTAAACCTCGTATAGACTATGTAAATATTATATGGATAGATTTAGGTTAATGACTCGCTTTGATGAAATTTCTAACATTATTTTGTCTAGTTCGTAATGGATTATAAAGTAGCTTCTATTCCCCGGCGAAAAGGGTCGCTATATGAACTAAACATTGTATCGCCGATAAACGTTGAAACTCTGCTAACGTCGCAGTTGACGTTAAACGTCGCGACACTAATGCTGAATGTCGCAAGGCCGATATACGTAGCAATTGAGGCTTAACGTCGCAACACGAATGCTTAATGTCGCAACATTGACGCTAAAAGTCGTATTTGGTTTAGGAAGGTTTAGTATCGAACCTAATCAACACATAACTATTACATACGACGAAACAATTTCATGTAAGCAGCTACCCTTATACCCATAGTAACCAAACGATGGTTGCATTATACTTTTACATTGAACTTTTGGTTATTATTATTCAATTTCAAAAATATCTACGAAGCAAATTGAAATAGATGACAATAATATCATCCATGCTGTGTAGAATTCTAAAGCAAAAATGTCATAATGATCTTTAAATCTATAGTAATGTCTTAGTAATAGATAAGAATATTTCTATGTAATCAAGCGATGTTGTCCTGACCTATTTGTGCTTAATCTCATCTGTATTCACCTGTGTTTCATTAAGTTCAATGCATTTTCAATCACTGACAGAAAGAAATATTTGCAGACTCAACAAAATAGTTTACGTGTAAAAGCAATTACATTTTTTGCTTTTCAATCTACCCAAAATAATCAGATACGCTAGTGGCAGATATTTAATCTAATCTAAATTCTCAAATTTACGGTGCAATAAATTATTGCACACTATATCTAATGCAAGAATTACATGCATTGGATTTGCCAAGTCTACGCTAAAAACAACGCCCTGGATTCATTATATTTGTAAGGATTTAGTCTCATATGAAACATATGTTTTTTGCTGAATCCATGATCGTATTTCTGTGATACCAAATTAAAATATTAATACAAAACGTGCGATTTCACTAGCCCATTTGTTTATATGTGAGAGTTGGATTTTCATTTGCTCTGTAAAGTTTGATTTTAAGATAACAAATGGTATTGCTCATCTAAAAAATTAGGTTTGAAAAAGTTATCTATCGACTTATCTTTACGGTTTCTAACTGACAGCTTACTTCAATAGACACTTTATATCCGTTTAAAAACGGACTGGACTTTCATTTATAGTAACTCATACTACATCAATAAAACAACTATGAAATTATTTGTTTGTTTGATTGGGTTTTACGGCGCACCAACACAGAAAGGTTATATCGCGCCGAAAGCAATCGATGATACTATACAACTATGAAATAAAAGACAAAAGATAAAATCGTTACTGTCCATAGCTTTCTAATCACTATCGCAATGTTTAGGAATTTGTACAATATGTATAACTTAACCACGTTTGTAAAACTGCACTGCATATAAATACAATCACCACGTTTATAAAGTTGCACTATATCTTAACATAAACACCAACAAACAAAACTAATGTTTGTAAAGCCGTACTACATCTTAACGCAAACATCACGTTCACAAAGTTGTACTGCATCTTAACGAAAACTATATCTAAATTCTTTTCTACTAATCAAGATATTCTAAACATTTATTTACTGTAGAAGAATTTCACAGACTAAACAAGATATAATAAGTTGATGAAACGATAAAGCTATGTACTTGATGAACTCTCTCATAGCAATGTTTCTGTAATTAGACAGTGGTATTCGTACTCCGGTTCATTGATGTTACAAATCTTACCTTTCTGGAAAATACCTTGCACTCCAAAAGCATTGAACGAAATCCTGTTTTCAGGGTAAACTGATCCACACTTTTCTTTTCCGTGAAAAAAGGAAACAATTAGTTTTCTGAGCAAAATTAAAAAATAAAGATTTACAAGTCTGTCGCCATTCATGTCTGATTAAAACTATATTTTGTACATTAATAAGATTGAAATTATTTGGGTATGCCTGGTCGTCGTGTTTTATCAGATATTCGTTTGTCTAAGAACCGTTGATGCCATTGTATGTACTGTATATAAATTGTAGCGCCACAACGCCAATGATAATTGTCGAAATCAACGCTAAACGCTGGAATTGTCTTCACGCTTTATGTCGCAATAGTCGCAACCCTGACACTTAACGTCGCACTTGGTATAATTGTTTATTATATCGATCCTTATCATCTCACAAATGTCACATAGCACAAATATGACTTCAAAGCATTCTCATAGAATTTTTCATTTTCAGATTGTACAGTTTGGACTTTAACTTCTGATTCCGTTTTAGGAATAACAGTATTGTGTCTTGTTTATTTTTCAGATTTCTGCCAAATAAGAACATTTCTCTAGAACCGAAAACAATACGACTTAATCATGGAAGCTCCCGAGACTTTTCACCCGGTGAACATATTAAAAACTGCTCGTGGATTTCCTCCACCTATACGTCTAGGATATGCTAAAACAGATCTCTATGGTAACATGTCACATTTAAATTCTGTGGATGAACATGCAATAAAGGTAAACTATGTCTTTAGTAATTATTTATTTATGAAGTTTTTCAAAAATTATCGTGGGTTATATACAATCTGATTAAAACCCGATCTAAAATTTTCCGCTCGCCTACTCGCTAATTTAGATCTGGCCTTTTCCAAACGAAGGTCACGTTCTGGTGACCTTTTCTCATCATAATATTCATGACGAAATTGTTATGATACGTAACTTGTTTACATCGTCTACGTCACGCAATTTGAAATGAGCCGTCCAATCGCAGACTGTGAATTATACCGCTGTTAAATAAGCTTGCAATCCTTGGTCTAAAAATAGAAATTACGAAATCAAAATGTTATTAATAGTGTTTCGTCTAGCTGAAAGCTACGCATTGATTGGTCGAAACAAAGTTCATCTCGACGTTACCTTCCACGGAGAAAGTAGATATCCTGTACGACAACGCTCTACAGGATATCTGTTTACGGAGATTGAACTGACAGTTGCATAAAAGTCAACAAAAGATTTCCATCGTATGAGAGAAATAAGCAAAATGAAGCAGATGTGGCCAATTGGTTTCAACGTTGAACTAGTAATCATTAGATAGCCAGCTCCGCGTTGGTTTAAATCCCATACAAAATCTACCCTGTTGTTTCCTTGAGCTAGAAACATTATCTTACTAGCTCAGTACTGGAGAAGCAAGAATAGGACTCGAAAATGATTCATCTAAGTTTTAAGAATTTGTTTTCACAATGGAACAAAAATAAATAAATATAAACAATTGTTGATTATCTTCTTGCTTTTTGCTATCTAACGTCAGCTGTCTCTGGTGAAATAACCAATTTATTTTGATTGATGTAGTTATATTAAAAGTCATATAAACCAATTGATTTGTTTATCAACCACTTAATAAAACTGGCCTTAAAGTAGCTTATTTGACAACATAACATTTATTTTGCCTGAGACAATTTGATTGGAAACTTTCTGCTTAGACAATTTGTCTGAATATAGATTTTTTGTAATATTTACATTTTGTGAGAGATCACCGTGGTCAAGTGCTATTTGTCTTTGGTTTTATGTTTTTTTGTTTACGTTTTTCTCTAAATTTATTTTCATTGGTCGTCTGATATTTATTAGGAATGTTTTTTAGATTGTATATAAATGCAACGTTATCACAAAGTATTATCATTTTACTGAGACCAGCTCGCCTAACCTAGCTTTCCTTGATCTTTGTCTGCAACTACTACTCATCTGCTCATCCACAACGCCGACAGGTTTTCCATTTACATCATAAATGGAAGAAAATCGACTGTGCTGTACACTTTTCTTGGAAGGGTATCCTGTGCTTAACATACTCCAATTAAGCTGGTGAAATAGTATTAGGCTATGAAAGAATACACTACTTTGATGGTGTGTTTGTTTTTATTGGCCTAGAATGACCTACACTGATCACCAAAATGCCACGTGTTATAGGCATTGCTAACTAAGAGTACAGAACATAACAGAACATGCTTTATTTGCTCAAACCAAGTACCATGGTTCATGAGAAATACAAAGTACATATAGACATAACGTCATTAGCGCACCTTTCCTCAAATATTCTTACGAAAAAGTTATCGTAAGTCAATTTAATAAATTTTGCTGTTCTAAGTCTGAAGGATAATGAACATAACTATGATATGATATTCAAAATTTATAGAATATGTTACATAATTCAATAATATTTGGAATTGATCGACCAAAAATTAACCGTAGTATGAATATCTCCTGCTTTTGACTTAAGATGATTTTTATCGTAAGATATTTTGCGAAAAGCGTCACAGGCTGATTGTAATTATAGAAGACGATTTCTTCAGACGGACTGTATGGCTAGTTACAATCATTACATACAAATATCTATAAATCATCAATTAATTGCTGTAATGTTGTAATTAGTAATTAACTAATTATGTACCAATGAACTATCAAGATAACATCACCCCAACAATAGACTTCATTGTAGGAGTCTACGATCATCGTAATACTGTAATCATGTCTTGATTTACTGATGTCTTATATTGTAAAACTATGTTCAACTGTCAGTGACTCATACATTAACCCCACTGATTTAATTGCTGACAACAGTTTTTCTGGAGTCATGATTTATAAAAAAAATAATCGGTATCTATGTACTGGGATTACCTAAGAAATGTCAAGTATTTAAATCGGGGGGGTTAATGTATGCGTCAGTGACAGTTGAATAAAACTTAAAATAGAAGAATGAATTTGTTTGTTTTTACCCTTATGAAATAAAAAGACGATCTTATATCACCTTACGTGAATTGTATAGTCAAGCTTGGCAAGGACCCATATAAATACTTGTGGACCTTTACCGACTGTTGCGGACCATTCAATCATTCTAACTTACTTAAGGTGGGTCGGTACCTTACTCGGAGGGAAAAACGAAAAAAATATTTTGTTCACCGATTATAATAAAAGTTGGCAGGCAGATACCTTCATGCTTCTTGTTTGTTTTTCTGGTAACCTTAGCGACGTTGTCGGTTTTTTTCACGACGTCACGGACGTCACAATGGTTCGCGCTAAAACAGGCATGCAACTTCATTAAACCCATGTATTTAAAGTATTGAATGTCCGAGGACAAAGATTATTATACCGAAATGTTTCTGAAATGTTGTTGCATACAATCATTTTGTTCCGATTATCCAAATATCACGTATTCGTAAAGATTGTACATTTCATCACTGAATTTAGTGTTTTCACGTCTAAAAGGTTTCACCAATTGCCGAGTTATAATGGTTATTTTCAAATTAAAGCAGAACGGTGGTCAACTTCTTATCGCGATTTTTGAAATCTACGCACTTTTTGTGTCATTTTAGTAAAATAAAAAAGGGAAGTGAACGTTCTCAGTTTTTCACAATATCGCTTTCGAAGTAAAAGTACCTTCATTACAACGACGTTAATATAACGTTACGCTGGCGTTGTGATTAAAGCATTTGTTGTAAAAATAAGTAGAAGCGGATTTTGATTGACTTATGTTAAATTAATTTTGATCAGATTAGATAATGAGTGTCACAAGAAATTAATTAAGAACCGGAAAGAAACTACAAAATTGAATTTACTAGAAAATTACATACATAACCAAAAATCACAACGTCAGCGCAACGTAATATTAACGTCGTTGTTTTGAAGGTAATTTTACTTTGAAAGCGATATTGTGAAAAACTGAGAACGTTCACTTTCCTTTTTTATTTCATTAAAATGACACAAAAAGTGTGTAGTTTTCAAAAATCGCGATAAGAAGTTGACCACCGTTCTGCATTAATTTGAAAATAAACGTTATAACTCGGCAATTGGTGAAACTTTTTAGACGTCTAAACCCTAAATTTAGTGATGATATGTACAATCTTTACGACTGACGTGATATTTAGATAATCGGAACAAAATGATTGTATGCAACAACATTTTAGAAACATTTCGGTGTAATAATCTTTGTACTCGGACATTCAATACTTTAAATATATGGGTTTAATGTAGTTGCATGCCTGTTTTTAGCGCGAACCATTGTGACGTCCGTGACGTCGTGAAAATAAACGACAACGTCGCTAAGGTTACCAGAAAAACAATCAAGAAGCATGAAGGTATCTGCCTGCCAACTTTTATTATAATCCGTGAACATAATATTTTTTTCGTTTTTCCCTCCGAGTAAGGTACCGACCCACCTTAAGGTGAACTCGTTTTTTCAATAACTGACCACCAAATGACCATGCCAATGCAATAATTTGAAGCTCTTTTTCTAGTTAATCTGAACCCCCACTATAATCAAAAACAGCCAGAAAAAACAAAACATGTGACATGCTATGGTTTCTTTTTATTTTAAAACACATACATAGGCCAAAGGAAGCAAATATAAGAAAAATTCCATATATACAACCAAAATATTTTCTATAATTTGGTGTTTAAACAGCACATGCCCACAAAATTTTGAACAATTTCTAATACAAATTCTATACATTTTTGTATAAAAAGTACAATCCCAAGAAAACTGGTCCAACAATTTTTTTTAAATCTTAATATGTTTAAGAAAAGTGTTTGTTCAGCACAAATAAATGAAAAAAATGTAGGGTCACTGAACTCGTTTTGTCGTAAAATGGTCGTGCGTAAGCCTACATATATTCAAAAATGTATGATATTTCACGGTAAATATGACTTAATAGAAGATTTAACAAAATATTATTGCTTCAGTACTTGTAATTATAATATCTGATTTAAAGTGTAAAAACACATCTCAATAGCAAAATAATAAAGTTCTTAAGGATAAAAATACATAAATCAGGACGAAATTTCAAAAACGCCATGATCATTACCCCACCCACCTATTTTCAACATTAAAATGCAAAAAATCAAGACTTATTGTCTTCTTATTATCAAAACATTCATGAAGTAGCTAATTTATGAGGTTCTGAACTGATAAGCTAATTTTGAACTTTTTTACCATATAAAGTGTATTCCAGTTACCATGGTAACTGAATGATCATTTTCCAGAAATGTACATTTAGCTTATTTTTCAAAAGGAATTCCTTCATCACATCATATATTACCAAATGAACCCCCAGAACTTGACCTTTATGTTAAACAATGTATTAATATGCATTGCTGCACAAAAGGATTTTCTTCACAATTGAATATCAATAACATTTTTAAACGGATTGAACACTTTTTATCAACACATATAAGGGTCATGTATAGCAGCCAGAACTTTCTAGACCTTTGACATTAACCAGTACTGCTTAGCCTTCCAAATAGGATCTGCAATATTTCCCTCTGTGCAGAAAAATTTATTTAAAATCAAGTTCACCAAATAAATTATGCATTTTATACAAATGAGCCATTTTATTCAGTTATAACTTTTTAAACATCTTTCAGTAATGTACATTTTATCAAAACTTGAAAACAACAAATATATTGGAATGTCAGAACATAACAATTAATAATAAAATGTCTCTCAACTTATACATTCATGGTTGTCCTACATAACAAGAATGTTGAACTGTAATATTTTATGATGGTCACACAGTTAAAGCTGCCACTATGGCAAACCCTTTCAGGATGGAATAATCATCTCAATCTCCTTTATAATTTCTAACACACACTTCTCAGATTATGTGGGTGTCATTCTGAAACACAAAATGAAGAAAAAGTTACAATTAACATAAAATGAAACTGTTTTTTTTTTCACTTTAAATTTAGTCAAATCAATAATGGATTCATATTTTTTTTGTAACATACTCATAAACAAGCACATCAAGCTTAAAACTTTGTCATAGATCTACTTAGGGTGAGCTTCCAAACATTACTCTAGCTATTTATAATTAAAAATTACATAATTGTTTCAAAAAAATTAAAAGAAAAATTGCAATATTTACCAATACCATATGACTAAGCTTGATGCCAACACCTGGAGGCAACTTGAATATCAGCATCAATTCATTTTCTGTTTGGAAAATGTTAAGCCCTGTGGCCATCTCTATCACACAATACATCATCATGTATGTCCCATTCTTAGCTGTTTGTTCATTATCTAAAAAAAAGAGAAAAAAAGGTTTGAAAGGATCTATTCATGAAATGTGGAAATATATTTTTTGTCTATATCTACAGTCTTTACAGGGGGGGGGGGGCTCACCCGGCTGTAAACATTATTTGTAAGGATTACAGACAAAAAGTGTAAAGCCACCTAAATTGCATTTTTTCTCATGCCATGTTCAATGCAATGGAAGTTCCAGTAGAGGTCAGATAACTAATATTCTTGAAAAAAAACAATACATTGAAATGGGATTCCAAGCAAAAGATTCGTCTCCGGACTTCACTTGAAATATTTTTAGGTTGGACCTCCCCCCCCCCTGGAACAAATCTCAATCCGCTCCAGCAATAAAGTTAAACATTGTCAACAAAATAAGCATGCATTAAATTCATAGCCCAGGACATATATGCTCAAACATAGGGGATAACATTGTTTATGTCATTTTGTTTATACTTTTCAAATAGGCTTTGAACAATAACTAGATAGAAATATTATTTACGTTCTGAAACGTTCGTCTTCGTCGACCCTTTTAAACTAGTTCAATTCTGACGCTAATTTAGGCCCCTAAAACAATTGCAGACACAAAATAAAACGATATACGTGAACTTTAATACCTACCTAATTAAATACCACCAGCATTCATATTTTAGAATGAATGAGTATCTAAATATCAACACGTAAACTCGCTGTGTAATGTCCGAAAACCGCACAGTTTTAAGACAGAAAGCAAATGGCGTACGGAAACCTAAGGGAATTAATCTACTTCGGAATAATAAAGAGTGAATTCCCTTGTTTATTAGAAATGCTTAGTTGTCGGACGGACATTTGTATGCGGATTTTTCATTGAAAATCGCCGAAAGCACCACCGCATATCGAAATAAAAATTTTGATTCAACGTTGACGTCGTTTTGAGAGATGCGCAGAACGATGCGCACAACTTACTACCGAAATCGTCCTTAAGCAACACATTTTAAAATCATAAGGAATTCTCAATCGTAATCTAAGTTCTAAAATGATTTCAAGACAATTTAATAGTACTATAGGCGGATCTAGCGGGAGGTCAGGGGGTCCGGATTCCCCCCATGAATTTCCAAAATGTACCTGTCCATTAGTGTTTGCTTGAATGTAAGTCATTTTTAAGTAACATGAAGCAATTTTTTTTCGATGCTTAACATAAATGTAATGGTTATGTAGTTTTTATTATTAATATGTTGCAATATACTGCAAAATGTGTATAATGTGGCTGTGGTTTGAAAGGTTTGACCCCCCCTCCCTAGAAAATGTTCGGACCCCCCCCCCCCTAGAAAAGAATCCTTGATCCGCCCCTGAGTACTTACTTGAACTGGATATATGGGTGGTATTTTAAATGCTAGACTTAAACTAATTATTGTAAAGTTAAATTAACTGATGTGAATATAATCAGAAACTATGTGATACAAAAATAACTCAGTAATTTTAGATCGATCAGGGAACAAAATCACTCAGTAGTTTTAAATTTTATCAGGGAACAAATTTAAATTTTATCAATTTTATCTGATCATTTGTAGGAGCGATCTGCATTATATTATCGACGATCACGATGGCTACATTAAAATATGCAAGCAAATGCTTATTACAAAATCTCAGCTGCAAATATAAACAGGCAAAACATCAGTGTTTATTTCTTTTAAATTAAAAGTGATTAATTTTGAAATTGATAGAAAGTTATGGGTTCTCCATGCTGTGTTATAATGAAAATTGATGCCTAGCCTATATATCAATGTTTATCTTAAACAATTTATGTGGCACATATAATATTGTAGTTATGCCAGGATAAATTAGTTCTGTTACATACAAGTGCAAGATATTATAAATGTAGTTTATTACTTCCTGTACTGGAATCGGAACACTACTCTTAAAAATACGAAAATAACAAGTGTAATTGTAAGCAGACCTTACAACAACTGTTGGTAACTAAAAATCTAGCTAAAATATTGTTCTGTTCTGTTCTGCTCTGCTCTGGCCTGTTCTGTTCTGCTCTGCTCTGGCCTGTTCTGTTATGCTATGGTCTGTTCTGTTCCGCTCTGTTCTGTTCTGTTCTGCTCTGCTGTGCTATGGCCTGTTCTGTTCTGCTCTGCTCTGACCTGTTCTGTTCTGTTCTGGCCTGTTCTGTTCTGCTCTGCTCTGTTCTGTCCCTTTCCGCCCTATACTGACATGTCCTGTACTGTCCTGTGTATCTGTCCACCCCCGGGCTTGTCTTTCCCCGGTTCGGTTCTGTACTGTTCTGGTATTGTGAACTATATCAAAGTCAAACTTTATACAACTACACCTACAAGCTGAGTCTATTGATACAATAAGAAATGTTCCAACCAAATTCCTAGTCATAAATTAACCGTCATTACAGGGGAATGCAATTGAAAAATTAATTCATAGTTGCCAATTATAAGTAGCCAGAAATTCCATGGCTGGCTCAAGCATAAAACATAATTGGATCCATATGCATAAACGCTTGCAATATTCGTGTCTTACTAGACTTCGTACGTCAAACAGACTACTTTAAGCTACTACAATATCGCTAACCTCTCATCAGAAAAAAATCTCTCAAAACTTATTCCTACATAACTACACTTAATAGTAAAGTTCTGTAGCAGAGGTATAATACGGCACTTGTACTACCTTGTCTTAAAGCTAGCTTTTATTACGACGTGGAAGAGTGTCCGCTTACGACTCGAAAAGTCGTGGGTTCGAATCCTAGTTCGAACCATGGATTTTTATCGGGTTACAGTTCTATCATTCGAATTATCTAAGTCAATGTCCTTTAAATCAGAATGATCTTCGTTATTTAGAATAGTACAAAGTAAACAAAATGTCTTGTGATATATTAGGGAGATATAAATACCAGAAAGCAAAACTACGTATTACATGAACTGAAATATCTTGATTTATGTGCGATTATTAATGGTAATCTGTTTCAAAAATCTTAGGACATCAGTCATTGTATTTATAGCGGAAGTTTCTTGCGTATATTTTACGTTTGTCACGAAAATGAGGGATATTGGCCAGTTATCCTTACCTTATTAAGTCTGAAGCGATCCAATTGGAAGTAGGTCCTATCAGTTGGAATCATCAGACTTTATCAGAGAAGTCCTATGTGAGGATAATAAAATATTTCATAACTTGATATTAACAAGAATGATAAAATTTAGATAATTCTTCAACAAAACAATACATGTACTTGGCTTGATTTTCAAACAGATGATTTTCAAAAAGGTATTTGATATTGATGGTGTCAAATTGACATTGAAAAATAAGGGTAAAATCTGAGTTATCCAACTGATTGGACCAAGCTATGCTAAGGGAAAAAACAGACAGAAGTCCCTTATTGGAAGAAAATAACAACATTATCATTACAATCCCAATCATCATTACCATCTTCATCATTATTTAATTAATACATGTACAATTGTAAAATCATAATTTTTTACATCTTCAGGTAGCCAGTGCTGAACATAATACATTTAAAGATTTATTGTGGCATCTTTTATATAGTGGAAACTTATTATCAGACCTTGATAAAGCTAGGTAAGTATCAATTGTATATAGTGCCATCCAAAAGACAATTTTGAAAGAGAATAGAACTAATCATGAATACCGCACGTCATTTTACTTTAATTAAGGTTGAATTAGGGACTTTAATCAGTTATTTCCCCTTGTATACTCTTCAAATAGGTAGGTCTAATAAGTTGGATTACTCAGATTTTACCCTTACTTTTCAATGTAAATATGCCAAAATTAATCTTAAATAACTTTTTTGTAAATCATTTAATTTGTTTGAAATTCAAGCTAAGTTTTTAGGATAAAGAACTATCTAACCTTTCACCACTTCTGTGAAATCTTCATTTACGAGAAAGATATTCGATGAAATATTTTGTTATCCTTACATAGGACTTCAATGATAAAATCCGAAGATTTCAAATGTTAGGACCTACTTACCAATTGGATTGCTTCAGATTTTACCAGGGGAAGATAACTGACTAAAGTCCCTAATTTTGGTTATGAATCATATTTTGATATAATAATTAATGATATTTTTGAAATTTTCTCATGAGTAAATAAATGTTAAACGTTTTATGCAAAAAGTACAATTTTATGCAAGGACTATTGGATGGCTCTGAACATGTATATCAATGTGATACCATAATTATTGTCCAGTTCAGTTTCCTAAACAAATTGCTAGCTAGCGCTTTGTCCTCTGGTACCCTCGATTTGATGTCACATACTTAGAACATTAAGTGTAAAAAGGGAATCAGAGGACAAAACGCTAGCTAGCGATATGCTTAAGAAACTGGCCTTATATTTATGCTATCATTCGGAACAAACTCGGCAATCTTCTATGAAAATATACCTCGAATATCAGAAGAGGTTGGAATGCAACAAGTTATAAGTTCCGGCAAATAACTCGCTGGCAAATAGTTCCATTATTGTTTATACATGGACATGTAAAGTCAATATTATTTTACATTTTGCATGCTATTCTACTAAGTAGCTACATAACATCATTCAGAAATCTTAATCATAGAAAATAACCATGGATTATCTACTTGTATATTTGAACACGACTACCTATCATTTTCATGTACATTGTTACACGCAATATCAAAACATTACGTCAGTACAATGTCTCACGCGTCTATTTCCGGACTATTTTACCACAGAAACCAAATTCCATCAAATTTACGTTTTCTACGGAATCCATGTTAGAACTACTTTCTCATCTAATGATATCCGAGGTTTGTCTGCGTAGAAATTCGTCGAGGTAGTTCTAAATGTTCATGTTGTTGTTGTTGTTGTTGTAATATATGGTAGCTTTCGGGCAAACACCTCAGCGACACCTATTCTGTCGTCAGTTTACGGAATAACCCGAGTGGTTTTCCGAATGACTAAGTAAACCAATTTCACGACGTCATCATTTATCCAAATTTTTGTGTTTACTACAACATTCTGATCTTAGAACTCTCTCATAGACGCATACTGTAATTACAGACTAATGGATTTGTATAATTGTATGACAAAATGCTAATAATGTTAATTTCCTATGTTCCAAGTTTCTGATGAAATGTTTTAAACATTGCCAAGTTTATATGAAGACCTTTATTCCTTGTTTGTTGCACGATACTAAAATACGTTGCTATGTTGCATATTCATTTGCGTGAGTAAATAGTAAAATGATATTAAGAAAATGTTTGTAAACTCTGACTAGCTCTCGCCGAACATCATTTTTGTCAGCTGGCTAAAAACCGTTGTCCGAACGTAAATCGAACCAAAGAGGCTGGTCCCTTCTTCTGGCATCGTCAATTTAAGGGTTGTATTCCATAACACTGAAGAAAACTTACATATTTTTCCACTTTTGACCATATCTTACAGTCTTCATCAGGATTGTGATAATTGATTATTTGATATCACGTGACTGAGTGAAGTCATGTGACAAAAGCGTGCCCGAAAGGTTACGACGTTGGACTGGTAACCATTGAATAGCCAGCACCACGTTTGTTCGAATCCAATCCAAAACCTACCTTGTTGTTTCCTTGAGCAAAAAACTTTATCCTACTAGATCTGAACTGAGGGACCAGCAAGAGGACTCAACCGTGATTACTGTAAGTTGTAAGAACTTGTTTCACTTTGAAGCTAAAATAAATTGGTATAACAATAAGTAGGAGATTGTCATACAAGGGTGGTTGCTGTAGTCCCTCTTCTCTGTTCAATGATGGACGTCTTCGCTTGATGGCTATGGCTTCTTTCTCCATTCTTTTTTTGTGAATATTATCAAGTGTTATGATTTTTGTATTTTCCGGAATAATGTTATATCCAATGTGTAAGCACTAAGCTATGCTCATGCAAGTTTCACAACCAGATGAAGACTGTGCTGTTTGGTTGAAATGTTGGGGGAAAATGCAACTTTTTTGCTTTGATATGTAATTTAACCCTCTAATCATATCGAACCGGTTCTAAGCACGTCGGTACAAGAGATAAGCTGAAAGCAAGAAAGTATATGTGTAATCTTATACTTTAACTGCATAGATTTGGCAATATTTTATCTTATAAAAATAATAAATTAATGTATTTACATGTAGATACACGTAGTCTTTGGAATGAATACAAAATATTCCGCATTGCTAGAAAGTCATGGAAGTTATCAAAATAAACTACGCATATAGCATATTAACTTACTTGTATACAATATATATTAACATTTATATGGTCAACACTTTGAGTGGTATAGATTTCAATGTCAGTAAAGCATTTATAATACAAAACACTTTTTGGCTTGGACATACTTCATATTATATAAATGCTTTTATAGAATTATACATTTGTATAAAACCAGGAATAAACGAAACCGAATATTTCTTCTCACAGCTCAACTACAGTAAAGTAAATTATTACACCTAGTCTTTACCTACTGTCGGAATACTTGATGATATTTTAATAAATATGAATATATAGGGCCTAAAATAGCAGTTATATATTAGGGATAAAAAATCACATCCCGGGGTTTTCTCATAATGCATCCATATAGAGCGGCTAGGCCCTCATTAAAATCAAATAAATCAAAGCAATGCCAATTTTGTACGTATTTGTTGTTCCTGATTCAAACACCTTGCGTTGCGTTACGTTTCACGTCAAAACCGGAGATATATCGTTCTGTATCTGTTTGAATTCCTGATATATGTTATGCATGAGTTTCACTTCCTGATCTGTATATGAATATTATAAAGAAATAGTTTTATATCAAAATGTAATCATAGTAAACATGTCTAGTATTTGATTCTACATCTAAATTTTAATATCCCAGTAAATGTCAAAATACATAAAAAACTATTAGGTTCAATTCTTTTATAGTTCTTTCTGATTTCTTCATGAGAACTTTTATTATAAAAGTCAGTTTAAAACGAGAGTTCATGCTATAAAACGTTTACTTTTTGGCAATGGTTACTCTTAATCAGAAAGATATAGCGAAATAAAACTTCATTCAATTTGTGTTATTTGAAAATGTTTTAAAATTTTAAATGTTTAATGGTGTAAAATACAAAAACATGAAATATATTATGTCTGATTTTTTTCTACATAAAATACATTCATAAGTCAGACCCCGGGTCGATAGCGCAGTTGGTAGCGCGCGTAATTTGGAATCTCGTGCCCGAGGGGGGTGCGATTTCGAATCCCACCCGGGGAGGTTATACCCTTCCATGAAAATTTGACAATAATGTCGATTTTTCTCCATTGATTAGATAATGTGGAGAAGTTTCCGGCCTTGTGGAAGGGTAGGTGAATACTGGTTATAGACAATGGTCCAGGAAAGCTAGGTTAGGAGCGCTGGACGCCGTAAAATGACCTAAATTGTGTTGACACGGCGTTAAATCCAATAAAATAAAATAAATAAATAAATAAACAAAAGCCAGACAATCGATTTATGCTTTCCCAGGAACGGTGATAATTCCGATAATTCGTTTAGTTTTTCCAAACTCCATCGAGAAAAAATCATATATCAATTAAATTGATCTTACAATTTGTGTTCCTTCGTTACACACGAGAAAAAAAACTGAAACAAAATGTTTTACCAGAAATATTTTCCAGCAATCAGTCTTACTGTTAGATTTATTGTTGTTTTGTTCCATGATAGAACTAGAGTTCTCTGAGCACTGCCAAACTTGCTAACAAAAAATGCACTATTCTGATTGCTTGGTAATTGTTTACAGTAAAACTCGTATTGAATAGCCAGATAGGAGTATAGATTCAGAAATGGCTGCTTAAGATGTCTGATGGGGAATAAGGGGAAAATTGCTTAGCGTATGTCTGATCAGTGCAAATTTCATGTTACAACTTTTCTAGAGTTTATAAATTAGAAAAAAGTTAAAAAAACATATTAGGAACAGCAAAAGTAAAAAAGGCACCTAAATCTTCCATACAAGCAAAGCAAAGAAGATGATGTTTTAATGCATCAGTCCCATAAAATCGTGGCTTGTTGCGGACCCATACGTGCAGACAATCGTAGGCCGTGGGAAACCTTGCGTATTAAGGTGACGGTACGCACATGGTACAAAACAACACACCTGTACGGAGCCGTAGCTGGAAGATATGCATGTTTAATCTGTACTCGATAACCATTTTGTTCACGGTTTGACTCGGAAACGTGTATTCAGGGCTCTTCTCACGAATCCTGGTAAAAACCTAACAGTCCGTACGGGTACGCATGAGTTCGAACGGGTCCTTGCAGAGCTTGATCGCACGGCGCCCGTACGGTGCTCTTACGGCAATTTTATGTTTATGGGACTGTAGATTTAGATATATTTTGTTATAAAAGGGACGCCATAGACAAATAACGTAAACAAGAACCTTAAGGTAGACTTGGAAATATGGTTGAATAATATATCAGTTCATTACCAATCACTACTACAGCGTATCAAGTCCCATGGTTGTCAGAATGTAAACAAGAATTATTTGCGGCAGCCAAAATATTAAAAATTCTAGTTGTTATATAAGGTGCGCTTAGGGGTGTGTTCGTTAATTGACTATTACTCAGTAACGATTTTATATTTTCTCATGACCTTTGCAATCTTGTAGGAAATTGAATTATCTATACAACGGTATATAGCAATAGAAAATATATGAATTGGTTCCGGAGATGTTTGGAATTATTTGGGTGGAATTTTTATTGGGACACCCTGTATAATCTATTTAATGCCGTACAACTACCTGCTAGGGAAGAGAAGACAGCGTTGCACAATGTTTCTATCTTATGAACTGCTGTCGTAGATCACTTGACTACTGAACCTTTACCAAATGCAAAACAGTCTCTCATTGTCCACATTGTACACATATAATTTATGAAAATGCAGCCTAACTGCCGCTAAGTAAAAATGTGATAAGGCCGAAATAATACTCAAATTTGCCCAGAAAATGAACAATACATGTTTGTTCTATTGTTAGATCTAAGTAAAGAGACTGCAGAAATAATAGATCCATCTCAATGTGATATTGACCCTTGTTAGAATTAGTTATCTCAAGTTTCCGTTGTAATCACATTGTTATTTTGATAGATTAAAGTGATTCTGACGTGCGTGTAAATCACACGAGTTCACCAGACAAAAAGGAAATTAGCTAGAAGTTTCTGGTTTTCATTGTCTATATCAGATATGATGGACAATACACCATGTCACGTGATACAGTTTTCAATCTAACAGCATTTGGAACTATTCGGCGGTTTTCGACACATATCTTCGTAAATACAATCGTACTTACTCTGCTATTTCCGTGACCTGAAAATATATCAACCCGATCAAGTTCAGAAGAAGTCCGAGATGTTCCAAAAGTAAAAACTGTAAACACTAGACTGCTATAGCTCGTTTAGGATTACATGAGACGTTGTTTACATAGAATATGGTTTAGATTTGTCTCAAGTTATCCTAAACGAGCTTTACGTCTGTCTGGTGGCATTATCTACATCCAAACTTATTTCGAATGTACACTAAAATCAGTGTACATTATATAACGGGAGCATTATGGGACTTCGAAAAAAACAATCATTTATATCGGGGTGGGGTCGGTCATTAGTTTTCCTGAAAATTCTGATCATTGAGTCATTTTGAGGTGTAGATGTCGCCGATTCACACAAGTCTAAAAAAAGATAAATCATGGTACTTATAATGTTGACATTTCGTTTAAAAACCAAAAAACTTATGATGAAATTAAAGTTTTGTTCTATTCTTAAAAGGCTAAAATTTAATGCGTCTACACGTAACTACATTAATAACACAGAAGTATTCGACCAGTGTCGTACTATCGGTGTTGTACTGTATAATTCATATGTTTTCCTCGTTTGATAACAGTCTAGTTATCATGTTGATCTATAGAGAAATAATCTGGCATATGATAATTAGAGATAACTTTATTAAAATATTTCATGATATATAAATTATATTGTCTATAATAATAATGATGATAGACATTTGGTAAGATTATATATAATCAAGTTGTCCGATCTTTTAAGATTGGTTTATTTATTATAAACACAGGTACAATAATTATGTTCCATTTCCAAACGGAGTTCCAAATGTTCCCATGTTCAGGTCGCATTACGCTATATTATATTATAATATTGTAAAATAATTTTTTAACTGTCAGTGGCTTATTGACCCCGATTTAAATACTTTATAGTGAATACAGAAATATTGTAGTGAGTATTTAAATCAGCAGACTTAATGTATGCACCGCTGGCAGTTGAATAAAGTCCATCAATAAACTACTATTTCGGTGAAAAGCTGAATCTATGCCTAGTTTATGCTATGCGCTCATAGACGCTATGAATAAATATTTCAATGCTGTATGTCCAATTTTAATTCTACAGAGGAGATTTGGATTGACTGTTAAGCATTGACTGCTAATATGGTTATTTTTCCATTAAACGTATTTACTTGACCGTTCTCGTACTCAGAAGTTATCAAGATTCTCGAGCTTGTATCGAGACTCTTGATAGCCTCTGGGTGTGAGAATGTACTTGACAGACTAGGACTGCGTAGTTTACCCTTTAATTATAACTACAACCAGTGTGCGAAACTGGAAGTAACTTCTCGTTAGTTTGCCTCAACGATGTCACGTTTGTTCTCAACGTATCAGTAAATTATTTTCTAGTTTAAGTATTCTATAATCATTCACTAATCAGTCTTAGATTATTTTATTGGAGTTCTCTTGTTTTTCATGTTAGAATTGTTGAGTCAACATAATTATCAAGAATTCTACATTATTTGTCATTAAATCCTTCAATATTTTCAAGTGTTAGTTTAGTACATTCAAGTGTTAGGTATATAGTGTTTATTGGTTTTATAACATTTCTATGTAAGCTGAACCATATGTTCATTTGTTTTATTGTTGTTGTTGTTTTTTTTATTTGTTAAAATGCTTTTTAGCAAGTTAAATGAAACGTTAACTTAAGAATTTTATCATGAAAGATATTTACCCGTATGCGGCCTGCACAATATGTATGTATATATATTAGGTCTGCAACTATTTACTGGAAAGTCGATTCGATGCGATTTGATTTTTGATTTCCCGTTCGATTCTTTTTCGATTAATTCCTATAATACAGTAATTCATTTCTAATTTACACTAATACATTCATTTGGGCTTAAAACTAACTTAAATTGATAAAATGAAAGTGTTACTTAAAACTCAAACACTTACTTCAGAACAAGATCGAAAAAGCAAATGAGTTTTTATTCTGTTTTATTTATCACTTGTTTATCATTGTAACTAAAAGTCTTAAATCCTTAATTTTTATAGACACGTTGAAGGGTGGGGATCAAATAGAAAATCGCGGGTCCCATATTGAAAACGAATTGGGCCTTTGCAATCGATTTTGATGTATCGAATTGAATGGCCGCAGTCCTAAATTTTATATTTTTTACTCTTAACCGTGCCGACCGCCTAGGTCTTCACACTGTTGCAAACGATTCGGAACACCTCGACCTTTCATAAATGAATAATTATTCGTAGCGAATGGCCGAGGAGTTCCGAATGTGTTGCAAACTTCTGCCAGTGGTTATTTCCCCTTATTGACTGAGGAGTTTGTATCCGTTACAGTAGCTTTCTAAGAACATGATCTAGTTCTGGGACATCGTACAAATGATGTATATCTGAACTTTACATCTTCTTACAGAATAGTAAGTTTTCCTGGAGTATTTATAATTATGTTCTTATTGATCAAGTAATTTGTCTTAAGATGGACTGATATACTTAAATAATCTATCTTAATATATGTTGCGAACAGAATAAGAAATTTCATCTGATTTGTCTAGTGTTAAAACTTAAAGGTTTAAAATAGTTTGGATTATTGTTAGTTACTGAATTTAGCCTTGAAGGGTGCAAGAGCATAGGCAGTCGGCACTGTCCCAAGGCTTAAAGTTAAACACTATATGTATGTATATAATTTGACTCCAAGCAGTGTCGGTCGCCTATGCGCCGCAGTATCAGTCCTGTAAACTTGCCTCAAACAGTCGTACGACCTAAACTATCGTAAGTCATCACAGTTAAATATAGATGTCTATTACTTATTATGTCAATATTAATTAACTTACATTATACAGCCATGAGCATAAGTATTAAATAATGTATTATGATCTTATATAAGATCTAATATGAGAGTTCTTACGATCAATTAATGAAATATGCAATTACTCCTGAATCAATAAGCACGGACGGACGGACGGACGGTTGTAAGAACTAACAGTGTAACGTGTTTGATTTTATAAATTCTAACGATATTTGACAATAATAACGAGGGTTTTAGTTATGGGATATTTTATAACCAACCCACAAATAAAATACGTAAATGTCTGTATTCTTCTTAGTATACTTGGTTTACTGAACGTTCTGTTCCTGGCTTTATTAAAAGTTAAAGTACAAAAATTATGTTCTCCTTCCTACAATGCTATTGATACTACACGTGTTTATTGTTGGAGTATAAGAGATTCCAATGGCTTATAACTTCTATCATTACCTTACAATAAAAACCCCGGAACAGAAGTTTTACAGAAGAAAAAAACACACACGAAATCTCATTTTTCCCTCAATAAAAAAAAGTATAACAGATTCCAGAACAAAGTTGAATACACATAAAGTTGTCACCATAGTGATGTGTTCTAGAAAACAGTTGGAATTTGTATTTAATGACGTCGATGACGTCATAACGCAGCTTCTGTCTTTGAATATTACGTCATAAAAATATTTCTATTGTTTAAACTGCTTAAATTATCATTAACAATAAACGATATGTGTTATTTTATGCTTATCTTACTTATTGAATCTTTGGGTTTAAAAAAATTTGTTATTCTTTCCTCTAGTTTTGTATGTTTAGGTTAATTAATGCTTTATTTGAAAATACTTGGTGGCCTTATTGTTTTGATTAGATAATTGTTTTGTAGATTATTTTTGTCTATTTTCCAAATGGAGATATTTTGTGAGTTTATCGACCGTTTAATTGCTTCTCCTTGGTATCAAATAATTTATGTGTGCGTTTATATTTCCTAAATTATGGCGTAGATTCTATTTTTTAACAATTTATTCAAAGTCAGTGCAAACATATCTAAAACCTCTTAAATTAACAGCACACGGACAAACAGACAGACAGGTGAACGGGTGCAAAGGCAGACGGACAGGCGGAGGGACAGACGACTGTATTGAGGAACAACATTTATGATATTCTTAATTTAAGCAATATGTAACAATAACATTATCTATCTAATTCTTGTTGTTGTATTTTTTTCAGAGCAATATTTAAATGGATGACAACTAAGAATTTACACAACATCAAGTTTGATAAATATCCACCCGGGTCAGCAGAAGAATTGTTTAAATCTTTACAAAATAAAGAAACAACATATGCCAAAGTATTTGCAATTATATGTGGGTAAGTGATATGTTATAAACAGCGTTTTTTTGTTAGTGAATTTAACTCATTATAGCCCTTCATTGATGTGAGTCACGGATTTGAGCCTGAGTTAGAGTCACGGGTTCGAGGAGAGCTACTTACTATGTCTCTATTTGTAAGTAGGCATGCAATTGCTTAGAAAAGAAGTCCGTGATTTCAGTAATTGGTAAATAAAGACTGAAGTGAGTTATGTTCATGCGCCTCTTAAACTTAATTTATTGCTGATTTTAGAAGTTTTGAATCCTATGGATACTGTTTCTTTACCTTCGATTCAATGCCTGTATCATTAAAAGCGTTGCCAAAAATGGATCTCATAACTTTGCAAAAATAATGTATCATAAAAATAGTTGATACGCTTTTATGCTAAATAAGAAAGATGCACAGTAAACAATGCGAGTTCTATGTTATATTATCAATTCCTGAATTATGATAATAAATTATCAAGGACCCTATATAATATAGGGTCTTTGAAAATGATGTTCAATGAAGATGGTCTTTGTAAGCAGGTTTCATTGTTGTACCATATTCATTATCACATAAAGCCGCCCGGCTAGCTAAGTCCGTAGTGCACAAGTCTACTGATCGATGGGTCGCGGGTTCGATTCCCAGGCGTGGCATACGTTCGTGGAGCTTGGTTATGAAATAATTTCTACGGCCATTCTCCCCCCTACCACTGATTCTAAATCGTGTAGGGCAGAAGTCAGTCACTGGCGAAAGTATGCGCTCAGCATTTGGTTAACAGCTAAATCCAGAGATTTAGCCTTTCCAGGAACAGTGATTAGGTGGGCTGACCGTCGTGATATAACCTATAATGTGTTGCTACGGCGTTAAACCCAACAAAACAAACAAACAAATTGTTATCATAGTGAAAATATCGCTTTATTTTTGTTTATATCACACATAGATGATAACCGTATCTATGTACTTTCAACTGATGATTAAGGAAGCATTCACTTTAGATTTTGTCTGTTTCCAAGCTTGAGTTCGGTTACCTCATAGTTAGTTTATTATAATACACTATATTATTAGAATGATGTGTGAGACTATAGTTTAGTATGTCTGGTGTCGACGTTAACGTGGAGTACAGACACTTTTATTTATTATACATACTCTGATGTCTAGCTTCTGTCAGGCGTTTTAAGGTAGTAACCCCCCCCCCTTACACAACTCTATGTTTATGACCATAGTAATATTCTCAGATAGTCTAGTCAAGACTCAGAAAACTAGTATCTGATTGATAGTACATTTGTATTTCTAATGTTTGCACCATGTCATATTCTTTTAGATACATGAACTAGTATTCTGTGTGGACAAAATAAATTACGCTTCTTTCATATCAAAGGGGGATTTTTACTTACAGCGTACTTTCATTAAAAGCTTGATTTAATAATTCGTTTAAAGTTTCATTTAATAAATTTGCAACATAATGTTGTTGTATGAATCTAATCCATGGGCGGATCCAGCGGGGGTCAGGGGGGTCCGGACCTCCTAGAGTTTAGAAAATGTACCTGTCCATTAGTGTATTTCTTGCCTGTAAGTCATTTTTAAGTAGCATGAAGCAATTTTTTCGGTGCTTAACATAGATTTGATGGTTATGTAGTTTTTATTATCAAAATGTTGTGGCTCGAGGTTCGGACCCCCTACAAAAGTTCGGACCCCCCCCCCCTGGAAAGAAATTCTGGATCCGCCCCTGTAATCCATGCAAAATGATATACATAATGTAACGAACAATGTAATATTTTGTTATCTTATATCATGGTTTTCACAAAAAATATTGACTGTGATAACTGTACTGTAAAATGGCATTACAGAGATACTACCTTAATGTCACAATGCTCGTGCTTTCAACATACTATTACATGAAATTACATCAGTGCCATTATGTAGGATATAATTCTTTTCTAAATGTTGAAAAATTGGTACTGACAGAATCTTGGAACGAGATTGTTTGCACCACTGGTTTATACTGCACTTCTTGTTCAAATTACGTGAGTTATCTAGAAATAACAATAGGTATGGTATTTTCTTCTGAGATAAGATTTATTTTAGATCTGTCTGTAAGATTGTTTAACTTTTTTATACGAAAGTTTATCTTCACTGCAGAAATAGTTAACATTCAAAACTGCTGCATGATTTTGATACATCATTTCGCCATGAAGAAGTTTTTGGGGAGGTAGTGATGCCTCAATCCTAAACAGTTTTACAGTTTACAGTTTATTCCAACAGCAAGTCAGTACATAGTACTTATGGCTATATAACATTTACAAAATTTTATTAACTGTATTTAAATGTCTAAATGGAAGTACTCCAACATATCTTAAAGAATTAATCAGCATAAAGACTCATAGTTAGTACTCAAGATCATCAACTACTTTAACATTAAAAGAAAAAAGAACAAATTCAAAACTGGCAGATCGATCGTTTGATGTTGTTGGGCCTAAATTGTGGAATGCACTACCTTTCGAAATCAGAAGTATAACCAGTGAGACTGAATTCAGGCGCAATCTTAAAACGTATCTTTTTAAAAAGTGTTATGTGTAAATACCATTTTATAAGAATTCTAGTATCTGATTTTTATTTTTATGAATTTATATATATATATATATTTAGTGTAAAACGCAGCAGAATATTGTATTTTAATAGTTTGCGCTATATAAATAAATGTTCTTATGTTCTTATTACATATACAAATAATACTTATTTGAAGTGCAAGTGACAGTATCAAAATTAAGCTGCCATGTCACAAGCCATTTGTACGTAATTGTATGATTTTCAAATATACGATTACCTTCAATTTGCGCTCAGAGATAAATGTTCAAACAGTGGATATTACTTAAGTCATTAAGCTACGAACACAAAGACTATTAGTTATTGCAAACTCATATTCAAGTTAATTACGATTTAAAGGCCTAAATGCTGAATTTAAGGGGAAAAATCTTTTAATTAAGACCGTTCGGATATTAGGGCCAATAATTTTGATTATCTTTTTTTTTAACTTGATGATGTTACACATATGTAATAACACTCACTAAAACAAGGATCTGTCCCTGATGTCTCCAATAGTTTTAACTCTACCGAAGTATCAAAATGCGCTTGAAAACTTTGATATTTACGAATCATGCTGTATTAGTCATACAAAGTCATTTCCAAACAGTTTAACATCATTAAAATAAATTATACCATTTAAACTTATTCTAAAACAAGTTTAATGCAAATTTGAGTAACACATCACCCTTTAATTGCGTTAACAACATCAAAATAATGACCCAAGGCAAACAGATGATGCTTGTCTCGATAATTTTACATAAAATGACACTTAAAGAGCTATTTAATGTTGAATTGAGCCTATAAGTGTGAGATAATGATGGTAGGCAAAGTTTAGTGTAATTTAGATTGGAAATTAAAGTGTTTGAATGTTCATTTTGGAGTTTTAATCTTATGTCTAATCATGCATTACGATTTATCAATTATCTCCCTTTGTTAAACAAACAATGTATTCATAGTTAGCTCCCTTGGTGATTGGATGTACATTTAGTTGAATTTGTTTAATAGTTAATAGAAACAAAACACACGCTATAAAGTCATGCCCATATTAAACCAGCGTAAAAATATGTACATTCTTAAGTTCCAAAATTTTGTTAAACTCTATCACATTTTTATAAGTATAAGTCAATCTTAAAGACAATTTGATGCTATATAATTATGATTGATACATCATTTGATATGACCAATTATGGAGAAAAGTTTCGTTTTTGGTAAAAATGCATACCACAATAGGCCTACTTACTATTGTTCAGAGTAGTGTCTCGTTCGATTATATGTAGCTACCACTTAAATTATACTGGTCACTGTGTGTGGTCAACTATCTCTGATCACAGAATGATGTTCTGAATATTGTCTTCTTGTCATATATCATGACGTTTGCGTATGCACATGCATTCATATTTTGCGCTTCTCGATGAAGGGATAAAGAAATCTATCTATATTACATTGTTAACTTATTTCAGATATGCTGGTCTATATTGTGTGGTACTCACTGGGTATGCTAAAGGTAAAGATTTTAAACCCGGGGATTCATTTACTGGTGAATCTAATCATAGTTGGAATGCTGTTTATATTGATGACAATTGGCACCTTGTGGATACAAAATGGGCTGCAATGGCTAGAAATAACAATAATAGTGGGGTAAGTATACATTGTAACACAACCATTACCATAATCTCCATTGACACTCCTCTTCCAAATCATCAAGGCTTGAGTCAGGGTTAGGGTTTAAACAAGTATCCCACTATAAACCTAGTACAGGTCGTATTCTAGGTCATGCGTGTTTTTGTACTTTAAATAATAGACTTGCCCACTAAATAGGTGAATAAGCTAATGCATAAACAGCATTTTACTGATTTAAACAGGCCATTTTTATGTGTAACATTTATTTTAAATAGCGTCTATGCACATTGAAAATTTTATATAATGATATGTTTATAAAGTAAGTGTAAATTAATTAAACTATAAAACTGTAAAAATAATTCACCCCTAAATATTGGTGTGTAATGAAACTGGCTATGTTTATATACGCAATGTTAACGTGAACGACCTGTATGTGAGTTTATTTATGTTAGATTTACATGTACATGTATATAAATAAAACAAGAAACAAGCCACAAGTATTGTAAGTGAAAATGTCAAAGCTCATTTAGGGTAACAAGAGACATTGTTAGCATAAAGTATTATTCATTTTTGTCTCAAAGCATCTCAATCTGATTAAAACCCGATCTAAAATTTTCCGCTCGCCTACTTGCTAATTTAGATCTGGTCTTTTCCAAACGAAGGTCACGTTCAGGTGACCTTTTCTCATCATAATATTCATGACGAAATTGTTATGATACATAACTTGTTTACATCGTCTTCGTCACGCAATTTGAAATGAGCCATCCAATCGCAGACTGTGAATTATACCGCTGTTTAATTAGCTTGCAAACCTTGGTCTTAAAATAGAAATTACGAAATCAAAATGTCATTAATAGTGTTTCGTCTAGATGAAAGCTATATACGCATTGATTGGTCGACACAAAGTTCATCTCAACGTGACCTTCCACGGAGACAGTAGAGATCCTGTACGACAATGCTCTACAGGATATCTGTTTACTGAGATTTGAAGCATCTTTAACGATTTATAGCCCAAGTAAGGGGATATGTGGTGTCATTGTATGTTTTGTATGAATTCTGGCTCAAAATGGCTAAAAATTCATGTCAAATAAATACTGCATTAGTGTTATGATTCATTCCATAATAGCCAAGTCGCAGGACAATATAATTGTTTTCAATACTTAGATAAGGCCACAACAAATTGATCATAATGTTCTATGGATTTGCTCGCATCTTAATTTTGACGGTTTTTACAAAAACAAATATTTTTATTTCCTCGCTCGCTCATAAAAATTTGGTCAAACCGCTATATAAAGCAAGTGAATAAAGACTTTTCTATTTTTTTTCTTCGCTCGCTCGCCCGATTTTTTTTTCAAAAAAATCCGTAGAACATATGATCAACTTGTTGTGGCCTAAGATCGTTTTCAATTTATAAGCTCAGAAAATTGCGATTCTATTCCTACTTACGTCACTCTTGAAAATATATTTTTCTAATGCCACTTGATGAACTTAAAGTCTTTAACTTACCTTATTGTACATGTATCTACTTACAGGTAAATGTGGAGGATGACTTTTATTTCATGACGGATCCTGAACATTTTATATACAGTCACTGGCCACATCAAACAGAATGGCAATTTATACCTAGAAAGATTTCACTTAGTGAATTCGAAGACTTACCTTTTGTCAAGCCTTATTACTTTAAAACAAACGTCACTCTTGGATGGACAGAGAAGCCAATTATACGTACTAGTAATGGCGTCGTAGCATGGACTGTCCGTTATGCCAAACCGTTGAAGTTTGGGTATAAGCTAATACCCATTACTGATGAAAACCGTCCGTACAAAGGTCCGGACTTGAAAGCAACGCTTTACCAGGAGAGTAAAGTTGACGAAACCCGTTTTGTGTTCCGGGCACCAAAGAGTGGAACTTTTATATGCAAGTTTTACGCTAAAAGCCTGGAACCAGAAGACGTTAATAAACATTTAACTGAGATTGTTGAATATCGTATTGAAGTAAAGGAACCAGCCATAGATGCAGCACCGTTACCTCATTGTCTTCATACTGTATGGGGAGCCGGTATCAAGGCTAGAAAGGTAGTTTATGATTCGGAACTCTTCGGTCTTATACTGTGAATTATTCTTTCGATGAATGGTCGATATGTTCCGAATAGGTAGTTCATGTAAAACGAAACTATTTATGTTACGACTGAACTGAATTCCATGCAGGAAATTCACAAACGTTGAATTTGACATTCTCGTTCAGTTTATTAACATAGACGTCATCTACATGTATATTTACTGTCCGTTTCGAATAGTGAAAATATGTCACCTGGTCTTTTCATGCGGCCATTAATGAACATCGCATATAACATGGGTTATTTTCGTTATTTAAGTAAGTTATTGCAAAATAGTAAAACCAGCATTTCCTGATCAGCCTCATTTGTTTATAAATCATAGATGAAAACATGTATTCCAACATTTAAGACAAATGCACGAGTGGTTGCTTTTTGGCCGTTATAGTCGTTTAGGCCATTACAAATTGATGATATGTTCTATGGATTCGCTCGCACCTTAATTTTGACGGTTTTTACCAAAAAAAATATTTTTATTTCCACGCTCGCTCATAAAAATTTGGTCAAACCGCTATATAAAGCAACTGAATTAAGATTTTTTTTAAATCTTCGCTCGCTCGTCCCATTTTTTTTCTAGAAAAATCCGTAGAACATATCATCAACTTGTTGTGGCCTTATATATACTTAGACTGTAGCTTGGTGAATTCATTTGGATACTGTCACCTGTAGTAATTATATGATAGTACGTTATTTACAAAAAAAGAACAGAACACAACTTGATTAAAAAATGTTTACATAGTTTTAATACCTTACAAACATAAATTTTTGATATCTTTTCAGCTTGGATTAGAACCCGATTTTAAGTCAGGTGTAATGACGTCAACAGAGCATACAATGGAACTTAAGTTTCAGAAGACACGCCCACTACAAGTTATGTGTAAACTTAGAAGACGTGATTTAGATGATAAAATATTAGAAAGATATATGACTGTAAATAATTTAGATAAGGTAAGCTGTATAACTGTAATATTGTCCGTTTTTTCTCAGCTGTCAAAGCTTCAATAATTTCACGGTGACTGAATGCATTGTTTTTGTACTGGCGGCCTAATTGTTATTAAAACTATCTTGACTAAAACATATCATACGGTATAAGAAGCTTTACTCAATCATAGTACACTTTCGGAAACTCATTGGTGTATTACGACAATAATTTTAACAAACAAAATCACCGTGAAATTATTCATGTTTTGACAGTTTAGAAAAAAAACGGACATTACAGAGATTTGATTATTTAGAAAAATCCCTTATTTATGCCATGAGTCAAGGACCCTATATTACATAAAGGGTCCTTGCATGAGTGGAAGCTTAGATCAATACCCCTGAACCCTGGATACATGCAACAATAGCTAGAAATCTAAACTGATCCTTGGCTATGATTGGGGCAATAATATTTCTAAACTTCTGAAAAAACGAACTAATTCTTGCGTGGAGTGTAACTTATTAGTTTTCTATTTCTGTCCGTGATCGAGTAGTTCACGTAACATCAGTGCTACCTCTTAGTTTTTGTGCCTAGCTATTGACAATAAACTAGCCATTGTCACGTATCCTAGGACCGATGGTTAGGCAAATTGTTTGATTCATATGATTTTCACTGTCATTTTCACTGTCATTAAGTGTAAGCCTGTAAACCATCAACTTAATCACGTACTTTGTATTTACAGTCGGTCTGAATATTTGAATGTTATGAGTTTGATGGCCATTGGCCATTTGAAAAACCACGGCGGTCATCTACAAAGTGTGCACTTTCGTACAAAATCGCTGAGAATTCTCAAAAGACTTGTATCATGGTAGAAGCTGTTATTAATAAATTTTACCAATCTGAATAAAACCCCATCTAAAATTTTCCGCTCGCATAATCGCTTATTTAGATCTGGCCTTTTTCTAACGAAGGTCACGTTCAGGCGACTTTTTCTCATCATAATATTCATGACGAAATTGTTATGATACGTAACTTGTTTACATCGTCTACGTCACGCAATTTGAAATGAGCTGCCCAATCGCAGACTGTGAATAATACCGCTGTTAAATAAGCATGCAAAACTTGGTCTAGAAATAGAAATTACGAAATCAAAATGTGATTAATAGTGTTTTCGCCTAGATGAAAGCTACGCATTGATTGGTCGACATAAAGTTCATCTCGACGTGACCCTCCATTGAGATAGTAGAGATCCTGAACGACAATGCTCTACAGGATATCTGTTTACGGAGATTGAAATTTTACTTGTTTCAGATTTCTATTCAACTTAACCTACCTGAGCCTGGTGAATATGGTATTGATGTATTTGTTAACCAACCTAAAAAGAAGAAGACATTTTACCATGCATGCCAATATCTCGTTTTATATCTCGCGGATGACGAGAAGTCGCCATTTGTTACAGAAATAACACGTGGTCAGGCTACAGAAGACGTGGATGGTGAAATGTTTGAAGAGGATGATAAAGAAGTAAGAATTGTTTGTTACCATGGTAACAATTAAAAAGCATGAAAACCTATTCGATTTTTAGTTCGACTTTACGAAGTAAATAGAGAGCTCTCCTACTCGCCCTAGCGTCGGCGTCCGCGTCCATATTTCTGATTAAAGTTTTTGTGCAGTAAAATATTTTTACTATAACTTTTTTATTTCTTTAGTTATTGACTTCAAACTTTGAATATATGTTCCTTATTATCAACCACATCTCATTTGACAAGGTTCATAACTCCAAGTACATTGTTTTCAGAATTATCTCCCCTTGAACTTAGAGTTGTTTTTTAAAAAATGTTTGTTTTTACTGCAACTATTTTATTTCTTAAGGTATTGACTTCAAATTTTAAATATATGTTCCTTATTATCAACCACATCTCATGTGACATGGTTCATAACTCCAAATACATTTTTTCGTCAAAATGTCTCCCATGAACTTAAAACTTTCTTTAATTTTTTTTATTTTATTTTTTTTACTTTTAATTTGTTAAGGTTATATTTTCAAATTTTAAAATATGTATGTATGTTCCTTATCACCAACCACATCTCCTGTGACAAAAACTTATTTAGTCGAGCATGCTGTCTCCTCTGACAGCTCTTGACGTCTTGTTGAATCGAGCAAACGATTGGATTTTAAAGGTTTTTGTGATAATCAGAGGGCCACCAGGCTAGCTTAGTCGGTAGCGCACAAGTCTCAGCACTGATAAAGATGATATAGGTTCAATACCCGTATGGAACATACTTTCGTGAAGCTTGGCCATGAAATGTTTTCTTTCTTTCGGCTATTCTCCCTCTGACCACTGATTCTAAATCATGAAGGGTAGTCGTCAGTCACCGACGAAAGTAACATGTAAACAGCCAAAATTCAGAGATTTAGCCTTTCCAGGAACAAGGAGTAGGTTGACTAACCGCAATAATATGACCTATACAATGGGTTGCTACGGCGTTAAACCTAACCTAATAAAATCAGAACTTGTCAACATATACGTACATTTAACATCATTTAACATAACCCACATTTACATCAGTGCTTTTGGTTGACTCACTCATCAGTCTTACATGATTTGTTTCTCTGTGATTATTTCCTTTGATTTTTTGTTGGGTTTAACGCCGTTGCAACACATAGCTGTTAACCAACTACTAGGCGCATATTTTCTTCAGTGACTGACAATTGCACTAGGTGATTAAGAATCCTTGAAAGGAGGGAGAATGATCATAGAAATTATTACTGTGCAATATTAAATCAGTTGTAAAAAAAACTAATAACCTTTTAACACATCGCATTTTCTCATAAACTTTGCAATAACATTTCTGCACATCGATTCTTTCACTACACTTAATTATTCCGCCATGAATTAATATGATCTGTAAATTGATTGCTGATCTTGCATTAAATTGTCAAAACCGTGAAATAAAAAACAAGCCTTAAACATAACATGTCCTTGTGAAACAACCCGTTTTTCATTCCCTAGGATCAAAGCACCGCTGAGTTCAATTAAAGATGAATGCAAAAAACTGAAAATATTCCAACCACTACATAACTGTGTTTAATTTTCCGCTACCATACTGTTATTAATATTTTCGATCAAACTGTGAATATGATTGACTCGGAGAAAGAAAGAATATTTTCTGTTGAGTTCTGTGAAATTATTTTTCCTAACATGAGAATATTAGAAATGCATTCTTCTGTTACATGAGCAGTAGAGCACGTGAGTCTATTCAATTTGTCTTATGATTCATTTTCTGTTATTAATTTTGTTTCCACTGTTGGTCGTCTTATTGGTCCTGCATGAAAGAAACCCTTCATTTGACTTCACATACTGATTTAAAGCCCCTATACGAATATATATATTCATTCACGTCAGCTATGAAAACTGTCCAAAAACCGTCATAATAATATAATATTATGTAGCATTGGAGACATAATTCACTTGTTTTATCATTTTGGTTTCTAAGTTTAAGTTCTACAAAGTTTTATTTCTATTTCTTGACATATTGATACTTTTCACTGCAGTGAAAATGCTAGACTTGGCATTTTCTCTCTACGTTTCCATAGAATCTCACCACTGTTTACAGCAATGGATAAGGCTATGTATTTTATTCTTTTTTTCAGAAACTTGTATCATGGAACATGCCTACCATAGAAGCTCTAGAAATCCAGGACCGGAAAGGGATCCCTAAAGCCCCAGCATCATTTAACATGTCTCCTGTGTTTAGCGAGTCGCCTAAACCAGTTCCTGTAAATATGACAGGAATGGTGACCTTTTATGACTTCACAGACAGAAGAGTGATAGAATCATTAGATTCACATGCTGAAGAGGTCAGTGTTAATTCAAAGCTGCAACTATTCAACAGAAAGTCGTTTTGATGCGTTTCCATTTTTCTTCCGATTGATTTTTTTCACTACGATTTAATGAATTACTAGTACATCTTCATTTATATATTTTATTCTAAATGTACACGAAATCGTAAATTTGAGCTAAAAACTAATCACCATGGAAATGTAACAACGTGAAACACCATCTCACGGTTAACACATATTGTCCTTAGGAACGCATTGGCCTCTGTCGTTGGAACAATTACGTATAAAGAAGTTGTTTTACTAGAGTATTCGAGATAGAGTTCTGCATCTTTCTGCTTTTTAGATTGTTTACAGAAGTATAAGTAATTGCTATTATTTTTAAGATTTTTATCAATCATTCATATGTCATTTGGAAATTTCCTAATTTATCTTAAACATTATTATTTTTCAGGTAGCACAATGTAACCATGATAGTTTTAAAGATTTAATGTGGGATCTTATATTCTCTTTTGGTGTTAATAATGAGCTAGCTAAAGCCAGGTAAGATTTGTTCTCATGTAGTTACAATAAAGTACAAGAAATAAAGTATCTGTTCTGTTACAAAGATTATCAGGGCAAAAAATTACATATATGTCAATGTACTTGAATGAGTAAAGGTTTCATGTAATCATGCCCATTTTCTTAGTTTAAGAATATCTAACTATTAATCTATAATGTATTTACTATCATACATTATATTTTAAAACATTGTATTGTTTGGGTTTTACGGCGCACCAACACAAAAAGGTCAAAGGTCATATCGCACCGAAAACATTTGATGATACTATTAATTCAATCGACAATCATAATGATTTAAAATCCTATATTTTATTATATATATTTATTACCTTCAAAAAGTTAACTATTGCATATGATGGTACTGACTCAAAAAGTTCTTCAAGTGAGTTAACCTTAAAATATTTGTCAAGGATGTATTTAAGATCATGTCTGCCAAGCAGATCGTGTTTTACATTGAAATGCTCGTCACATGGTATACATTTAGGTGCTTCCTCTCATTTGAGAAGGTATGAATGTGTTAATCTGGTATGACCAATTCTACATCGCGTAATTACTATTTGATCTCGTCGAATAGCAAATATTATTGACGAAGATGAATCAAGAGTTGGCTTTATGTCATGTAACTTATTAAAAATAGCATTGTTCCACATTGTTTGCTATTTTGACTTTATTAACATGTTGATTGAACATTTTAAGTCACTGATTGGTAATTTGATATCTACTGATATTCTAAAACAGAATACATCAACTGCAGTAAATGTCCACTATTAAGAACAACTTGGTAATTAGCTAATTGCATACTCATGTGAATTTTGACGGTTGTTTAGTACCAAACATGTTTAATTCGAGAAAAAAAAGATCCCTATATTAAGACCTTTTCGTCATTCAAACCTTTTTGATGATCCTAATAGTGGAACAATATTGAATAATATGTATTGACATCCAATTGTATTATATTTACTCTTTCTTCGTCCATCTGTCTGTAGCGCAGTTGGTAGCGCGCCGGGATTTCAAATCTAGTGTCCCGAGGGGGGTACGGGTTGGAATCCCATCCAGGGAGGTTATACCCTTTCATGAAAATTTGACAATAATGTCAATTTTCCTCCATTATTAAGGTGTATGGAGAAGTTTCCGGCCTTGTGGAAGGATAGGTGAGTACTGGTTATAGACAAGGGTCCATGAAAGTTAAGTTAGGTGCGCTGGACGCTGTAAAATAACCAAAACGTGTTGACACGGCAATAAACTCATAAAAATATGCTATTTTTTTAAAGTTAATAGTAGATTGATTATTATTGATGTATCTTACTTTACAGATTAATCTTCCGATGGTTAACAAAGAAAGATTTTTCTGAGTTAGAATTTAAAAATGTTGGTAAAGACAGTCCTGAAGAAGTTTTAGTTTGGTTAAAGATTGGACGATCATCACATGCTCATGTGTTTTATACTATGTGTTGGTAAGTAGTTCGATTTAAGATATGAAACTATGTGCTGCAATCATAGTTTAAGTCTTTATAACCATAACGTAGTTAATGTTTAAACTAATTCATAATTCTGAATTGATTTAGAATTACTGCCTTTGAGCTTAGTGATGGCAATAGGTTTGCTTACATTTTTATTTGGTTTATTTGAAACAGCTACAATTTTCTTCTTTGAACTCCAGGAGAGAGCTAATATGATGAAAACGTTTGCTCAAGATGAGATAAGAAACAATTTGCGTTTCTGACGGAATGAAAACATTGTTTGATGATAAGCTATGTTCTCATGTTATAAATTGACTAAAACTAACGCCATTGTTAAGAAATGATCACTGTCAGCGTAAATGTCGTAAAATATATCCTTGACAATAGTGATTGTTTTGCCAAATACAAAATGTAATTGAATTTTAACTATAAAATTACTCACCAATGTTTTATTTCTGTTCTTGTATTACAGTTTTGCTGGTCTTCATTGTAAGGTAATATCTGGGTTAGCTAAAGGGGCCAGTTATCGTATAGGTCAACCAATGTCCCCAGAGGAATGTCAACATTGGTGGAATGCTGTGTTTATTTATGGTAAATGGTGTCTAGTGGACAGTTACCTGGCAACCATTCCCATCATTAGTAAAACTGCTAATGGTGAACTCAAGTATAGCTTCAACGAAAACTATTTCCTTGTTGATCCTAATAAGCTTATCTATACACACTTTCCCGAGGAATCACAATGGCAACTAACTAACGAGACTGTGACTTTAGACGAATTTACTCTTCAGCCGAAGATTACACCACATTTCTTACAGTTTGGACTTCAAACTTTGTCACATAAAGCTGGTGTGGTTTGTACCACGGATGAAACAGAGATTGAACTTGGGTTCCCATCTAGGCGTACCGGTCTAAAATTTGTGTTGAGTCTTGTTTATGAGAATAATATTGATGAAGTGAATGGAATAAAGCTTAGTCAGTATGGAATGGTTGAATGTCTATCCAACAAGGCTGTGGTTAGAGTAAGTCTTCCCAAGAAAGGATTGTACACATTACAGATCTACGCCAAGGAAGATACACCCACTGGAAAAGATTGTTCATTTTCACAAGTTTGTGAGTACTTGCTGCAGCAGGAAAAGGACCCAGAAAAGGTTGTTTGTCCCTACCCGCCATGCTCCTCTCTGATGTGGGGCCCAGGTCCGAGCTTCTACCAGTTAGGTCTAACACCAGGCAACAACCGTGCTATTGTGCATGCCAAGAATGGAAAAGCTGAGATCCGTATAAAAATGATAAAAGCCATACAACTCCGTTCTCAGATCAAATTGAGTCAAGTCTCTGTGTCACAAGATCTGCCATTGGTTGTGTATAAAATCGTAGAAAACATGGCGTCTTTCACTGTTGTGATGACCGAGAGAGGGCGCTATGGGTTAGAGATATATGCCCGTGATCCGGACACCCAGGACTCAGAAGACATGAGGTTCCGTCAAGTGGCTCAGTATCTTGTAGAATGCAATGACGTCAAACCAAATATTCTACTCCCCAAATTGCAACCTGGATTCCTTGGACCTCAACCGAAGTTCACCGAATTTGGCCTCCGTACTTTGAACGAGCATGATCCACTGATTACCCTTAAAGGGGACAATCATTTTGAAATCCAACTTGGCACAAGTCGTGACATGAAATTCAATGCTCAACTGATACAAGCTGACTCCGGTCAGGACGTCTCAGATTTTATCTTTATCCAAACTCAGCCCTCTATTGTGACATTCCTTGTTAACATTCCTTCATCCGGGTTCTACAAGTTACAAATCCATGGTAACTTAGCTGAAGATCAAACCCATACTTCCCTTGGTTTGTTTAATTATTTAATCAACTGTACTGAAGTCTCTGGACCTGTGTATCCGTATCCTCGTCAGCTTGGTCACTGGAAAGAAGGTTGTTATATGTTTGAGCCACTTGTACTGCATCCCGATATGAAAGAGCCAGAGGTAAAGTTCCGTACACACGTTCCAAAAGCCAAACAGGTCGTGCTGTTTGTGGAACAGAACGTGTTTCCGTTGGAGTCATTAGGACCGGTACAATGGGAAGGTAAAATCAACCTATCTAAATATTATGGTACTGACACCAAAGTGATACTAGCTGCAAACTACGGAGGCGATGAGGAAAGATTTGCTACATTGCTAGAATATAGACTTTAATGTTGGTCCTATTAGCAAATCATGTTATGCAACAAAAATAATCGTTTGTCAATCTCACAAATTCGTCGCTTTTATAACCAACTATACAAGTTTAAATGAAAACATATACATGGAGCGGTGTTCAGATGGAATACATTACTAGAGCATGTGTTATGTCTATTTAGAATAGATAGGAAACTTTGTAAAACACTATGTTATTTGATATAGAATGTATCGTAAAACATTTAATTTACTATACTCTCTTCATATGAATGTACATGTACAATATAACACTTAAACATAAAAACAATCCAATCGTTATATAGCATTTTCTAGATCTTTGAATTAAACATCAACTTTATCTTTTTGTTAATCACAGTAGCTTGACATTCTGTATCATAGTTTGAAAACAATCCCTCCTTCTTATTACGAGAAACTACAATACAGAATGGCAAGCTCCTGTGCTACACATTTTGAATCTTAGTTGTCAGAACATTTATCAACAAAATTCAAAAGTTTTCAACCCTAGTTCATGTGACGCATGAACAAAATTCATTAATCTCCATCGAAATGTAACTGTTAATATAAACTACAAACGTGCACCTAGTTCATGTCCCGTATTGACGAAACGAAACAGACCTGTCATGCGTAAGAAATGGCAACAGGCAATTATGCTGAACAAAAAAGACTGTTAGGTGAGTAAGTATAGCGAATTCCATATCAAAATAAAGATACATTCCATATCAAATAATTTAGTGATTTAACATCTATACTTATGTTTGTTGTTTTAGACTTACGATTATTTTGTCTTAAGATGTTGGTCACCATGGTGACAAAATGAAGACTGTATTCAAGTCTCTAAATTGTCCTTAATCAAGTGCAATTTACCATTTACATATGCATTAACCTTTGAAATTGAATTAATTTGCATAATCAAGAGTTTTGTGACAGTCTGTTATATTGCATCTGTTATATTTGTTATTTTTACTTAATTTTTTAGCTTTGCCGTATTGTTTACATTTTTACAAGTAATTGAATAAATTCCAATCATTAAACTTTAGGTATGTTCCTACCTATAGTGACACGATGGCAGGTGACTTTGACGTCACAAATGCTACAGTTTCAGGAACAAAACAGCATCGACTCGGAGATGGTATGTCAATTATACATGTAGTCAGATGGCCATGATACCTACGCGAGGCTTTGTAGAAAAACGTGCGCTATTTAGTAAGCATCATATTTGTAACGCCAGATTTATATTTTTGCGAACACTCTTGACAACCGTAGCATTTGTGACATCATTGTCAAGTGGTATCGTCATGTAGGTAGAATAGCTCAGTACCCAAGATAATTTATTGAAATTGATAATACAAAAGGACATTTTTCTTCTGAAATTTATCATTTTGGACTAAAAATTCATCAACTTTCGCATGATTGTGCAATGACTAAGGTGCTCTTTATAGTGCAATTTTACTGTACAATGTCTACAGAATAGGGGAGCGAAATGAGATTGTGGCATCTTCAACATGAACTCTATCACAGGTAATTAAATGTGTAATTAAAGCCGTTCGTTCATTTATTTCACCTTAAAAATCAACTATTGAAAATCTGTCAGAATAGTATAGAAATATCTTAGAAAAAATAGGGACTTTAGTCAGTTATCTTTCCCTGATAAAATCTGAAGCATTCGATTGGTAAGAAAGTCCTTACAGTTGGAATCATCGGATTTTAACATTGAATTCCTATGTAAGGCTAACAAAATATTTTATCTAATATCTTTCTTGTTAATGAAGATGTTTACACAAGTGGTGAAATTTAGATTGTTCCTTACCCTAACAATATAAGCTTGAATTTCAAACAAATTAAATGATTTACAAAAAAAGTTATTTAAGATTAATTTTGGCAAATTTACATTGAAAAGTAAGGGTAAAATCCGAGTAATCCAACTATTGGTACCTATCTATTTAAAGAGTATACAAGGGGAAATAACTGACTAAGGTCCCTTATTAAATCAGTATTCTGATAATGCTACTTATAATGCAACTTGACCAACAGCTAAAAAAGTTGGAGACTTAATGTTGCAAGTTACCCCCATTAGCAACGATATAGATGTTTTTTTAATCTTTTTTTCTAAATTCAATTAAGATTTTTTTCAAACTGTAGGTCCATTTTCTTATATCTCAAATTTTAACACCAACATACTTTAATTATAAAAATACAAAATTTGTAAATATTAAATAGCTTTTACTACATGTAGGCATAACTTGTGTTCGTTTTTGTGGAATTGTGTGATTTTAAATGTTCAAAATAACTAGTTTATATTAAAATTCTTGTCTGTTATTGATTATTAAATTATTATATTGAATAAATATTATTTCATCTTTATATCAAGCTGAAGTTTTGTTATCTTTTAATTGATTCAACATATTACTTGTATACTTATCTATAATACTGATTAGATAAACACGATCAGTATATGTGTTATTAGTAAGTACTAAGTAATTGCATTTTATAGTCTGAGTTTCATGCTTACGCACGTTCACCGACTTTACAGCTATTACCCCTGGTCATTGGGCTACTGGTATCTATCTATTAATCTCCATGAGGAGTATTTTTACTCCGCTTAATAGTGCAGCCGACATATTGGCGCAACGGAATTATACCACCCTCGCAGGTACCCATTTACACCTGGGTGGAGTGAAGCAATTGCAGGTAAATTTCTTGCTCAAGGAAATTAGCAGTATCTCTAGTAGGATTGGAACCCAGAAGTGGGCCATGACCTCTCGATCCCTAAGTGCGCTTCCTACCACTGGACTACTACTCTTACTTTACTTACTTACTTACTTATTTATGTGTTATTAATATACTGGTATGTATTATATCTTGAGCAAAATAAGATCCGGAATAAGGGATTGGAAGGGTTTTCCTCACTAGATTCCTAGCCTGTTGTTGTTAGAAACAGAGACAAATCACTTGACCTAAGTGGCATAAATGGTTTGAATGGACTACAAATTAGGAAAAAATTCAATGAAATAAATATAACGGTAGTAAAGCCTGTGCAGGCTGAACTGATACAATGAATATATTTCAAATATCAATTACATACATAATATCATGTTTTAATTAATTATTTAATTAATTGATTTTAGTCATTAGCCGATCAAATCTCACCAACGTGTTTATAGAAATCTCGGAAATAAAAATATAGTAGACTTTGAAAGTATTTTTTATATATACACGATGTAGGGCTACTAAACGTCGCAACGCTACTAAACGTCTCAACCTTGACACTAAACGTCGCAACCTTGACACTAAGCGTCGCAACGCTACAAAACGTCGCAACCTTGACACTAAACGTCGCAGCCATGACACTAAACGTCGCAACCTTGACACTAAACGTCGCAACGCTACTAAACGTCGCAACCTTGATACTAAACGTCGCGTTTAGTAGTAAGGTGTAAGCCACGGAAGTCAAGATGTAATAGCTATACTACAGTTATAAGGCACGATTATAAGGCTAATGAAAATAGCTGGGCAAAATCCGAGTAGTCCACCTAATCGGACCTACTTATTTGCATTCGGAACACCTCGACTTTTCATGAATGAATAATCTAGTGAATGATTATTGGGGTCTATCCTGGCGATAAGGGTTTTTACTACCTACACGAGGGGAAGCACAGGCGAAGCATGTAACGACCATGAAAAAAGTTCTTATAGTTTACACACAGATCTTTGTCAAAACATTTTCTATGTTATATATTTAACTAAATGTTGTTTATTCGTGGATTTGTTTACTTCAACTCCGGTCAAAGCATTTTGTTTGGGAATGTGACGAAAAGGTAGTTCCAAGATGGCGTCTCAATATGTCCGAGGTTATTCGTAGCGAATGGCCGATGAGTTCCGGATGACTTATTTGAAGAGTATGCAAGGGGAAATATCTGACTAATGTCACTTACAATACACTCAGGGTCTACAGTCACGTGATCTATAAAAACAACTATTAAAGTACACAAATTTGTTTTCACCGATTTCTCTTTCCAGACAAAAAAATGTGAAATCACAAAGCGCATAAAATAACTGCATGTTAAACTTTTCCTTCTCGAAAAATCACAATCGGTCCTGTACGGTTTGATCGTTAGTGAGATATAAATTGCACAAATATTGAATCGAGCGATAAACTAGTCATGCGCAAATATATTGTGCCGTGAAATTAGAGAAAACAAATACAACTGTCATTCTAATACTTGTATAGGCATTTTGGAAATATGGAACGTTGTAATTAATTATATGCACTTAATTAATCTTTCTTATCTTGATTTCTTTATCTTGACGAATTCAAAAGCTTGTTTAAATGCTCACAATTACGTGATTATATGCCCTGGTACAATATACATGCGCCTTATTTCTCTGGCAAGGTTTTTATTAGAAACCAGACCATTTAATATTCCTTTACGCTACATTCTGCTTCATTACGCCACATTTACTATGGGACGCCGATGTTGTGCGTTAAACATAAGCCACTTGGTACTTCTAGCATCACGTGATCTATGTGATGGCAATGTGGTCTCGACATTATTTATTGTAAGGAGTGTGTGCTTCACATAATGATGAAAGCATTAGTTCATAATGATACGGGGTTCTGGCATATTCAATCATAACATACCCATAACATTGAAATAGGAACTCAAAATGATAACAGAACCAAATGTTATAATACTTGATCGAGAGCTCCATACTCAAAGAACAATTCAGTTCCTAATAAGTAAGCATCTTAGAAACCCCGAATAAATATGTATTGCATTATTCAATTATATCAATCATATCATAGAGACATGCATGAGTACTCTACACATGTAACAAAAAATTTGAGCTCTTGAGCATGGATTCCATTGTCAAGTTTTATAGCATCGATCCCGGATCAAGTGGATTCCGACTTCGCGGTATGTTCATAATTAGGGACTTAAGTCAGTTATCTTTCCCTGATAAAACCTGGAGCAATCCAATTGGTAAGTATGTCCTATCAGTTGGAATCCTTTATCATTGAAGTCCTATGTAAGGATAATAAAATACTTCATCTAATATCTTTCCTGTTAATGAAGATATTAACAGAAGTGATGAATTCAGATAGTTCATTACCTTAAAAATACTTAGGTTGAATTTCAAACAAATAAAATGATTTTCAAAAAGTTATTAAAGACTAATTTTGGCAAATTTGCATTGAAAAGTAAGGATAAAATCCGAGTAATCCAACTAATTGGACCTACCTATTTGAAGAGTATACAAGGGGAAATATCTGACTAAAGTCTCTTATTCCCCCTTCCATTCCTGTATTAAATGTTGATATTTACCTGGTATAGATCTTCAATGTTTTTTTCAAGCAAATCTGTAGCGTGGTCTAGTGGTTACATATAATTGCCAGAGAAGAACTAAAATAATTTGTTTGAAAGCAATATGCCCAAGAGTTGATGTAAATTATTCCACTAAATAAAGATAAATCAACACGATCGCTGTGCAGACATATAGATTAGATAGTTAGCCCAACAACATAATTATGTAGATCTGTACCAGGCCAATATCAACAATTATAGTTCGTAAAATAACATTACGTGTTGGTGTAAACATTAAAATAAACTAATCCATTCCAAAGGTAGGAAATAATTGAAAATAAAAGTTGTATAGATCATTTTAACAAAATTAGTGTGGTTGATAAACCACCACTCAATGCTTGTCATGGACGAAATCTTTTCCATTACACCAACAAAACACTCGTAAAACATATTAAATTCAATACGAAATAATAATTATTATATTGCCATGCTAATCACCCCATGTCGTGGATTAGTTCATTGTATTGTTTACATAAACATTGTTGTTTTTAGTACGAACTGTATACTAGTAGGGTTATTGATAGATATTTACTGTAACATCTTCAAGTCAATGTACAAGACAATATTTCAAACGATTTGTCGTTACAGACTAGATAAAAACTTATAGCATGAACAAATTATAACTTTTCACATCGGTTACTTCCCTCGTTTTTCATCCTTTAAAGTGTGGGGGGGCAACCGCCGAGATATTTTAAGTAAAGGTATAGGTACGCTGAGTAAAATTATATTGTTAAGTTTCATTCAACTGTCAGTAGTGCATACATTAATCTCCCTGATTTAAATAGATGAGCAAAGAAGAACTGTACTGAATATTTAAAGTCATAGGGAAAAACATGCGCCACTGGCAGTTGAATTAAATTTAACAATTACATCTACTAAATGTTGGGATCTACCTTTCAATATTATTTTTAGAGTTCCCAGTCCTATGAGAATATTTAGGGAAACAAATCCTCGCTTAGTACAATAAGCTGAACATGATACAGTAAAATATCTACCTAGGTAGAAAAAAAAACACTTTGAAAGCACACCTTGTCATAGAGCATTTCATGCCCTGGTGTGCTTAAAGACCATGCAGTTGTAGTTTAATAGATATAAAATACATAAATATCATTCTGATCTTGTAGTCGTATGTATATGTTCATAAATAATGTCTGTGACTGTTGTTTTGTTCCTTCATTTGAATACATACACTGACATTTTCTATCAAGCTTTCTTCACTACGAAGATCTTACTATTAATAGATCTGCAGAAAAATAAAAAATATACATTAACTACCATTAGGTTAAAGCACAATGTACTCGTATAAAGGAAGAATTCCCATAACGTGGATCTCAATTAGAAACTATACTAAAACCAAGAAAACCGTATTATTTGAAAAAAGGAAACATAATTTAACATCGAATTCACTATACTCACAATATATTTTTGTTTTATTCAACATGAAAGTATATCGCCAGTACGTATGGGAGGTCACAGATTTACAATTGTGCTCATATGGAACATATAAAGAATTCAAATTCATTTTATCTATCAGTTATTCATTGTAAGAGATAATATTTCGTTATACCAGTTATTCGTTATGAAAGTGAATTTCGTTTCTGCACCACATGAACTAAATTAGGGTTGAATGTCAAAGTTTTGAATCAAGTAGTTAAATGTTCTAGCAACTGTGACTTTTTTTCTTTTTTTAACGTCGCTTCAGCACATATATAGGTTATGTACAGGACGGCCAGCTCTTCCTACTAAAGGTTTCCTGGACATTTTTTTCTATCACCAGTACTAACTTACCCTACCACGAGGCCGACAACTCATGTATAGGGTATGACCTGTCGCGACCGGGTTTCGAATCCGTAAGCTTGTAAAAGTTATATAGCTAATGAATTAGTTGATATGCTTAAACTTATGTTGAACAGAAGAAGAGTAAATTACATGTTATATGATACATTTCATATCCAAATTACTTGGTATTGTAATGATATAAGCATTTGATACTACTTTATTTGGATTAAATCAATACTTTATTTGGTCATTTACTACTGTTATAATGTCACCTGACATGCTTATTATTTAAATACAGCACAATGAGACGACAACCTCTATATATGGTAAAACATCATGATCATGAAAAGATATAACCAGTCGCATAGCCTGATTCGACAAAAATAGCTATATGCTTTCATAAAATTGTTTTCTTTTAGATATTGTTTGTTGTATTCAATTGTCTATGCATAAAGAATAGCCAATCAAGACATTTCATTTCTTAGTAGGCCTACCACTTCTGCATGGCGATTTTCCCGATTTTTGATCGAAGAACTAAACAGCTTTTATTACATTTTAGTTCGAGTTACACTATAATGAAAAACTTCAATTTAACATATAAATATTACAAGATTAAATATTTACCTTATCAAGATCCTGTTCATCTTAAGTTGATTCGTGTTGAATAAATTGTGCGATGATTACTACATTCTGTTGTTGGGTGTAATTTAAACATTCTACAAAATCATAAAACAAAAGTTTAGTTTAAATAAATTAAAGTAAGACAATTTGATAAGTTGCTTTGAAAGTTTACATATCTGACTTTATCAATCAGAAAGTTTGTGTTGAGCATTAAAACCTCAGAGGTCATTTTCACAAAAATCTCATGAAAAATATTTTAAGTCAATTTCAAAAATTTACATTCAAAGCTTAAAAGATATGATATCATGTAATGATATGTTTTTCAGAAAGTGTTCATTATCCTAAAAAATTGAAGAATATCATAAATTGGTTTGACAATGCATGAAGGTATAATGAATGTTTCCTGCTTTTAACTTGATGATTTTTATCGTAAGCTATTTTTTGTGTGAAAATAACCACTGATTTTTATTTGCTAAATCCTCTCACTGATAAATGATGTAGCATAAGTAACCCAACATGTTATCTGAGAATGAATGCTGTTCCTTAAAAGGAAGAAAGTTTGGTACTGGTGCATCCTATAGGAACGATAGATTAATAGGTAAACTATCCTGCTCACACGTTCCTGACTAAATCAAACCAAACGCATGGGGGTCTCTAGCATCCTTTATCTTATTGTACGCGTCTCTAGCAACCTAGATTGTATTGTAGACATGTAAGTAACAGCTGTAGGTATTGATTCAGGTCTGATATGACAAATCCAAATTTAGGTTCTTCAAGAACTCATTTTTCTAATTTATGATAGTGCATAAACTCTCACGCTTCAAATTATTGATATTTTTTTTATTTTTGGATAGGGCGTAAATTTACGCACTTCTGATATGATTTTTATTCGGTAAATGCAGACGTCTCTTCAGAAGAGTTGGTAAAGTGACGAATAGACAACTGTCGCTGTATGTATACATCGAGTTTGAGCTAAAGTGGGAACGTGCTTCTAATGATTTGGGTATGTCAGCAGTTCCTGAATTTTGTTAAAATCAGTACAAATTCTAATCATCTAATATGCAAATTAGCCAAACACACGTGACACTAGGAAAATTTACAGAATATATTTTATCAAATCAACAAGTGATTATGCTTCCTTGAAATTCTGACTATAACATTATACTATCAAAATAATTGAGGAATAATTCCAATAAACTTACCGCTAGAACGTATATCCAAAGGTCAGTTTTCCATTTAATCGTAGAATTAACTCAACATGGAACAAATTCAGTCACTTTTAACCCACCTTCATCCAAAGACACCAGTACATACCTAGAATATATAACATACAAGGACCAGAGTTGTGTGACATGTGACCAAAATAATTCAAAATGGCAGATTTCCCCCTCGTTTTTATGAAGCAATATAAGGAAAGTATACGCTATTTAAATAATAAATGCTGTTTGAATTTAGTAGTACAATGTAGTAATACATAGTTAACATTTTACGAAGATTTCCTGCTGTTGGTTTACGATATTTTTAGTCGTAAGACTTTATAAATGAAGCCCGTTGCTAAATATGTGTCCATCTTGTAAAACCTTTTTGTCTTGTCCAATGTTATTGTTCCATACATGTAGACATCACTCACAACCTGAAATAGACAAAACAAGAAAAGAGAAACCCGAAAAAACATATGTAACAAAACATGTATAGTATATTGAAGATAAATTATAAAAAGATAACCAAAGAAACGCTGAAAAAGAACTATGGAGTAATGGCATAAGTAGGAGATACGGAGCACGGACAGGCATGCATGAGGTACAAGGAGGGGCACGGGCAGGGATTTTTTACTCCATGGGGGTTATGTGGTCCGTTTAGGGCGGTCATTTCCGCTACCATTCCCACCTATTCACCAGGGCTATAGGAAGTCTCTGATCGCCATTATTACAAGTTGGCTGGCTGGCTTACATGCAAATTTGTTTTATCTAGTTTAGACAAACTTATGAATACACGTACTTCCAAACCGACCTGTATCATGAAACATCCCCTTTCAGTTATCATTAAATTCTTAGCCCCTAATAAAAATACAACAAGCACTAAATCTAGACAGGCATTTTACCTATATATAAACTCTTCAGAACTTTTATATTCCCTTTCAAACTTACCTATCGATCAAATTACCCTTACCAAAAATATCCACCTTAACTAAGTAAAAGAGTACCCCATGCAGGTGTTCTATGATCGCCACACTTGTAATCAACGCCTTGTGAAATTTATAAGCAATACCACGAGACTAAACCATGTGTATTCATTATAGTTCCAACATTATTAAAAAGTTGTTTTTATTGGTAATACACGAGAGTTTTGTTATATTTAATTACATGTACACATATTCTCGTAAAAGTATTTATATTTTCAAAAACCTAGGCTGAACGAGGCTGACCTGCGTTAGTTTTTAATGTATGAAATTCTCAATCACTTACAAAATGATTTTAAAATATCAATTACGACATAATGACATGTCATCTACCACAAATATATACCTTTCATACGTTGCTTATAGTTCAATATTGAATCTTAGACACCAGAAAAACAGTTAAGATAACAAGCAAACAGTACTTAAAAAGGCAAGACGTAAGACTATATCCGTACGAACATTTGGAGGGGGTATATGGCCTCAAATTATTTTGAAAGTATTGCAACTTAAAATGAACCAGATGAAGATTTTTTTTGCGATAGCGATCAATTGATTTGCTATAGACGATTGGGAGAAAGGTTAGATTTTTTGTATTTTTTCTGTTTGATTTTTTTTTCTAAATCGGTCAAAAAATAAGAGCACAAAAGCCTGTTGAATGAGATAGATGTGTTCGTGTTTTCTGCGGTTATGAGTTATATAACTTTACTGTATTTGTGTGTATATAGTAAACATATTTCTGGGTGTGGTATATATAATAAGTTTGAAAGGGGACTTTTTCATGCCGATAGCTTGGGGACTAGAGAACTGTCTGCATTCATGGATTGTTATTTGTAATTAGTCTGGCTGAGATGGAACCATTTGTCTCCAAATGAATGTGAATGTCATTACACCATTATGCAAAGAGTAAGTATGGCTTTTACTGATTGATACAGGGTTTGCAACAATGTTTATGTACATTGGATTTGTATATGTTCAGGTGGGCAACAATCTGGCGAAACGAAGAATTTGAATGGTGAACAGATCAAGAATTATACAAATACTGTATTATGTGCGATAGGGACAACTATTAAGTAAGGAAATTAGTTTTTAATATCTTGTGCGTAAGGTGACAGCAAAATCATAGTAAACACAAATTTAGATAAAGTTTTTGACCGATTACATTGTTTTGTAAGATCCTTTAAAATGGGGACTAGAGAACTGTTTGCATTCATGGATTGTTATTTGTAATTAGTCTGACTGGGATAGAATCATTTGTCCCCAAATGAATGTGAATGTCATCACACCATTTTGCGAAAAAATATGTGTTTTATTGACAGATACGGGTTTGCAACAATGTATATGTAAATTGGATTTGTATATGTTCAAGTGGGCATAAATCGGGCGAAACTTGAATGGTGAACAAAGCAAGTATTATACAAATGCTATATTATGTACTCACACTGTTCGGTGTATAAGGACGACAGTGACAATTCTTTAGTAAGGGAATTAGTTCTGTCAATGTTGTATGTGTCTCTTTCAGTACAGAACTTCATTTATGCCAAGAAAGCAAGTTTAGTTAATGTTTGTTTCTGGAAAGTATTATTATCAGTATAGTCTTGTTTCTTTGACAAGATGAGATAAATTGAGGTTTTGACGAATATTCAAGAAAGGGTATACAATTTGTAATATATTGTAGCTGAGATTGAACTCAGATTATAAGAGTATCTGCAATAGCATCTATAACTATTCACAACCATCTCGTAATAATAGTTCGTTTGTTTGAAACAGAATATTAACTGATTAGTATCTCGTTATTGAACAACGTAAAATAATATGCGAGTAAAACATTATTGATAGCAGTGTTTGCAATTTAGACTATTATAAATAATGTAGCTGAACAAAGTTCGATAAGAAAACATTGGAATAATCAAACAAACGGTTCTATATTGCACTCTAATGAAGCTATTCGCTGTACAGAAAAAAAACGAAATATTGGAAACAATTTACAATGCACATTTATAAGTCCTCAAATATATCATTACTAAAAAGTGTATCTTATACACTATACTTTATATAAATTATTTTCAAAAACGGGTTGAAAAAATATGTTTATTAAAATAAATACTTTAAGTAGTAATGAGTCACAATTATCTGTTCATATAAACCGATTCTATGCATAGTTTATTACCTTTTACAAAAACAAAAATGTTATTACATTTACATTCTGAACGATAATATAGCAACAATATCATAATAGTATTAAAATATAAAGTCATGTTCTATTAAATCAACAACCAAACCACGTAACATGTAGATTTGTACCAATTGACAACCTCTGTCTACAGTAAAAATCATAACAAAATATTGGGTTTTAAAATCAAATCCCAATTGGCAAGTTTAGTATTTTATACAAAGGACATTAATAATCAAAATAACACGTGTAAATGAAATGTACAAAGTACCTTCCACATCCATGTACATAACAACACAGTTCATTATACAGTCATTATTCATACAATCATTCCATTAGCCAAACATTTTTCAAAAATCCATTTGAAGTTTTCTTTTTCAAATTTGATTTAAACGTATACATGTAAATAGCTCCTTAGTTTGACTTAGCTCTGTTTTCTCCATGCCCAATATTTTGCATGTCGTAACATGCTTTTTAGGTATATGGTACTTTAGACCTTTTAAGACCTTCAGCGAATGGTGCTTCTCAATTGTTTTGTTAATTAATTAATGATTCTGATCTAGCTAACCTTCCATAAAACGGACCCTTCACCAGATTGCTCAGAATCATACTGAAGTGCATTGAATCATTCCGATCTAGCTATCCTCCCATAAAACGGGCCCTTCACTAGATTACTCAGAATTATATTAAAGTACATTGAATAATTCCGATCTAGCTATCCTCCCATAAGTGGGCCCTTCACTAGATTGCTCAGAATTATTACCGATCTAGATATCCTCCCATAAAGTGGGCCCTTCTCTAGATTACTCGGATTTATGTCTTGTTTCAATGTATAATTCCGATCTAGCTATCCTCCCATAAATGGGTCCTTCACTAGATTTCTCAGAATTATACTTCAATGCAAGGAATACTTCCGATCTAGTTATCCTCCCATAAAATAGGCCCTTCACTAGATTGCTCAGAAGTATTAATATTTTCCTTATTTTGTTACTTAAAAATAAATATATTCTCGGCATGTATTTATAGAACATCATTATCAAACATCATTAGAGCTAATTACATGTATTTTAAAATGCTATCAAATTATTTATTAAAAATCTTGACAATGTATAATGACCATGTTATTAGATAAATAAATGTGTAGGTATGAGTATAAATCATTTTTGTATGTTCAAACATTATTGCATCATATATTAATTATTTTTACATAGCTTGTTATAAGTTTTAATATGACAGAGAGTTGATTCAATTGCTTAAAAGGCTAGGATTTTTCAACAAGACTAAACTCAATATGTTTGAAACTGAATATAACAATTAAAGCAAACTTGTAAATAAAAATTCCAAAAATATTACAAAATAATGAATTTCTTTACTTATCTCGAAAATAATTATCCATTGAATTAGCATATTCACTTTAGCAGAACAACGTTTGTTTTTAATTTTGTCCAATGTTTTTTATGCATTGATAAGCATGATTAATTAGTAAAACACTCGTTTATTATCATTATTTGTACTTTTTTTCAAAATATCAGTGAACATTCTGTTATAAACTCTTATTATATAAAAAATCAACAGAGGAAAACAATACATGAAGACAAAGCTACCCCATAATGTAGTTGGGCAGTCGCAATTGAAAGCAAACGCCTTTGTATATATGAGAATCAATAGACATGTTGTTAAGTTACACTCCCCTCGCAGCTCAGTGAATATATTACATTCACCCGCTGCCTTAAAACTAGTCGATTTATGATATTGACATTTACTATGAACCTTTGAACGACCAATGAAAGTTGACCAAATTCCAATTTAGCTGAAAAACTTTATACGCATTTTCATTGGTTGAACGGGTAATCAACGCCTTATATGGTATGATCATACTAGTGACGAATGCACGTATGACGTCATATATAGTATGGCTACACTTTGTATTTAAGTTCAATAAGTTGCTCTATGTTTACAGTTAAAAGATCAGAGATGCACGTTCAAAATGATCAATGCTTACTTTCATTTTTGTTAATTTTCCATTATCTAACTAATGCAAAACTGTCCAACATCTTTGCATTTCGACATTTTGAAATTACAGGCGTGAGAATTTTTTGCATCTATTTTTAAAAACCACGTGACAGTCATGCGATTTAAATGTTTATGTCTCTGTCTAAAAAAAGAAATATCAGTTTGCACGTAGTATTTTAGCAGAGGAAGAAAGAGAACGAGTACGAGTGAATCTTTCGAACCGATGCAATGGAGAGTAGTTGTTAAGTAAGCAAAGACAGAAACCTTCATGCGAATAATGGATGAAAGACATTCGATAGTGTGTGTATGTTATCTTTAGCAGAGACAGAAACCAGCACGACGATTTGGATAGAATGTCATGTCATATTCTGTTTTTAAAGACCGAAACCTACATGATGATAGTAATAGAATGCAGAAATTGAAGATAGATACTTACCTCAACAAAAATAACAGAATGTCAGGCGATATGGTGCTTGGATTATCTTTATTGAAGATAGAATCCTACAGGAAAATTATGATAGAATAGTTAGTTATTGTGTTTATGTGTATTCTTATGGGAGACAAATACTTACCTGAATTAGATGATAGAATGGCATGCGATATTGTGTGTGTTATCTTAATTGAAGATTGAAACCTGCAGGAGAATAATAATAGAATGATATGCTATGGTGTGTGTATACATGTTGTCTTAATTAAAAAAGATACGTACATGAATTAAATGAAAGAATGACATACGATAAGGTGCTAGTTATCCTCATTGAAGAGAGAAACCTGCAGGAGAATGATAATAGAAAAGTATGTCATGGTATTGTGTATTATTATTGGAGACAAATACCTAACTGAGTTAAATGAAAGAATGGCATGAGATATGGTGTGAGTTATCTTAATTGACGTCATAAAACCTACATGGGAATACCGATAGAAAGGCAAGCCGTATTGTAAGTATGTTCTTTATTGAGGAAAGGTACTTACCTGAGAAAACATGAGATTAGCATGCCGTATTGTGTGTGTTACCTTAATTCAAGATAGAAACCTACAAGAGATTATTGATAATAAGACATGTAATATTGTGTGTATGTTATCTTGATTGAAGATAGATACTTACCTCAATTAAATGATAGAATGGCATGCCATATTGCGTGTGCAATCTTAATTGAGGACAAGAACCTACTGGAGAAAAATGATAGAAATGGATGCCATATTATGTGTGTGATCTTATTTAAGGATAAGATAGAAACCTATATTAGAATAGTGGTAGAAAGGCATGAGATATAGTATGCATGTTATCTTTATAAGAGATAGAGACTTGTTGGACAATTTAGATAGAATGACATGCCACATTTTGAGTCTGAAATGTTTTTAAAGAATGAAATCTACTTAATCATAATGATAGAATAACATTACATGTAATGTTTGCATGTTTTCTTGATTAAAGAAAGATACTTACCTGAAACAAAATGATAGAATGGCATGCGATATGATGTGTATTATCTTAATTGAAGACAGAAACCTACAAGGAAATATTGATAGTACGACATGCCATAGTATGTGTGTTATCATATTTGAGGATAGAATCCTACACGTAAATAATGGTAATAGGCATGCGATGTAGTGTGTATGTTAGCTTCTTGGAGAGATATCAGCACGACAATTCGAAAAGAATGCCATTCTATAATTTGGAAATGTTTTCATTCTTAAAGACTAAAACCTACATGACAGTAATGATAGAATAAAATGCCAGGTAATGTTTGTATGTTTCTGTAATTGAAGAAATATACTTACCCGAATTAAATGATAGAATGGCATGAGTAATGGTGTGTGTTATCATTAAGTTATTTAAAGACAGAAACCTACAGAAGAGTAATGAGAGAATGATATGTCAAAGCGTTTGTGAGTAAGTGTACATTTTAAATTGAAGACAGATACTTACCTGAATTAAATGATAGAATGGCATGAGATATGGTGCTTGTTATCTTAATTGAAGACAGAAACCTACAGGAGAATAATGATAGGATGGCATGACATAGTGTTTGTATGTTTTGTTTCATTGAAGACAGATACTTACCTCGATTAAATTCTAGAAATAAATGAGTTGTGGTGTGTGTTATCTTAATTTAAGACAGAAGTCTATATGACAATAATGATAGAATAGCATGCTAATGCGTGGCTGTTATATTAATTGAAAACTTAAACCTATAAGGGATTATTGATAGAAAAGCAAGCCGTATAGTGTGTATGGTTTTTAAACTGACTAAAGATACTTGCTTGGGAAAAATGATAGAATGGCATGCCATATTGTGTGTGTTACATTATTTTAAGACAAACCCTACAGGATAAAAATGATGGAATGTGTTGTCATTTTGTGTGTGATATCTTATTTGACGAAATATATCTGAATTGGAATGTTGATAGAAAGGAAAGCCGTATTTTGTGTATTTTTCCTACTTGAAGACAGTTACTTACATGAGAATAATGATAAAATGATATGCCATTTTGTGAGGGTAATCTGAATTTAAGAAAGAAACCTACAGGAGAAAAAAGATAGAATGACATGCAATATAGTTTGTGATATCTTAATTGAAGATAGAATCCTACTGCAGAAAAAAGATACATTATGCATAGTATGTGTATGTTTTCTTAATTGAAAACAAATACTTACCTGAATAAATGATAAAATTCCATGCGGTATGGTGTGTATTATGTTAATTGAAGACAGAAAACTACAATGGAGTATTAACAGATTTGCATGCCATATTGTGTGTGTAACCTCAGTTGAAGACATAAAACTACATTGGAATTTTAACAGAATGGCATGCCATTTTGTGTGTGTTATCTCAATTACTAGTAAAGACATAAAGCTACAATGGAATTTTAACAGAATGACATGCCATATTGTGTGTCTTACATAAATTGAGAAGTAACCTGCAGGAGAAAAATGAAGAATGGCATGTCAATGTATGTTTGTTGTCTAAATTGTAGACATAAACCTACATATGACTATTGATAGAAGGGCATGCCGTATTGTTGGCATGATTTTTACTGACGTATGATACTTACCTGAATAACATGCCATATTGTGTTTGTAATCTGAATTTAAGATAGAAGCCTACAGAATAGAGGTGAGATAGAATAGTATGTCATATTGTGTTTGTTATCTTATTTGAAGATATATCTAATTGGGGATATTGATAGGAGGGCATGTCATATTGTTTGTGTGTTTTCTTACTTGAATCAGAAACTTAACCGAGAAAAATAGAAGCAAGGTATGCAATATTGTAGGTGTTATCTCATTTGTAGATAGATACTTAAATGGAAATTTTGATAGAAAACATGCCAAATTGTGTGTATGTGTTCTTAATTGAAAAAAGAGATACCTGAAAAAATTGAGTAAATTGCATGTTTTCTTAAAGAAGAAAGATACTTACCTTAGAATAATGATAGAATTAAATGCCATACTGTGTGTGTGTTATCTTTATTTAAGACACCTTCATGGAATATTGATAGAAAGGCAAGCCTTATTGAGTGTATGTTTTTTTAACTGAGGAAAGATATTTACCTGAACAAAAATGATAAAATGGCATGCCATACTTTGTGTGAAATCTGAATTTAAGATAGAAGCCTACAGGAGAAAAAAGATAGAATGGGGCGCGATATAGTGTGTTTTATCTTAACTAAAGACAGAAAACTACAGGAGAATAATAATATAATGGCATGACATTGTGCACAACTCTTACTTTTTGCACATAAAACATAATGAGGCAGTGTTGGTGACACCTCCAATTTTACATTGTAACTGGCACTAGCCAGTACTTAAAATGATTTGACTTTCAATGCAAAATAGTATTAAAATTCTCCTACATATATATATATGTCTCCCTTTAATTGGTTTGTTTTAAAATCATGAAGATGCTATCATCTTTAAACGCCTAACTTTTAGGTTAATTATTTGTTACTATTTCGAACAAAACATGAATTCAAAAATATTCAGTCATTATAAACCTTAAACATTCGATAAAAACTGTGATAAGAAATAAAAATCAAACACAAGTTAAGGTCAAAGACAAATGTAGTACTAAGTACGTTGTACAAGATCAATTACATTTCATCCATATTTTACAACATGACGTATTTCAGTATGTTTTATTGAATACTATCTGCTTAATAGTAATTTTGATATCACGATTACTGCTTAACAGTTATTTTAATATCACGATTAATAATTAAGAAGTTTCGTTAATATATTTATTATTTAAAAGAAAAAAATGATTGTCACAAACACTTTCTGGTGAAACCCTACCAGCGTTCCTATGTTTAGTATTTTATTTTCACTATTCCCTACTTATGCCAGGTTCAGCCTAAAAAACCAAAGTAAGACTTAATAATCATCCTTAACTCCATGAATTAGCTTCAAACATCTTCTGTCGTTCCTAAGTAGATTTTGTTTCAATAAACCTCAACCCTTTACTCTCATTTCCATAGAAAAATGCATCAAACCTAGAAAAATGCACTAACTGTTTCGATTCTGAAATTAAACTCTATCCACCCCATTATTGCCATAAGTAATTATTGCCAAATCATATTCCAATTACCCTGATCAAATCTCACGGAACATCTTCTATTGCTATAAACATATATGCCTTCACTAGATAAAACTAATAAAGCACTATAAGCCAGCAAGAATACTAATAATAGTGACCAAAGCGTTCCGAACCCTGGTGCTGGGGGTTATGAAGCCAACGACTCTTAAAAACCCCAACAGACCGAACCCTCACCATGGGGGGTTGGGACAGATGGGATGGGACATGCATGCAGGGACCTGAGATATCGGTGCAAATCTCAGGTCAGACACAGATAACCTAAAGACCAAAAACAAAACAAACAAAAAAAAACAATCAAAATATGAAATACCATAAATCAACAATAACACAATGTACGGTGTAAATGAAATAAAAATACCATTTGTTAAAAACCAAAATATATGTTAGCTGTACATGTACATACATTGGATAATGATTAAGTTAGTTAATGCACAAAGATCAATCTCTATAAACAGATATCTTATAGACCGCGAGTAGGCGAGCGGAGAATTTTTGATCAGGTTTTTAATCAGATTGCTCAGACACCAAAGGAGATTGAATTTTTCAATAGCTACGGAGCCCCTAAAGTGACATTGTTTTATTATCACAAGTATTTCGAAAAAACGTAATGATTATTTCGAAAAAAAACAACGAAATAATATTACGTTTAAACGAAATAGTTGTGATAATAAAAAAAGTATTTCAAAATGTCACTTTAGGCGCTCCGTAAATAGCCAATGTATGTGCTATGTATAGTAAACATGTACTTCAGTTTATAAACAAATGACATATCTAGAATATAGAATTAACTTAAACTTACCAACTCTTTAGTGTCACTGTCAAAATTTCTTTCACCATGTTGAACCATAACCAATGTGTTTATGAGGAAGTCATTTAATGATAGATCTTTAATATCTAAGCTTTAATATATACTTAACTTGATAAAACATCAACGCCTCAACTACCTTTATCTGAAAAGGAAAAAGAAACAGTTGGTCAGAAAATAATGTGGTATTTATTTATTAAAGTCTTGTCTATGTACAATTACATTAAGCACACACATTATAAAAACATGATGTCTGTACAATAGTACAATATAATGTAAGTACCTAAGTTTTCAAGTAAAAAAGAAAACAAACCCCTAACTTAATTTTAAAGTAGAATTTTCCTAATACAAAACTATATTATATGACCACAGAACATTTCTCAGAAAAAAACTAATCTAATTAAACATCGTATTTTTAATGTAGTCGATATAACAATTTTTAAAATAATATTGAATATTATTAAACCACTTTTAATTTTATTTTGTATCCATGGACAAGATCAATAAATTTTGCCTTAAAAAAGTATGAGCTATTATCTCCCTTTGATAATGTTCATATCAAAGGGAAATAATACCTCACGTCCATTAAAGACTTTTATTTATAATTTTGCAACAACGTATTGTAATATAAATTTATACCATATATTAACATAATTGACATAATGTTATATTTCTCCACAAAAAAATGAGAACTATACTCAATAAGCGAATTGAACTGATCCAGCCAAATATCAATTACAGGAAGTAGTCCAAGGCTAGAACGTTTTTATTGTAAGATATCGGGTTCGAATCCCACAAAGGACACAAGTAAGTTTTCTTGAGCAAAAACAATCGGCGAATGATTCCCTCAATTCAGATGTAAACTAGTACTCAAAAGGTCATTAACACAATGGTGAGAGGGTTGTCTTACAGGATTATTGAGTCGACTAAATGTGTATAAATATTTAAAGGCAGATTTAATCTAAAATACTACTTATATATTTAAACGTAATATTGTTTGAAAATATACTTCCTTGATCAAAGTAGTTAATCATTGTCATCAAACCAGTTTGTACACAAACAGTAAATTATATCACAGCTATACTTCTATAACGTTGATCCACTCCATAAATTCATACAATCTGAAAACAAGATGTGGTCAATATAATTTATAAATACATGAAAACTGGGACAGTAATGCCGGGAAGTTCCTCTATAAAGCAATCATTGTAGATGTAATTATCATATAATTGTGGACAGGTTTTAATTACCAAATACTTAGAGAAGAAAATGTCCTTTTTTATTATGACCATTTCGCTAGTCAGACCATATACTTTGATGTTTTTTTATATTGTAATTTTACAGTACAATGGTGAGGGAAAATATATAAAAAAAAAATATAAAAAACCCAAATGTTAAGAGATCGAGTGGTCTCTGGTTTGAATACCCACCGGAGGCACTTGTTCCAATACAAGGAAATTTCTATGTGATTGTTTCATTTAAGACGGTGGTAAAATAACCTATAAATATAGCACAGTTTCAGCATTGTTCTATCATGTCAGATAAATTATTTTATAAAACAATGAGGCATACATTTACCCCGCTGATTCAAATTCTTGAAATGTGTTCCATAATCCTTGTACAAAATACATAAATATTTTCATCGATCCTGAGAAAATAAGAACTGTAGTGAGTATTTAAATCAGCGGGGTTAATGTGTGCGCCACTGATAAATGAATAAAATTTAACAATATAAATAGTTGAGCAAATTGAACTGAGACATACGGTACCCACCAAAAGTTTCGAGGCATTTTCACTTAGTAGGCCTGCTGAATAGACTTAATCTAAAATTTGATAACTGTTTATTCAGAAACTCTTCAAAGTTTTGCTTTAATTTTTTGTTATCATTATAATTACAACTGAGACTACAAAAAAGCATATAAGCTATGTTATGGAAAATTATTACAATTGCTTATTAGCATGGTTTTGGAGGCTTTAGGATGTCAGATGCTCAATCTTATAAATGTGTTGCATTCATGAAAACTGTTTTTCATTTTATCACCAACCATACTTAAATATATTAAACTTAATGATTCAACAAAAATAATCATCAAAATTCAGAATTATGGTATTTTTGTCTCCATACTTTTGATGGGTACTGTACATGTAAGAATTCATTTCACGCTGTGGTAACTACACAACAGCTTACTACTAGAATGTATGTAAATACAGGCTAATGAGGAATATTAGTCAGTTATCCTTCCTTAACAAAGCCTGAAGCCATCCAATTGGCAAGTAGGTCCTATCAGTTGGAATCCTCGGACTTTATCATTGAAGTCCTGTGTAAGGATAATAAAATATTTCATCAAATATATTTTTTGTTAATTAAGATATTAAGGTTCATGTAAAGTCTTGGTTTGCAAAATAGTTCAGTGAAAATGAAAATGCTCTAATTCTGGCACATCTCCACTCAGAGTAGTGTTTTATACATAAAAATGTTCCATATGAAACATACAAAGTGATGCTTGTCATCAATTATGACAAAAAATAATTAACAAAAGATGTATTTGCAAAATTGATGTTGTATAAATAAAAAAACTAGAATGTATTAATCTTTTCTTACAACAAAATTTAACATTAAATCCTTTACAGAACATTATAGTTCATATTCCCATGAAGATACTCCAATATTTATAACATTAATAAATGTTAAAACAAAACTAAGGCAAATGAAAAACTAAAGTGAAAGTAGAAACAGGGTCGCGAAAACTCATTACACTCGCATCTGTCAAAATGTTTTTCATATACCGTAGTTTTGTTTTAACATTTATTGGGATTATATATTTTGGAGTACCTTCATTGGAATATAAACTATAATGTTCTGTAAATGATTTAATGTTAAATTAGTTTGTAAAAAGAATTGAATGTCTTTTAGTATTTTCATTTTTACAACATCAATTTTGCAAATGCATCTTTTGTTAAAAGTTTTCATCTAAATTAATTGCTAGCATCACTTTGTATGTTTCTTAAGAAACATTTTGATGTATAAAACACTGTTCTTGATGAAAGTACGACGGAATTAGAGCATTTTTTATTTTACTATTATCAATGCTAATAAAAACTTTACTTGAACCTTAACAACAAAACACTTCTTTGCTTAATTTTCAAACAAATTAAATTATTTACAAAATTTTAATTTTTTTTAATATTTAAAATTGATTGTGTCAAATTGTCATTGAAAACAAGGGTAAAATCCGAGTAATCCAACTAATTGGACCCAATTATTTTAAGAGTATGTAAAGGAGAATAACTGACTAAAGTCCCTTATTGAAGTCTCAGGTAATTTTTCGCAAGCCAAGATGTTGATAAAAACTTACGTTGCGTCCAGGGTAATCACGCTCCATCACAAATATGTACCAGTACTGACTTCAGAATGTGTGTTTGGTAAACTGTAAAAGGCAAGGGATAAGATGAATATAGAACATAATTGAAAAAGAAAAGAAAAAGGGGTGGCTTACTGCCCATTACACAACGACCACAAGTAAGGTTCGATGAAATTTCCATGAAGACCCTAGCCCTGAGTGAATTTTAACAATAACGAAAACGACTGATCACATGTATAATGAACAGTTTACAGCTGTAAGTCCGATTTTAACTAAGGCATGAAACAAAACAATAAATGCATGATTACTGGAAAACACAATAATTATTTATCATTTTTATTTCACACATTTTTGTTGTTACAAGCGAAGCTATTTTTGTACCAGCATAAATATACAATATATATATAGGAAAAAGAATGTCTTTAGTTGGATTTAACGCCATGTCAAAACAAATTAAGGCCATTTTACAACGGCTAGTCAACATAACTTCGGATTCCTTGACCCTAATACCGATAACTTATCTATATAACTCTATATCTCTATATAGTATGGCACATTCTTTGGATTCGAGAGGTCCTGGGTTCGAACCCGTCATAGACACTGGGTCAACCTTGAAAAATATCTCCGATTGGTTCGCTTAACCAATGTTAATAATTAGATGGGAGTGTATAAGTGAAATTTTAGTCGGCAGTTCAATGTATTTCTTACAAAATATATCAAAATTATACGGAATTTATGGATATTTTAATGTATTTAGTAACCCTACCCACTTGATGGATGTTTTTCAATTTCAACAACTGATAGATTTTCAATATAACTTTTGAAAACTTATCCAAACTGTGTCTAAAGGTATACGGAACAAAATAAAACATGAATTACCTTGAACAATACAATAAAATCATTTATATATTCCATTTTTCCAATACTAACACTATCATTACAATTTTCAAATTTTAAGATGGCGGTTAGATGTTTTGGCGATGTTTCATTGGATATAAAATTGGTGTTGATTTGAATAAGAATAGCCAGAGGTTAAAGTTTATAGTTGAGGTACGGTACATTCGGCACACCTCGGATGATTCCGTTAGCTGACGATCAACTATCGCCTAGGCGTTCCGTAAGGGTACAGTAGAGTGATTAAACTGAGCTTACTATTCACCACCTATACGAATCCCTATCGTCAAATAAATCTAGAAATGTGAACTTTATTATACCTAAGTTAATCCAAGGAGCTTGATACACCGCTTCGTAGTTTGAAATAAAAAATTACTCCTTATCACAATTTGAAAAAGGCATACCTTCAGTAAGTCTTATAAGAAGAAGGAAGTTTGCTCCTGTGAGTTTTCGAGCCAATCTAATCTCATGCAAACTTTGTGGAATTAAAACTGTTCATTCTACAGCGACAAAAATGTCATATATGTCCCAATATGGGTCACTAATAGGTCATATGCTAGCACATCCAAATTGAATAACAAAACATGCAACAATGAAAAATTGTAAACACGCACCGCTCCTTGGTATTCACATTTTAACTCCACGTGTCCATAGTACGAAAATTATCAACCTGTCCACACGCGTACTTGTACTTTAAACACTATTTAACATTGTCATCTTCTTTAATTAAATCAACTATCAATTAGCAACACAACAGAATAAGATTGTTAAATCAATTAAAACTCTCTAGAAGCAAAGAAAACTTCTTAGAACCGAAAGAGAATAGTCCAAACAGTCTAATTTCCCCTTCACTTAATTTAAAACACGTTTAAATAACACGGCATGGTAGAAAAGTAATCCCTATCATCGAGTTCATGATTTTAAAAACGGTTTAGACTCACACTGAACTCGTGCATTTCGTGTTTAGCTTTGGCGTGTTTGTTAAAAAGTTGTATGTTTACGACCGATATCTCTTCCATTTGGATCAACACACATTATGTATTAATATGATTTAATTGTGTTTAATGCCGTATCAACACAAGTAATGGTCATTTTACAGAGGACAGTTCACCTGACCTATATTCCCAGAAACGTTGTAGCGCCGTTAAACGTCGCAACGCCGCTAAACGTCTCAACTGACGTTAAACGTCGCAACACTAACGCTAAACGTCGCAACCGCCGCTAAACGTCGCAATCGCCCTGTACTACCGTTAAACGTCGCAACGCTGACGGTAAACGTCGCAAAAAAACGTCGCTACACTCACCGCTAAACGTCGCAACACCGATAAAGCAAGAATAAGGTCTCTATAGCGCTTGCCTATCTAGATCTAACTCAACTTGACCAAGTTTAAAAGTTGATCTGAAGATGATCAAAATAGACACTGAGATAAAGTTTATGGCCGCGAGAGTTATTCCATTTGATATATTTAAATGGATATTAAAGGTGCAATTACGGTTGCTATGGAACTCAAATCGGTTGCTATGGAAAGTATAATGGACACTTTTGGCCTTAAGGCGATTGGCATACGGTGTAAGAGTGGTTGCTATGGACCAAGGGGTGGTTGCCAAGGATATGTTGATGGTTGCTATGAGTCTAAGAGTGGCTGCTTTGAAGTCATATTTGTCCTATGTAATATTTGTGTGTTGATTAGGCTCGACACTATACCTTTCTACTAAGTGCGACGTTTAGCGGCAAGGTTGCGACGTTTAACGGCAGTCGATTTTTTTGCGACGTTTACCGTCAGCGTTGCGACGTTTAACGACAGGGCGATTGCGACGTTTAGCGGCGGTTGCGACGTTTAGCGTTAGTGTTGCGACGTTTAACGTCAGTTGCGACGTTTAGCGGCGTTGCGACGTTTAACGGCGCTACAACGATGTAAACAAGTTACGTATCATAACAATTCGTCATGAATATTATGATGAGAAAAGGTCACCTGAACGTGACCTTCGTTTGTAAAAGGCCAGATCTAAATTAGCGAGTAGGCGAGCGGAAAACTTTAGATCGGGTTTTAGTCAGATTGATGATGAAATGACTTAACATAATGTATTCAATGATGCCACTCTCTATTTCTGTGTTGAAAATTTTAGACAATCACAAAAATTTGAAATTTATAACCTTCAAATATTTATAAGCAGTTAACAAGTAAATGACACAAAGTAATAATGAAAAGATTGCTTAAATCTGTACAATTAATAGAAAAATAACGAATTACAAATTTTGTTTATACATGTAAACAAATGTGCCATCAAATTGATTTAACTTTTAACGCATAATTTATGTACATGCATTACATAATAGAGAAAATGAGAGAGGGAGAGAGAGGGGGAGAAAGAATAATATATTTTAGGTATAGACATGGCCATATAAGTAATTATGCAAAAAGTGTGTACTTTTCAAAAATCGCGATAAGAATTTGACCACCGTTCTGCATTAATATGAAAATAAACGTTATAACTCGGCAATTGGTAAAACCTCTCAGACGTGAAAACCTTGAATTCAGTGATGAAATGTACAATCTTTACGACTGTCGTGATATTTAGATAATCGGAACAAAATATTTGTATGCAAAAACATTTCAGAAACATTTTGATACAATTTTGATTGTCCTCGGACATTCAATACTTTAAATATATGGGTTTAATGCACTTGCATGCCTGTTTTAAGCGCGAATCACTGTGACGTCCATGACGTCGTGAAAAAAAACGACAACGTCGCTAAGGTTACCAGAAAAACAAACAAGAAGCATGAAGGTATCTGTCTGCCAACTTTTATCATAATCGGTGAACATATTATTTTTTTTCGTTTTTCTCTCCGAGTAAGGTACCGACCCACCTTAAATCTAAAATCAAATAAATAATACTAGATAAAGATACTAATAAGTTTTTATTTGCTTGGGTCTATTGGATATGTTCAATTTGCTCGCACCATGGAGATATAGAGAATGACACACACGTCTCTTTGAACACAACATAAATATTGAATACATTATTATTTCCACTTATTAATTAATTATCAACATTAGGCATTATTTATGCATCATATTACAAAAAATCTTCTGCATTATTTTTAAACAAATTATAAATCAAAGTTTAAATACACTCTTATAAAGGTACTATACTTGTCTCCTGGTATCAAAATTTGAAGATTTAAAGATATATTAGTTCTCCACTGAAATGATATAAAATTTGCCTGTCTAATGTATTTACATGTACCCCTACCCCCTCCTATAAAAAGATCATAAAAATTGGTATCTTTATTTATATATATGTTCATCATGACTAATTCTTTTAATCGGAAACCTTTTTAAAATTCTCATTAATTAGAGGAGAGAGAATAATTAATTTTAAGATTTCAAAACCGGAGATTTTCCCTGTATTTCTCCCATACCCAGTGTTCAAATTATCTCCCTTATTAAAAACCAGGAATTTGCATATTTTGGTTATCTTTTCAAATTTTGGCTTGACATTCAAAATATATCATCTTAACGCATTTCTATATCCATTCAAGAAACAATTATTGTGATGGTAAAATTTATTTTATGAACTTTTGTGACCAGAAGGTTCTTAGGACCGTGGGAATATTTTTTTAACTTCATAAGCCAAATTTTCTGTTTGTGTTACCTCCCTTAGATCAAAAAACGTTTAAAAAGATTATATGACTACAAAACTTTTAGAACACATGTTATAACATAATATTTTATTGATTTTACTACATTGATCAGGAGTGAAAACCCCTTCCTATCCCCTATTCTGGTAAGGTTTTTATTCACAATATAATACAAATGTGTGTATAATTGAATAAATGGCGTACATGTATATACAATGTAGTAATCATATCGAATTGTATTTGATCTCTTTTATAATGCTTAATGTAGCTTCAAAACTATGAATGCTATCTGCTCAAAAATTCAGTTTTTATCATTATATGTATCTTAATTGGACTTAAGGCTATTTATTCTAACCTTTTATGTATTATGGTGTTGTTACCAACTTACCTAACCATCTCTCCCAGATATTATATTCCATATTTATGTTGGAATACAAACTCTCATATGATAATGGTTCATTTTCTTCAGCCATACATGTACGAAATACATTCACTTGGCTGTGAAAACCCTTCATTTGACTTTTTGGAATCTTCAGAGTGGTCTGTAGGTTTCTTGAAGATCTTATCAATCTTGTATACAACTGAGGTTCCTTTATAAATAGGCATTGCAGTGTGTACATATTGCCCTGAGACAGGTTAAACACGTTTCATGCTTCAGAAATCATACTGTGGCTGATTTAAATAGAAATTATGGAATGTAAAAATTGACCTGTGAGAGATTTAAACATTTTAATATGAAATACAAAATGAAGTGACTATACTGACTCACTGATATTATGCACATAATTGATATCTAAAATGTATTTCTTGTATCAGGTCAGTCTGAACAGACTATATTATCTTCACATTGATTTCTTTTGCTGGACATTTGAGTACTGGCATCAACCTATTAAAACCTATTGCCTCATGATTGAACAAGCTCGAAATAATGGAATTCCTAGAGAATATAGAACATGTTTATACTGTGACGCTGATATTGAAGATGAGTTCCTTTTTGTAATGGTCTGTCCTTTATATAATGATATACGTCTAAAATTTTTACCTGCCAATTATATCAATACTAAGTCTTTAAATTCATTTTATGCATTAATGTCGTCTTCTAATGTAGACATTGTTCGCAACCTTGCTATTTTTCTTTATCATGCTTTTGAGACAAGAAAATCATTTTTATCTATCTATGATTGACATTTAATTTGTGGACAAAAGTATAGCTTATTCTATATTTCACTTGTATGTCAGCTTCACAGTATTATATATATTTGAAATGTCACCATATGTACACTGCTCTAAACTATATTTACTTATGTATTTGTAAATTGTATATATGTTTTTGTGTAAAGAAATAAAGAAACTGAAACTGAAATCTCACTTGAGAATCTTTAACTCCTCTTTTACTAATGATTTTCAACATATTTTTGATAATGTCTCTTGAAATTGTTAAAACGTAACCGATATATTGTAGAATACGTTGGATGCAGTCATTATTCTGCTTTGCCTGACGTAATTTTACCCGTCAAATCACGACTGGGAATCAGAAAACACTCTATGTAGTATTTCGTAATTACCAAGGGAGTTAAATCTGTTTTACGTTTCAAATTTATACCGTAGAGTTGTTGTTCTTTGCCTACGTTTGTTCAATATAACGTTAAATATTTTGTTGACTTGAAGAGATCATCGTTTATGTGTTGCTGTTGTCAAGTTTAAAGCCAAGTTTTGATGTCCCTGGTGAGCTCCGCGTGTATGTTGATAAATATGGCACACAAGTTATTTAAACCTATATTTAATATTATTTAAACAATATTACACATTCGTTTAGTAAATAAAGTATGTATTATGCATTGTTAATTTTTATTTTACTATCAGTGGCGCGTGCATTAACCCCGCTGATCTAAATACCCACTATAGAACTTCTTTACTTACGATCGATTAAATATTTGTACGGGTATTGACGAAAAAATATCGAGTATTTAAATCAGTGGGTAAATGTATGCGTCGCTGACAGTTGAATAACAATTAGCAGCATTATACACTTATCACGAATATTTTTAATGATGTAAATATAATAAATCTAAACCCATCATTCTGAATTGTATTAAACAATGTTGTTAATAAATAAGTACACGTGAACCTTTCCGATGTACTTCTAAACTTACCATGAAAGTCTTCTTTATTAACCAATATACATTGCTTCTTTTTATTGGAATAAACGTCGTGTCGGCACGAATGTTGGTCAACTTTTGTCGGCACGAATGTTGGTCAACTAGTGTCTGCACGAATGTTGGTCAACTTGACGGGGGTCATGTCACCTAACTAACATTTCCGAGTTATTTGTCTATAACCAGTACTCGCCTACCATTCCAGAAACGCGACCACTTCTCAATATACCTTAATAATTAAGAAAATTGACATTACTGACAGTATGGAGTTTTCCGAATTGGTTTCGAACCAGCGACCCCTTCGATACCCTGTGCATAGCAAACTGCACACTCCTTCCCCGGGGTATACAGTACCCACCAGAAGTTTGGAGACATTTTCAGTTTTTGGCCTACTGAATAGCTTTTATCTAAAATTTGATGACTGTTTATTTTGAAATGCTTTTTAGTTTTGTTTTATTTTTTTTTGGTAATCATTATTACTGTATCCAAGACTACAAAATAGCATAAAAGATATGCTATGGAAAATGATAACAATAATCATGGATTTAGAGGCTTTAGGATATCAGATGCTGAATTTTATAGATATGTTGCATTGCTGAAATTTGTATTTTATTTTATCACAAACCATACTTAAGTACATTTAAAACAATGATTCAACAAAAAAATCATCAACATTCAAGAATTGTAGTAAATTTATTTTGTCTCCAAACTTTTGGTGGGTATTGTATATTCTAAATACGGTCTTGCGTTTGCTGAGTTGGGTACATGTATACATTGAGATTTGAACTACATCTGTATGTGTCCCGAAGGGGGTACGGGTTCAAATCCCACCCGGGGAGGTTATACCCTTCCATGAAAATAAGACTATAATGTCAATTTTTCTCCATGGATTAGATAATATGGAGAAGTTTCCGGTCTTGTGGAAGGGTTGGTGAGTACTGGTTATAGACAAGGGTCCAGAAAAGCTAGTTAGATGCGCTGGGCGCCGTAAAATGACCTAAAATGTGTTGTTACGGCGTAAAATCCAATTAAAATAAATTAAATAACTACATCTGTATAGATATGTAATTAATCCGTTGTCGATATCTTCATTTGATTTTTGTCTATCAATAAATCTGTCAATTATACTTATTGTAAAACAGTTTTTCTGTAAACTCAATTAATGCTACCAATGTATTGTATAATTGAAATTTCCCTAACTTACTGAAACATACAAAATTAATCACAATAAAATTTGAGTTTTTGTTGAAATTCAATCTTTGACTAATATTGTAGTAGCTGGGATATACTTGAATAATTACAATTTAGAAATTCTAATTCTCATATACTAGAAGGCTGGATAACAAATTCTACAAAAACTAGTGACCTTCAAAGGTCATCCAGCATGTTTGTATTTTAATGTAGAATATGCAAAAGGCCATGCCAAATCAAGTTAATGTTTAACGCTCGCGAATCGATATAGTTTCCCTTTTACAACAAAAACAAAGCTAACGGTATTTAAAAAGCATGCATTACGCCTTAAATTGTTTGTTTGTTTTTGTTGGGTTTAACGCCGTAGCAACACATTTTATAGGTCATATAACGGCGGTCAGTCAACCTACTCACTCCTCCTGGAAAGGCTAAATCTCTGGATTTAGCTGTTAACCAACTACTAAGCACATACTTTCGTCAGTGACTGACAACTGCCCTACATAGATTACGCCTTAAAAGCTCCGCACAAAAACATATAAATGTACTCTTGTTCTTAAAACAGAATTAACTACAATATGGTCAGAAACTATTACATTTCATTATATAAGAGAAAATATTACCATACATATGTAAGACACAGTTCCAATAGACAAGTAAAACAGATAACTAGAAGGTTATCCGTACCTTTATTGCGCATGCTTTTCTTTATTATTCCATCCTCTTATTTGTAAAATACTGACCGAGTTGTTCTTGACGATGAACACAGTTTATGCCATCAAAACAGTTTGACTAGACTTGGTAATGATCTGACGCCGGAAAAACCCGGTTAATTTAACTGATAAGTCGTACGTTTTTTTGTTTTTTCGCTCGAGTCTTTGTTTTTCCAGGCTGGTAATAGGTTTGAAAATGTTGACCGGACGCTAAACAAAACATGATTTTGATTTAGCCTTATACCTATTCGCAATCAGAGATATAATTTGAAATATACGATACATGCATATAAGTATGCTGATAAGCATGACTTTTTTCATTCATTATGATGTAAATCATTTTGTGTATGAGTGAGATTTATTAAACTATGTAACGTTACCGTATGTTGTCAAAATAATTCTTCATTAAAAAAATATTTTTCATTAAGGCGAATTATAACTTCCCTTCAGTATAAAACAATATCTAGTAACTATTTTAATATCTGACGCGAAGTCATTTGAATATCGAAGTCATTTGAACGCAGACGACATTTCCAAGCTCTCTAATATGGCGGGTATACATTATACACTTTAGTACAGCGATAGCTCAATTTGTTTGGTTTCCAATTTCGTTTTCTTGACAATTTCTACTTCGAATGAACAGGTATTCCAACGTCAAGCTTAAAATACTAATAGTGTGGCAAAATTTTCCAAAAGATTTGAAGCTGTAAGTAGTCCGACCGACCATTGCGATAGAAGGTACCCTTTCGAATTGTTTGTACCTTTAAAAGATACAGTATAAACTTGTCAAACTTTTTTGAATATTTTCTGTACGCTATAAAATGCTCAAACTCTTTGGGCTGGAGTCATGACATGCATCATTAAAATAGTTTACACAAACTTTAATTGTCGCCAGGTTAATAAAAGCATCAAACTCTTTAGAGTATAGAAAATATGATTTAGACTCTAAGGAAATTTAGCTGGACTGTTTTCTTATACCGAGCTTAAAGGGATATACAGGCAAAAGTTCAACTTCATATTCCTGATTTTGTATCATATTTTTATAACTGTGAATGCAACAGACACACTGTCATATTACTTGGCAAAATATTTCTTTGGTTTCTCGTAATATTTGGGGTGTTTCCTAACTAGACCCACGTGAGTCAGGTTAGCAAAAAATAGATTAGTGTTAAAATATGTATTTACTGATGAGAAAATACTAGAGCTTGTTATTGTGCAACATTAGTATAATTCTATTAAAAAGATATCCTAACCGCCTAAGAATGTTGAAAAGACAAGAAGCGACCAATAAAATTGTTTAAATTCAGTAAGTACGACATATAACAAATCTATAAATAGCTCGGTGATTCCCTCAGTATCTTACTTTCGTTTTAAACAATGTGTATGCCACATGTTTTAATTCGTTCTGTTGAATGTTATAAGTGACAAATGTTATTAGTAAGTGATTTCTTACGTTCTTAATACTGTTTTGAAAACTAAACTTGGTTCTATTCTTTTGACGCAGTCATTTGCTTGTATATCCCTATAAGGTTTAACACGCAATCAATGACACAGGTGGTCTTTACATGGTCATAGATCTTATAAGCATCAGGTACGAAGGCACCAAGTTACTGTCTCGTTGAAGAATCTGCCAACAGTTGGTTAGAAAGTGGATTGAGTCGGTTCCTACTGAACATAAGCTTTGAATATATCCAATCAGCTTTAAATCACTGTTCTAAAAAGTATTATAAAGTTAAGTTACTTAGATATATTTCATTAAAGAACTTTACGTAAATATTAAACGCTTTTAGAATAAGTCGCTTGCTAATACATAAGTAGGAAGAGACTAAAAAACAAATCCTGTCTACGTAAGTTTTATGACTGAAGAGCAAGGTAACTTAGAAAACAAGAAACCCAACCTTTGTAAACAAAATTTAGTGGTCATTCACGTCGCGGAAGTAAGTCAAATGCCAAACAGGCATAATGAGCTGGTACATAGGTTATGTATTTAGTAACAATAAGACCGGTATTCTATTCATACGGGAGCGCGACGTGAACGTTTAGCGTGAGCATGAAACTTGAACGTGAGGCATGAGATGTCAAGCTCACACTATTCCATTCATCCGGTTAGCGTGAAAAAATTGTTTCGTCCATTTTTGTTGGTTTGTAATGGCATAATAGTTGAATAGTGTAATGACAGTAAAAGCTCTGCAGAGCGACATCAGACGGAGTTTAAAAAAACGTGTCGCTCTGCAGAGGTGTTGCACTTAATTTGATATCATATACAAATTCCTTTTGGTTTAGGGATACCAGAGCACAAAGCGCTTGCTAGCATATACTTATGAAACTTGTCCATAATATCAGTTTCCAGGCATAGACGTTGGTTAAGTTAAAATATTGTATACAAATATGGTACAGTAAAAACTCTGAAACCGGACCTTGCTCGGACTGGCTAAAAGCCCGCTATTCAGAAGATTCTGGTTTTCGATGATGTATAATAGTTTGAAATGGGATTTTTACAGAATTTTATTAGAGGCAAGTATCACCATAGTAAACAATAATATTTCGAGGACATAATGCCAAAGCTTTGCTTGTTCGATTAACAGAAACATCCGTTTGATATATGCGGATTAATGAATAGATATGCCAATCGCCACGATCAACAGAACAGAACATCAACGCAGAGTTTGTATGTCGACGTACTAGTCAAAAGATTAACAAACACAGCTATGTATTCACGCTCGTCTACAATGATTCGTAGTGTGTAAACAGGGGCTCAAAAATGAAAGAAAGTTTTTCTTGATTTGTATTACTTTTTCCAAAAACCGCCTTAAACTATATCGGTCCTTCGTTATTCTATAGTAAAAAGTGTACTACGATTAAAACGATAGATGGTCAAGAAATTTCGGAATGATCGGATATACATTTTAATATATTACGTAACGTGGTTGTTAACATCCCTGGCTAATCCAAACTATTTATATAAACGTTTATTCTCTTTAAATAGTTCAGGTGACTTTATTGCTTTTATCAAATTTAATTCTTGGTGACATTTAAATACAAAGAAAGGTAATTCATTTCTGACGTACAAAGCCATCCACAATAGAGGAATAACATTATAGTTACTTGTTTACTAACTTTAAATTCCCTCTGACATCTCTGTGCGCATTTCAACATTGTTATGAAATAAATTCAATTTTTACAGACGTCACGTCACATAGTCTTTTGATCTTTGAAACAGCGACTACCATACAATTAGCGAAATATATATCAATCCTAAACGAATAATTAATCTTCAAAAATATAGAAATCTTGCATAATTAAGATTTAATTTGTTCAATTTTCTGTGTTCTTTTATCAAAGATATTAAAACAGTTTTAACAAAAACACACGTGTTTATCAAATAACCGAATCTAGATCTCGCGGCTTAATTCTTTCCATCTTAATTCTTTAGCCTTTTAGACAAAACCGGTAATTTTACAAATATCTTTTTATTTTATCATTAAAGACTTTCCCTTTGTAGTATAAATGTATTAATTTACTTTAGGAATAAATTGAAGAGAATTAATTTTGTTTTCAGGGATAGATAAAATAAACACGACATTAAGTCAACGATTTGGAATGAAATCTCGCGGATGAAACCAGCTAAGTTTTCCCAGAATCTTCCCCCATTCATCATTAATACGTCTAGTTCGAGTAATTAAGACGAAATTGCTCATTTGTAGAACGTCAGATTTCAGGAAATTGTAGTTGGATGAATTCAGACATTTAGCTATTACTCGCCAGTTAGTGATAACGCCGACTTCATCTACTTTTCAATAACAATTAGGGAACGCTTGTCAACGTCATGCGGAGTTCCAACGAGATTTTCCGAGATTATAATAGGTTGTAACCCCATAGGGACTCGATACTTCATCGAATCTTCACTTTGTTGCTAATACCTTGGCTTTAAACTGGACTTTAAGGTAATGATCTGATTTGACGGCAATACAGTTACTGACTGAACGCAATGTAGTTACACGCAACTTTATTCTCCTTTTATAATCTGGTTTTTCATTCCAAGTTAATTGAAGATTGGATTGAAAGTCGTGTTTATTTGTCGGTGAAAATCTTTGAGATAATTACTTCATTTAATTTGGTGATCAGCGATCTCTAAAGACATTTTATTGGAGATTTAGAACTCTCTGAGAACTAGACAATGGGTATTAGAGAATTCAAAAAAAAATGAAAATGTTCTTATCGCTACGAGAGATTACTCTCGTACGATAGTCGTAAGTTTAATAAGTATCGTATAATCTTAAGCCCCCTTTTTTTATAAAAATAATGACTAATTCAAACTGTATTGTATGAAACTTGTATTTAATTTATTATCAATGAGGAACAATTAGGAAATTAATGATTATAATAATTGAAAATGAGATAAACATTTGATCAGATGATTCAGATATGATTTGTGTTAATGGTCAAATTATAACTACTAAAGAAAGTATTGATGCTATTGATGCAAAGGTTACCGATCAAGTAAGAAGATGTATTTAGGTAAATACTATATTTATGAGCCGCCCAGCTAGCTCTGTCGGTAGCGCACAAGTCTACTGATCGAGGGGTCGTGGGTTCGATTCCCGGGCGGGGCATGCTTTCGTGGAGCTTGGTCATGAAATAATTTCTACGGCCATTCCCCTTCCTACCACTGATTCTAAATCATGTAAGACAGTAGTCAGTCAATGGCGAAAGTATGCGCTCAGTAGTTGGTTAACAGCTAAATCCAGAGATTTAGCCTTTCCAGGAACAGTGAGTAGGTGGGCTGACCGCCGTGATAAAACCTATAATGTGTTGCTACGGCGTTAACCCCAACAAAACAAACAAACAAACTATATTTATATGCTGTCCATCACAGGAACAAAACAGACTTTTATTCAATAAACGTTTAAGTAGTACATAGTTATGATTTCATACATACGATTAATATAAACTTGTGTGTTTGTTTTATTTGGGTTTACCGCCTTGTCAACACGTTGAGGCCATTTTACGGCGTCAAGCGCACCTAACCTAGCTTTCCTGGACCCTTTTCTATAACCAGTACTCACCTACCCTTCCACAAGGCCGGAAATTTTTCCACATACCTTATTAATAGAGGTAAATTGACATTATAGTCAAATTTTCATGGAAAGGTATAACCTCCCCGGTTGGGATTCGAACCTGAACCCACCTCTGGACACTAGATTCAAAATCTCAGCGCGCTACCAACTGCGCAACCGACCCGGGTTAAACATAAACTACAACAAGATGGGAGCCCGTGCAAGCACGGGCTTTAGCAAACTCCTCACAGTGCTTAAGTCACGCTTTGCTACTTAATTATTGATTTGATAAAGGGAGATGACCGCTGCGGGGAGTTCGGTTTGACGTGTCTATTTTTAGTTTTATGTAGAACTATTTTTAGACACAAAAAAACCCCACTATTTTTGTAGATTTTTGGCAGTTTTTGCAAATATCAAGAGGCTTTGTCAAAAAAGAATTGTCAACTTGATATGCCGGTATATAGGTGCTCCTGCGACAAACAAAAGATTTATTCAAAGCTGCGCAGTTTCTTCCACAAAACAGGAAACTCGCAAATTTAATAGTATAGATGTCAATGTAACTATTTAAGGTTGTGAACAGATCCCTATTTAAGATAATTAACATATAAATATATACAAGTGCCTAATAGTATTGCATGAGGCCCGTGGCAAAAAAAAGAAACTGATGTTGATTGAAATAGGGAATTACTTTTTGAATGCCATAAAACAAAATATACGAGATATATACAAGCTAAAAGATATAATTATGTTTGACCTTTCCGATTAAAAACGAATCAAACAATTAAGCATTGTTGTCAAGCAAAACTAAGTATTCGCTGTCAAATTCTTGTGTTTTGGTGTTTCAGCAAATCTAAAAAATTAACATAATGACTTGAAGTATTTAAAGAAAATGGTTTAAATAAAACACTCCGAGTCTAATTGTTTATGGTGAAATTTGAAGGTATTCGCTATATACGACAAGTCGTTATTCTAAATAATATAGAAGATGATTTCTATTTAATTTTGTTTTGTCCAACTTAAAAACTCATAAATGAACTAATAACGTTTTAAGTGTATTGTTAATTTTGTAAGATACTGTATAGTTTATATTGTTCATTGTGCCAAAATTTCACGTGCATTAACAGAACAGGACAGAACAGTACAGTAATGAGTATATAGTGAATCAAGAATGATAACTCTGTAATTAATTGTTAGTTGAAGACAGGTACAATATCAATATTAAAGTAAGGACATAAACTTAAAACTAGTTCGAAGATGGTGTTTACTGTAAATGATTGTCGGGAGACAGTGAGCTATGCTCATAGCGTTGTCTCAGGAACACTGTCTGTTCTGTTCTGTTCTGTTCTACTCTGTTCTGTTCTACTCTGTTCTGTTTTACTTTGTTCTGTTCTGTTCTGTTCTGTTCTGTTCTGTTCTGTTCTGTTCTGTTCTGTTCTGTTCTGTTCTGTATTAACGCTGGTGGTCACAACTCCGCTGTATGTGAATGCCAAACCCACCGTATTTTAGAAAAAATAATTGAAATTCAATCTTACGTGATTTGAAATAGGCGCTTATTAATAAATTACCAATAATTAGTTTTAAATGTGTTGTTTATGAAATTAATATAGTTTTGCTACCTTCATTATTTTGTAAGAAAATCGCCTTGTTTCTTGAAAAATATTTTTTTCGAAAAAAAAGCATGTGAAAAAAACACCTTCGGAATTGAAATGAAAACAATTAGCGATTCATGTCGTGTTCAATTAAAAACATAATACTATTGATTTCAGCACATTACTATCTCACTCTCACATTTATTGTTAATTATCTACAGTCACAGAATAAAAAAAACCAACATAATTAGAATAGAATTACAATTTTATTGTTAGCCGACTATTAATTTTCTATAAAAATTTCCATGACGGAAGTCCGAATGACACGGACGTTTGTTCGCGCTCTTGGTCGCGCATTGATCAAGTCATAGTCACGTGGCTTTAATTCCATTCTTTAAGAACTCGTCTTATAATTCCATGTTTTATAGTAATTCCTCGAAAATTATTTTATTTTTTACAAAGTGTTGACGTATGTCCTAAATCATTTAATGAATAGCTAAACTAAATATAAACGCAAAGAATCAACACATCACGTATTGGGAAAATTTGAGAAAATTGTCTTAAGAGTATCTCATTACACGGAGCATTTCTTTTAGTTTGGGTGGAAAGATTTTGTCTCAAAGATTTAACACCAAAAAACGCTCGATAATTTGAAGATGTCTATTTCTTGAAATACAACCTAATTTCAACAATTTAACTTGTATTACTCACCAGCGAGTTTCCAACAAGACGTGCCGTCATGGAAGCGTACCTTAAGCCCCAGTCACATTAGAGCTTACGACCTCTTAAGACCAGTTGACGATCACCAGTGACCTCTGGTCGCGAAGAATCTTTAAAAAGTCTTACGACGGTCAACGGTGATCTTCGACAGTCGCAAGTTATCTTATTTAGGTCCCACGACCAATTTCAGTCGCAGAGAGGTTTTTGAGCTTGCACAAAAACCTCCTTGCGATCGAACAGGTCGCTAGTGATCTTATAAGGTCTTAGGCTGTCGCACGATCGTCGTTAGATAGTCTGTAATAATCTTCAACTGGTCGGCGCAGATGTCCGTGTCACTCGGTCGCAGGTAGTCTTTCCAAAGTCGTAAGATCATCGTGCGATTAGTAGTGACTTGTCTTACGACCACCCACGATTACAAATGACAACTAGCGACTTCTCTACGATTAATTGCAACCATCGTACGATTGTCAGAGACTAGTTAAAGATTTCCTGTGACAAGACACAGACCACGTGGTCTAACATTATATATAGCAGTCACTTTACGGTTCATTCCTCATACGCACTTTTTCTTTCGTTTGAGTAACACCGTCATGCCACCCAAAAAGTCAAAGTGTAAAGGAAAAGTCCAGAAAAGGACCAAACACGACTCTGACTCGGAGGGTGAAACTGAAGAGCTAGTTGTAACCCAGCATGAAAATGCATTACCTCAACACGTCCCTGATGCTCAGCCTATTCGGCAGATCCAGGAGCTGGAATTTCAGGACGCCGAGGACGGTGACGGTGAAGATGATGGCGATTTACAACCATTTACAACCCCAAGTCCTTATTTATACCTCCAATCTATCAGTCTTTTTCGGATTTTTGTTAATCGCAAAACTGTCGTGCAACAATCTTAAGACAGTCTTTACAAATTGTCACTAGTCACTGATAGTCTTGAGAAGTCTTTAGTAATCGTGCGATGGTCGTACGACAAGTTGTAGCTGATCGCATGACAGGTCACGGGTAGTCGTAAGTAATCCCAGACAATCTTGAGACAATCGTACGTTTTCTGATGACCTGTCGTACGATTGTCAATGACTGGTCGTACGATAATCGCGGTAGTAAATTTTTCTGCGCAAAGAGGTTTTGGTCGCTGACAATCGTCGATAATCGTCGGTTTTACGCGTCGCCGGTGGTCGCAAGTAATCGTGAGCTCCAGTGTGACTGGGGTCTTAGTTTTGATGATTTCAATGTAATTATGATTTTTAAAATCTTCCACCTCGACTGCCATTAAATATGATTATATACAGATTTTAATTTTATGTTTATTTGTTGTACAACATTTAATTTAAAATTGTTTACGTTATGCTTCTCCCACGATACAATTTCCATGATGACGGACGTAAGTTCAGAACGAGGCTACCGGAACTTCCGGTTATGACACGAAGAAGTAAGTTTAAAAGTACACATTTATGTAAAAGAAAAAGAAACGGAAAAAGAAAACAATCGGCTAAGTATATTAGAAGCTTAGCCAGATAAGTATTTATTCATTTATTAAATAACATGTGCAATTTACCAAATATAATACATACATACATACAAGTACATAGGTCATGTCACCACAAGAAACTACGCCCAACAGCATACTACCGGAACTCCTTCTTTCCTCGAACAATCTCACTATGAAACAAACTTCCAGCAATTATAGCAGAAGCCCCTGACTTGGTATCCTTCAAGCAGGGTCTGTCTCAACTACACTTCTAGACCTTCAGTCGGCGCCCAGCTACAAGTAACTTCTAATGACTTTCAAAGCTCTGAGGTTTGAGATGAAGGGATGAAAACGTAGCTGGCCACAACTTTCAACTTAACTCTATATTTTAACTATCAAGCTCTTCTTACTTTTCTTTATTCTTTATTTTCTCTTTCTAATACTTTTGACCGGTGACCACCCGTCGCGTTTAAGTTAAGTGTGACAGAGACGACGTAAAATGTAGATGTAGATGAAAAATTAATACAATGCACCCGATCCAATGGGCCTATAAGTCACCTATATAATATGAAAGTATAAACAGGTAGTTTTAATTAATTAATGCGCAAAAATAAAAACACTGTCTTATTTGAATATGGAATGTATCATTTAATATGGAATTCACTATACTCAGTGTACAGTTCATTTTGTTCAACAAAATAGACTGTACGTAGCCTATTCGTATTGTAGTTTTCAAATTTTGTTCATGCCGAGCATGATGAAAATTTCTATTCTGGCTCATTATACTAGTTATTGGTTGATAGAGACTGTATATAGTGGATTTTGTCCATGCGACGCATAAACTAAATTTGGACTGGATTTAGTCTCATATTTGGAAATGGGCTTCATGAAGTATCATGTTTATAAAGGTTAAAGGGGCTACATGAATGCTCATGTTAATAAAGGTTAAAGGGGCTACATGAATGCTAATGTTTATAAATAGTGAATTCCATATTAAATGATACATTCCATATTCAAATAAGACAGTGTTTAAACATTATAATGGTGTATTTAAATGATTAGTCAAAGTTAAAGGTCATATCTTTAAACAATGAGAATAGTCCAATCTTATAAAATTACTAAAATTCTAACCGAAACAAGTTCAGTATTTCCAGTGCTTTGATTTCTTCCTCAATGGTACAGCCTTATTAGATGCTTCCTGAGGATAATACGTTCATTATAACAATTTCTTTCTTCAAAGTAAAAGCATTAAAGATGATTTATCCAATCTTGGAAGAAACAAAGAATAATAGAAGACAATTTAAAACAGATAAATGGTCGAGCACGTTGTTATTTATCTGTGTAGGTCGACAATTACCGGTTTGTAGTTCCAGAGAATTAGATACAATGTTCTGACAATTTTGTCCAATTAAGACTAAAGACTGATGTTTCATGTCCGTGCTAACTGTTACATTCTAACAATCTTAAACCCCGTATTTTATCCTTTAATCTAAAAATTATCTTATCTTTTCTACTAGAAATTTTACTGTCTGTATCTACTTGGTCTACTTATATATAATACAAATGTGGCTGAAATTGTTTTCAATGTTTTTACTCAGTTCATATTGATAGATTTAGAAAACGACAATTTAGTGTATAGCTTTTATCTTCATATCTGAAGTTTAGATTATATTTCTAGTACAAAAACAACCAAAAACAGTCTTGAAAGGTTTCGTGTAAGACAGAAATATAGGAAATATTTAAATTTGTTTGTTTATTAAAAGACACATTTCTTTTACTTTTCAAGACTCAATGATTATAATATAACATTACTTCACATTCGAACTGTACCATGAAGTACATGTATATATTCGGGGGGGGGGTTGTTGTTGTTTTTTTTTTTTCTTTTTTTAGGGGGGGGGGGGGGTTAACGTCGCATTTAACACATATATAGGTCATATACACGACGGCATGCTCTTCCTACTATAGGTTTCCTGGACACTTTTTCTATCACCAGTACTAACTTACCCTACCACGAGGCCGACAACTCATGTATAGGGTATGACCTGCCGCGACCGGGTTTCGAACCCGCGATCTCCGGAAGTCAGACATAGCCGCGGCTGTATATATTCGTCTGTATTTCAAATAACGCTTGATAAATAAAATACATATGTCAAGTTTGATATGTGTTTATTAGACTGTAAGTAAACATCTCTGGTATTTTACTTCTGGCATTTTTGTCCTTGACATCTTTTACCTCTTGACATTTTACCTCTAGTATTTTTTCCTCGGACATTTTTTACCTCTGGCATTTTACCTCTGGCATCTTTACTCGGACTTTTTTATCTCTGGCATTTTACTCGGCCATTTTACCTCTGACATTTTACCTCTAGTATTTTTTACTCGGACATTTTTACCTCTGGCAATTTTACTCGGACATTTTTACCTCTGGCATTTTACTCGGACATTTTACCTCTAGTATTTTTTCCTCGGACATTTTACCTCTGGCATTTTACTCGGACATTTTACCTCTAGTATTTTTTCCTCGGACATTTTTACCTCTGGCATTTTACTCGGACATTTTTACCTCTGGCATTTTACTCGGACATTTTACCTCTAGTATTTTTTCCTCGGACATTTTACCTCTGGCAATTTTACTCGGACATTTTTACCTCTGGCATTTTACTCGGACATTTTACCTCTAGTATTTTTTCCTCGGACATTTTACCTCTGGCATTTTACCTCTAGTATTTTTTACTCGGACATTTTTATCTTTGGCATTTTTACTCGGGCATTTTTACCTCGGACATTTTTACCTCTAGTATTTTTTCCTCGGACATTTTTACCTCTGGCATTTTACTCGGACATTTTTACATCTGGCATTTTTACTCGGACATTTTACCTCTGGCATTTTTAATTCTGGCATTATTTACCTCTGATGTTTTACTTCTGGCATTTCGCATCTAGAAGCAGAGCAGTTTTACCACTTGCAGTATGGCATTTTTACCGTAGCCATGTTTGCTCATGGCATTTTTACCTAGGTCATTTTACCACGTGCATCAAAACCATAACAGTATGGTATTGTTAACACTTTATCACTTAAGATATGCCATTTAACTAATGGCATTTTTACCAGTGGCATGCTTGCCCATGGCATTTTTAAATCATGCAATTTTACCGCATAGCGTTTGATATGCTAGGACATGCCTTTTGTCTGGCAATGTCTGCAAGTGCATGTTGTGTACGAGCAGTATTAAAAAATACGCGACTTAGACTGTGTTAGTCACAACTACATGATACTGCTGTTACAAAATAAATTGAAAGCTGCAAAATTGTGTTGTTTTACTACTTAAATAAAGTTAATATAATGTTATGATTAAAACAACCGTTACCAACTGTCAGTGGTCTTAAAGGCGAATTCATTGTTTACATAAACTATACCCGTAGGTTTTTCATGTACAGGTCGTATTCTAGGTCATGCGTGTTTATGTACTTTTAACAATGAACTTGTCCACTAAATAGGTGAATAAGCTCATGCATAAACAGCTTTTTAATGATTTAAATATGCAACTTTGATATTTAACAATTATTTTAAAAGTGTATATGCACATTATAAATTCCATATAATGATGTGTTTATAAAATAAGTGTAAACTAACTAAATTATAAATTTGTAAAAATATTTCACCCCTAAATATTGGTGTGTAATGAAACCGGCAGTGTTTATATACGCAATGTTTACGTAGACGACCTGTAGATATTAGTTTTGTATTGTTTACAGCCATAATGAACTGCCAGAGTTAGTAGAGGTGGACTATTCATCTAACCATCGTTTCGAGGAAGCACCATTTCCAGACCACAATCCCTGCCTACAAGCAAGAAAATAGTTAGTATCTGTAACCAAAGGTAAACCCCCTTCATAAGGTTAAAAATGACAATTACTCATTTGACCTAAACATTTATATACAGACGTCAATTTTAAGTTGTTCTTAAGTAAGCTACCTTAACACTCGAGGCAAGATGAAAATACTCAATAAAGATAAACAAATTAAAACTTGGCGCGTGCATTTTCAATGATATTAATGAAGACATTAGAACAGCGTAACCTTACATTGGCTAGAAATTAATTGAATTTGCGTGCTACCATCGATGCTAATATTTTAGTATAAAAGAATCAACTCTAATTGACTGAGTAAAGCTTCTTTTCCTGGTAATTGGAAGAATTTAGTTGAAATTGTGTCTTTTATAAGATTTCACAGCGTCAATCTTCCTTCATAGAATGTTTCTAGAATTGTGAAGCCATTAACCGGATTTTATGATAAATGAAAAATCATTTAGAAGGATTACATAGCATTTAATGATTTAATCATTATGATGTCAAACATTTTATAGTTCTAGTTGAGCACACGCTATCTACATTAAACATTTTTCTACTGCTAGTACTTAAGTCTAGGAGCTTCAAGTCTAAACGACACCAAGCACGCATCATCAACTAACTTGATTTTACAAATCAGTGAGCTTTTCTTACAAATATCTTACGTCAATAAGGGACTTTAGTCAGTTATTTCCCCTTGTATTCTCATCAAATAGGTAGGTCCTATTAGTTGGATTACTCGGATTTTACCCCCTTTTTTCAATGTAAATTTACCAAAATTAATCTTGAATTACTTTTTTGTTAATCATTTAATTTGTTTGAAATTCAAGGTAAGTATTTCTAAGGTAAAGAACTATCTAAATTTCCTCACTTCTGTTAATATCTTAAATAACAAGAAAGATATTAGATGAAATATTTTGTTATCCTTACATAGGAATTAAAGATAAAATCCGAGGATCCCAACTGTAAGGACCTACTTACCAATTGGATTGCTTCAGATTTTATCAGGGAAAGATAACTGACTAAAGTCCCTAAATTTAATTCAACCTTCAGTAGTGCATACATTAACCCCGCTGATTTAAATACTCACTACAGTTATTCTGTACTCACTATAGATAGAAATAATAACCCATATCTATGTACGGTAATTATCAAGTATCTAAATCAGTGGGGTTAATTATGTATGTACACTGACAGTTGAATACAATTTAACAATATCACAGTACATGTACAGGTCGTCCACGTAAACATTGCGCATATAAACATAGCCAGTTTCATTACGCACCAATAATTAGGGGTGTATTATTTTTTTAGTTTTATAGTTTAGTTATTTGACACTTATTTTATAAACATACCATTATATAAAATTTAAAATTTTAAAGTTTTATGTTTTAAGCCGTAAAATGCTGGTCATAGATCAGCTTATTCACCTATTCAGTGGGCAAGTCCAATGTTTAAGTACAAAAACACGCATGACCTAGAATACGACCTGTACATGTTTGTACGAAGCTGATATCAATAATAAAATGTTATGTTTACAATCTTAATACCTTTTAAGACGATTTTATTAAATGGATCAACAATGTGTGTGCTGTACACTGCCCTCCGAAAGTTCCTTCACACATTCACAATTTACATTATACTGAATGGAGTTTCAAAAATTTGTATAAGTAGTTAATTGTTTCATGGTTTTGGTTTGCTTTTGGAAATCAGCACTTTCGCCTTTTGAATGTGAAATAACAAAAATATCTCTAACTTGATAATGGTTCATTGAGATATATTGACCATAGTTTTGGAGGCCGATAGATAACTGTTTCTGCAACCCAATAGAATAAAATGTACCAAGAAAATGTGTGTATTCATTGCATGGATAATGAATAAAATAAACAATATAATAATAATTCTTCAACTTTAAATTGAAATACGTAACACTTAAATAAATTGTAATGTGAGAGAACTTTTGGAGGGCAATGTATACTTAAAAATAAATTTGTTCAGGTAAACAGTTGCGACGTTAAGCGTCTGCTGCGATATCTAACGTCTAGTACGACATTTAACGTAAAGTGCGACATTTTACCTCATGTGCTAAATTAAACGTCAAGAGCGACATTTAACCTCTGTACGACCTTTAACGTCAAGTGCGACATTTAACCTCATGTGCGAAATTAAACGTCAGGAGCGACAGTTTACCTCATGTACGAAATCAAACGTCAGGAGCGACATTAAGCGTCTGTGCGACCTTTAACGTCAAGTGCGACATTTTACCTCAAGTGCGAAATTAAACGTCAGGAGCAACATTTAACGTCTGGTGCGACTATTAATGTCTAGTGCGACATTTAACGTCAGTGCCACCTTTAACGTCAAGTTCGACTTTTAACGTCGATGCGACATTTAAGACCGGGTACGATATTTTACGGTACTGTTTGTGTAATAAGGACAAGAAATCAAGACAACATAATTAATATTTAAAACAATTAATATTTAATGAAATACATTCAACATAAAACATTTATATATATATGATATTTATATGTTTAATTTAGTTTTATACATACAATGTGTTATAATAAGAAAATGTATTCAAGTTTTGTAACATGTATTATCGTCGCCTCAATCTTACAATGTCCTTTCTCCATTTTTGAAAAAATAAGATAAAAATCCCAAGCGATTGGTTCGTTATTTGAATTATATTAATCATGATATATATGGCGGGTTTAGCGCAAGACGGTTGTAACTCCCTCTTCTTATATTGAGTTACGATCATCTTCCGCTAAACCTGCGATATTATATATCATGATTATATAATTCAAATGTTACATGTTTTGTTTTCTTCGATAATATCTGATTTCAGTGGAAAGACAGTCATGTTCGTGTCTGATTTTATATCAACATCGTATGCATTCATCAAATACATGTAACCTGACATTTTTATCGCTTATCATGAAAATACTCTCCACTCTCATGACTCTCCAGTTTGGAGGAAATAAAGAAACATATAGATACTTGGTGAAAGCTTGTATGGAATAATTAAAACAGACTAACATATGAAGTTGAAATAGAACCAAAATCTGATTTTATGAGATGTTCAAATAAATCAATTCAAAACCGGGCTACGTGACATCTATTTCGCATTCAAAGCTAAAACATGTAACATTTGAACCATCACCTGTCACCCGCCAGGTCATTTTCGTACCCAGAGGTTATCAAGATTCTCAAACTAGTATCGAGAATCCTGAGAACTTCTGTGTACGAGAATGTCGTCAGGTCAGTTATATGTTTATCTCGTTAAACCTACATTCCTGTAATTTATCATAAATAAATACTTTCAGCGACACGAAATAAGAGCAAAAAAGAAAATTGACAAAATAGAAAAAAAAATAAACGGAACGTAAGTAACAATAATATACGTGCGCTATTTTTGTGTATAACACGGAAAGCTATTAATATGCGGCTCCAAATTAATTAATACAAAAACATTAAAGTATACAGATGAAGTTTCCATTATATTATTGTTTTTGCTTGATTCAGATATAATTTGGTTTCGTTCTAGTAATAGGTATGAAATTAATTATGTAAAAACACCAAAATTCTGACTTTGATTTACTGCAAGAGATCAGCAGATACGTAAGACGTATCCGCAGTATACACATTATAATGGCGAAAATACATGCGTGCGCATCCTAGTGGGAAATCCGAACCTTTGATACCGACGTGTCAGTGTAAAACTAGTCTACATTCCTTAATTTACATGTAATTAGACTTGTTTTACACTGACTCACCGATGTGTATAACACCTACAGAAAATTAACACCAAAAAGTGCAACAAAATTTGACGACTTTCGAGCGATGCACAGGCCAGTATGAAAAATGGACTAGCTTTGGTTCTAAAATCGCTGTAATTTTCAGCAACACATTTAATCTTTTTATAGCATTTTGACCGATTATCACAAAATAATTATTTCAACACAAGTATGTACAAAAAAACTAAAAAATAATACGACGTCAAATCTCTAAGATGACGTCATATGTATATTGCCGCACGGTCTCTCTTACCAGCAGAGCATTAAGTAAAAAAACAATACAAAAGCATATATAAACCATCTGTTTCTGGTGTCAAATAAAACATAAACAGTTTTCATAAACAAAAGTTATACGATTGTCACATGTTTTCGCGATGTCAAAATAAAACAGTTTACTTGGCATAATGATTCAACAAATACTGTTCTCGTACCTTTATGTAATCAAGAATCTCGAACAAAAATCGTGATAACCTTGAGTATGATAATGACAAATATATACATGAAGGTGAACTATGACCTCTAGGTCGTGACCTTTAAAAGCAAGGTTATCAACAAAGTAAACAAAAAAATGAAATATGTATTCTTTAATTTGTATAATATATACAACACAAAAACACATATTTGTATAAGGAAATTTCTTTCCTTACAGTAACTACTGATATAGGTCAGCCCCTAAATATAGAGGTCAAATCAAATTATTATACATGTATTATAATACTTTAAGGTAGTTTTTAGGGGTTTGAATCGCAATCCCTTCACGTAGAACAGTTCAGAACCCAAAGCGTTACACAACTCAATACTTGGTCGACTACAAGTCTAGGTTGTGGGTTGTGAATAAATTATCACCGACAGTAAATCAGGCACCACCAACATAGCACAAAATATTTTGATAAATTTAGGGAAATCCACAAAAATTATTGTACAATGAAGGAACTCAGCGACAAATCTGAGAAAAGTTACTTGACAAATATAATGGATCCCGAAATAAAGAGGCCCCTAACCTTACTGAACGATTGTCACTGCCGGTCCCATGACTAGAAGGTGTGTCATGATACAATATTGGAACGCGGACCATCCTGTGTGCCGCGGTATGAGCCATATTGGCTGCCTCCAGCTCCGCGGCCAGTTGGCGCTTCCATTTATTTCGCCGATTTTGGAACCAAATTTTAACCTGTGTTTCAGTGAGTTGAAGTGACGCAGCTAGCCCAGCTCGTTCTGAACTAGACAGATAACGTTTCATATCGAATGTTGACTCGAGTTGAAATACTTGACTTCTTGAAAATACTGTCCTTGTTTTCTTTTTGCGTCGATTTTTCTTGTCGTCGTCACCGGAATCCGAACCGTGGTCGTCATTCGTAAATGATTTAGAGTGTACCTCATTGTCGTCTGTATCCATTATGACAGGTGATGAATTACAAATTTCTCTGTCATTTCCGGTTTTAGACTGTGTCTCGTTTGTACCACTTTCGTCATCCGAATCTTGAGCAGAATGTAAAATATGTGATGGATCTGTCGACCAGTCTGAAATTATAAAAAAAGTATTCAATGTATCTCAGATCATTTTGACTCACGCATGCAGGTTCCATCACAAATAATATTATAGTAAGCTCATTTATGTATTAGGCACAAAAAGACTAGCGGTTAATCGCGGCGATTAATATCCCTTAATGCGTATCAGTGTGAGTCTTTCACTTACAAAACTTCACAGGGTTGAGCCAACTACAATGGCCTTTTTGTCTTTACGTATGACTGTAGACTGTTACAAGTGTTGGTGTCGTGTTATGTGTATATAGATTTTTACCAGTTTTTTAGATTGCAGACCCTAACCTGAACTAAGCATAAAAAAGTGTCTAGTAAAACCTTCCGTTGGAAGACCTACTCCCCCTGTTTGTCTGTTTGCAACTTCAGCATATTTAATCGTCCACAACATTTCTCCGACTTGAAACCGGCTACTGTTGTTTTTACAAGCATTTATTGAGAATGCTAGTCAAGCACTTGTTTATCCCAGACACTATGGTTAGGTGAACTGTCCACCTCATCCACCTCAGTCATAGTTAACTAATGGCGTGAATCTCAAAGTCATTTTCCTATTTAACAAACAAATAAAGAAGAAATTAAACCACGTTTTTTTTGTCAAATGATTAAAACTGATCATTAGGTATAAATGGTTTAAAATGATCACTTACGTTGCGTTTATAAAACGTCGTGATTTCAAATCAATGAAAATTTCAGAAGTTTTGTGCTAAATCTTGTCGTAAGAAAATGTTTTCTTGTCCCTTAAGAGGATTTTAGAATTTTGGAAAACATTTATAATTTCGTTGAGATGAAAGCTTTTAAGTGAGTACTACTAATTATTTGGTTAAAACGACAACTCAGGAGAATTGTAATACGCTTAGCGACGACTAGCAATTTGCAACGATGACGGTACTTAATTTAACAAAGAAATACTGACGCAAAAAGGGGATACGCTGTCACTCTTAAAAGAAATGATGAACTGAGAAGATTAAAAAGGGGTTACGCATTTTATTAAGTGCGGCCCTATAAACTCCGGAGTAAACAATTGCTAAACAAGCGGGGGTCTTAAACTAGTCATTTTAAGAAGACATAAAAATCAACTCGCGTCTCCTTACAACCAATTATTTTCTTTCTTCTTAACAACTTAACTCGACTAATTTTCCACACTTATCCCTAAACCCTGAAACAAGATGATTTGTCCGGTCACATTGTCAATTTATAATCAAGCACGCCGCACGTGGTCCGCACGCGCGGCGCACATGCGCACTGACCCTAAATATTTCAGGTCATGTGATCATAGAGTACAAGTCGCTCTTAAGGCAGATTTATTAACACTTGAAAGTTTTGAAAGAAAAATTAACTGTTAAAAGTTTCAAGCGCTTGTGCCTAGTTTATTTCATTTTCTGACTCTCTGTTCCCATAGGCTTTGGGCAGTTCTAATTTTATTTTGTGGCGTGGCGGTCGATTATTTTTGTTACTCCCTATAAATTAACAAGCAATCACGAAATATTATTTAATTCTAAAGTACAATTTCCCCCTTAAAATTGAGACTACAAACAGAGAATATTATTTGTCTTGCCGCATCCGTACAGAAAACAACTCGATAGATTTCTAAAGAGTTAATATTAACTTTAATTTCAGACGATTAGAATCTGCGGGAAAGACATTATTTATAAAAAGTAATAGCGCGATGATTTTTCACGCTGCATCAATTCCAAAGGTTTCTTTGCAGAACTATCTCACGTTCACAATTGGATTTTCACTATACGACTTCCTTAAATGGATCACGTGTTATAAATTGTCGTTTACAATATGATTTGTTGCCGATTTTCGGTATTTTCTCTACTTTTCGCTACTTTTTACCATTTAAACAATCTCTTTCCGTTACAAGAAAGTTGGCATGCATTAAAACTGTTTTACTGTCGCACTTAAACGCTTTCTTTCTATAGATTTCTTACATTTAGAAATTTAGACACATGGTGTGCTGGGAATAATTTCGGTAAAATCGGCAAGCCGAAAATTGAGCTCTGATTTGATTCGTCCCGACATTTGATCGACCCGAAAATTTTAGGAGAATGATAAAAGTAGATAAGTCGTATTTGTCATTTTCTAAGTGACTTCGGTTTAAAATGTTCTAGACTAAGTGTTCGTTTATAGAGGAGTAAGTCTAAGAAAATATACAATAAAATATAAAATATCTTATAACGAGTTTTGCTGTAGAGAAATTAATGTCAGTAATAAACCGTTCGTTTTAACATTTATAATGATAGAATATTTTAGCAATTTGCAGACAAAACATTAAATCATCTATAAAATTAAAATTGTCGTATGTTAGAAAAACTGTTCCTGTTAGGTTCGGTAATGTGATAACTGTTTCAGGGCTAGTTCTCGATCCAGAGTCTTGATAACCACTAGGAACGAGAATGAAGAAGGTTTAGAGCTCGGCAACTTTTAACCGCATTCGAAAAAGCTCGGACATCTTCTAAACAGATACGCATATCTTTGCAGAAGATCTCTGGGTTGTTCCGAATGATTTAATCTGTGAAAGTTTTAAAGCCGATGCCATATATAAGTCAGTCATAAAACCAGCCGTAGTCGATCCTAAGCCAGGTTGTGAAACAGTGAGGACAACACTGACTGGAAACTTCGAAGACTGACAGAGTAAGAAATTTGTCTAAAGAATGTGTCTATTCTGGACACTTAACTTAAGGTTTAGCAAGGGTCAGTACAAAATGCGTCCATTTAAAGCGGATAGACCCTGGTTTATATAAACACCAAACAGAATAATAAAACTCAGCCATAGTCTTATATAAGCCATTGTGAAAAAGCAGATGGAAACGACCAAACATGGTAACAACTTTGTCTCAAGGCTTGATAGATGAGAATGAAGAAAACAGCTAATGTAATCATAAACTATGTATCTGACAGCATCTAATATATGATCCCTTATACTCAAATTGAAAATCAAACTTTATTGCTTTAAGGCCTCCGGTCCTTGCAAAACATAATATATATTCACATCTTAACAAATGAGCATGAGATGTTTTCATATATAACCCGGCTCTGTGGCGTAGTAAACTACAGACAAGATATGGAATCTTCTGTCTGGAAGGGGCTGCTGGTTCGAGTCCAACCGGGCGGGTTATATTCTTCCATGAACGTTCGAAAATATTAAAGAAGGTTCATTGGGAGGTTGTTAGCCTTGTGGAGGGGTAGGTGTGTATTAGTTATCAACGAATGCTTAGAAAAACTAGGTTTAGTAAGTTAGCCCGGTTAAATGGCCATAATTTGTGTAAAAAGGGTACCAGAGGATAAAGAGATACCTAGCGATATCCTTTGGATACTGGCCACAAGTGTCGGTATACAACCCTAGGTACATAAGTGAGTTACGCCAAAAAATGTATTGACTGCATTGATGATAGTTTGGTGTCGGTCTAATGCAATATAAGCAGTTTGGAGGGAGAGAGCAAACTACTATAATAAGTAAAGTTTGGTCTAAAACTGTGTATGTTGTTGACTAACATTGTAGGCATGGTCTTGTCGTCAATGTAGATATAAATGATTGTGTACTTGCTGATGCATAGACATACATGTATACTGTTGCTGGATTTATCATTCAAAACAAGTTTTCTGGTCCCAAGGAAATGCGAAATTAGGATTAAATTAAGATCTTAAGAAAACAAAGAGGGGAATTGTAAAATTGATATAAAACAATGTTGTTATCCATAGATTACCAGTCCAAAGTTGAAAACACCCAGTCATATAATAAGAGTGTATTTTATTTCGTACGACACATGAGGTGTGCTTACTCAAAATGTTTTCATTGTTTGTGCTTGATGTTTTGCTGTCAAATCATACTTCACTTTCTCTTGCAATCACTATCACTTAACGGTCAAGTTTTTTGTGCTCATGAAAACAAATATGTGACCTTCTAGTCCTCTTCCTGGGCAATAGAGGTTAAGTTTCTTGCTCAAGGAAACAACAAGTTTTGTTTTGGAATGGGTTAAAAACAAACATTGAACTGGATATAGGCAGTCTGTTATAGGTTGCTATAAGCCTTTGGGTTTTGTAATATACTTGAAAAGTAATAATTTCTATTCATTTGTTGGTAAGCTTTATGCTTTTGAAAATGTATTTACAAGAATACTTCGACAAGTTCTAATCTGTATATATGTACAATTTGATTATTGGTAAACAGGTTCAATCCATTTAGTAAACAGTGGCTTTTAGACTCGCTGTCATTTTTATGCATCATTAGATTAAATTTCTGGTGAAATAAAATTCCTAAAGATGAAATGAAGTAAAAGGAGGATTTCCTTACATTGTAAATAAAAGACAGGGATGATATTTTTTATCTAAATGAATTAATGTATTTATTTAATTAAATAAATATTTTCTGTAAGCCTATTTTTCACTATATATTTTAACAACAGAAAATATCGCACGGCTTATTGAGAAAACATTCATAGAATGTATGTAATATAATTTATTTTCCAGTCAATTCTATTAAATGTCTGTTTATACTTATGACATAGAATATTGTTTACTTTCTCAATATTGTTAATCAGTTAATGTAATCAGGCATGCAATATTTGTATTGTTTGACTATTGTTATAATAATAATAGAAATAATAATAATTGTCTACAAAAAAAAACGTGTTTAGGTAAACATTAGAAATGAGACAATCCATTTCGGGGGTAGGCAGTAATGAAAATAAAATTTATCTAATTCATTTTAACAAAATTAGCATGGTTAATAAACCACCACCACTTGGTAAATCATGCTTGTTATGGTAGAACGCTTTCCATTACACCAACTACTAAGACACCGTAAAACATATCACAATTGTTTATTTTAAAGTCATCCTGGGCATTCCTCGTCGTGAATTAGTTCATTGTATTGTTATTATAAACAGTGTTTTGTTTTTTGTACGCGCTATACGTGTATCTTTATTTAAAGATGAATACTTCTTCAGCGCAATGCTTATCTCCCAGAAGGTCATCTAATAAATAATACAATTTTGCATATAAATGATCGATATAAAGAACAAATATCAGACCATTAAACAAAACAAAAATAAAATAATATATTAGAAATTACTGTTCATCTAATATTACATATATATTTATTATTATTGTCCGTTTTTTCTCAACTGTCAAAGCTTGAATAATTTCACGGTGACTGAGTGCATTGTTTTTGTACTGGCGGCCTAATTGTTATTAAAAATATCTTGGCTGAAACATATCATACGGCATAAGAAGCTTTACTCAATCATACTACACACTTAAGGAAACTCATGGATGTATTACGACAATAATTTTAACAAACGCATTCACCGTGAAATTATTCATGTTTTGACAGTTGAGAAAAAACGTACTATATTGATAATTTGCATTCAACTATCAGAAGCACATTTATTTACCCCGCTGATTTTTATTAAAGTAAAAAAAGTTTATGTACAATGTACATGCATATAATAGTTCTTGAGGGAACGAGCATTTATAAAGACAGGATGGCAGATGTATTTATATTACATGTTTAGATTAGTAATAATATTATACTGTGCTGTGTTTGTTTTGTATATTTACATTTTATTAGACTAACTTATATTAAGTGTTTAGTTCTTCCTCACAATATCTCATGTGTATCACATACCTTTATTAAGAAGTTTAAATATATGTAAATGTGTATGTGTGTATATACATGTATATGCGCTATACTCTATCATTATGTACATCTGTTTGAGTGTATTTGTATGATCGAGGTGAGACTGAGCTGAGTGTGAGTGACAGAGTGAAAGTGTGAGTGGGTGGGTATGAATGAGCGTGTGAATGTCATTGTTGTCATGTGACAGAATACTTTATATACTTAGATTTATATGTAATAAGATACATTATATGTATACGTTACGAAATAAAATATACGTTCTGTTCTGTTCTGTTCTGTTCTGTTCTGTATTAATAAAAAAAACTATTTAGAATTATCATTTGAGAATTCTTGAAAATAAATGTGGCCTGTCAACTCATATTTGTCAAAAATTGCTGTGGTCAAAACAAAATTTAAAAATATTCTACTTTCATACACAGAAAATGAATTTATATAGAACGAATTTTAGAATTTCTAATGAATCAGAAATTAATTTATAAATGGTTAACATTGCATCAATGTAACAACTATTATTGTAGATTTTTTTATAAAATTAAAATTCCATAATACAGTTGTTTCAAAATCATTTACTTTAATTTATTTATTTAACCCTTTAGAGAAATAATATCCGCGGAAGTTAATAATGTAATTCAGCTAAATATACTAAAAATACACACCAACAATAGAATCAAAGTATGTATCTTAAGTCAGATAAAAATAAAAAATAAAAATTCTGTAAAAATATGGCCCAAGAAAAATTAAGGAATATTTTTAAAAGGACTGTAAAGATGCTTAACAAATAATTATGATTAAAAATAATCAAACGTATAAAAAATAATATTTGTGTTGTTGCTATTGGAACCGGAGATAATCTGGAAAATTAAAAATTAAACATTAAATGCAGTTTTATATTTTCCCGACTATTGATGTATGCAGCTTGTGTTCATTTTTTCCCTTTAATTTTATTAAGAAATATTTTTTTCTCAGTCTCTTTCAATAAAAAAAATGTTTCCACAATTAAATAAGATAAAAATTATTGTCTAAGAATTAATGGACCGAGAACATTACAAGCCGAAATTCTTGAGATTTTTTTTCTAATGCACAATGAGTTAATAGACTGAACAGAACAGAACAGAACTGAACTGAACTGAACTGAACTGAACTGAACTGAACTGAACTGAACAGAACTGAACAGAACAGAACAGAGCAGAACAGAACAGAACAGAACAGAACTGAACATGTATTTTATAAGTGAAATCAGATAAACATATTTGCATATCAGTCAGGCGTTAAAGACCAAAAAACTATATAAAGATACGTATACATGCACAATGTAAAATTTATATTACATTCAATTAAAAGATTTTAAAAGATGTTTTAAATACTTTCGAACGCATGAAATATCTTGAGTTTTTGATAATTTAGCACATTTCAAAGCAGAAATAGTAGGTACTCATTTAAAGAGAGAAATATTAACTTCGGTTAACTTTTCATTCCGTCCCTTATAGATGATATTTAGCAACTGTAAATTTAAAGCGTACACTATCATAAAATGGAATATTTTTCAAACTAAACTAATTATTCAACACTCACCATGTTATTTTTACCATACGTTCAAAGTACAACATCTTTGAATACTACTATCGTAATAATATTGTTGCTTATGATACTATTGAATCCTTTGAAAATTATAATAAGGGATGAGTATGGAAACCAATCATCAATTTTATAACCTCAGATCATAGGTCAATATTATCAACGATCGTAATAGACCGGGGATAAAAGAAATTGAGATGGTTTGTCGCAAGAGTACTATATCCAATTGTCAACAGTCGTGCGTCAGATTTTTGTCGTAAGTACATGAGCATATTATTTCATAACAATGAGAATAATCGGTCGTACGATCGTTGATAATTGGACCCAAGAGCCTATGCTACGAACGGTCTAAAGTAGCTCTTTGACAGTCTCTAGTGTAATACCGTCGTCCAAATCATTTGTACATCTAAAATAAACAAAACTGTTTGGTAACAAACAATATAATAAAAGTATACTTACTGCTTCTGTTTGAACTTTGCCACTGTTGAATATTTTGTTGACTAGCATACCAGTGGTACCAAGCTGGAAGATGACCCAGCTGTAAGAAACTTGTGTCCCCTGCTCGTGGTAGCCCTGGAAACCCTTTCGGTAGAGACATAGGAAACATCGGTAGTTCAAGTTTTGATATAACGGCAGGAACATCGTCTTCCGATTTATCATCTGTATCGTCATCTTTATCGTCAACACTTTCAGCTTTATTGTCAATTATTTCTTTACACTTTTCTTTCTCTACACGCGCTAGTATACTGTTTATTGAAAACGATTTGGTTGGCTTTTCTTCCGGTTTATTTTCAAGCTTTTCCGTCGTACGATTTTCTTCCGTCATCTTGTGTGAGTTGTAGAAGTTCAAGTTAATAGTATATTTGAATATTTATGTAATCAACAAACACACTATCAATTACATTTATGATGTTTCTTTCAGATTATTCAAATAGTAATGTTATCATTAATGAAACGATTTCATCAAATGGTGTATCAACAAGTAGCTAAGCAGCAAATAAAAAGTATATCGTTGCAAATTATTTTCCGCTAATTGTTCACATGTCGTATATATTGTTCACAAATTCTTTGGTTTATTCACTCGAAGTAATATAACAGTTCGAAATATTAATCGACGCAATTTTAATATGAATAAAAATGTTCAGACTAACAAAGCACTTTGAGTGAGTAATGCGCACCGTCGATGATTTCAGAAAACAAACAGTTTTAACAAATCACAATAACATCATCAACAAACTCTCAAATACATATGTTTGTAAAACGACTTTTAAACAAATATTAACAGTTCAATTATATCCCTAAGTTGACTTTCCTCTGCTAGCCCCGCCCCTCTATAAAGTGTTGCTGTTTGTAACAATGGAATCTGGGCGGTTATTGGTGACATCGTGGATACAATATCCAATATCTTCTTCCCGAGAAATTCCAATCGTTCAATAGAGCTGTTTTTAAAACGTATTCACTGGGTTGTGGGCGAAGCTACTTAATAGGGGAAAATCATTTATGATGGAAAAGCTTTTGTCTATTGAAATGTTTAAATGAGAGCTACTATTATTTTCTCAAATTAACATCTGAACTTGAATTATTATTTAGACGATCCGTTATAAAGCCATTCAGCAAATTGCAATTCAGGCATAAACTAAGTTATAATTTGGTCTTTTCCTAATCTTTCAATCAACGACTACGGGTGCCCCATTGTATTTCTGCCACGCCCATCCAGTTGATGCGCCTTCATTAGCCCTAATTACAGCAATAAACAGACGTCTTGACGGATGAAACAAAAAGATTGTAATGCGCATGTCCGTATTTGGATATCTTCACCTGCCTTCGTACTTCTCTATAAAACTCCGCTTGGCACGTGTATTTCAGAAAAGTGCCCAAATGAATTAACGTCTCCTTGTTTAACACCCACAATGTCGTCCAAAGTTAACTACTAACCTTGAAAATATGGTCATACCACCCTATTTAGAATGCAGAAACCATGAATAGATATTATTTACAAGGATAATGGCCGATGGTTCACGCCTCGTTACCGACGATTTGTCAACTCTCGCCGATGCAAGAGAGCAGTGTGCGACTTCGTCACCACGTTCTGTATACTGCCGCCGAAACCCCGCCGTGAAAACAACACCCTTACCGGTATGCAACAACAAAAACAAGTCAATGTGGCTTTTATAATATTATTAACACAGTTGCGTTTAATTTTACGTCACAGCTGTGTAAAAAGGGAACACAGGAGACCCGTGTCGTTGATTTGCAACAGTTGTAACATTTATTTTGTTCAATAGTGATAATTTGCTTTTATTTGTCGCTCCTGATGACACTGGTAATTTTCGTGTCAGTTTTAATATTCGTTTAATCATAAAATAGATTCGTAAACCGAGCAAGAAATTAAAAAAGACAACAATAAAATGAACAATAACAATTTGAATGTGTGCTTTTCTTTTAATATTGTTCGTATCGTAATGCCTTATTTTTTGTTTTCGTGATAAGGTTTTCTCTATGAGCAATATTCATGTTCATATTTATATATTGCATGTGCATGCGTTTTTGTCGTATTTATCTGTAACTGTATATTTGTGTGTTTATACTTATACTGTATATATTTTATTCTCTTCAAATATGGAGGAAATAAATAATAATTAAATCATTATTTTCTGGTGATCATTATTATTATAACTGAGACTACAAAAATAGCGTAAAAACTTTTTTATGGAAAATTATTACAATAAACGTGATTTTGGAGGCTTTACGATGTCAGATGCTGAATCTTATAAAGTGTTGCATTCATGAAATTTATTTCAATTTTATCACAAATCATACTCAAATGTATCAAATAAATGAGTTTACAAAAAAATCCTTAAAATTCAAGAATTGTAGTTATTTTCTTTTGTCGCCAAACTTTTGGTGGGTACTGTATTATACGAGTCTATGAAATTATGATATTGAAACGGTTGTCCGAACATGTCATTGTAGTAACAAGCTCTTTAATTTGTTTGTAGATTTTTGGTTGCTCCAAAGAAATTTTTGGTAGCCTGAACTAAACAGTTGTTTACCCTGGCAACCAGACACTCACTACTTTCGTAGACAGTATATATAAAGAACACCACTTGTACCTTAGGTCCAGTAATCAATTATCTGATCAGTTTACATAAATATTTTGAATTTGGAACATTCTATAAGTTATGACTGCATGATTTTGATATCAAAATAAACTATACATTGTAATAGTTCCTATTGGCAATGTTTTATTCCACAGTTTCTTTTGTTGTATTCCCTCGAAGAACACACTAATTTATACAGTACCCACCAAAAGTTTGGAGACATTTTCACTTGGTAAGCCTACAGAATAGCTTTTATGTAAAATTTGATGATTGCTCACTTTGAATTGCTTAATAGTTTTGCTTTATTTTTTGGTTATCATTCTTATTATAACTGAGACTACCAAAATAGCATAAAAGTTATGTAATTGAAAATAATTACAATAAACATGGTTTTGGTGGCTTTAGGAAGTCAGATGCTAAATCTTATAAATGTGTAGCATTCATGAAATTTGTTTTTGTTTTATCACAAACAATTCTTAAATATACAAAAAAATAATGATTCTATTAAAATTGAAGAATTATAGTAAATTTCTTGTGTCTCCAAATTTTTGGTGGGTACTGTATTTATTGTTTAATGGTTTTTTTTTTGTCAAGTAAGTCACTTTTAGGTTATCAATTTGGCGTCATAATTTATCAATCTCTCATACAGAGTTGTCGATCCTTACAGTGATCTTTATCTCTGTTAACGTCTCGAAAGTAGTCCCAAACACGTGATCGTTTAAAACGATCATGTGACAATTTTTGAATTTTGTCCAAACGCAACAGACAAACTAAATAACAGATCACCTTTCTTGTCTTGTAGATGTTCAAAGGCTTGTCGTTGACAGTCCCTTAGCACTAAATTTTTGTCATAATTTTTAGCAATATCATCTATTGTTGACATTTTTGCGGATGAGTAAAAAAGCCAAATTTCTCAGAATAGGAAGACGTTTCACAAGAAAATAGTTCTTGTAAATATAACTCTTTAAAAATTGGATTTCGCCTGTAATAAAATTATATTTCACGTAAAAATTTGAGATAATATATATAAAAGACGAATTACGCTTTAGATACAAAATCTAAATTATATTACTATTTTACAAGAATCTTGTAAAACCCGAGACGTTTACAGAGATATAGATCACTGTAAGGATCGACAACTCTGTATGAGAGATTGATAATTTATAAAGAAATAATACTAAAGTTGTTATTGGAAATGGTTCCTTTTAGAGTGTATATAAAATACTCTAGATTGTCCATTCGCAATTTTATAAGAAGGATAAGAAATGTCGTACATTATTATATGACATAAATATGGGTTAAAGTCATATAGAATGTAGTCTTTGGGTTATATTTCTATGATTAAATTGAAATAACTTTCATTTATCCATGTTTTGTCACGGAATGACCATTCTCGTACCCCGAGGTTATCAAAATTCTCGATCTAACTAGTATTGATAGCCTCTGGGAACTAGAATGCGGAATAACGCACATGTTCTACGTATTAAATCACTAATATAAACCCGGGTCGATAGCGCAGTTGCTAGCGCTCCGGGATTTGGAATCTCGTGCCTGATGGGGTGCAGGTTCGAATCCCACCCGGGGAGTTTATACCCTTCCATGAAAATTTTACAATAATGACGATTTTCCTCCATTGATTAGATAATATAGAGAAGTTTCCGGCCTTGTGGAAGGGTAGGTGAGTACTGGTTTGGACAATAGTCCAGGAAAGCTAGGTTAGGTGCGCTGGACGCCGTAAAATGACCTAAATTGTGTTGACGCGGCGTTAACTCCAATAAATAAAAATTCAAATAAACTAATATTATAGATACATTACACGTGTCGGTAACTACACGATTTTTAACTGATTTAAATATTGCAAATTGTATTTAAATTGTATTAATTGGTCAGAACAGAACAGAACAAACTTTTATTATCTCAAATCATGGTGTACGAGAAAGTTAAATATACAATTTGTAAACAAATAAAAAAATAGAATTTAAAAAAGAACATGTATAAAAAGTTATCTATTATTGAGGTGGAGAGAGAAAGAGAGGAGGGAATGAGTAGTGAGATGATAGATGACCTTTAATAGGTAAAATATGACATTTATATAGAATATTGCAATTAATATATTAGGGGAGCAGGCATGTATGTATGACACATATATTTGGATATGTAAATTGTCATTCGGAAGTTCGGAACTACCTCTGCGATCTTCTACGCAGATACACCTCGGATATCATAAGGTGAGAAAGTAGATCTTGGAATTTGGTTTCTGTGGTAATATAGGCTGAACTACACAGAAGCACGACGTGTGAGACATTGTACAGATGAAATGATGCGATAGAGCGTGTTATAGTTCTGTTACATTAACCTGTCACAACTTGAATAATTACACGGTCACTGAATGTGTTATTATTTAACCTCATTTTAATCATTGAGCCACCAATCCGTATTAATTATTGATAATCTAACTATATAATTATGCGACTATTTTGAATATCGGGGAAATAACAAGTTCGAAAAGGGGTTAAATATAACAGATTCAGTGACCGTGTAATTATTTAAGTTGTGACAGGCTAATGTAATTGAACTATACAATGTTATTATTAAATGTTGACATGAAAATGACAGTCGACGGGCCTTATAACCTGGTTGTATTCCTACTACGTCTGATTTCCGAGGTATATCTTTGTAGATGATCGCCGATGTTGTTCCGAATGGTAAATTGTCACAAGTTTTAACAAATGATAAAATGTGAGTATACATACCAATATTCGTATTTGGTAACCTGTGTGTATTTTCTGAATTAACCTTCACGCAATCAGATATGTTATAAGCATATATTCATCAAACTTCAATTTTACTGTTTTGTTCTACTAGCATGGGCGGATCCAGCGGGGGGGGGGGGTCAGGGGGGCCGGACCCCCCTAGAATTTGGAAAATGTACATGTCGATTAGTGTGTTTCTTGCTTGTAAGTCATTTTTAAGTAGTATGAAGCAATTTTTCTCGGTGCTTAACATAGATTTAATGGTTATGTAGTTTTTATTATCAATATGTTGCTTTTTTTCTGCAAAATGTGTATAATGTGGTTGTGGTTCGAGGTTCGGACCCCCCTTGAAAAGTTCGGACCCCCCCCCCCCGAGAAAAGTTTGGACCGCCTAGAAAAAAATCATGGATCCGCCCCTGACTAGCAATTTTATAAACTTAAACTTCTTCCTTTGATTAAATGGTCTTTGTAATAGTAGAATCCTGTAATTAAACAAATGTTATATGTTAATATATCTGTGCTTTAACATGTGACTGTGCAGGTAAATTATGATTCGATACAGACAAATAAACATGTACATGAAAAAGATATTGAAATGTTGAAGTACAAAAAAATGAAACAAAATCTGTTCAACAATTTCAGTTTTAATGATACCGATGTTTCTTGTGCAAATACAACGTGCTTTTATAATAGCTTACGATGGCTACTAGAAAAAAATCCGGGAAGTTTCCGTAACTTTTTTATTTACAAACATATCTAGATAAAATATTCAACAGTTACTTTGGAAAATTATGCTTATGTTATGATCAGGATGAAAAAAAATCACAATTTGCCTGCATGCGAATTCTACGGTAACTATAGTAACGTAGGATTGCGTTGAGCGGGGCAACCTACTTCTGGATGTGATACAGCGTCAGGAAAATCGGTCCCACGCATCTAAAAACCACACCTTTGCGAAATATACTCCACTACACCCCTACACACTTCTTTCATCTATGAATTTACTTGTATGTACAACGTTCCATATAGTTGGAGGAAAATGACATAATTGCCAAATTTTCATGGCAATATAACCTCCCCGGGTGGGAGGTGGGATTCGGACCCGTACCCCCTTCGGGACACTAGAAATCCCGATGCGCTACCATTGTATCGTTTGTTTTACATATATATATATATATATATATATATATATATATATATATATATATCAAGTGAAGTAGAGTGTATCAATAAAGTACATTGTAATTTCTTAACTTACCGGAATTATATATGTAAAAACATTATACCGTTTTCTGTCTGTTCCGATGACGACTATCTTATGGTTTATTAACATAATCAACTAATTATCCTTTCTGTGATATCATACTTTGATGCACAACTCCTCAAAGTTATCTGGCTCCACGCAGGAAATGGTTCGGTTCAGGGGGTCTGTAAGTATAAAAATCAAAGCACTGAAAGTACTGGGGTATTCATTGTGTTTAGATTTATTCCATTTTTGTTGGATTTTACGCTATAGCAACACCTTATATAGTTTATATCACAGCGGTCAGTCCACCTACTCACTGTTCCTGGAGAGGCTTTATCTCTGGATTTAGCTGTTAACAAACTACTAGATGCATACTTCGTCAGTGACTGACTACTGCCCTACATGATTTAGAATCAGTGACAGGAGGCAGAATGGCTGTAGAAATTATTAATGGTGTTGATTACATGTTTTTTTTTCACACTCTCTTCACAATAAAAATCTGCTTGAGTCATTTACAATAATGAACGATTGAATTTACTTAATACTATGATTACTGTTGTAATTAGTCAAAGTTAGGTACTGTGACAATGTGCCTCTCACATTGTTTAATTAGTCTGTGTGTCAAAAACTCTAATATACAACTTGAATTTTACATTTCTGCTTAATAATAGTATATTATAGTTTTGTACAACCATATTATCTGTCTTGCATCCAATGCGCCGTAAAATTCAGGTTTAATTGCACACGACCCGAACAGTTACAGTCCGGAAATACTGATCTTTAAAACAAACCCAATACGCGGGAATCAACACTAGGTTACATACCACTAAATAAAATCCTTCTTTGTTGTATATAAAAAGTCTCATTTTCAATGACAAATTACACTATGACCCAGGGGTGTAAGATACCCCAAACCATATATAGGCTGAAAGATCTATCTATTCCCCTCAAAATGATCAGTATTAGAAAAAAGTTACGTTACTTATAAGAAAATAAATTTCGATTGAAAGTTCATACCATGAAAATGTCCTGGTTTTTAACTCTTCACCAGCCATACAGAGTCATCTCCCCTTTTAACCAGTTTTCGCGACTAAACAAACCAGCTCCATTGATGTTTTGCATACTAACATAGGAAAAGCATTGTCAAAGACATACATACTCTTCCATATTAAAAAGCACCACAAATGAGGTATCCATGCACTCTCAAAAAATAAATAATAAATGTCACACTTTCTATTTCCGGTAAATGCTCACTTCAAGTTACCATTTAGTGGTATGTAACCTTATAATAATGTATACAGTATAATGTTTCTTATCTCTGTTACAAGTTAACCATTTCATGTATATTCTTCAAGTTCTTTTTTGTGACGTCATACTGAGCTTCTGGTCAATTTCTCGCGTAGAAATACATAAAGTACCAGTTCCAGTATGATGTTGCAAATCATGAACTACTTTGTCTCGGAATATTCTGACTTGGGTGCTGTCAGGTTTTGGCGATGTTAAACTGAACGATTGTAGAAATACGGCTATATTCTAATGACATTGTATTCATTGCACCCAATGAATTCAAAAATCAACCAATAAAAATCATCATTTTCATACCGAAGGATGATATTATCTCATTTTCATTAAGTTTTCACAAATAATTTTACAACAGAATGTTTTCTTATAAATCTAATAAACGCAAAATATTAAGCCATTCTCCCTTCTACAAATGATTCTTAGTTATTTAGGGCAGTTGTTAGTCACTGACGAAAGTATGCGCCTAGTAGTTGGTTAACAGCTAAATCCAGAGATTTAACCTTTCTAGGAACAGTGAGTAGGTTGACTGACCGCCGTGATTTAACTTATGCAATGTGTTGCTTCGGCGTTAAACCCAACAAACAATCAATGCAAAATGATAAACATGATGCTATTAATGAAAGATATTATGTTTTGCAATTTTTGACATGCTTCTTCCAAATATACCCATGACTTGTAAATCAGCGTAAGGTAATTCTACCTTAACCAAGATTTCTGTTTTCCTAGTATAAAGCAATTACATGTAGCATATGCTGAGTCTTGCAAAGAAATTACGGTGCGGATGGTTACGATACAACATAGCCATCAAAAGGGTGTTAGTAAAAAATATCTTGAACAGCAACACAGATATACTACACAACCAAAAATCAAAGCGCTAAAGGCACTGGAGTTGTTCGACAGAGAAAACATGTTGTGCTTCGGTCACTTAATATGCTCAAAAATGTGACAAAATATGTAGAATAAGATTTCGAAACATAGACTGCAAAGCTTTCGTTGTATGAAATGTATCTTCAAAATGGTGCCATTTGTACTTGTAAACTATACATGAAAATCCAATTTTAATTCGATTATAAAAAATACCGATATCCCAATGTTCAGGTAAATCTAATTTAGAACTTGTTTACAATGCATACTCCTATAATTGCACAGGTATAATAACCATAGAGGAGTACAGGGAAATACAATTGAATGTTTATACAAATTAATTGTATATGTTACTAATATCTATATATGGATAAGTATTCCTGTAGTTATAAGCCAGCATTTTTTACAATTTAATCATCATGATTTATCTCTTAAAAAAAGAAGAAAAAAACATACAACGGTTTTATATTCATGTATACGCCGCACTACTTCCTGCGCGTTGTTGTGCGATATGAGTTAAGCGTCTGAGCCAAGATATGATTTATCGTCTACGTATAGAATGAGAGATCAATGCGTCACGCCCTTTCAAATTGGGGTTCACCACAGGGAATCTTCACTGTCGTATTATATTTTCAGTGTTTGGTTAAATGTAATTATTACAATTTAATTATTAAAACCTTTCTCAGTCATACACATGCTTGAAGATTTGAGTTCCTTCATGTACTTCAAAAAGTAGATTTTGTAGTAAGCTTGCTATACTGATTTCTCAAAATTGGCGTAAAAAGTTGTTCTTCGAACAATTAATGAAAACTCTGTATATCATAGGTTTGAAGAGTTGAGCCCCGTCGTGTACCTAAAAAAAAGTAGAATCCATAGTAAGGTTGCTACACCGATTTCTCAAATTGGCGTATATAGTTGTTCAACAAGCGAACAACTAACCAGATATGGAGATGTTGTTTAGATTATCAAACTTTTGTCATGAAAGGGACGCTACAAAGAAAAATACGAAAACTAAAGCCTACGAGATTTCTGTCTTGAACGGACTAATGCAAAATAAATGCCACTTGGGGCGGTGGGGGGTAAACTAGGGTGCACCATCCTCACACTTGGGGGGGTTAAACTAGGGTGCACCATCCTCACACTTGGGGGGGTTAAACTAGGGTGCACCATCCTCACACTTGGGGGATTAAACTAGGGTGCACCATCCTCACACTTGGGGGATTAAACTAGGGTGCACCATCCTCACACTTGGGGGGTTAAACTAGAGTGCACCATCCTCACACTTGGGGGATTAAACTAGGGTGCACCATCCTCACACTTGGGGGATTAAACAAGGGTGCACCATCCTCACACTTGGGGGGATTAAACTAGGGTGCACCATTCTCACACTTGGGGGATTAAACTAGGGTGCACCATCCTCACACTTGGGGGGTTAAACTAGGGTGTACCATCCTCACACTTGGGGGGTTAAACTAGGGTGCACCATCCTCACACTTGGGGGATTAAACTAGGGTGCACCATCCTCACACTTGGGGGGTTAAACTAGGGTGTACCATCCTCACACTTGGGGGGGTTAAACTAGGGTGCACCATCCTCACACTTGGGGGATTAAACTAGGGTGCCAGTCATCGAAATTAACTTTTTGTATTTACTCGCCATTCGGGCCAGTAACTTTACATAAGTAGGTGGCCCGGATCAACTTTAATCGTCCGAATCACAAATCTGAAGTTGATAGGTTGTGGACTTAATTCTGTCAATGACACGCTCAAGAGTAACTTTAGCCATGTTTGAGACCATAGTGGCTGCCCCTTTATCATTTACATATGAGTCTTTTAATTCTAATCCCTTTGCTTTGTCAAGTCTGCGTATATCAACATAGTCCCTTAAAGACTGGTTACGCTTGGCAACATAATGAGCAGATCTAAATTTAATAGACAGTCTGTAATAATCTGCCTGTTTTAATTTCATTGGGCATCTTGCTGCCTCTGTTGTTTTCACATCTTGGACAGTTTTATTTTTCACTTTCAGACTACTATTTCCATGAAGCGTTGTCTGTTCATGGACTTCTAAAGTTTCCAGTTTGAAAATACTTAAACCTTAGCCAGGCTACTTGCTTTTTCTTTTGGTGTTAACAGCAATATCAGTACACCAGCTGCAAAACATTGTATCATTTTGGAATAACAGCCAAGGTCATCCTTGTGACCATTGACTTTGAAAAGACCTTTTTCTGCTTGTCTCTTAATTTCACATGGCTGCTTTGTCAGTATCTTCACCGTCAAGCATCTGTTTAACAGATTAACAGGTTTACCAGGTCTAGAGACGTTAACCTATAGTAAAAATTCATCTAGACAGTGCTGAAACCAAACTTACCGGAACTCGGGTAATACGGGTAAAAGTAAAGAAAAGTAACGGAACCAAAATAGAGGTGGTTATCACATTTTTAAATGCGCTTAAACGGATAGTAGTGAAAGAAGGGAAACAGTGTGATGTCATACGGTGCGTGCGATTTACACAAGAAATACTTGGTTATTATACCACTAAATTGTTTACTTGTCCGTTTGGCGAACAGAAAATGACTTTTGTCGCCCGAATTAAATTTTACTCGCCTGGGCGAACGGGCGAGTGCTAATTTCGAAGACTGGGATGCACCATCCTCACACTTGCCCAAAAAAGTGTAAGACAAAACAACAACAAATTGTCATAGAGGTATTTAACTTTAGCCCGCTCTTTATTTGAAATTGTTGAGTGCAAAACACACAAGCACAACAAACATAATCAAAGTATTGAAAGTACTGTTGGAAGGAATTTTTCAAGGATTTTATCATTTTAGAGTTCAAAGATACTATTTCGATATCCCTCATTATCTCTTTATCATTCATAGTAAACTGTTTTTCATATTTCATTTTACATGCCCATTATTCTACTGATCAAGGGGTCGTAGGTTTGATTCCCGGGCGGGGCATACTTTCGTGGAGCTTAGTTATGAAATAATTTCTACGATCATTTTCCTTCCTACCACTGATTCTAAATCATGTAGAGCAGTAGTCAGTCACTGATGTGCCTTGTTGTTGGTTAACCGCTCAATCCAGAGATTTTGCCTTTTCAGGAGCAGTGAGTGGATGGACTGATCTCCGTGATATAACCTATACAATATGTGTTGCTATGGCGTTAAGGCCACAACAAATTGATCATAATTATGTTCTACGAATTTTGTCTTTAAAAAATGGAGCGAGCCAGCGAAAATTGTTTTCTCCATTTTGGCTTTTTGAGAAGCAAGGGAAATGCGAGGAATAAATGTGTGATATTTTCATGAACATTTACATACCAAATGTCAAAATACATGTTATGAACTTAATACAGAAAACCACATTATAACGTGTAGTTCAGAAAATCATTATAAGTAACTTTTTTGTGTTTATACCAGTTGGTCATTTACTCAGCATATTGATGTGATACAATCATGTACATTTAAAGATAAAATATGTCAAAATCTTTCTTACTTGAACTGTATTATTTTGATATTGGGGTACAGTAGGGGTTTAACGGTTAACCGATATATCGGTTAATATTGCAATACGAATTCTAACGGTTTTAACCAGTTCAATTTACAAGTGTGTGGTAGATAGAAATGTGCAATAATACAAACTAACTTTTCTCCGTACACAGTTAGAATAATATTTGATTAATGTGAAAAAACATTGATTATCATAATTTTAAGTATTTGTTTAAATTGGTGGGTTTTTTTTCAAATTCATCTGCGATTGATAGTATACACATTTTTTCTGTTGCACTATTTTCTGGGTCGCAACAGAATTCAATTATGTGTTGTTCGTTCTTTTTCAAATTTCTGAGAGCGCTGACATAGAGAGGAATTTTGGAAAAAAAATCCTTCCAAAAAAGCTAAAAGCAATGCCAAGGTAAAAGGCGAGTACTCAAAATCTTTAAGGAGTTTGATCAAAATAAAATGTTTACATCGTAACTGTCACGTACAAGCGCTGTTTTTTGTTGTTGTTGTTTTTTGGTGTTGTCTTGTTTAATAATGTTATTTTATTGTTTACCATACAACTGTTACCTATACACGTATTGCTTTTCTTTTTTGTTTTCGTTTCCATAACAACACGTTATCAGATTTCTTACATTTTATAATTTTGAATGACTTCATGTTATCTTACCTGTGAACACGATGAGCCCCTTCGACCCCATAAAGAAACTATCTGTATTATTTTACAGTTTTCATTATATTTGGAATTCAAGTATTGTATTACATGGTATATTTAATGTTAGTTGATATCAAATGCAACACTTTTTTCTTCAGTATGGAGTATTCTTATATAAAACGATTTAAAGAGACACAATACAGTACCCATCAAAAGTTTGGAGCCAGAAGAAATTTTCTACAATTCTTTAAGATCGATGATTATTTTTGTGAAATCATTATTTTTAGTTGGTCGCTTGTCGAACAACTATATATGCCAATTTAAGAAATCGGTGTAGCAACCTTACTACGGATTCTACTTTTTTGAGGTACACGACGGGGCTCAACTCTTCAAACCTATGATATACAAAGTTTTCATTAAAGTTTTCATTAATTGTTCGAAGATCAACTATATACGCCAATTTTGAGAAATCAGTATAGCAAGCTTACTACAAAATCTACTTTTTGAGGTACATATAGGAACTCAAATCTTCAAGCATGTGTATGACTGAGATAGGTTTTAATAATAAAATTGTAATAATTACATTTAACCAAAAATATATACGACAGTGAAGATTCCCTGTGGTGAACCCCAATTTGAAAGGGCGTGACGCATTAATCTCTCATTCTATACGTAGACGATAAAACATATCTTGGCTCAGACGCTTAACTCATATCGCACAACAACAACGCGCAGGAAGTAGTGCGGCGTATACATGAATAACCGTCGTATGTTTTTTTTCTTTTTTCAAAAGATAAAATCATGATGATTAAATTGTAAAAAATGCTGGCTTATAACTACAGGAATACTTATCCATATACATATTAGTAACATATACAATTAATTTGTATGAACATTCAATTGTATTTCCCTGTACTCCTCTATGGCTATTATACCTGTGCAATTATAGGAGTATGCATTGTAATCAATTTCTAAATTAGATTTACCTGAACATTGGGATATCGGTATTTTTGATAATCGAACTAAAATTGGATTTTCATGTATAGTTTACAAGTACAAATGGCACCATTTTGAAGATACATTTCATACAACGAAAGCTCTGCAGTCTATGTTTTAAGAAACGAAATCTTATTCTACATATTTTGTCACATTATTAGCACATTAAGTGACCGAAGCACAACATGTTTTCTCTGTCAAACAACTCCAGTGCCTTTAGCGCTTTGATTAATATATTTAAGTATTGTTTGTTATAATATGAAATAAAATTTCATGAATGCAACAAGTTTATAAGATTCTTTTTTTTTAATTTCAGCAACTACTAGTTGCTCATTTATTTTTAATATAAATGAAATAATAATATTTTACATAAATGAATGCATATAATTAAACACAATTGATACATACATACTCATACATACACACATACATTCTATATACCCATATAATTCACACACAAAAATTATATACTAACATACACATACTCACACTCACACTCGCCCACACACGCCTACTCCCTTACATATATATATAATTTTTTCAACAGCCATTAAGGGCGGCTATAAGTGGGAGACATTGAGTCAGTAATTTTAAGCGTCTTTATTAAGCTTGTGCTAGGAGGATCTCAACTCAATGTCTCAAATTAGTAAGTATGGTAATTAATTAAATGGCTTACCAGTGTATGATAAATAGGGAGTTTAGTCAGTTATCTGTCCCTGGTATAATCCGAAGCAACTTAATTGGCATGTATGACCTTACAGTTAGAATCCTCGGAATCTTTCATCAAATTCCCATGAAAAAAAGAAAAACAAACCCGATTTTCGAAAGAATTAAGTTACTAAAGTTTATAAGATTCAGCACCTGACACCATTAAGCCTCAAAAACCAAGTAATTTGTAATTATCTTCCATAACATAGCTTTTATGCTTATTTTGAGGTTTCAGTTATATTTATATCAATAACCAAAAAATAAATTAAAAACTAAAAAGCATTTTTATTTTAGATAAAAGCTATTCAATATGCCAACAAAGTGAAAGTGTCTCCAAACTTTTGGTGGGTACTGTATATTATGTAAGCATATGGTTAGGTTGCTGTGTTGTTTTTGGTTATATGTTTTGTGTGGGTTTTTTTGGGGGGGTTGGGGGGTTATTAGGGTCCGTCTGCTCCATAAGGATGCATTATGTGCAGACCCCGTAATATGAACCTTCATCCCAAAAAAAACTGAATATTTAAAAACCTAAATTAAGTCAAATTTTGAAATTGTCATAGATTATTCATATCAGGGTAGTTCCTTATTTGTTGAATATGTATTATTTTGTCATTGCAGTGGTGGGTTATCTCTTAATTAATAATTCAGCACTATAAAGTTGGAGACTTCTAAATGTTGGCGGCTTTGATTGTTTGTTCTTCCTCGATTAGAATCAGTCATTTGACACGCATAGTTAACTTAAACCTCTTTCATTGGAAGCGACAACTCTCTGTAAAGTTTATTGCACTCTGCCGGTCGGACACCAATTTATGTTGTTCACAAAAATGTGATGTAATGTTTTCATGATTATGGGGGTCGGACACCAGAGTCGTCCGAATGTTGGTTGCCTTGTTTGTTCGTTCGTCGTCTTTAAGCATCAGTAATTTGACACGCATAGTTTACTTTACCCTCTTTAAATGGAAGCAACAACTCTCTGAAAAGCTAGCCACACCTAGTGGGTCGGACACCAAAGTTACTGTTCACCAAATCACAATAGAACGTTTACCGCTGTAGAAGAGCTGTGCAAAGCGTCATTTACCTTGTGGCGATCTACAATATTAGTGTTGTTTTTGTTGTGTCCTTCGCCTTGATATGTTAGTATTAATTTCAAATGAAGCTTCGATCATGCATTACCTTCATTATGTGCATCCAAAAACAAAATAAGTGATGGCGAAGTTTTTCTATGAGACTGATATTGACAAATTCTAATAACTATTTGCGGGAATTAACAGAAAAGAACACATATTATTTTTTACATGTTACATAGAAACAACCCGTGCTCGTGTATAAATATAGGCATTTATATTGTTTTCTTAATTTTGATAAAAATATGAATACAAGTATAAATATAAAAAATGAAGAAAAAACAATGAAATGCATAAACCATTATCAAATAACAACTTAATTTATTCTTATATGTGTATCTAAGTTTTTTTCACTGTTTTATATTTTGAAGGAAATAGTAAAAATTATTGAAAATATTGTTTTTTAAAGTTATGAAAAGTTAAATTAAACAGTCTGTGGAGAAGAAATGGGCAATAAGTCAATGTTAATTAGTTAATCTACACTTTAGTTTGAAATATTATGCGAAACAAACATTTTGAGTCATAAGAACCCACAATTAAGAGGAGTGTCCTTTACTTTAAAGAATCTGAGGGGCTTTTTGTCTTATAATAATCATTCCAACAATTAAAGTTTCACAAGACAGTAGACTACACAATTTTCCGTCATTCGAAACGAAAGTTCCATCCAATTTCCTCTAAACAGCCCTATTATTATTCTGTTTAAAAAGCACGTGGATCCCTAATTGATTCGTGTTTAGTTCTAACTAAAAGAAAACGATACAATCTGTTCGACTAATTGCCGAGAAATTACATGATTCCACAGTTGTATTTAAAACTTTTTTCTAAAGCTGAAGATCGCGTGAGATAAAATCTCGCAGCGGATGAGATTTCAATGTGACACACGCCATCCACCCCAGAAAGCTAATGAATTATATCTCGTAGGCTATTAGGACTGTCAGGTATTGAAAGTGACTTTCTCGCTTCGCTACATCAATTCAATGTCCCTTTGATCATATTTGTACCCTTTAGCAACCACGGTCACCTATATACAACCCTTAATGTCCGCCCTACCACGCGACCGGGGCTCCTTTTTCGAAAAACAAAATCGTTTTCTTTCAAAAAGACCAATTCGAAATAAAGAAAGTAAAATAATTCATACTGGATTGTTCGCGGCATATTGCACTTTAAAAAGGGATTTAGATAATAGCAAACTGAAAGACAAATATGAGGAAAATGTTAGCTTAGCTTTCACAGCAGACGATAAATGTATTGTATTTAAATAAGATAAAAAGAAATAAATTTTAAATGTCGCATTTTAAAATCAAGGAAAGAACATTTAAAGATTCAGAAATTTAAGTGCAGTTTTAAATTAAAATGTTTTCAACTTTTAGTTCTATGTCATTTATCATCTCGCTAAGCGCGAGACTTCATTCCTTGCTGACTACTTAATGAGCGTCTAGCAGAAAAAGAGTGCCATCTATTCTATACAATGTAACTTAGTAGACGCTTGCACGCGTGTGTCAGAATCACAGAGACGATTGGTAATTGTTTTCCACAGATCTATCAAGTAAAATTGACATGTGCTTGTAAAGAAATCCGCTTAGATTGCAAGACAGGATGAAGTTCTTATTCAAAGCTATTTAGGATCAATCAAGCTTGGATTACATTTTTGTCCCTGATGACTTTTTTTCTGAAAGTTCAATTCAGAATAAATTCGACATTAATGCGACAAATCGCGTTTTAACAACTCAAGTCCGTGTTTTATTTAAATATGATCAAGTCAGTACGAGAAAACGATCGAATTTCAAGGATTGTCTAGTTAATTATTACCTGATTATTAGTGTTATCTCAATCGTAAACGGTCAAAGTTAATGAACTCATTTCTTTTACTTTCTCGCATTTTCTTTGTATGTATTCCGCACACTAAAGTGAAGAGCAACAGAAAAGAACATTTAAATCAACGTGAGGCCGGTCCGGACCGGGTTCGACTGAGGCAGGTATGGAATGACGATTTTAGCCGTTGGTATTTATAATATAAGTCTAAAAATATATAAAACTAAAAATATATCCGGATTATTCTCTTTCACTGTTTTGAAAGTTGATACCAACAACTGAAAAGATCTGCTAAACGATCTCTTTTGCTATTTTTTTAAAACCATGCGAGTTCTGACGATTTTCTAGCCCAGAAGCCCACGGTCCCTATAAGACCCAATTCCGCTATTAACAACGACGATTTTGATCATTCTACAAAATAATATATTTTATTATTTTCTTTTTTTACTGGGTTTAACGCTGTGTCAACACAATTTTGGTCATTTTATGGCGTCCAGTGCTTCTTACCTAGCTTAAAAATTAAAAACATAATCTTATTTCCCAAATGAATAAAGTATAAAACAATAAAAATGATAATGAGATAAGAACCAAAAACATCTTTATATATCAAAATTATTAGAAAAACAAGATTTTTTTAAAGATATTCGGCGCTATGCATGGTTCAGTTTTGCACAAAAAATTACTCACTGTTTAAAATAATCAATGGTACCATATCTTTTATCCATTCCTCTACACCGGAAGAGAATATCATTGGACAAACCTGTAGAGCAAACCGTGTTGGTTGAAATTAAGGTCAGAAGATGGGTTAGACAGCTCCGCCAAATAAAACATTATTGAGATGGAAATTATCTTGAAGTTCAAACTAACGGCCCTACGTTAGACTATAGTACTAACTTCCTACGGTGTATGCTACCGAGCTTTTGACTCATATATAACTTTATTTTTTATGAATATATTATATATATATATATATATATATATATATATATATATATTTATATTTATATGAATATATTATATATATAGTCACATAGGTTGTGATAAACACGTGTATAATTGTATTAATTCACACGGAAACTCACGATTAATTGTAAACGAAACGTGTAATTAAATAATAAGGTTGTTCGAGCTCAGGTTGAAACTGCCTGACTACTTAGTCTTGAAATAGTTATATCTACAAGTTAATAGCCTATAGATAAATCAGTATTTAATCACAGCCATATTCAGCTGAACAGAAACGTGTTCGAGGAATCAGAAATGTTGTTTTTTTTTTCAAGCACACAACCTTGACCGCGAAAATGTTAATTAAATTTTGTATTTAAGGAAATGTTATATTAATAGATATTCTGAAATCAGATAAACTCAGTTAAAGCGATCATAATAAGTTGTTTTGTAAGATTTTTAATCGGATCACTTGTCAGTTCTCTAGGAAAGTTTGATATTTAGGCTGAATCTGGCTTGAACAGGTAACATGATAAAGGTCGCTGTTCCTGGTTGATATTCCAAACAACACCCTGAACCACTTGCGGAACTGAGATTTACTGGTGAGCCGATTATCAGAAGAGTTACAGTTACATTTTGTGCAAGAATGTTTTGGTTGGCTTTAATGCCGTAGTAACACATTGAATAGTTCATACCAAGGCGATCAATTAACCTACTCACCGTTCCTGGAAAGGCTTACTCTCTGGATTGAGCTGCTACCCAGTTACTTGGCACATACTTCCGTCAATAACTGACAACTACCTTACAGATTTAGAATCGGTGGTAGGAGGCAGAATGGTCGTAGAAATATTTTTAAGACAAAACGCCACGAAAGTATGCCCCGCCCATGAATCGAACCAATCACCCCTCGGTCTGTAGACTTGCGTGCTACAAACTGAGGTAGCCGAGCGGATAAGTTGATAACAATGATATCAATAACAATTGAGCATGTGGTACTGTCTACAGCCAAATATAATTTTGTTATGCAAAAAATAAGGACACTCAAAGAATGGTCACATTGTACATATAATCACAAGCAACGAACGACACTTTAACCGATTAAATGACTAGCCACGACAGTAGACATGAAAACATAAACGAGAATCATATTTTCTGCAATGATAATTATGCGACAACGCTATCGGCATCATTAGAAGAATGTGAAATGACAACTTATCTCTCGTACGTATATTTGTAGGTGTGGCTACAATAATTACCATTGGTAACACTGTTCCCGCCCACCTGTATAATCATCGTAACTACCTAAAACACCCACATTAGACTGCTGATTGATGTTTCATTATAAAAAATCAAAACAGTCTGATACAAAACCAATTACAGAATAATACTGAATCCATAGCATAAAATCACAATCATTTAAATGATGGGGAATCAATCCCGTTAGCAACAAAGTAAGTCAATTATCCCGCCTATTCCTGGCGCTCAAATATCTCAGCTTTCTAATAAAATGCCTAGATAATTTTCAATCATTTTCATTAACTTCAAATTACATACAAACCCCAGCGGTGACGTCGCCATTATGGAGTACGGAACTAGCACGGAACGACTGTCAGTTAGCGCTATAAAGGGAAAGATGGCGACGAATCTTGTCAGTTTTGATCAATCAGTTAAATAAAGAAAGTAACGCAAATAAAATCAAGTTTGTGTTTGAATTTTTGTTATTTCGTGAGCCATTAGAATGTCAGACAAAGAAAGACTGGATTGATTGTTTACTTTGCGTGATTAGACAGAAAAAAATGGGATATAATTGTCTGTTTTACTTATTAACGTTATCTGATACTGAATTTGTTTATTTTGTTAAAATTATAATACCAGACTGTATTCTTAACACGAAGATATCTATATAATTGAAAAATAATCTTCATTCGTGAGTTTCCTGTCCAGTACATTATAATGGCGTTTAAAATCTTATGTTGCAGTGGCAGGTTTTGATCTGGGAGAACACAGCTCGTATTTCTTGAAAGATTGCGATCAAGTAAGCCACTTGGACCAAAAACAACACCTGAAAGTATTTTATGCACGCAACGCCGAACCGAAACTTGCTGCAGCCGGTTGTCATTCATTTTAATTCGTGATAATTTCTCGTGTTATATCTAATTATATTTTCCTTTTCACACCGGATTTGTCTACAAGAACCATTTATGTAAACATTTTAATTACATATCTAGGAACGACAACTTATGCAACAAATTATGTTATTAAATTTCTAGTTGACCAGATAATAGCACAGTTTTATAAACACATGTTTTAAACATATGAAGAATAATTTATAAGTACCAAAGATGCGAGAAAGGGATCGTCTGGTAAAGATGTTATATAAGCTTAATTTCACTTCGAGGTGAATAATCTGGACAAAACAAAGAAGAAGCATATACATGACTAAATTCAATTAGGGACTTTAGTCAGTTATCTTTCCCTGATAAAATCTGAAGCAATCCAATTGGTAAGTATAATAATAATATAATTACCACATTTTTAAGAGCGCCCTTTCCATGTATAAAACATGCTCAAAGGCGCTTTACAATACATTTTAAACATAATATTACAGTAAAAATAGTAAACAATACAAGATATAAACATTAGATAAAAATGAACATAGGCAGAACTTAAGATATTAGATAAGACTATAAGTAAAACAAGTTGGATTGTAAAACACTATTAAAGATAATCACTTTAAGAAAATGCTCGACTTATACATAAAAAATAATATGTCCATAAAAAGTCACACAGTATTAATTCCCATAAGCTTGAATAAAAAGGTGAGTTTTAAGAGACTTTTTAAAAGAGTCGATTGTGTTTTTCTCCCTTAATGCAAATGGAAGCATATTCCAAAGTCTGGGAGCTGCGATGATAAAACTCCTGTCACCATACGTCACTGTTCTGCTTTTTGGAACTACTAATGTTGTACTGTTGTTTTGTGATCTTAGGTTTCTCCTAGGTATATACTTTTCTAGTAAGTTACTTATGTAGATTGGAGATTGACCATGGAGAGCTTTAAATGTATGAGTTAAAATTTTGTGTTGAACACGGAGATCTACAGGTAACCAATGAAGCTCCTTTAAAATTGGTGTTATATGTTCAAATCTTGATTTTCTAGTTATAAGACGAGCTGCAGTATTTTGAACATTTTGTAGTCTGTTTAGTAATGTTTTAGGTAGACCATACAACAAGGCATTACAATAATCAATTCTAGATGTCACAAGTGAGTTTATAAGTGATTTTGTTGCATCAGTGGTGAGATACTTTCTAATGTGACCAATTTGCCGAAGTTGTATGTAACAAGATCTGCATATAGAATTTACATGATGTTCCAAATTCATTTTAGAATCAAAGAAAGCACCCAGATTTCTAACACAGGTTGATGAGTTAATATCTGATTCTCCAATTTTTACAGTGATTTTATCAACTAGTTTAGTATTATGTTGTGATGAAAACACTATCATTTCTGTTTTTTCAGTATTAAGTTTAAGCATGTTACAATGCATCCATGACACAATGTCTTTAAGGCACTCTTCGACACGATGTATTGTCCTTTCAGTTGGAATACTCGGATTTTATCATTAAATTCCTATGTAAGGATAACAAAATATTTCATATAACATCTTTCTTGTTAATGAATATATTAACAGAAGAGATAAAATTTATATAGTTCTTTACCTTAAAAGCACTAAGCTTGAATTTCAAACAAATTAAATGATTAACAAAAAGTTAGTTGAGATTGATTTTGGCAAATTGACATTGAAAAGTAAGGGTAAAATCCGAGTAATCCAACTAATTGGACCTACTTATTTGAAGAATATACCAGGGGAAGCAACTGACTAAAGTTCCTCATTAATATCAATATTGTCATCTACAACTTCATCATCATCGTCATCAACATTATCATCATTATCACCATCAACCAAAGCATCAGCAGTATTATCTACACAGTTACTATCATCATCATCATCAACAACATCATAAATATCATCAAGTTCATCAACTGAATGGAAATTTAGATTAGATACTTTAAAGTGTCAGTATCTGTATCAGCAACATCGCCATTGTTATCATCATCATCATCATCACCATTGAAATCATCATTACTTTATATATCACCCTAGCATCATTATAAGGACTAACAACAGTACCTACGGAATCGGTTGCGTATTTTGTATTGTCATCAGTAACACCATTATCATCATATATTATCACTATGATCGGAATCGTCATCAACGGGAGCAGTCTCAGAAACATTGTCGTCGATTACATCATCATCATCAACAGCGGTGTCAGCAACAGCTACAGTTATATCATCATCAACGCAAACTCATCACCGAAGTTATTATTTTGACAGGTATATTTGGCGTTCTTGTGCGCGTCCGTCCTGAACAATTTCTTAAAACGTCTTCTTGTCAATTTGATAGCATTGAAGCCTACATTTACCAAAGTAAGAGTCTGCGCCAAACAACAGCTTTGTCTTATGCTTAACAACCATGTGTACTTAGTACATCATGATTATCTTTTTTCAGTCAGTACCATCATATGCGATACTAAACTATCTGAAGGAAATAAACATTTATCATAAAATATAGGACTTTAAACCAGTATAATTCGGTTGCATTAATAGTATCATCAATTGCTTTCGGCGCGATATAACCTTTCTGTGTTGATGCGCCGTAAAACCCAAACCAACAAACAAACAAAACAATTCTCAGAAACTGGAGTGCACGGCAATATCATTGGACGACGAAATTCACGTGACATCTGATGTCACAAAATTCAAAATGGAGGAAATCAGTTTAATACGTCTATAAATCGACTCATCAAATAAACTCAAACATTACGGATATTTATTATAATACCAGTCTTTAACACTTGTTGTGTTCCTTAAATCTCTAAGTCCCTTAAAAGCCCCGGATTATGTTCCTTAATTTATATTGTAAACTAGGTTTTATTGCGACCCAAGGGAAAGTTGGTGAAAGCAATAAACGCGTGTCATATTGCGTACTAATCTTTCAATGTCGCCTTAATTCTGAATTATCACTGTCGACCCATTAGAATTTGATCCGAGACAAAATAGAGAAACACCCATTTACGTATTTCAAATCAGAAAAGTACGTACAACATGATGATCTACAGCACTAAGCTGTCTCTTTGTGTTGTAAGCTTATAGTGACCGGATTATCGCCCCTTATTGTCGACGATAATTGACGCTAGGGGATGAGATATTGTTTCTACGTCATCTAAAGACGATAAATAATAGATTTTCTTATCATTTTAAAGAGAAATCTTTTGCCGGTTTTATATTTAATATACATATTTTTAAAAAATCTGTCAAGAATCTTTTAGAATCTACAGATGACATCGTGAGTGAAAGATTATCAAATTGTAGGAAAGTCATTTCATTCATCTTCAAACGCTAAATTATTCGACTTCATTTGTAAAAATGTAAAATTTCCTGTAAAGCTGTATACTTTTATCTTGCCATTTTCAAAATGCCTATCAGAGATTTTGTATCATGTTGGTATCAGTTTTTAGTCTGTTGTTTCGTCATTCTTAAAGTATTTTGTTATTGTTCTTATTTTTGTTAAAGCCTCTACTTTAAATATAACACTGGCCATTGATTGCAAAGAAAATAGGCATTTAACTGGTACTGGTATATATGTGAAATATATTAATTCAATCACCTCTAATGAAAAAAAAGAGTTAAAAAAATGATTTTTTCCAAATTATGTTATTTTAGGCATTTCTAACGAGCCGCGAATAGGATCTATACCTAGAAGTCGAAAATAAAACGATACGAAGATTCAAGTCAAATTGATGATATTTTGTGAGTACACTTATATTGAGATAATAATGTCGAACATATTGTTTCAATATTTAGTCTGACCATCCTTCCATCGTTAAAGTTAAAAAATACGTCGCTGTATGGTGTCCACGTGATTATGAATGTCACGTGCAAGAACATTATTCCACTTCACATGCAAGGTAATGTCTACCTCATTTGAAATTTTTAACACGAAATATTTCCTTCTTTTTCTTTCTGTGACCAGTATAATCATGCATACGCTCAATCTGATGACAGAGCAGACAAGGGCAAGATATTAATGTCATTTCTATTCAGAAATCGATGTGTCAGCTTTGCCAATAAGGGACTTTAGTCAGTTATTTCCCGTTGTATACCCTTCAAATAGGTAGGTCTTATTAGTTGGGTTACTCGGATTTTACACTTACTTTTCATTGTCAATTTGCCAAACTTACCGTAATCTTAAATAACTTTTTTGTTAATCATTTTTTTTTTTTTTGAAATTCAAGCTAAGTATTTTTAGGGGAAAGAACTATCTATTTCATCATTTCTGTTATTATCTTCATTTACAAGAAAGATTATAGATGAAATATTTTGTTATCCTTACATAGGACTTCAATGATAAAATCCAAGGATTCCAACTGTAAGCACCTACTTACCAATTGAATTGCTTCAGATTTTATCAGGGGAAGATAGCTGACTAAAGTCCCTAATTGGAGCCTAACATTATCGTACATTTATGCTGGGTTACCTTTGATGCTTATGATATGAACGCTTGTACATGTCTCAATGCTTGGTATATATATTCCTGGGTGTTAAAATTGCCATGAACAAAGACCTTGTGAGTCTTTCTGATTGTCATTATGCCGCCCTAATGCAATGATTCTATCCACCCTAAAAAAACATTCCTGTAAAGGAAACAGTCTTCGGTAAATCCTTCTAAACAACGTCTGTATAATTGTCAGTGTAGAAAACTTAGTTCCATCTCTCCTCCATCAATGGTCAGCGGTATCCAGTTTGAACAAGCACCGCAATGACATATGGTTTGAATGGAACCATTATTATAACCATTATGTCGAATAAGCCTTTTGCATTGACAGTCATCTAAAACGGTACAACGACAAACTTTATATAGAGTGTTTTTGAATCGGAACCTTGCCGGTAGCGTATAGTAGCTAGTTGTGTTCTTGCTGCTTGATTCCAACGTCGCATGTGGGTCAAATTTTACTGGGTTTTACGCCGAGTCAGCACAATTGAGGTCATTTTACGGCGTCCAGGGCACCTGACCTAGCTTACTCACCTACCCTTCTACAAGACCGGAAACATCTCCATACATATGTATTATCTAATCAATGGAGGAAAATTGACATTATTGTCAAATTTTCATGGAAGGGTATAACCTCCCCGGTTGGGATTCGAACCAGTACACCTTCGGGACACGAGATTCCAGATTCAGGGGCGCTACCAACTGCGCTATCGACCCGGGTGCTAGTGGGTCAACTCAATTTGCTGGTCTAATCTGACGTCATGTACAGCCAGATAGCATTAGCATGTCACATAGTTTAGTATTTCTGTGACATACCATCATCCAGCATCATTCGTTGACCTTCCGATAGTCTTGGCATATTCGCTAAATTTGCAGAATTTTACAATGTATTTTTTACCATACGAATTTTAAAAGGATCTAGAAAAAAAAACCGAAATCGGCCAATTATATAAGTATGTTGGTGATTCACGTGAAAGTCTCGTGAACTTGACATTTTCAATTTCATGTTTAAAAATGTCATAGTTTTATCGAGTTAACAATGTGCTTAGAATGCGTAACAAATGGGATTTCAATGTAGAGCATGCTATATATATATATGTCCATAATGATATAATCTAAAAAATTAAGACCTTTTAATAATTAAGTTATCAATCAAAGAAAAGTGCACGGTTTCAGTTCTGTACTATCTCAATCTGATTAAAACCCAATCTAAAATTTTCCGCTCGCCTACTCGCTAATTTAGATCTGGTCGTTTTCTTACTATGGTCACGTTCCTGAAGGTGACTTTTTCTCATTATGGTATTCATGACGAAATCGTTATGTTTAGTAACTTGTTTACATTGCCTACGTCACACAATTTGAAATGAGCCGTCCAATCGCAGACTGTGAAAAATGCCGCTGTCAAATTAGCTCGCAAACCTTGGTCTAAAATAGAAATTACGAAATCAAAATGCTATTACAAAATGTATTAGTGTTTCGTCTAGATGAAAGCTACGCATTGATTGGTCGACAAAAAGGTCAGTTGGACGTGACCCTCCATGGGAACCTTAGAGATCCTGTACCACATCGCTCTACAAGGTATCTGTTTACGGGGATGGGTATTATCTATTAACTAATGACCTCCTATTGGACTGATTCAATGTTTTGAAAATACGAGTACATAACCCACATACTAGTAAACAGAGCTTAACTTACTTACCCAAGACAACGACCCAAAAAACCCTTAAGAGCACAATAATTGCTATAGCTGAGTGAGAAAATAGCTAAACGGGTATTTGGAAATAATAATGTTCATTATAGAAAAAAAATTAGTAATTTTTATATGTAAGGTAGTTATCCATTGAATAAGATTAAAGTCGCCCGGCTAGCTCAGTTGCTTGCACGCAAGTCTACTGATCGAGGGGTCGTTGGTTCGATTCCCGGGCGGGGCATACTTTCGTGGAGTTTGGTCATGAAATTATTTCTACGGCCATTTTCCCTCCTACCAATGATTTTTAATTATGTAGGGCAGTTGTCAGCCACTGACGAAAGTATGTGCTTAGTAGTTGGTTAACAGCTAAATCCAGAGATTTAGCCTTTCCAGGAGGAATGAGTAGGTTGACTGACCACCATTATATGACCTATACAATGTGTTGCTACGGCGTTAAACCCAACAAAACACACAAACGAATAAGATTATATTTAAGATGATGATTACAATACGTCGGTTAAAAATCACCTTAGTACTGCTGTGACTAACGTGCAACATAAAGTAGTTTATATGCTGTTCTGATTTACATATAAATGGTTTTGTTCTTCAAGAAATCCCGTGTTTCCATACCTTATTGACAAATTTCGTAGCTCATATGATCATTTTTTATGACCTTTGGTAAAACATTTTTGAAAAAAAAAGAATCGTAGAATAAAAGTATATGCAATTACAACTTATCAATGTTAGGGTGAAGTAGCCACTGAAGTTCTTTTCCAAGTAAACGAATCATTTTCAAAGAAAATAAATCTAAATGTCATGAAAATAGAGCTAATCACGTTTTCTCATTGTTATCTGGACGAATAATGTTGTAACTAAGTTATTCCTCGGCGATTCCATTAATTCTTCGCCTTTCCATAATGTGTTAAAACATAACAAGCCCGGATATGTATCACCCGGCTTCTAGACGCCTTAATATGATTACGATTTGTTTTCAATAATGGAACACACTATCGACGCCATTTAATAAGAAAAAATCACGATGTGTTTTTATCACGACATTACCGTTCTTTTAAAACAAAAATGGCCGCTCTCTTCTAAAGCAATTACTGCACTTAGCACAAATTCGTTTAGCCTAAAGTCGTAACTGAAACCATATTGCGTCTTAAGGAATATGCTAAATACATTTAAGCAGAGAATTATCAATTAATGAGAGTTTCACGAGAGATGTTCTAAGGCAGAGTGAACAATTACGGCGAACAATTTTCCGATAGCATTGCCGCCATATTGTGTCTTTTGGTGAGACGAATCCGTGGTTAAGTAAAAAGCATGATTATAAATGCGACCAATCGGAAACGCCGTTGGCACCGTGAAGGAAAGATCGTAATAATACAAATAGAGGTATGAATTATTCAATGGCTCGTATTAGACAAGGAGTTGAAATCGGAAGTGAAATTATGCGAAAACCATTTTGATCAAGTATATTTTTTCCAGACCGGGGAAAATATTTTCGTCGTCATTTTGATAAATGACGCACACAAATGTTAATATATTTAATATTTCATTGGCATTTTCGTCGGATTTATTTTCTCACTCTTAATATTAGTACTATAAGACTCGGCATCTTCTTCCATAAATATTTTGAAAGAAAACTTGCTTTGATTTGAAGTAGAATTCACATAACTTCAGTAAACAGTAATTGATATACATGTACATGTTTTTGGGGTGTTTTTTTTTTTAAAAACAACATATAGAATTATTACAAAGCATACTAGTTTTTATTCATTACACCATGTCAATCATTTTTCCGGGATTGCATTTATAAAACAACAGTCTGTAGTAAAAGAATATTTATAATATACTTTGTAATTTCCGGTTTTTAAAAACAGCTCATAATGTGAACGTCAAAAGTTTTTCATTTTCAAAATTGCTGAAGAAGGCTTCTTAAAGCCGAAAATTCCAATAAAGAGTATTTTATTAAATATATATAATATACTAGTATTTATGGCGGATTTTTATTGTTAGTTACAAACTTTTACTCAATGGTCGTCAAAATATCTTAAGTCAGAATATTATTGTCCGAGACATATTTCTTATTCAATGTTTACAGGAGTTAATAGGAAAAATTGTAACTCCCACTTTACCTGTTGTTGTTGTTTTTTGTCTTTTATTTATCATTGTTGTGATTTGAACAGATTCACTTGTATATTATGTATTGAAATAATGATAAAACTTACTTAAGTAACCCAATGATGACGTCGGCGTGCTTCAAGTACGGTTTACTAGCGTTGTAAAATGTTTCATGAAAACCTTATTTTCCAATGTATCAAGAAAATATTTGGGCTTTATATCAGTCGCTGGTAAATGTACAGAATGATGTATTTTGTTTTTTTCCTATGTTATCCCGTGTAGCATTAATAAATAAATTCCTCGAACTTTCCAATCACCCCTCGTATGTATCTAATTATTTGAGATATTTCCTGGTTAGAGCCACGTGGTTTTGTTAGCTACAATGTATTGTGTTAAATTATTTACTTAAAAAATTATAATCATGTTTACTATTAGCGACATTGGTGTAATTCTGTCACAGATATACCCGAATCAAAGAACATCATATCAGCATGTTGTAAATTACAAAACGCGGTCAATTGAAATGTTAAGGGTCAAAAAGAATTATATACATGAATAACATATCTATATATAGCACGGTGATTCCCATTCTCGTACCCAGGGGTTATTAAGATTCCTCAAGCTAGTATCGAGAATCCTGATAGGCTCTGGGTACAAGAATAGGTGATTCCCTCTGTATCCTACTTTCGATTTCGAATAAGTACATGTTTTAAGAATTAGTTTATTCTGTTTAGTAAAATAAATGACTTATTCTATTGGGCAACTAATTTTCTTTAAAACTTGACCTGGTTTTCATGAAGAATAAACGGAGTTTTATAATCAGTTCTGAACAAACATTTGTCGCAATCAGTAAGACACCTTCAAGTTTAGGCCTACACGTGGTCGATTCACCAAGTAAGACAAACCTGTTTATACCAACTACCAAATATATACGAGTTATCTTTGCATCATCCCCAGTATTTAAATCTTTGTAGAACTATTTGTATCATAATAATATATACATGCACAATATTATGATAAAAAGAAAATTGGTGAATAAAATAACCTAAACACACTCGTTCTACCCATTGACCACACTACAATACATTATAAAAACCATCGCACAATGAAATTTGCATTATTGCACCGCCATCCCAACACTATATATATACATGTATATGCAATTCCGTAACATCGTTATGTTAAGTTTGTAAGGTCTGTGAAGTTAGCGATCTATTGTCTATTCTCTATTCAAAAGTCTATTCGCTCAATGGACAGCTATGTATTGAGAAATCTATTCATGCAGAAATCTATTCGCATTTACTGTATACATTGATATAGGAAAGTTCAAATATCTGTACAAAAATCTGTACACAAAATGCCGAAAAGACATCTGTCTATTCGGAAATCTATTCAGAAGTCTATTCGAAAAAAATCACTAGTGCAATAAAACATATTTAAAAGTCTTTTCATAGAATACATAAATAGACAAATGTCCATTCAAAAGTCTATTCCGAAGTCTATTCGAAAAAAACCAGTAATGCAATCAAACAGATTTAAAAGTCTTTTCGTGGAATACGCAAAGAGACAAATGTCTTTTCAAAAGTCTATTCAGAAGTTTATTCGCAAAAACATAGTAATGAAATCTTAATGATCAAGTTGTCTATTCCCAAAAATCCAGGGACAAATGTCCATTCAAATGTCTTTTCGGATATCTATTCGCAAAATCATATATGTGCCTTAAGACTGTGTCTGAAGTCTATTATTAAGTTGGGAATTGATAGATATCCATTCAAATGTCTATTCAAAAGACTATTTGCAATATCTGGTGAATGCATTCGGAATGAGTCAGAATTCTATTATAGATTTTCAAATAGACAGCTGTCCATTCAAAAGTCTATTCAGAAGTCTATTCGCAAAATCATATATATGCATAAAGAATTTGTCTGTAGTCTATTTTAAAGTTGCAAATAGACAGATGTCCATTTAAATGTCTATTCAGAAGTCTATTCGCAAAATCTGGTGAATGCGTCCAGAATGGGTCAGAAGTCTATTATAGAGTTCGAATAGAGAGCTGTCCATTCAAAAGTCTATTCAGAAATCTATTCGCAAAATTTGGTGAATGCGTTCAGAATAAGTCAGAACTAACAAACAGTAGCACATACACAGCTGTCCATTCAAATGTCTATTCAGAAGTCTATTCGCAACATCATATGCAAATACGCATTTAGAATGTGTCTGACGTCTATTTTAAAGTAGCGAATAGAAAGATGTCCATCCAAAGTCTATTCAAAAGTCTATTCGAAAAAATCGGTAAATGCGTTCAGAATGAGGCAGAAGTCTATTACAGAGTTTCGAATAGAGAGCTGTCCATTCAAAAGTCTATTCAGAAGTTTATTCGCAAAATCATATATATGCATTAAGAATGTGTCTGTAGGCTATTGTAAAGTTGCAAATAGACAGATGTCCATTCAAATGTCTATTCAGAAGTCTATTCGCAAAATCATGTATATGCCTGCAGAAGAGTCTGATATCGTTTATAGAGATTCGAATAGAGAGCTGTCCATTCAAAAGTCTATTTAGAAGTCTATACGCAAAATTATTAAGAATGTGTCTGAAGTGTATTATAAAGTTGCGAATAGACAAATGTCCATTCAAATGTCTATTCAGAAGTCTATTCAGAAGTCTATTCGCAAAATCATGTATATGCATTCAGAATTAGGTCTGTGAAGTTAGCTATCTATTGTCTATTCTCTATTCAAAAGTCTATTCGCACAATAGACAGCTATGTATTGAGAAATCTATTCATTCAGAAATCTATTCGCATTTACTGTATACATAGGCATAGGTAAGTTCAAAAATCTGTACAAAAATCTGTTCACAAAATGCCGAAAAGACAGCTGTCTATTCGGAAATCTATTCAGAAGTCTATTCGAAAAAAGTCACTAGTGCAATCAAACACATTTAAACGTCTTTTCATAGAATACATAAATAGACAAATGTCCATTCAAAAGTCTATTCCGAAGTCTTTTCGAAAAAAGCCAGTAATGCAATCAAACAGATTTAAAAGTCTTCTCGTGGAATACGCAAAGAGACAAAAGACCATTCAAAAGTCTATTCAGAAGTTTATTCGCAAAAACATAGTGATGCAATCTGAATGAGCAAGATGTCTATTCCCAAAATGCCAGGGACAAATGTCCATTCAAAAGTCTATTCGGATATCTATTCACAAAATCATATATGTGCTTTAAGACTGTGTCTGAAGTCTATTATTAAGTTTGGAATTGACAGATATCCATTCAAATGTCTATTCAAAAGTATATTTGAAAATCTGGTGAATGCGATTGGAATGAGTCAGAAGTCTATTTTAGATTTACAAATAGAGAGCTGTCCATTCAAAAGTTTATTCAGAAGTCTATTCGCAAAATCATATATATGCATAAAGAATGTGTCTGTAGTCTATTTAAAAATTGCAAATAGACAGATGTCCATTTAAATGTCTATTCAGAAGTCTATTTAATTATAGAGTTCGAATAGAGAGCTGTCCATTCAAAAGTCTATTCAGAAGTCTATTCGCAAAATTTGTAAAATGCGTTCAGAATGAGTCAGAACTTACAAACAGTAGCGAATACACTGCTGTCCATTCAAATGTTTATTCAGAAGTCTATTCGCAACATCATATGCATATGCATTTAGAATGTGGCTGAATTCTGATATAAAGTAGCGAATAAAAAGATGTCCATTCAAAGTCTATTCAGAAGTCTATTCGAAAAAATCGGTAAATGCGTTCAGAATGTGTTAGAAGTCTATTATAGAGTTTCCAAAAGAGAGCTGTCCATTCAAAAGTCTTTTCAGAAGTTTATTCGCAAAATCAAATATATGCATTATGAATGTGTCTGTAGACTGTCATAAAGTTGCAAATAGACAGATGTCCATTCAAAAGTCTATTCAGAAGTCTTTTCGCAAAAATCATATATATGCATTATGAATGTGTCTGTAGACTGTTATAAAGTTGCAAATGGACAGATGTCCATTCAAAAGTCTATTCAGAAGTCTTTTCGCAAAAATCATATATATGCATTATGAATGTGTCAGTAGACTGTTATAAAGTTGCAAATAGACAAAGGCCCATTCAAAAGTCTATTCAGAAGTCTATTCACAAAATCTGGTAAATGCGTCCATAATGATCCAGAAGTCTATTATAGATTTTCGAATAGAGAGCTGTCCATTCAAAAGTCTATTCAGAAGTCTTTTCGCAAAAATCATATATATGCATTATGAATGTGTCTGTAGACTGTTATAAAGTTGCAAATAGACAGAGGCCCATTCAAAATCTATTCAGAAGTCTATTCACAAAATCTGGTAAATGCGTCCATAATGATCCAGAAGTCTATTATAGATTTTCGAATAGAGAGCTGTCCATTCAAAAGTCTATTCAGAAGTCTTTTCGCAAAAATCATATATATGCATTATGAATGTGTTTGTAGACTGTTATAAAGTTGCAAATAGTTGTAAAATGCGTTCAGAATGAGTCAGAACTTACAAACAGTAGCGAATACACTGCTGTCCATTCAAATGTCTATTCAGAAGTCTATTCGCAACATCATATGCATATGCATTTAGAATGTGGCTGAATTCTGATATAAAGTAGCGAAAAGAAAGATGTCAATTCAAAGTCTATTCAGAAGTCTATTCGAAAAAATCGGTAAATGCGTTCAGAATGTGTTAGAAGTCTATTATAGAGTTTCCAAAAGAGAGCTGTCCATTCAAAAGTCTTTTCAGAAGTTTTTTCGCAAAATCAAATATATACATTATGAATGTGTCTGTAGACTGTCATAAAGTTGCAAATAGACAGATGTCCATTCAAAAGTCTATTCAGAAGTCTTTTCGCAAAAATCATATATATGCATTATGAATGTGTCTGTAGACTGTAATAAAGTTGCAAATAGACAGATGTCCATTCAAAAGTCTATTCAGAAGTCTTTTCGCAAAAATCATATATATGCATTATGAATGTGTCTGTAGACTGTTATAAAGTTGCAAATGGACAGATGTCCATTCAAATGTCTTTTCTGAAGTCTTTTCGCAAAAATCATATATATGCATTATGAATGTGTCTGTAGACTGTTATAAAGTTGCAAATAGACAGATGTCCATTCAAAAGTCTATTCAGAAGTCTTTTCGCAAAAATCATATATATGCATTATAATTGTGTCTGTAGACTGTTATAAAGTTGCAAATGGACAGATGTCCATTCAAAAGTCTATTCAGAAGTCTATTCGCAAATTCTGGTAAATGCGTCCATAATGATCCAGAAGTCTATTATAGATTTTCGAATAGAGAGCTGTCCATTCAAAAGTCTATTCAGAAGTCTTTTCGCAAAATCAAATATATGCATTATGAATGTGTCTTTAGACTGTTATAAAGTTGCAAATAGACAGATGTTCGTTCTAAAGACTATTCAGAAGTCTTTTCGCAAAATCTGGTAAATGCGTTTAGAATGAGTCAGAAGTCTATCATACAGTAGCGAAGACACAGCTGTCAATTCAAAAGTCTTTTCAGAAGTCTATTCGCAAAAAATTACAATGCAATCAAACAGATTTAAAAGTGTTTTCGTGGAACACGCAAAGAGACAAATGTCCATTCAAGAGTCTTTTCAGAAGTTCATTCACAAAAACATAGTAATGCAATCTAAATGTGCAAGATGTCTATTCCTGGAATGCAAAGCGACAGATGTCCATTCAAAAGTCTGTTCGGATCTCTTTTCAAAAGTCTTTTTGCGAATATATAGCTATGCATTCAGATTGTTCCTGAGATTCATTCGCGGGGTTTGAATCGACAGCTGTTTATTCGGAGGTCTTTTCAGAAGTCTATTCGAAAAAAATTATAAAGCAATCAAACTGATTTAAAGTCTTTCTTTGAATACTTAAAGAGACAAATGTCCATTCGAAAGTCGATTCAGAAGTTTAATCACAATAACATGGTCATGCAATCTGAATGTGCAAGATGTCTATTCTCGGAATGCAAAGCGACAGATGTCCATTCATAAGTCTATTTGGATCATTATTTTTTAAAAGTCTTTTCGCGAAAATATAGCTATGCATTCAGATTGTCCCCGAGGTTCATTCGTGGGATGTGAATAGACAGCTGTATATTCGGAAGTCTTTTCAGAAGTCTTTTCGAAAAAAAGTATATTCAAAAGTTCATTCGCAAAATCATTCATATGCATATAGAATGCGTCACAAGTCTATTATTGAGTTGCGAATAGACAGCTGTCCATTCAAATGTCTATTCAGAAGTCTTTTCGCAAAATCTTTTTTATGCATTTAGAATGTGTCACAAGTCTATTATAAAGTGGCGAATAGACAGCTGTCCATTCAAATGTCTATTCAGAAGTCTATTCGCAAAATCTTTTATATGCATTAAGGATGTGTCAGAAGTCCATTATAGAGTTGCGAATAGACAGCTGTCCATTCAAATGTCTATTCAGAAGTCTATTCGCAAAATCTTATTATGCATTTCGAATGTGTCACATGTTTATTTTAGAGTTGCGAATATACAGCTGTCCATTCATATGTCTATTCAGAGGTCTTTTTGCAAAATCAAGTAAATGCTTGTAGATTGTGTCAGAAGTATATGAAAGGATTGCGATTAGACAGCTACCCATTCATATGCCAATTCTGAAGTCTGTTCGCAAACAGTAGCTTTTATTCAGTATGTAGCAAAAGTCTTTTAATAAAGTTACTTTTTGTAAAGTGTTAAAATAACATTTTCAAATTATTTATCAGAAATTTTATATGCCAAATCATTCATATGCATTTTTAATGTGTCGGAATAATTTTCTGGGTTAGTGAATTGACATGCTCTTTGAAGCACTCAGGTCTAATTTTTTTTCTATTTAAAGCAATACTTCTATTTTTCTCCTGGTAGTTAGTCTTCTTTCGGTAGCTGATTTTGTTTTAAAATAAAGTCCAACGGACTTTCAGAGACAACTACTGGCATGAGATAAATTCTTCTAATTGATTTAGTCTACCTTTTTCCTTTCGGTTATGAATACATTTACATTATATATACTACAAGCACGAACCTGTGCGAAAACACCAAGATTGACGTCACGCTGTAGCACCGTCAAAAAAATTAACAAAATGGTGTAAAATTGTGTTTCTTATAAAACAAAAATAATCATTTAAACAGGCTTTATCACTTAAAACCCGGGTCGATAGCGCAGTTGGTAGCGCGCCGGGATTTGGATACTCGTGCCCGAGGGGGTGCGGGTTCGAATCCCACCCGGGGAGGTCATACCCTTCAATGAAAATTTGACAATAATGTCGATTTTCCTCCATTGATTAGATAATATGGAGAAGTTTCCGGCCTTGTGGAAGGGTAGGTGAGTACTGGTTATAGACAATGGTCCAGGAGAGCTAGGTTAGGTGCGCTAGACGCCGTGAAATGACCTAAATTGTGTTGATACGGCGTTAACTCCAATAAATTTATAAATTTATCGCTTAAATGTAAATTGGTGACTTAGTAGTTTTGTTTTGGCGCTTATTTTTCTTGTGGATAATAACAATTTGTTTACGATTTAATATGAAATTCAAAGGTTTTTCTGCCTACAAGCTTCGAAATATTAGCATGTCTCAATCAATGGCGCGTCCTCGAATAAAACCAGCACTGGTTACCGAATTTGCAATTGCACTTGTGTAATCAACGGTTCCAGTAATCTTGTTTGAACCAGGCTTTACCGGCTCGACTTGGTTTACAGAATCTGCAAGAAATCGACGATATGAAAAGGCAAATTCGATCTTCATCTAAAATTGCGGAAACATTCGGGAGATTCATTTATGTTTACGAGAGTTAAAAAACTAACTTAGTTCAGGCAAAACCACGCAAACTTCAGTAGACATGGCAGGTCTATCACAATTTCATCTGACACATTCTGAATGCATAAATATAGTTTTGCGAATAGACTTCTGAAAAGACATTTCAATGGACAGCTGTCTATTCGCTACTCTATAATAAATGTCTGACGCATCCTAAATGCATTAAAATAATTTGCAAATAAACTTCTGAATAGACTTTGAATGAACAGTTCTCTATTCGAAACTCTAAAATAGACTTCTGACACATTCTGAACGCATTTACCAGATTTTGTGGATAGACTTCTGAATAGACTTTTGAAAGAACATCTGTCTATTCGCTACTTTATAATAGACCTCAGACAAATTCTTAAAGCATATATTAATATGATGTTACGAATAGACTTCCGAAAAGTCTTTTGAATAGACAGCTCTATATTCGAAAATCTATAATAAACTTCTGGATCATTATGGACGCATTTACCAGATTTTGTGAATAGACTTCTGAATAGACTTTTGAATGGACATCTGTCTATTTGTAACTTTATAACAGTCTACAGACACATTCATAATGCATATATTTGATTTTGCGAAAAGACTTCTGAATAGACTTTTGAATGGACAGCTGTCTATCCGAAATCTATAATAGACTTCTGGATCATTATGGACGCATTTACCAGATTTTGCGAATAGACTTCTGAATAGACTTTTGAATGGACATCTGTCTATTTGCAACTTTATAACAGTCTACAGACACATTAATAATGCATATATATGATTTTTGCGAAAAGACTTCTGAATAGACTTTTGAATGGACATCTGTCTATTTGCAACTTTATAACAGTCTACAGACACATTCATAATGCATATATTTGAATTTTGCGAAAAGACTTCTGAAAAGACTTTTGAATGGACAGCTCTCTATTCGAAAATCTATAATAGACTTCTGGATCATTATGGACGCATTTACCAGATTTTGTGAATAGACTTCTGAATAGATTTTGAATGGGCCTCTGTCTATTTGCAACTTTATAACAGTCTACAGACACATTCATAATGCATATATATGATTTTTGCGAAAAGACTTCTGAATAGAATTTTGAATGGACAGCTCTCGATTCGAAAATCTATAATAGACTTCTGGATCATTATGGACGCATTTACCAGATTTTGTTAATAGACTTCTGAATAGACTTTTGAATGGACATCTGTCTATTTGCAACTTTATAACAGTCTACAGACACATTAATAATGCATATATATGATTTTTGCGAAAAGACTTCTGAATAGACTTTTGAATGGACATCTGTCTATTCGAAAATCTATAATAGACTTCTGGATCATTATGGACGCATTTACCAGATTTTGTGAATAGACTTCTGAATAGACTTTTGAATGGACATCTGTCTATTTGCAACTTTATAACAGTCTACAGACACATTCAAAATGCATATATATGATTTTTGCGAAAAGACTTCTGAATAGACTTTTGAATGGACATCTGTCTATTTGCAACTTTATAACAGTCTACAGACACATTCATAATGCATAAAAATGATTTTTGCGAAAAGACTTCTGAAAAGACTTTTGAATGGACAGCTCTCTATTCGAAAATCTATAATAGACTTCTGGATCATTATGGACGCATTTACCAGATTTTGTGAATAGACTTCTGAATAGACTTTTGAATGGACATCTGTCTATTTGCAACTTTATAACAGTCTACAGACACATTCAAAATGCATATATATGATTTTTGCGAAAAGACTTCTGAATAGACTTTTGAATGGACATCTGTCTATTTGCAACTTTATAACAGTCTACAGACACATTCAAAATGCATATATATGATTTTTGCGAAAAGACTTCTGAATAGACTTTTGAATGGACATCTGTCTATTTGCAACTTTATAACAGTCTACAGACACATTCATAATGCATAAAAATGATTTTTGCGAAAAGACTTCTGAAAAGACTTTTGAATGGACAGCTCTCTATTCGAAAATCTATAATAGACTTCTGGATCATTATGGACGCATTTACCAGATTTTGCGAATAGACTTCTGAATAGACTTTTGAATGGACATCTGTCTATTTGCAACTTTATAACAGTCTACAGACACATTCATAATCCATATTTATGATTTTCGCGAAAAGACTTCTGAATAGACTTTTGAATGGACATCTGTCTATTTGCAACTTTATAACAGTCTACAGACACATTCATAATGCATATATATGATTTTTGCGAAAAGACTTCTGAATAGACTTTTGAATGGACATCTGTCCATTTGCAACTTTATAACAGTCTACAGACACATTCATAATGCATTTATATGATTTTTTGCGAAAAGACTTCTGAATAGACTTTTGAATGGACATCTGTCTATTTTCAACTTTATACCAGTCTACAGACACATTCATAATGCATATATATGATTTTTGCGAAAAGACTTCTGAATAGACTTTTGAATGGACAGCTCTCTATTCGAAAATCTATAAAAGACTCTTGGATCATTATGGACGATTTTACCAGATTTTGTGAATAGACTTTTGAATAGATTTTTGAATGGACATCTGTCTATTTGCAACTTTATAACAGTCTACAGACACATTCAAAATGCATATATATGATTTTTGCGAAAAGACTTCTGAATAGTTTTTTGAATGGACATATGTCTATTTGCAACTTTATAACAGTCTACAGACACATCTATAATGCATATATATGATTTTTGCGAAAAGACTTCTGAAAAGACTTTTGAATGGACAGCTCTCTATTCGAAAATCTATAATAGACTTCTGGATCATTATGGACGCATTTACCAGATTTTGCGAATAGACTTCTGAATAGACTTTTGAATGGACATCTGTCTATTTGCAACTTTATAACAGTCTACAGACACATTCATAATCCATATTTATGATTTTCGCGAAAAGACTTCTGAATAGACTTTTGAATGGACATCTGTCTATTTGCAACTTTATAACAGTCTACAGACACATTCATAATGCATATATATGATTTTTGCGAAAAGACTTCTGAAAAGATTTTTGAATGGACATCTGTCCATTTGCAACTTTATAACAGTCTACAGACACATTCATAATGCATTTATATGATTTTTTGCGAAAAGACTTCTGAATAGACTTTTGAATGGACAGCCGTCTATTCGCTACTCTATAACAGTCTACAGACACATTCATAATGCATATATATGATTTTTGCGAAAAGACTTCTGAATAGACTTTTGAATGGACAGCTCTCTATTCGAAAATCTAAAATAGACTTCTGGATCATTATGGACTCATTTACCAGATTTTTTTGCGAATAGACTTCTGAATAGACATTTGAATGGACATCTGTCTATTTGCAACTTTATAACAGTCTGCAGACACATTCATATTGCATATGTATGATTTTTGCGAAAAGACTTCTGAATAGACTTTTGAATGGACAGCTCTCTATTCAAAAACCTATAATAGACTTCTGGCTCATTCTGAATACATTCACCAGATTTTGCGAATAGACTTCTGAATAAATCTTTCAATGGACATCTGTCTATTTACAATTTTAAAATAGATTACAGACACATTCTTTATGCCTATATATGATTTTTCGAATAGACTTTTGAAAAGACTTTTGAATGGATATCTGTTTGATTGCATTACAGGCTTTTTTCGAATATACTTCTGAATGGACTTCCGTCCTTGCTTATACATTATATTGCAAATAGACTTCTGAATAGACTTTTGAATCGACATATATCTATTCGCAACTTAATTAAAGACTTCAGACGCATTCTAATTGCATATATATGATTTAGCAAATTAACTTCTGAACAGACTTTTGAATGGATAGCTGTGTATTCATTACTGCATAATAGACTTCTGACTCATTCTGAAAGCATTTACCAGATTTTGCGAATAGACTTCTGAATAGACATTTAAATGGACAGCTCTCTATTCGAAATTCTATAAAAGACTTCGGAATAGACATTTGAATGGACATTTGCATCTTTACGTATTCCACGAAAATACTTTTAAATCTGTTTGATTGCATTACTGGCTTTTTTCAAATAGACTTCGGAATAGACTTTTGAATGGACATTTGTCTATTTATGTTTTCTATGAAAAGACTTTTAAATATGTCTGATTGCACTAGTAACTTTTTTCGAATAGACTTCTGAATAGATTTCCGAATAGACAGCTGTCTTTTCGGCATTTTGTGAACAGATTTTTGTACAGATTTTTGAACTTACCTATGCCTATGTATACAGTAAATGCGAATAGATTTCTGAATGAATAGATTTCTCAATACATAGCTGTCTATTGTGCGAATAGACTTTTGAATAGAGAATAGACAATAGATAGCTAACTTCACAGACCTAGTTTGTAACACAATTGCTGAAAAGCATGAAATACGTTGCTTGCGGCGGTGACATTTTGATTGTACCACAGGGGTCAACCCAAATATCTGAATTCCGGATATTGTCCATTGTACCGTCATGGTGTTTTCATCCCATAAATTAATTAATGATTAAATTAAAGATGTATTCTGTTGTGTTGTGTTGTGTTGTGTTGCGTTGCGTTGCGTTGCGTTGCGTTGCGTTGCGTTGCGTTGCGTTGTATTGTATTGTATTGCGTTGCGTTGCGTTCTGTTCTGTTCTTCTCTGCTCTGCTCTGCTCTGCACTGCTCTGCTCTGCTCTGCTCTGCACTGCTTTGCTCTGCTCTGCTCTGCTCTGCTCTGCTCTGCTCTGCTCTGCTCTGCTCCGTTCTGTTTTACTATGTGTATTACATTAAAGGTTAAAGGGTATACGTCGGTATATATATATCGACCCCACAAGTATGGTTTCAAATAGACCGATACCCCGTAGATGGTCATATGTATTAATATATATATATATACCATCTACGGGGTATCGGTCTATTTGAAACCATACTTGTGGGGTCGATATTTCGTACGGGGCATATATCAGACCTCGCAATTCTAGCACCTTTTAAATGATGTAGGGGGGTGTAGGGTACCCTACTAAAATAGTGTGCATAAGGCGGTTTTAATAGTGAATGGTATATGCCCCATTAATGTGTATAATTTTTATGGGGTATTATATTTCTTGTCATATTGAAGTCACCTATTTTGAAATTAAATATATAGTTGATATACATAACTTAGTACCCCTTAGGTCTGTTGTTTGGTAATGTTCAATAAATGCCTACATAGTGGCATATATCGAAACCAACTATACGAAATATTGCCACACAAGTCGGTCTTATATATGGGCCCCGTAGGTGGTCGTATGTCTAAATATATATATATTCTTTGATTGACAATATAACAAAAATATTAAAAAAGTTTATGTGTATTGTGTCATGAATAAAGTATGCATGCCTAAATCGTAACATAACGTACCATAAATTAGATAGGCTAACCATTAAATGAGAATATGTTGTCATTTTGGAAGAATGACCAACAAAATACTATGTAGTATTTGAAATGTATGTCTGTTAATCTTTGAGTTATTAAGTATACACTTTCAACAAATAATAGTTGTTTGCTAAGAATGGGACTAATCACTTGGTCATTAGTTAAAAACCAGCGGTTCGATTTAAGTAAAACCTGAACTGCTAATTTAATAACTCGCAAATTCGAAATTCTTCTCAGCACAAAAGCCGAAAATGGTCAGTTAGTATTTTATTAGCTCAGACTTTCCGATGGAATTATAATATTAAGGTGTAGCAGACGTTGTCATCAGTGTCCGGAAGTTGTACACGAGATTTAACAGTTTAGAAGCGGTGTTACATTAAATAGCACCATGTAATTTGATACAAACTTTAATATAACTTACAAACTGAAAGTCATGAAAAACTAATAAAAATGACGGGACCAGAAAATCTCAATTGCGATTGGATAGTTCATCATTGTTCGGATGTGTTCGGTCGTGATGCTTACTAAAGGAAACAATTAATAAAGTATGTTGGTCATTAGGACATTTATACTGTTTTAATAACCCTCCATTTTGAAGATCTTAAGGAAATCAGTGTCTAATTTCATTTCCTATTCAACTTTTCATGATTTCACGACTATGATTAGACTCGGAGATCTAATTTCTCCCCGATTTTTAAGACAGCCCCGATCTCGTGGCATACTCATCCATTCTGTGAGGAAATAATGTCAGAATTTTATCTCGTGAATTGAGTCTTGCCACGTGACCTCAGGTGCGAACGGCGGATAGTTTACCGTATCTATCATTGAGGAACAATGCCGAAGTATTCCGAATATGGTCAGTTATTAATGATAGCGGCGGTTGGAACGGACGTCACAAAAATGATCGGGTAATTCACGCGCCGCTTTAAGATAGAAAATATTCTTAATTACAAGATGGAACTGAAACCAAATTACGGTTCAATAAGATATTGATAAAAATAATCATGATTTTAATAAAGGAAATCCACAAAAATACCTCAGAGGCACTTCCGTTAAAGGTAGGAAAAAATATCTTCGAATGTTTTTTAAACGGAACTGAACGGCGTTGCATTCGACCAACTAAACACGGTTATTCTTGGATATTATTGTTCAATATTAAAACAATATTATATTCAATTTGTTGCAGAAATAACAAGGACAAATTACTATTGTTTATGGTTCGAATATCTTTGCTGAATGCTTGTATGTCTGTATTGTATCATACCGAAAACTATCCGGATACCTTTTATGGTTGTGTGTATGTACTATTAGCAGCCATTATATACAGTACCCACCAAAAGTTTGGAGACATTTTCAGATTTTAGGCCTATTGAATAGCTTTTAGCTAACAATTGATAACTGTTTATTTTGAAATGCTTTGCAGTTTTGCATTATTTTTTTGGTGATGATTATTATTATAACAGAGACAATAAAAATAGAAAAAAAACTTTGTTATAGAAAATTATTACAATAATCATGGTTTTGATGGCTTTGTGATGTCAGATGCTGAATCTTATAGAGTTTTGCATTCATGAAATTTGTTCTCATTTTATAATAAAACATACTTAAATATATTAAAATAATGTTTCTACAAAAGTAATCGTCAAAATTCAAGAACTGTAGCGAATTTCTTTTGTCTCCAAACTTTTGTTGGGTACTGTATTTCTATTTTCTTAATATAAACTCCCATGAATAATTAGAACGTGTAATTCGAGAAATAAAAGTATTGTTCTGTTCTGACCTGTTTCATTTCTATTAGAATAATCACTTGTGTATTCAATATGAATATGAGATAAATTTAGAAAAGTTAAGATTTTGTTATACAAATCCAAGGACTGATAAATGCGTGCTGGATGTCGTTAGTGGCCAATTCCATATTTCATAATAAAAAAAACTAACAATAATGATCTCAACGTGGGTGCCTGATAAACGTGATTAGCCTTTAATTTATACATTAGATACAAAATTAAACATATTTTTTCCTTAAAATCTGACCATCCTTCATTTTTTCATAGTTAAAACAAAAAGTTGATTTCAGGGTATATCTGCCATGTGAAGATTCCACACTTTACAGTTAGAAAATGCATTCTTCGCAATCCAAAAAAATGTCGTTGTTTTTTTATTTTGATTTACAATTTTATCGTAAGTTTTTGCCCGAAATTTTTATCTGGGTTATTGCGATTCAAGAGTAAAAATATACGATGGACAGGATCGGTTAATGAGGCAAAGTAGGCGTAAAACAAAAGTTATAAAAAAATAATACGATAACTACGGCGTCACCGCTACATTAATTATTTCAAGAATTTATTCTCTACTAATAGCTCCAATAAATTTATATTTGATTATTAAATGCCCAATCATGAAAAATGATATACATTACAGTTACTATGCGGGTATTATAATGATTACAGTGATGACATAAAGAAGAACAAATTAATACACTGATCGATGGTAGTTATTAAGTCAAAAAATAAAATGTTCTGAAGTTTGGATTCTTCAATTATCTTAATTTAAATCGATTATATAAAGTTTATTTCCTCCAGAATTGAAAATACAAATATGGTATAATCATGAACATGAACAAAAGATAATATAGATGCAACAAGAGCTGTCAGAGGAGACAGCATGCTCAACTAAGTAAGTATTTGTCACTGGAGATGTGGTTGATGATAAGGAACATACACGTTTTAAAATTGAAAACATAACTTTAACGAATTTAAAGTAAAAATAAATTAAAGAAATTTCTAAGTTCAAGGGGAGATAATTTTGAAAAAAATGTATTTGGAGTTATGAACCTTGGTACATGAGATGTTGTTGATAATAAGGAACATACATTTAAAGTTTGAAGTCAATACCTAAAAAATAAAACAGTTTCAGTAAAAACAACCATTTTTTAAAGAAAACTCTAAGTTCAAGTGGAGATAATTCAGAAAAAAATGTATTTGGAGTTATGAACCTTGTCACATGAGATGTGGTGAATAATAAGGAACATATATTTAAAGTTTGAAGTTGATACCATAAGAAATAAAAAAGTTATAATAAAAAATATTTTACTGCACAAAAACTTTTATCAGAAATGTGGATGCGGACGCTGACGCTAGGGCGAGTAGGAGAGCTCTGTTGAACCTTGTTTTTCACAACCCTTGTTTTTCACAACTTGTGAAAAACGCGGCCGCAATTTTCACAACTTGTGTGAAAAACACGTTAGCATACAAATTTCATAAGAGCATAGAAACGCATTTTTCACAACTTCAAATGTGACAAAAAGTGTTTGAAAGTATTGAGTTTTTTGGTACCAACGCGTTTTTCACACATTTCATTTTTAAGTTGCCAGTCGTGAGTAAATAAGTAGTTGGGTTATAAGGAAGAAAATTATTTATTTTCGTGTCATGTGTTATGACAACATTACAAAAATAAAAAGAGTATTTACAGATGAAACCCCGACCCAGACGGACTGTAAGTCACCAACTGCTCACATGATAGGTACATGTATGTACAAAATAAAGTCAAATATATGATATAAATACATGAACATACAGATTAACAGTATCAAGGGTATACGACGTATAGTTGAATAGAACAGAACAGAGCGAAAACTTTATTTAACCAAAGTTTTATATAGCATGGCATTATTACAGTATTGATTTTCTTCAAAACCTCGCCATTTTAAAGATCTATTTGAAAATTCCATTCATAATTCATTATAAGCACTGCAATGAAGTAAATAGTGAGTCTCTGGTTCTATAGAGCTTTTGTCGATTAAAACAAAGATTGTCAAGTATTATAGTAACAAATACTTTAGTTGAACAAATGATACTTATAAATCGTTCAACAGTCTGCTGTGAAAGTGACATAATTTTAGAAAAGTTAAAGAGGAACATTGAATTACACTATCGAAAGTAGGATGCTAGGGCCTAAGTGCTTACTAGAGGCATTATAGTAATTACTGAGGACAATGAAACTGTAAATTGTAATTGTGCTTGAGCAGTTGCGATGGACCTCGAGGCGATTGCTTTGGATACAAAACTTGGTTATACAGACAATATAACAGTACCATTGGTCATGTGTGCTCATGTACCTTAAGATGGCTTATCTATGTGCTAGAGTGGTTGCTTGAACCTAAAGGTGGTTAAATAATGCGTAATACCGGCTTATTGAAGACCTTGGTGTGTTGTGACATCTTGCGTCCATATTACGACGTCAACCATTTAAATAAAATATTAATTTTGAAAATAACTATAACATTAGTTTTGTTATCATATACTTTAAGATATACAATGATATTGACCCATGTTGTGAAAATTGCGTTAGGACTAAAAATCGAAAAAAATGTCTAACGTAATTTTCACAATGCTCATTTGTGAAAAACGCGTACGCAATTTTCACAACTTGTGAAAATTACTAACGTGATTTTCACAAGTTGTGAAAATTGCGGCCGCGTTTTTCACAAGTTGTGAAAAACACGGGTTGTGAAAAACAAGGTTCAACAGAGCTCTCCATTTGCTTCGTAAAGTCGAGCTAAAAAGTATATATAAATACATGTAGATGAAAGAAATGATTACATAAAAAATATGATGCTTAGCTCGTTTTGTATGCCGAATGGACTTTATATAGACATTGTCCATCTAAAAGTAAGAATTTGGTATTCACAAGTCGTCCAAATTCGCACGTGATTTGTAAAATTATACACTTAATTATCTATCTATTTTTTGACATCGTCGATATATCGCAAATGCTTGGAACTCTTCATCTAATTTATTGCAAATCATTCATGAAACTTAAGCTCAGGGTTTTATTAATTTATTCATATACTTGTATATGGTTGTAGTCCTATATATAAGACCCTGCCGTAACAGAATAATGTCCCAATGTGAAATGAGTTACGGAGGGTCTTATATGTAGGACTAATATGGTTGCAGAATTAATGACACCATATTATTAAAAAGATTACCCTACTTAATGAAATATTTATTAATTTAAAATAGGTGATATGATAATATATACTTTGTACAGCTTATAGTTAATCTTGTATATATTGTAGTAGAGATCGTGACAAACGTCCCTCATTATTTTCTTCATTGATCATATATCTGTAACAAAGATCAGTCAATTACTCAACTTTGGGTTCCATTTACAACAAAATTAAACAGCTTTTCTGACCATTGTAATTATTGCTAGCTTATTAATATAACTTCTATCGCGTTTATCTACACGTTTTATGTAATTAGGAATAGTTCAAAGCTAATTCTTTTCTCACGAAGTGTGCCTATTTGACAACCGCTGTGGTAATTAAGTCTGCGGCTATTTGACAACCACTGGGGATAATTAGGATAGTATCGGATAATACTGAAACCTTTGTGAGCTCAGGTTTAAATCTGTCATTCACGATCGTTTTACATTGTTCCAAGTAAATGCGTTATTGATATAAAATAATGTTATTTTATTTAATGGTAAATGACTTTATGTTCGTTTATACTTGTATATACTTACACAACCTCGGTAAAGTTAACTAAGGGTATTATTCGTATTCGTTTTCGATGCATTTAAACTACTCATTGATCAAACTACTGAATACATTCATATAAGACTTTTTGTTTGTTTGTTTGTTTGTTTGTTTTGTTGGGCTTAACGCCGTGGCAACACATTTATTGGTCATATAACTGCGGTCAGTCAACCTACTCACTCCTTCTGGAAAGGCGAAATCTCTGGATTTCGCTGTTAACCAACTACTAAGCGCATACTTTCGCCAGTGACTGACAACTGCCCTACATAATTAAAAATCATTGGTAGGGGGGAGAATGGTCGTAGAAATAATTTCATGTCCAAGCTCCACGAAAGTATGCCCCGCCCGGGAATCGAACACACGACCCCTCGATCAGTAAGTAGGCTTGTGTGCTACCAACTGAGCTAGCCGGGCGGCTTTAAGACTTTTTGAGAACGAGTACAATTTTTATCAACACATCTATCTGATAGATTCTACATCTCTGTTCCAAGAGTCGATCATTTTCTGTTGATTGACAACTATAAATCCATTCTCGTACCCAGAGTCTAGTAGGATTCTCAATGTAGGATCTTACTAGACTCTGGGAACGAGAATGCTATAAATCATTTTGCATTCACTTATTCTCTTTTAAGTTATTAACAATACTGTAAAATAATGCTATAGCTTTTCTTCGTGAAAATTAGTGTTGTTATGCAAAAGTTCGTTAAAATACCTACTTCAAAACTTATTGCAATTTATAGTGATTTTTTCCATACATGTTAAATTCCTCCTGCAAATAAGGCATATTCATTACTTGTGTTTAAATTGTCTGGACGAGAAATATAATCATTATTATAATTATGCTTACTACTGAAGTAGTTCCCGGATCAAATGTTCATGTTAAGGAAGATACAAATAGCAACAACAACATCATCACCAATAGTTGTTCGAACAGAATTAATTTCATTCAAAACCCCTTCCCTAGAATTATAATGATTAAAATGACGGTACATGTTAACAAAAGGTTACCATTATTATAAGCTGGTTTATATTAACTCGTCTACAGAACACAACAGAACTTACTTAACTTAACTTTACAGTTTTTAATCGTCAGTCAGTCAACCCATGCTTCATTACGACGATTTTATTTTGTAAACAAAGTAAGAATTTAAAATCAATCAGGTAGATAAAAATGAATAGAATGAAATTATTTCAAAGAATTAATTAACGTAAGTAGCCTACCTGTTTCCTTACGGTTGTATGGAATCAATCATTGCCAGGATTGTTTTCCTTTGTGACAAAATACAGGTTATCCCCAGTTCTTTTAAACGGAACTTTGAATAATTATAAATGTATATTTTACATGTAAGCCATAGAATTCTATAACCAGGGTCGATAGCGCAGCTGGTAGCGCATCGGGATTTGGAATCTCGTGTCCTGAAGGGGGTACGAGTTCGAATCCCATTCGGGGAGGTTATACCCTTCCATGAAAATTTGACAATAATGTCAATTTTCCTCCATTGCTAAGATAATATGAAAAAGTTTCCGGCCTTGTGGAAGGGTAGGCCAGTACTGGTTATAGACATGGGTCTAGGAAAGCTACGTTAGGTGCGCTGGACGCCGTTAATGACCAAAATTGTGTTGAGACAGCGTTAAACCCAGTAAAAAAATATAAAAAATATAGAATGTTATAACAAGAACTAGTTTTTACTTGTCTCTCATGATGGTCTACTTAGACATACAAATGGTTTTTTATGGCTTTCTTGACCATTACCATTCTCGTACCCAGTAGTTATTAATCTTGATATCCTCGGGGTACGAGAATGGACTATTACTAACTAAACTTACAGCCTCTATCTGTACAAAAGACCATGGTAACGGGCGTGGCCGAGTGGTTACGACATTGGACTGGTAATCATTAAATAGCCATCTCCGAGTTGGTTCAAATTCCACCCAAAGCCTATTCCGGTGTTCCCTTGAGGCTGAAACTTTATCCTACAAGCTCAGTACGGGGGAACCAGGAAGCGGACTTGCCCGGGTGCGATTAATTTAAGTGGTAAGAACTTATTTCACAATTGAGCTAAAATAAATTAGTATAAAATATACGAAGAATATGCATTATTGTATTTTTCATGCTTGGAATTATGAGACCGGTCAAAACTGGGGCTCAAACCCCGGTTGTCAGGGTTCAAGTCTACTTGATTGTAACCATTGGATTAGCTGTATGACTGCCAGTGTTAAATAACGGACGTACAATAAACACTGGTTCGATGGCGACCCTTGTAACACATCTTACAAAGAACTTGGTATTTAACCTCCAATACAAAGCCATTGGCGCTTTTCACAAAACATCTAACGATAAAAATCATCATAAGACAAAATCAAGAAACATTGATAATTCGGTCAGCTTTTGCCAATCAATTCCAAATAATATTGAATTATGTAGAATATTGTAAACTATATGAATATTATTTTACGGTCAGTTTTATTACCCTTCGGACTTTGAACTACAAAATTATGAAATTGACTTACAATGTATTCCTTCGTAAGAATTTTGTGAAAAGGTGCTCAGAAATCGACAGGTGTTAGGTTTAAAATAAATCCTTTCAGAAATTCAGAGATATTCTTATAAAAGGTAAAATTACATGTACACGACTTTTGTATAGTTACTGACAAATTTGTGGATCTTTAATTGGATATGTTTGCAGTAATAGTATACATATAGGCACGATAAGACAGTTGGTAGCGCACTGTCTATCGTAAAATGGCTTTATTGAAGTGACATGGCGTTTACCAGAGAGAGATAGGATAGGGGAGGTAATAAGAGTATCATTGAAAAAGATACCAGACAGAGTTACTTCCCGTTAAGAATATGTACACGGTCATGCCTACACATTCCATAAAGAATCGACAATGTCTATTTTATTTGTACAAGAAAGTATTACGGAAAAAATAAACATAACCCATTTAACTCAGATAAATGGACAAAACACTTATGTTTCAATTGAACATCATAAACACGTTTTTTATATTGTTCGTTTTTTCTCAACTGTCAAAACATGAATAATTTCACAGTGAATGCATTTGTTATAATTATTGTTGTAATACACTCATGAGTTTCCGAAAGTGTGTATTATGATTGAGTAAAGCTTCTTATGTCGTATGATATGTTTTAGTCTAGATATTTTTAATAACAATTAGGCCGCCAGTACAAAAACAATGCATTCAGTCACTGTGAAATTATTAAAGTTTTGACAGTTGAGAAAAAACGGACAATACTAATTTAGACCCCTGTCAATAAGGATTTATCAATTTCTGTAGAGGCATGTTAGAGGATGCTACAATCCAAATATTTAAGCTCTAGGTCTTGTGGTTTCAGACAAGAATATTTTTTGAAATTTTCTTTTATTGACATGGCAGTGTGAGTTCTACATGAAAATTTTTTGAACAACTTTGAAAGAGCTTTATGAAAGGAACATGTGTAGCAAGTTTCATCAACTTTGGCCAAATGGTTTAGGAGAAGTTATTCAAAGCAATAGTTTATGAGGCACGACAGACACAGGGTAAGAAATAAGCCCTCAACTTCCACAGGTGTATGATACGGGATCAAGAAAGTAATAACACACTAGAACAAAAGCAATAATTTATTGCTAAAAAGCATTCAATAATAATAGCACTTTAATATATATGTATGATAACTACATTGTATATGTAACAAATTAACATCAAATACATTAACTACATGAAGACCAATATATAAAATAATCTAAAAATAAGCTGTGGGTATAAACATTGCGCAGTTAAAAAAATAAGAAAAAATACAAACAAAAAAATATGCTGACTACAAAAATAAGATATTACAGGTACAAACATAATGTGAATTAAAGCAGTGAATAAATGTAAGTTATATTTGAGAATTTTGTACTCAAGAAAGTTGAAAAAATAGAATTTAAAACTTAGAAGTTCGGAGTTAGATCTAATATCACGGTTTTTAAAATTGTGCTATACTAGAAAATAGGATCTCATATAAATGAAATGAGTCTGTTGGATAACAGAAGTGTTATTACATGTACAAATGTATATGCAATAAAAAGAATGGAAATTTGATAAAAATTGTATTCCTATATACTTTATTAGAAATTCATTTTTAATATTCATTACATAAGAAGTGAAGACAGATAAATAGACATACATCAGCAAAATGATAAAAAAATGAGCAAAACTGGATAGCTTTAGAAATAGTACATGTAAAGCTTGTTCACAATGACCTGACACAAGAAGAATAAATTCAATATCATCAATTCACGGGCTTAGCACAAAATGGTCGTAACTCAATTAAAAAGTGAGTTACGATCGTTTTGCGCTAAGCTGTCGAAATGTGTAAGGACTTAAAGCCTTAAAATTGAAATATAAAAAGTTGCCGCTTTAGTAAATACTGCAGCATGTAATGTAAGAATCAATACCAGGTCAAAATGAGCATGCTATACAAACTTACTTGAGCACAAACAAAAAATTACAAGAAACAATAAACTGTTCAAGGACCTACCAACAAATAAAATAGCAATAAAAAGCTACTACCATCTTCTACTTCGGGATGTGATGCAGGATTAGACAAAACGCATATAAAATGTTAGAAGGCCTTACAAATTACTGGCTTGAAGCAATGGGATATATCTAAGTTAGTGTCTGTTTTCATGTTAAGAGGTTGCATGTTACTGAACTTATCAAGACAGCTCTCTAAACTTTTCATTTCAATGATAAACTTATTATCATAATTATAGATAACAAACTATAAAACTAAAGCAATGTTTCTTTGTTTTGTTATGCCCTTTTTCAACAGTCAATCAATTATACACAATTATAGTGGACAGTTAACCTACCCATCATTCCTGGAATACACCAGTACTATATTCAAATTACATTTTTGTAATTCTGTTAAATCAAGAGCCAAAGTCAGTAGACCTCTGGGTTTGTACCCATGAGAGCCAAAGTCAGTAGACCTCTGGGTTTTTTACCCATGAGAGCCAAAGTCAGTAGACCTCTGGGTTTGTACCAATGAGAGCCAAAGTCAGTAGACCTCTGGGTTTTTAACCCATGAGAGCCAAAGTCAGTAGACCTCTGGGTTTGTACCCATGAGAGCCAAAGTCAGTAGACCTCTGGGTTTGTACCCATGAGAGCCAAAGTCAGTAGACCTCTGGGTTTGTACCCATGAGAGCCAAAGTCAGTAGACCTCTGGGTTTTTAACCCATGAGAGCCAAAGTCAGTAGACCTCTGGGTTTGTACCCATGAGAGCCAAAGTCAGTAGACCTCTGGGTTTGTACCCATGATAGCCAAAGTCAGTAGACCTCTGGGTTTTTAACCCATGAGAGCCAAAGTCAGTAGACCTCTGGGTTTGTACCCATGAGAGCCAAAGTCAGTAGACCTCTGGGTTTGTACCCATGAGAGCCAAAGTCAGTAGACCTCTGGGTTTGTACCCATGAGAGCCAAAGTCAGTAGACCTCTGGGTTTGTACCCATGAGAGCCAAAGTCAGTAGACCTCTGGGTTTGTACCCATGATAGCCAAAGTCAGTAGACCTCTGGGTTTGTACCCATGAGAGCCAAAGTCAGTAGACCTCTGGGTTTGTACCCATGATAGCCAAAGTCAGTAGACCTCTGGGTTTGTACCCATGATAGCCAAAGTCAGTAGACCTCTGGGTTTGTACCCATGAGAGCCAAAGTCAGTAGACCTCTGGGTTTGTACCCATGAGAGCCAAAGTCAGTAGACCTCTGGGTTTGTACCCATGAGAGCCAAAGTCAGTAGACCTCTGGGTTTGTACCCATTAGAGCCAAAGTCAGTAGACCTCTGGGTTTGTACCCATGAGAGCCAAAGTCAGTAGACCTCTGAGTTTGTACACTTGATCCTTTATAAGTGAGAGGTTACAATGATTTCAAGTCATTCACATTTATCACTCAATCATGTAAGAGGGTTTGAGGATTAAAATTGTTTGTTACAATGCTGTATATTAACTAAACTATTTTCTGGATTAAATACCATTATAAATCATCAAGATACAACACTGGAGCCCAGCCTTTAAAGAGTTAAAACTATTTCAATGCTAAATGTGTAATAATGTTTCAAATTTAAGGTGTACAAAGATCTAATTAGAAAAAAGAGTAAAACAAATTGAATAGAAGTATCAAGGCAATAGTTTATGCATAGAAAAAAGAAAACAAGGACGTCACATATCTGTTTAAAGTATGATAATAACTAAGACGAGACATTAACTAACTAACAATGAAAATACAGTGAATAATTATACGATAGAACACATGATCTAACAACAGTTTGTTAATAAGGGTCTGTTCTACAGAATTAATTAAGTTGTTAGTATTTAACTTAAGGACATTTTTGAGTGTCTCAACTACAAACTCGTTGCCCTTAACAACAGTTAGTGTTAATTTCACAGAATGTTACACGAATAAAGTACATAATAGTCATATTTACATAAGATGCTCTAATCCTTGATGAAATGTAGAGATTCAGAAACACTGTCTATAGTTAAGTAAAATTTCCATACAACTAGTCTATTCCAAAGACATAGGTACTGGTATCAATGTCTCTGTCCTAACAGATTCTTTCCATTTAGAGTTTAAATGATTTTTGTTCATATTTTGTCATACCATGAAATTTTAAATCTAATATAGTTATTGTAATTACAACATGTGAATGTTCTTTTCATTAGATAAAAAGTCTGAGAGCAGATACACTTAATCATTTGATCAGTAAAAATATGAATCTAATTAAGAAAATGTAAAATGAACAATATCAACTGTATCTTAACACACATAAAGATGATAATGCCTCGAAGTCAATATCAAACATCATATAGCTCGGCTATTACTGTGAAGTAAACAAAGTTAAACAAATATCAAAACAAATATCAATATTGCAGAATATCAATCAATAAAAAATATAAATATTCATTAACAAATTTAATTATGAATGAAAAATATTCTGATGTAAAAATTGCACAATATGCATCGTTAAAGAAGTAATACAAATGTAATAGTTTTCTAAAATAACAACAACATTTCAAACAAACATTGAAGTTGATAATGAAGACTAACAACAGTAATCATGGTTGTCTTCATGACCTAGAGTTTGTTTGTTTGGGTTTTACGGCGCACCAACACAAAAAGGTCATATGGCGCCGAAAACATTTGATGATACTATTAATTCAATCGACAATAATGATTTAAACCTAGAGTTTAGAGTCAAACTTCACCAATATTTGATGACATTTTATTTATATACCAATCTTTTTTAAACCATTGCCATCATCTAGAAAACCATAACAGACCTACAGATGGATTAACCATCAAGTTCACTACTATACTTATACTCTCTCAAATTTTATTTGTGACAGTATAAAAACAGTGGTGCTTTTCACAAAAATTCTTACGAAAAAAATCTTCTAAAGTCAAAAGCAAGAAACGTTAATAATATGCTCATTTTTTGGCTTATCAATTCTAAATATTATAGAATTTTGTTACAATTGTGTATACCTTTTGAATATATCATAGTTATGCTTATTATCCGTCTGACTTTGAAGTGCTAATTATAAGAAACTGACTTACGAAGATTTTTTTTCCTAAGAATTTTTGTGAAAAGCATCCCTGATCTATGATGAATGTAAAGTTTTAAGAAAGCAATATGTGAAAATAGAAACTACAATGTATTATAACTAAACTAAATTACTACATACATAAATCAAACTACAACAATGATGTCCAAGAACAGAGGCATTGTTGGTAAAATTCATATGAAGTGTACTTTATTATCAATAGCTAAATAATATACTTAATTCAATACTTAATAAAGAGCCCTATCTCACTTAATAGTAACAATTGATATAAAGAATTGCAGATTCAAACAATACGAGTCAAAATAAGGAATAATAAGGTTTTCACTTCATATGATCCCCACTTTAGTTAGGTATCCTTTTTTATGTCAAACTTGTATAGAAAAATAACAGCCTGGCAAGAAGGTTAAAATGATAATTTTAAAAAAGGTTTCATTTAAGGGTCTTGTTTTTTGTGGAAGCACAAAGAATTATTTTAGACTTATATTGTAATAGAAAAAATAAAATTAAGTAAAGAGATAAACATTACAAATAACATATTGTAATTATTTTGTATTATAGAAAATAAAAATATGACACAAATTTAAACAGCTTGCCTTTCTATGTATTTCTGTATAGATGCACTGAGACTATACAAGATAAAACACAACAGTCAATATATCTTTTAATGTCCTTTTTCTAAAATAGCTATTTTATACACTGGAAGTCTCTATAGCAAGTTTATTAGAAAACATGTCAATAAAGAGTCCATATTGTCTTCACTGCAACAGTTTATTCAATAAGCATGAAACTTTTGTCTTCAAGTATTGTTCAAAAGTTCCTTTCTATGGTATGGTAAAACTTGCAGCTTATTGGATCCAGGCTTTTCTCCTCTTCTCAAGATATTTATCCAAGGAGTTTCAACTTTAAATGTTTTATTAGTAATCACATTATAAAGTTTGTTCATGTATTTTCATATTTCAAGAGAAAGTTCCACTGCCATGTCTTCTAGATTCAGTAATATAAAAGCTATAAGGTTTTATTAGAGAATGTTATGGAAAATGTTTCGTTATATTATGATGTGCAGCTACAATCAAGCAGATAATATGTTTACATTATATGCAATGTATACAAAATATTGTCAATGACACAATATATAGTAAGAAATAATTGTCGTAAATGTCTTCAGAAATTTTATAATCCTAAATTCAAAAAGCTTAAACAATTTAGACTCTGTATTCCATTAATGTAGCATAACTAGTTGGATCCCCTCCGTAGTTAGCATTTAATGTGACCTTTGCCCCAGAACCATATAGACCAGCCATCTTAACGCGACCTTCCCACATGCCTGTCTGTGGTGAAGACAAGTGGGTCCAGTCGTCTCCCGCTACCACGGCAACAGCTGCTGCCTTAGGTACCAGAACTCTAAACAAGACTTCATCTCCACAGCTAGGTGCCAACGTCAGTGGTGTCTCCATGAAACAGCCCTCTTTCCACTGTGCGTACTGTTTGGGGAATGGATAAACTTGATTCGTGACCTTCTTACAGTTGATGAGATAATTATAAACACCAGGTAGTTGTTGACTTGTATCGCTAGCTGGTATAGAGTACAGTTGTAACTTGTAAAAACCAACAGCTGGTAACGTGACAACAAAGCCAACGACAGAACCTTGCGTCTGTGTGAACACGTAGTCTGGGTAATCTTTGTCTGTCTCAGCATCAATAAGATTGGCTGTGACTCTCATTTCTTGTGCAGTGGAGAACTGTATTTCAACTTGGTTCTTTTCAAGATGGATGACAGGGTCATGATGACTCAGGGTATTAAGACCGAATTCGTTGAACTTTGGTTGGGCGCCAAGGTAACCTCCAGGCAACTTAGGTAACGGCACAGCCTTGACATCTTCCTGGCATTCGATCATATACTGGGCTACATGGAACAAAGTGGTACCTTCAGTTGATGGATCGTTGGCATATATCTCAAGACCAAACTCTCCCCGACCAGGTGCGGTAATATTGAAATATGCCGTATTACCCACAATCCTGTTCATACAATAACCCTCTAGTTCGGAGTCACTACATTTGTTGTTCTTTAATTTTGCCATAAATTGCATCGTCTTGGGAATTCTAAATTGCAATTCAGCTTTGCCATCTCTAGTTAAAACTGTAGCTGTCTGTTGGTAAGTAGCTAAACCATATCTGGAAAAAATCAAAGAAATATTTATTATTACTTGTACAGTAAAAGTTCTAATCCTTGAAATCAAATTCAAAAGAATCAGTGGTGCTTCTCACAAAAATTCTAACGAAAAAATCTTCGTAAGTCAGTTTCATATAATTAGCACTTCAAAGTCAGACGGATAATAATCATAACAATGATATGATAATCAAAAGGTATACACTATTCTACACAATTCTAGAATATTTAGAATTGATAAGCCGAAAAATTGAGCGTATTATTATGGTTTCTTGCTTTTGACGTATGAAGATATTTTTCCTAAGAATTTTTGTGAAAAGCACCACTAGTGTTTGCAATGAACCAAAATAAGATTTGCTGAGTTCATGAAATAAACGTAAAATATCTTCTATTGAAATTGACAAACATTCTCCTTCTTTCATGCAATATAATGAAAATGTAAGATTATGAAAGAGAAAACAATTTCTTACAACTCCCATCATCGTCAGCAACCACAATACTTTCTTCCCTAACACTTCATATGTATTGTGGGCAATTTGACAGGCCATATCTTGTTTTCATGAATATGCAGGGAAGACTAATCTTCTTCCAATGAAATCGCATGTTACAATTAAATACTCTTCAACAACAATGACGTCTTACTGGGATTTTTTTTCCCCGATTTAGACAATTCACTCATGGAGGCTGCCATTTTGAATGGTAAACCAAACCTTCGATAAAAAATGTCACTTCATTCGCTAGTTTTCCACAGTGGTTTCCATGCGGAACCAATGAAACTGCCTCATTAATTATTCATGATTACGAGATTTTCCTAACCAAATGGCCCACGGTACATAACGCAGCATAGCAGAGTAATGTATAGTGTTACATATAAACAAGGATGAACTCCTATACAATGATAAGTAAATCAATAAATCTATAGTGTAACAAATACAATAGTAATGTAGAATTCTAACCAACCTGAAGAAAGCAGCCCCAGGTCCCCAGTTAAGGTAAGCACATGGTGGGAATGGTTCAGGTTCTGGTGAGTTGACTTCTTCTTGTACAATCTTGTATTCACATACCTACAAATATATAGACATCAAGAGCTGATTCTTCTAGAAACCATAAAATTGATAAATCAAAGCGCTGAAGGCACTGAATTTGTTCGGGTTTGAAAAGCGGAATTAGATTTCTGGCTAGGTAGACCAGCACTGTTCCGATTCAAAACACTTTATACAATCGACCTCTAAATACAACAGGTTAACCGGACAGGCAAACACACTACTGATTTTTATCACACAATTACCACAAGTCAAAAGGGTCATTTTTAAAACTATTCAATAACTGCCGCTTAAAAGTTATCATTCATGCACATATATTCTACTACATCTGTATGTAAAATGAATGAAGTCCACTATTGAGACATTCAAAGTCATTTACTACGATCTTTAAACTTTCCTATAGAACCATTCTATAGTCACGAACATATAAAAAACGGCAATCAGCTAAGTTTTCAAGAAAGATCATTTCTAGCAGAAGCCAGGCATTGAATGTGCTCTGATCAATACTTCAAGAATATTTTATGTTTAAATATATGCTTCAATCTTTTACTTCATCTTGATAGGACACCATGATATTTTTTTAGATAATAACATTTACATTTTTACACATAACATTAAATTACATGTAAACAGTTACAGGTAATGGTTTTGATACTCTGGTTTGAATTAACATAACAGAGCAGAACTTAATTGAACGAGGACTGAATATAACAATGTATAATCATATATAGTTGCTTGTAATTTCTAAAACTATAAATATACACATGTCGTGGGGTGGAAATAACTATCAGGAAAGGTGAATACACAAAAAGATACGAGTTGTTGTACAAAAAATCTCAATTATTTTTCTGAAATTTATAATTGTTCCTGATAACACTACATAAATGACTATAAAAAAATTCAAAGCCATATCAAAAGTTCGAAAATTAAACTTGAGACATTGCAGTCATGCCACTTGCGAGAAAGTGCTGACATGCAAAATCATCATTCAAAAAAGAAAGAACTAAAATTTTGTTGCATATACGCACAAATGTGCTTAATTGCTTAAATAAATATATTTGTATTTGTTACAAAAACTTCAAAAAACTTTTCAAATACAACTTAATACAAGTTCAGTCCTTTGTGTGAATGTGTACTAATGTATGTCTAAGTATCGAATTACAAACTGTGTCATGTTGTAACTTAAAACTACATAGAATACCTGTTTGCGATATACAACAGTCTTTGTTGAAGTTTGACCATTGAATAAATATCCTCCAAAATTATTCTATGTATACATGATAGAAACATCCAAAACATAAGTATAGTCCAACAGAATTAACCTGAGCTTGAACTACCTTATTATAATAATTACACACTTCACTTACATTAAATCATGAGTTTCCGTATGCGTGTATATGGTTATATACATGTTTATAACAACCGATGTGACTATAAATCAATTTTTTAAAAGTGGAATGTTATTGTACTTTTAATTTTGGACACATTAGTTTTTGGGGTAAAAAGTGTGCCATCAATATTATGGCACAGATTCAAAGTATTTACTCTTATGAAAACAACATTAATTGTCCAGTACGTGTATTTTGCCGAAAGCATCCGATAAAGCACGATTTACAAACGAAGACAAAATAAACAGTAAATACTGAGTTTAATATATTATTGCATAAAGGTCAAGCTCAGGTTAATTCTGTTGGACTATAAACCAACTTAAATTATGTTGATCAAAAAATTAGAATCAGTAATCAAAACCTGAAGTTAATTTTCTGCACTTATCTCATTCTCTCATATATCAATTTAACATATTACTGAACAAAACTAATCAAATTTAATGACCAAAAACAACACATACTTTTATATTAAATTACTGTTTCGTCATATTCAGGAACTACATTATTCATATGATCAAAGTTAATGGGCCTACACTAAGTATCATGATAAACTAAACATTAATTAAACATGATAAGGCCATGGCATATCGGAATTTTGTTAAGTGTCCGCGTGCGCATATGTTTTAGTCCTCAATCCAATAAAAAAACAAAATTGTTTGTGTAATTTTCTTAAATACAGTAGAGTCTCACCTAACGACCGGTCCGATAATAAGACCAACTACATAATACGAGCAGTTTTTTTAAGACCGGAATTATTTTCTATATATTTCAATAGTCGTGAGGTCCGATAATAAGACCGGTCCGCTATTCCGTAATACGACCGCTTTTTTAGACCCAACCAGTCTAATTGCACTAATTTGGGGTCCAATAATACGACCAGTCTACAGCAGTCGTTGACACGTTGTGTAACAACTTTTTATCGAGTATATACAACTTAATTGATTTTTGACATGTATACAGTTACGTTATACATATGACAAGATACCCATAGTAACCACAAAATAAGTGATAAAACAGCATCAACATTGATCAATAACAAAAGAATTGTTTGTAAATGTAATTGTCAATGATTGCAAATGTTTGACGAAGTGAAACGGCGATTAGTCCCTCAAATCAACTAAACTTCGTTGCGAATTAATTTTTGATAATTTAAGATTAATTAAAAAGAAAGTTAAACAGATGGACTGCGATAATTTATGATTTTTGTTTGATAAATCAAACTTAAATTAGTTAAGAATGCGTTTCGTCTGCTTACGTAAGCGTTCTTACAGAGCGTTCTAAACAAAGAAAACGAAAGTAGAATTTCCTTTACAACTATGTGAAAAGTCGTCTGTCTCATTAATTTGCGTACGGTTTTGAGCAAATATGTTCCAGTTTCGATTATTTTGCATACAAATCTAATTTTAATTTGTTAAAATTAAAATAACTGCCAAAATTAAAATTAAACATAGCATCGTGTCGGAAAGGTATAAACTCCAGTATACGGAACAGCACGATGGGTACTTAGTCCTGGGACGGTACGGACTTGGTGAATTTTGCGGTGACGAAATTAAATTGTCAGTCAGTTTCTTGGTTAGATTAATAATTAACAAAATATCATTAAAAGCATAGGCAGATCTAGCGGGGGGGGGGGGGGGTCAGGGGGGTCTGGATCATCCCCTAGAATTTCCTAAATAGACTTGTCTTATTTACTAAAATACTAAAGTATTTACTGACTTTAAGTCATGAAACAGTTTTTCTCAATGCTTAAAATAGATTTAATGGTTATGTAGTTTTTATTACATAAGTGCTGCATTATTCTGATGAAAGTGTATAATGTGGTTGTGGTTCGACCCCCAAGAAAAAGTTAAGAACCTCCCCCCTTAGAAAAAAATTCTGGATCTGCCCCTGTAAGGACTGTGATTTAAACAGTGTCTGAAATTAATAAGTTAAAAGCAGATGTTTGGAAAAAATAGCATGAGTATTCTTATTTTCTATTTGTACATTGTAACCATTAACAAGACATTTTAACTGTATGAATAGTCACTGGCAACGTTAATAATTTTTGATACCTAACTGTTATACTCAATATATAAATCGGTGGGTTCGCTATTAAGACCGACTCGCTATTAAGACCACTTTCTGTAAGACCGCCAGGTGGTCTTATTAGCGGAATTTTACTGTAGTTATGTTGTTCCAGGATTTGATAACTGGTTTTTCTCAGAAAATACTGATAGTTCCTTGTTACTGTGTATATTATTAATGAAAATATACATGTGTATGTTGTATATACTTTTTTTATAGAATCACTATAATCTCACATTAATGTCATAAACATTCATGTACTACCAGGTACTTATTTGTGTGAATACTAGCTAGAATGGACATTTGTTTTTGGTTTGTGTGTTTTTGTGAATAGGTACCTAGGTTTGTCAAACTTGAGATGACGCTTATCAAATTTGCAATTTGGCATGGCCTAATTTACATCTAGAAAACAATAAACTATCTAGTAATTATCATTTATGTTTTATTATTACATAGACACATGTGTTGTCACACAATATTTAATGTGACGTCATTTATATTTTGATGTTGAAGACATACAAGACTGCTTGGTTCGGTTCCCAGCTATCTTATCGACCCCAGCAGGCTTAAGGGCCATAATCGGCAGAAATAGCAAAAGTCACTGTTTGCTGTGGTATGAGTTTGTAAACAAATTACCTGATATAGTTTTACTCACCTGGGCATAAACATTGTCTTTATTTTCAGGAGTGTCTTCCTTGGCATAAACATACAAGATATAAGAACCTTTCTGTGGAAGGCGGAGTCTAAATGAAGCCACACCTCCTACACTTTCCTGCATGCCATAACGGTTGAGTTTTACTCCTTTGTATTCTTCATCACCATTTTCAAACTAAAAAATAGACAATATATGTTCAGACAATAAACTATATTCAAATGTAGATGAGTCAATGAGGAAAATAACAGATCAATACTGTTGTGTTCATTCTGAGGTACAAATACATTTGTATGGTGATACTAATGTACTCGTACAGAGACTAATAGGATTTAATCTGTTTTAATAACTGATAATTGTGGACGTGTTGTTTGACATCAGACAAATTTTAGGGCTTTTAGGGGATATATGGGACCATTTCAATTGTAGATCGATTTTCTTCAAATAAAAATTATTTTTATGCAGAATAATCCTTTCTAGAGCCGATATTGAAAAAGATTTGACAATCGGGATGTTTTTGTGAGCTTGGTGACGATTTCAAAATTACAACCGTTAAACAGGCGTTAGAGAACTTTTCTCAATATATATGATAATAAGGAAAGGTTGCGTCTGGCACCTGTGGTTCAGTGGTAGTGCACACATTAAGGTATCAAGATGTCCCAGGTTTCAACTCCACCAAGGGCAAAGTTATTTCCTTGACCAAAAATATACTGTGACAGCTTCACTTCACCCTGGTGCAAATCTGTATCTAAGAGGTACGTAAAATTATGTTGCGCCTATGTGTTGGCTGCACTCCATTGAGAAAAACTTCCCAGAGATTGGCAGATAGATACCACTAACCTGATGACCAAGGGTAACAGCTGTATAGTCAATATCGGTGCAATTTAAATATTTCGATGATATGACATTAGAAAGACAACTAGTGTAAATAGACCTGAAATAACACATGGATGTGTATCCTGATTTTAAAGGATAATTACACATGGATGTGTATCCCAATTTAAAGGGTAATTACACATGGACGTGTATCTCGATTTTAAAGGGTAATTACACATGGATGTGTATCTCGATTTTAAAGGTAATTACACATGGATGTGTGTCCCATTTTTAAAGGGTAATTACACATGGATGTGTATCCTGTTTTTAAAGGGTAATTACACATGGATGTGTATCCAGATTTTAAAGGGTAATTACACATGGATGTGTATCCAGATTTAAAAGGGTAATTACACATGGATGTGTATCCAGATTTTAAAGGTAATTACACATGGATGTGTGTCCCATTTTTAAAGGGTAATTACACATGGATGTGTATCCTGTTTTTAAAGGGTAATTACACATGGATGTGTATCTCGATTTTAAAGGGTAATTACACATGGATGTGTATCTCGATTTTAAAGGTAATTACACATGGATGTGTGTCCCATTTTTAAAGGGTAATTACACATGGATGTGTATCCTGTTTTTAAAGGGTAATTACACATGGATGTGTATCCCAATTTAAAGGGTAATTACACATGGATGTGTATCCTGATTTTAAAGGGTAATTACACATGGATGTGTATCTCGATTTTAAAGGGTAATTACAAATGGATGTGTATCTCGATTTTAAAGGTAATTACACATGGATGTGTATCTCGATTTTAAAGGGTAATTACACGTGGATGTGTATCCCGATTTTAAAGGGTAATTACACATGGACGTGTATCCAGATTTAAAAGGGTAATTACACATGGATGTGTATCCAGATTTTAAAGGGTATTTACACATGGATGTGTATCCCGATTTTAAAGGGTAATTACACATGGATGTGTATCTCAATTTTAAAGGGTAATTACACATGGATGTGTATCTCGATTTTAAAGGGTAATTACACATGGATTTGTATCTCGATTTTAAAGGTAATTACACATGGATGTGTATCTCGATTTTAAAGGGTAATTACACATGGATGTGTATCCCGATTTTAAAGGGTAATTACACATGGATGTGTATCCAGATTTAAAAGGGTAATTACACATGGATGTGTATCCAGATTTTAAAGGGTATTTACACATGGATGTGTATCCCGATTTTAAAGGGTAATTACACATGGATGTGTATCTCAATTTTAAAGGGTAATTACACATGGATGAGTATCCCGATTTTAAAGGGTAGTAATATATGGATGTGTTATCCAAATGAACATGCATTAACATAAAACAACTAACAACTGTTACTGTACCTACCTGAATAGTAAAATTAAAAGCTACAACAAGACGATGTGCAGGATATCTAAGACGAATATTAATTTCACCACGACCAAAAACTACAGCTGTACGATGACTTACAAACTCTAAACCATATTTAAAGAACTGAGGTTTCATATGTGGCATGTTCTCAAATTCTTCCAAAGTGACCTGTAACATACATATATTACTTGATTTTTTATGTAATTTCAAAATGTACATAAGCATTGTAATTTGTAGCATGGTGTTAAAATTTTAATGTATTTTTATTATGTACATGTTCATTGTGACAAGGCATTAAAATGTTTTAAAATATTTGATCTTCATTGTACAATTCAATAACCTTTACTCTGGAGTCCATTGATAGACAGTTTGTTTAACTCATTCATTCTCCTGGGGACAAACATTTTAGCAAGTTTTGGCAAAAATTGACCTCATAACTTAATAATTAGAGAAAATTGACTCAATTGTTAATCTCATAGAAAGTATCTCACTGACAAATATTATAATTGAGTTTGCATTATGTCTGTGCCATCTGTATTCTTTTCCCTCCTTCGTAGGAGAACCATGCAGGTGCACGTAAATTGATTTATCCAACACAGTTAATTCCAATGAATATATATCCAACACAAACAATCACCACACAATGTTAATATGTTATACAGCAGTTCAGCTAATTCTTTTATTTTTAACCTAATTTTGAGAAATAACTTCTGGTACAGGGCAAGACTGGCTAGCAATACTTTTCTAGCACAGTCTAGACTAAAAAGAAGGTGGCTACAATGCTTTTCAAACTCATAAAGTTCTAGGTGTTTTGGTGCCATCTATTATAGCTAACCAGCTGTCCAGTGTCTCATACTTAAAGACCTTAATTGACAGGCATATTGGATAAAAATGAGATATCCAAGCTTTATTAAACATCATATATAATCAATGAATAATATACAACTAGCTATTGTGCAACAAACAAGGTATCCCCTAACAGATACTTACATTTCTCATCACTTTAACTTCTGAGATTTAGCCTTTTAATACTGAACACCAAGCATAGGAAACTACTAATACCTTTTTTATGGTCTTTAGCAGGGACCAGGAAATTGCTGGTTTATCAGTTTAAGGACCGATTTTTTCATTCTGGACCGATTGAGATTTCAAAATCCATAAAAATCGATCCGGGGAAAACTCGTAAAATTTGATCTCAAACCTTATCCGGTACTCGGACGGCCCTGGACCGATTGACTTCGGCGAACTTCCTGGTCCCTGGTCTTTAGTATTACACAGTCGTGATCTAACCTGCAACATCCCGCACCAAAACCGAACACTCTACTACTTACCTGTCTTTCAAGAAGTTGCCATTTACTATCATCAGGGAAATGTGTAAATATAAGTTGTGCTGGTTCCGTTAAGAAGAAATATTCATCAAGTTGATAATGGAACTCCTCCGTTGTGGCTTGTTTACCAATAATTCTACGTGCTGCCCAATGTGCATCTATCAAACACCATGTACCGTAGATGTACACAGCATTCCATGAATGTTGGTTAGATCCTGGTTGAAACTTTTGTCCTGGACGATAATCTGCTCCTTTAGCATAACCACTGATTATCTTAGAATGTAAACCAGCATAACTGAAAAAACAAATACATGTTTATGATAGTAATGATACAATGATCCGAATTGAAGTAAGGGATTTTTTTCTCTTTTTTGCATCATCCTTTACATACACTATATGGACTTAATTATTCATGTCTATTCTATTGCATGTATAATAATTTTATGTTAATTTTGCAAATTTTTACAAAAACAAATCTATGTATCTACGCAAAGGGAACCAGTACAGTTAACCATTTACAGTGCTATTGTCAGCACCTTGGCCTAGCAGGCTTGCAATTTAAAAACAAAAACAAACAAATTTTTAAAAAGGCTCATATTTTTCCAAATAAAGCCTCTTTAGTGTAAATTTTTCCTAAATTAAAGAGCTAATAGTGGTCTTTTTACATCTGAACTTTGATTTGATGTCAGTTTCATGCTAACCCAATATGGTAGTTTTTTCAATCAAGAGAATAAAACAGCACTTTGAAACACTCAAGATTGATTTCATAAAGAAAGTTAATGAACACTTTAACAACCAACTGTAAACAATAATGATAACAATTGATTTGATATGGTTAAGAAGTGTGCCATTTTGGATAGTGTAAGTTTTTTAGTCTGTTTCAAAGGTTTTCTGAAATAATTAATAATATTTTTTTATTCTATTTAAAATACATAATGGTAACACTAAAGTCTATAATGACAAGTAGATCTAACATATTAAACTTACTTGCACATTGTATCAAATACCATGGCATATGTTGTTTTACCAGTTTTTAATCCCATTAATACTTCCTCTGGGCTTCCTGGTTGAACACTCTCAAAAGACATCTCTTTTAAATTCTTTGTAGCTAACCAACGAAATATCACTCTGAAAGATATCACATATCAATATTATCTTTAAAACAATAATTAACATTATGGACATATTTTTTAATCCTTTTTTTTTGGCTGCTGCGAGAATTTGATGAAAAACATGAGTCTGTTTATTTCTTGAAGATCTCTCTATAACACATAAAATAGCCATTACTTATATATTTTTGTGAAACAAGCCTTAGATCATTATAATTTTTAGTTTAAAAACTTTACAACTTTAAGCATGAATACTCTTATGATTTTTTAAAAAAGTGGGCGTGGCCTAGTAGTGATGAAGTTGGACTGGTACATGTAATCATTGGATAGCAAGCTCTGCGTAGGTTCGAATCACATCCAAAACCTATTCCGCTGTTTTCTTAAGCAAGAAACTTTATCCTACTAGCTCAGTACCGGGGGACCAGGAAGCAGACTCATAAGTGTTAAATCTAAATTGTACAAACTTGTTTCACAATCGAGCTAAAACAAAATCAGTATAACCATGACTATTATCAGTTAAATACATTTGTACATACCATAAATAGCTACATCAAACAAATTAAGTATTTTATAAGGGTAATATACACATATTTGTCAAGTACATTATCCATACTATATTTACATATTAAATCAGTTTTTATGAGACCATTGACTTATAAAACTTTCATGACTTTACACAAATACTTGACAAAATTACCTTAGTAAGGGAAAAATAGCTGTAAAGACTTAGGGTCTACATTGAATGGGTCAATTAGTTGTAAATATCTGTTAACTCAGAGAATAAGCTTAGGCATAATACACTAAGACTTTACTATTAAAATTGCATTTCTTTGAAGATTTTACTTTTATAAATGTTGACATAAAACTTACACCTATACAATCAAAAAGAGAATTTGTGACAGAACTGTTATCAAAGCTAAAATGCAGAACAAAATACAAACAGTAAAACAAAGGACACAAATATATGGTGCCAATATGGCTGCATTACATGGGCATGACACACCCATTAAAGGATGGTTGGAGCCCTAAATATAATACAACCTCTCTAGAACAAGGTCCACTGGGAGGGACTTAAGTATGTTGCTGTTCAAAGATTGCTGTTCTGCAGAGGTTGAATTTAATTAAAATTATGCCTAAGGGAAACATCATTAAGCTGTAGCTGTGCAGAGGATTTGTTGTGTCACAGGCAGTTCTGCAGAAGTTGTACTGTACTACCATAAATAAAAACAATTCTAACCTGCATTTTTCTATTTCATTAGTGATATTTTTGGAGAATATTAAATCCCAGACAAGATCTCTAACACTACCATGGTCACTTTTCGATACCTGTAGTAGAAAATACACATGTTATCTGCATTGTAATAGATATTATTAGTTACACAGTCAGTTACTGACCGGATACGGTGTGATACCGGGTCAGTAAATTAATATTGGGTGAGAGCGTAGCTCGAGCCCAATATTTATTCACTGACCCGGTATCACACCGTATCCGGTCAGTAACTGACTGTGAAACGAATTTATCTTACCGAGTACCCCCATCTGAATGAAAAATAAGGTTTCGTCAGCGCTATCATTTATAAATTTTGTTACTGACTGGATATTAGAATCTACTGACCTAATATGGGATAATACATGGTCAGCACGTGACCGCTCTCGGCCAATGAAAAACGAGTATTCTGTACGAGGTAAGATAAACATGTATATCTGATAATATATAACTTAACAAAATAATCATTTTTATATTGATGAAACTCCCTTTGAAAAGCTAAAATTGAGATTAAAATGACTTAATTCACAAAATGTACCCTATCTGTACTAAGAAAAACATTTTTGTAACGTATGTTTCACTGACAGTGGTCACCGTGAAACTCAACAGTTTATTACTGGACAGTAGGTCCTGTGAAGTTTAACATTTTACAGGACCAAACCAAGTCTAACAGGACCAGAGACATTTTACATAATTTTATTAATTGAAATCTGTGTGGATGAGATCCAATTGTTTGCCCGACATTTGGTCCTGGAAACCTGCAGATCTAGACAGACCTTCTATTTTTTACAGGATTTGTCTGCCTGCCATCATGTTTCATGATGACTGAATGACAGCAATATAAAATTCTACAATACATACCTGTATAGCATGGTCATCAACTGTATGTAAAACTTGTCTATCAATAGTTTCTAATGATGGTTTCTGATGTGTTGTAGCAGTCTGTGGTTTAGGTGGGGGACCATGATCTTTCTCTGTTTTAACTGGTATAAGTTTAAATGTTGGAGGAGGGGCTGGTGGTTCCTGGCCTATATTTCTGCAACAATATTATACAATCATACATTGACACATTGATAGTACAGTAAGTTACTATTAGCACACATAGGCTAATGGTCTAAATAGCGGCACAGTCTTGACATATCGAGAGTTGCCCGCAAGATTGTAGTAACTCCCTCTTTAATGCAGTGCACTTACTATAGTCTTGTGGGCAACCCTCGAATTAAATTATGTACCATTCCCTTCTCAAGTTAAGCATTTTAGACTTACACATAGTCAACAAGAGCACCACTAAGCGGAGCATTAAATGCCCGAAAGTGTTTTTTTTTAGTTTTAAGGTAATAGTGACCTTGACCTTTGAGGTTGTGACCCCAAAATCAATAGGGGTCTTCTACCTGATATGGACAATCATCTAATGAAGTTTGAATATTGTGGACCAAATGGAACCTAAGTTATGCCTCGGAAACTGTTTTCAGTTTTAAGGTAATAATGACCTTAACCTTTGACCTTGTGACCCCAAAATCAATAGGGTCTTCTGACCGATATGGACAATCATCCTATGAAGTTTGAATATTGTGGACCAAATGGAACCTAAGTTATGCTCCGGAAACTGTTTTCAGTTTTAAGGTAATAGTGACCTTGTGACCCCAAAATCAAAAGGGGTCTTCTACTTGATATGTAAATCATCCTATGAAGTTTGAATATTGTGGGCCAAATGGAACTTAAGTTATGCTCCGGAAACCAATTTGCTAACAGACAAACGGACGCCAGGGGGTATAACATAATATGCCCGAAATTCTTTCTGGCATATAAAAAACATATGATTTGGTCTTTATAGCAGACCTTAACCCTTTAATATTGTTAAAGCCAATGTCAATTAAGCCCTTGATCTCTCATCTGAGTCTATGGAAAATAATCTTTGGAAACCATCATGAAGTATCTATGTCAAATAGATTTTAAAAACACCAGTAGGTGTTGCCAAGAGGTTACATAGTATGACTGGTAGTCATTGGATAGTCAGCTCTGTGTTGATTCGTTTGTTTGTTTGTTTTGTTGGGTTTAACGCTGTAGCAACACATTTTATAGGTCATATAACGGTGGTCAGTCAACCTACTCATTCCTCCTGGAAAGGCTAAATCTCTGGATTTAGCTGTTAACCAACTATTGTGACATCTAACAACTGCCCTACATAATTAAAAATCATTGGTAGGAGGGAGAATGGCCGTAGAAATAGTTTCATGACCAAACTCCACGAAAGTATGCCCCGTCTGGGAATCGAACCCACAACCTCTCAATCAGTAGACTAGTGTGCAATCAATTTAGCTAGCTGGACAGGCTGATAACTAAATAAAATTCTTTAAGAAAATAACTATTACCTTTTTTCAACTTGTATAGGTGTGGTACTGACAGGTATGTTAGAAGTCTGTCCTCTCTGTGGCTGTGGTACATCTGTAGTACCTTTACCAGGGTGATAGGTCACGACCCCTTGACCCTTAGCTCCTGGGGCTACATTAGCATATACACCTTGTTGTGGGGCTGCACCATATAAATATTGTTGTTGTAGTAATTCTGGTGGGGGTGGGGGAAGGTCATCAAAGTCATCACCTCCAGCCCCTTGTGGTTTCTTTCCTCCGATATATGTACTAGCAAGTCCAGCTGTCACCTGTAATAGATGAAAATACAGTGTACAACAATAATTGAACAGAACAGAGAATATCATTTATTTTGTTGCAGTTTATATAGCAAAACATGTGAATAACAAAAGCAACATGGCGGTACCAGTCTATGAAATTAGTTGGTGACCGGTTACTCGGGATAACTACTTTTTAGTTTGGGCAACCAACAATTTCTTTTGGAGCAACCAAAAATCTACATACAAGATATAGTGTTTGCTTCTAAAATGACCTGTTCGGGCAACCACTTTCATATCTTAATTTCGTAGACTGAAGTACCAATATCAGTAATAAACTGTCAAATTTGCCATGATGTGGCAGACCTTCAATACAAAAGGTACAATAATTACATGTATAATGTATTATAATTGCTTTTAACACAATCAATACATTTCACAGCCTTCTTATATAATAGCAAATTACACATGAAATAAAGTAATGAAGTTCACAAAATATCAGGACCATCAATTTTGATGGTCGCAACAGTGGAACTAAAAGACCACTTGGTTAATAAGATACTAAGTGGTATTAGGGTCTAACTCTACAAGTACCTGTATGAGACTAATGATCATGGATGTTGTAATATACAATTTATTCAAACACTAAGCTGAGTATATTTACATGAAACTACAATGTTGAGAGATGACAACAAGAAAACTATCAACTATGTACAGACTAAGTATAAAAACATATGTAAACAAATTATGTTATATCAATTAAAATATAATTAATCTAACAGATTTCCATGTAGTTGTTAATCATAAACTGTAAGTATAATACAGGTTGTATACTGAGTGTTTCTTATTTATATAGTCAGCTTGACATGCTGCACTGCTATGGCTTTGGTCAACAGAACTAGGGCTGTGGATCGTTGAGTAAGTAGCGATCCGATCCAAACCACGATTCATGTGTAGCGATTCACAATTCTAACCATGAATCACTTGTTAATGGAGAAGCATTCAGTAATTTATGTAATAACAGAATTAATTGATGAATTACAGAAGCTTTTACAATATGGAAAACCATGTACTCCAAATATTTCTCTCACCAGACGTTTTATAGGCATTTTCAGTGACAACATTTTTGTTTAAATGTGTATCAATAAAAATATTGACACTAGATAATTTGATCATTAAAGTTTTCATTTTGAAGAGCGGCTCGTTTTTAGTGGTAATTAATCTCAAAATGTTCATATATTTTTAAACAAAAAATAGATCGGGATCAACGTGCTTGATTTTCTGGTTGAGATCGCGAATATCCGAGTACTCCAATACTCGCAGCAGCCCAAGACAGAACAGGTTGCCTATTTGGTCATGCGTACAGGTATTTATGTACTTATCATAAATGAGCTTACTGATTCAATAGATAAATAAGGTGATGTAAAGACATTATTTTACTGGTTGAACAGACGGCTGCGACATTCAAGATAAATTTATCATAAGTAGTGCATAACATACACAATAAATCATACATGTTGATATGTAAATCGAAATTTGATAAAATGTAATGAACTATTAGATTGTTATAATGTTTCACCCCGAATGTTTTTTTTACGGAACTGGCTATGTTCATCATTGAATTGTTAACTATTCACAACTTGATATAACGAACCATTTTATAGATCCTTTAGAACAAGAACCCTAGAGGGTTCATGTTTAGAATAACTTAAGACAAATCTTGATGAAATTCTACATAAACAATGTCTCATATTATTCAAAGTCAGCTATAATACATTGACACCAGTGGTTGTACCTGTCTGCAGATCTGCTATGATAAAAATAACTCAATAGTTCCTAACTTTTGTTTACAAGTTAAAATACATTATAACATTATCATAGTTATGTTATTAGTCATGTATTTAGACGTTACATTGTACATGACATATGATACCTTTAGTTACATTGTACATGACATATGATACCTTTACATTGTACATGACATATGATACCTTTACATTGTACATGACATATGATACCTTTACATTGTATGTGACATATGATACCTTTACCGCTAAGTTAATAAAGTACAGTGTAAGATTTGTACATTGAAAACCACATTTTACAACAACCACAATTTACTCTCTATGACAACAAGCAAAATCAAAGTACTGGAATCACTCAAGTGAACATCCTAATTAAAATAACATGTATACAGTTGGATATGTTAGTGTTGTTTTTTCCTTATTTCAAAGTTGAAGGGTATATAAATAATGGAGAGATCTACTGAATTTTTGTCACATGTTTATACCACTGCAACCTTAAAGCTTATATCAACACTCAAAATGATTGGGTTTAGCCTGCTCATATAATTTTGTTTTGTTTGGTTTTTTTTTGGTTTTTTTAAACGTCGCATTCAACACATATATAGGTCATATACACGACAGCCAGCTCTTCCTCCTATAGGTTTCCTGGACACTTTTTCTATCACCAGTACAAACTTACCCTACCACGAGGCCGACAACTCATGTATAGGGTATGACCTGCCGTGACCGGATTCTCAACCCGCGATCTCCGGATTCGAAGTCAGACATGCTAACCACTACGCCACGGCTTTATACAATTTTGTACAGTGAATGTTTTGCAAAAGCTTATTTAAAGGCTTTCAACCCTGGTTTATTGAATTTTAATCACAGAGAAAGGAAACTGATACATCAGACACTGTACTATGAGATGTGAGATTTATCCAACACTTTTAAAGCAATCTGACTGACCAAGAGGGGTTCCAGCCACTGTTTGTCTAAAATATAATATACAGTACAATATACCTCCTCAGTTTTAACTTTATCATCAGTATCACTGCTAGCTGAACTATCAGAATCAGAACTATCAGTAGATTCACTTTCACTTTTATTATCTTTGTCTTTAATAACTTTATTATCACCTTCCATTGTAATAACTTTAAATTGTTTAAATTCACAAAATAGCAAGTTCTAAATTCTGTATGTCTCAAGCATATTATTTGTTCAATTCTAAGTTGCATAAATAAACAAGATAACAAGTTCTCTAACTATAAATCTCATCAAAAGCATCATAATTGAACGAGTAAAAGTGTTGTTGTTTTTTTTTAATTTTGACTACATGTATCACTAACTCACAATAATTGTATTGTTCAAAATCTCAGCAATAAAGAATACTTGCACATCACTAGAATTTAATGCATTCCAAAATGAATTCAAAAATATTCTCCAAAATAATTCCCTACAAAAAAAATTCTATCTCTTACAACATTTCTTTTTATTTTCCTTATTAAATCTATAAGGAACATAACAAAGAAAACCACAAATTTTAAGTAGGGAAAACTTTTACATAAAAAATTATTAAATTTCTTAAATTCTCTGACATACATAGAAAACAAATTAAGATGAACACAAATTTGACCTTTATACCCACAAATGTATATAATATAGAAGATATTCACATATTAAATTATTCCCTCAACTTATATTGCCAGGTTATGACCTATGGAATGTTCAGTCAATATATATATATATCTCAGCTATACAGAGATAAAGTATTGAAGGTTTTATTAAACTTCAGAACTAAGTATTGAATTGACAATATTGTTGATAAAGTCACGCCCTTTCCAAGATCTCTCTCTCTCTCTGTCTCTCTGTCTCTCTCTTTCAACAAGTTATTTAAACATTAGTTTGACTTAAACAATTTATTATACCTTGAAAAACAGTTGTTACAACTTACACTAATTATATTCATGTATTTAAGTCCACTTCCGCATGTCTTAAGTTTGCTTATGGTTTTCAACCAGATGGGTTTTGAATCGATTCAAAAACAACAATAAATTATCAATCAATATCATATTGTTGTTGTCGAGTTGAACCTGGTTACTTCAATTTCAAAAAGTGTAGTCACGAGGATATGACCCAACAGCTTTAATGTATCAATAAAAAATGATACACCTACCAATACAAACTGGCAGATGCACAATCTGATTAAAACCAAATGTAAAATTTTCTGCTCGCCTACTTGCTAATTTAGATCTTGCCGTTTCCTTACGATGGTCATGTTCAGGTGACCGTTTCTCATTACAATATTCATGATGAAATCGTTATGCTTGTTTACATTGACTACTAACACTGTCAAATTAGCTCGCAAACCTTGGTGTAAAAATAAAAATTACCAACTATAGTGTTTCGTCTAGATGAAGGCTATGCATGCATTGATTGGTCGACATCAAGGTCATCCTGATGTGACCCCCCCATGCAAACCTTAGAGATCCTGTACAACAACATGATATCTGTTCACAGAAATTGGCAGATGCGAAGCTTCTTTTTGTGGGACATTATTAACTGGCAGATTTGACCACTATTACTTCCACATGAAGGCCCATCAGCAAAATAACCGAAACACAGCCTAAGCTTGCACTTACTTCTCTGAAGAAGGCACATAGATACAGTGGAACATTGTCATTGCTCAAAGTTAGTAAATGTCATGCATAATTTGCAGACAATCTCTGTAAACAGATATCCTGTAGAGCATTGTGGTACAGGATCTCTACTATCTCAACGGAGGGTCACATTGAGATGACCTTTATGTCGACTAGTCAATACATAGCTTTCGTCTAGACGAAACACTATAACATTTTGATTTTGTAATTTCTATTTTTAGACCAAGGTTTGCAAGCTAATTTAACAGTGGTATTATTCACAGTCTGGGATTAGACGGCTCATTTCAAATTGCGTGACGTAGACGATGTAAACAAGTTATGTATCATAACCTGAACGTGACCATCGTTTGAAAAAGGCCAGATCTAAATTGGTGAGTCGGCGAGTGAAAAATATTAGATCGGGTTTTAATCAGATTGAATTTGAAGATAGCTGAAATTGTCAAATTTTATTCAACTTTCAGAGGTGCATACATTAACATTGCTGATTTAAATACTCGCAACAGTACTTCTGTACTCACTAATGTTAAAGATAAAAATAAAAATAGATATTTGTGTTTATTGGCCAAATATAGAGTATTTAAATCAGCAGGGTAATGTTTGTGCTACTGACAGTGGGATAAAACTTTACAAAAGACAGTAAAATGTTTTTATATGTAGTTATTATGAAGTAATACTGTAGTCGTTTCAGCCCATTTTATCTTAATTAAATGTATTTAACTGTAGTTTAACACACTCAAACTTTCATCATTTCCCTTATTTCACAATTCTTGATATACTTAGATCTCACTTGGACCTAGTTGGCATTTATAACCCTACAACAATCTATGTTTAAACATGGTATTTTTGATTTCCTTTAATGTTGAATGTAACTGTAACCAGTGGTTTAGATTAGTCACTCAGTATCATATAAAAGGAAACAGTGAGTCCAACAGTAAGGACAGGCACTTGAAGATCAAGAGGTACAAAGTATGTCAACACTTCGCTATTTATCCACAGCTATTGTTGAATGTTATTCAACTGTCAGTGGCGCACACATTTACCCTGTGTATCTAAATACTTGCAACAGACAGTAGTTTTGTTTTGAAGATGGTTTCATTCTGATGTTGCATGTTACATAATATCACTGGCTCGAAAATATGATATTTCCATATTTCTTCATATAGTTACATGGAATAACACCACATTTCATTGTTATGCTGGATAGAAAGAGTATCACTTTACAAGAGTATCACTTTACATAAATATAACTATCAGCCATTTTACATATAAATGTATCTTTCAGCCAAAAGCGTGAACATAAAATCTACATAAATGATTTTGACAATCTATTTTGATGAGAAATGTAATATACTAATGACAAACAGGGGCGGATCCAGGATTTTTTTCAAGGAGGGGGGTCCGAACTTTTCTAGGGAGGGGGGGTCCGAACTTTTCTAGGTGGGTCCGAACCACAACCACATTATACACATTTTGCAGAAAAAAAAATACAACATATTGATAATAAAAACTACATAACCATTAAATCTATGTTAAGCACCGAGAAAAATTGCTTCATACTACTTAAAAATGACTTACAAGCAAGAAATACACTAATGAACATGTACATTTTCTAAATTTTAGAGGGGGTCGGGACCCCCCTGACCCCCCCCCCCCCCCCCCCGCAGGAACCGTCCATGACATATCACTCAGTCTTGGTAGAAAATTGTGGGAATGGGGAATTGAATACCATTGATATTATTATCATTTTACAATGGCTAATGCACCTGACCTAGCTTTCCTGGACCCTAGTCTATTACAAGTACTCACCTATCCTTCCACTGTTGAAGGTTGGCAACTTCTCCATATCCCTTTATTAATTGAGAAAAATTGACATCATTGCCTAGTTCTTCATGAACCCCATTTTGTTTTATCTAAACTGACGTACATGAATAATTTCATGGTGACTTTGAGTTTACCACGTCAATATCATCTTTCTTGGCAGAAAAGTATGATGAGGACACAAGACTTAACTTAACAAATTCAGTTACGATGAAATTTTTCATGCTTTGACAGTTGAGAAAAGATGGACTATAGTTTCAACAAGAAATGCAGACCTTCCACTCAAAATATCCAATCACTAGATCTAACCATTGATAGAGATATAGTGTGTTGTAAAATAAATAATTCAACAACTAATATACTAGATTATATGGCCTTTCATGAAATTAAAACTGGAAGTTAATTTAACTGATTGAGTCAATATACAGACATACCACAACAATATAAACTAGCTGTCACTAGTTATATAATATCATGAAGTGAGTGACCACAAAGTTCAAATAAAAAATTGAAGTTCTGTTTTAAGTCTAATATGGTATAAATTCTCTATATTGATATACGTATAGATATTAAACTGACTTTATTGTTTGTTTTTTCTCAACTGTCAAAACATGAATAATTTTACGGTGAATGCATTTGTTAAAATTATTGTCGTAATACACCCATGAGTTTCCGAAAGTGTGTATTATGATCGAGTACAGCTTCTAATGCCGTATGATATGTTTTAGTCAAGATATTTTTAATAACAATTAGGTCGCCAGTATAAAAACAATGCATTCAGTCACCGTGAAATTATTCAAGCTTTGACAATTGAGAAAGAACGGACTATACAGTCATGCAATATAATCCCTGTGTATAAGAAACCCCTCCAACATAAACCATATAATGCGCACTGTCCCTTTTTCTGCATCCCTGCCCTTTTCTTGGTACTAAATAATATATCACTGCATTATGACTCAATAGTTATGTGGGTTATTTCTATCATTATGTAAAACCAGACTTTGTACAATCATTATTGTAAAATTAAGCCAAATTTTCATGATTACTTCAAACATTCAGCTAATTCAATTACTCACATTAAGACTAAACTTAACAAGTTTTTATTGGCAACAATGAATACTACAGTAACACAATATAACCTAAGAGTCTATCAAATGCCAGAGGATTGATCCAAATTACACATTGTAGGTTCTAGGTGCCTCTCTATAAATAAAACCTCTCATTTCTGTAACATAAAACTAACCAGAACTCACTTCCTGTAAACTAAGTTTATGTTAGAATGTATATTTTGTATAACTTCCAACTTCCATAAAATTGTAACCATTCAAAGTCAGTCAAATGTGAAATAATTAAACATGGTTAACAATATGAAGTCAGTATGCATACGAAAACAAGAAATCTAGACCTAAACACACAATTACTTTATGTCTCTTTTATGACCAAAAAATCAGTTTTAGAAAGTGGTTGCCAGTCACTGTTTTCATTGCTATCATATCTGCTCTATAATTTCTTCCGAATGATCCACCGCTAAAATAGATTGTTTAGTTGTACAATATTCTGATCTAATTTACAGAAAAAGTTGTTAAGTTAGCTGTTGTCCCAATGAGCAAAATGGAAATTACCGTACAAGAAAACAGTTCACAGACACAAGTCTCAATTTTGAAAAAACTCAACCCTTCAATCAAATCTAAGCTAACTAAAAAACTAACCAATGAGAACGCAGAATACAAAGCTTAACAAAAAAGTGAAAATACAAAAATGTTTACCTTGGTTAGGTTAGTCCGAGGGTCAAACGTTATTTCAAGACCTCTTGCAGCCATTATGTCACCACGGAAACAATAAACATATAAGATACTAACAGATATTAACTAGTATACAGATTAAAACGAGTAAATATCGTAGAATATCGTAAACATACAGTTGGCAAGTAGTCAGTTATCCACATTTTATAAGTGTAAGCAATGATTGTTTATGATCCATCAGCAATGTAACTATTGTTTTGTTAATGATATTTTCTTCCACACTTTTACCTGTAGCATACCATATACCAGTTAATAAATCCAAGTCTTAATTAAACCACACAATCGTTAACTACTCTAAGTTTAACCACTTCAAGTAATTTCTTTCTTACTACATAGAATAGATCAAATTATCATACTGTTTGTATATCACACAATACTGTTAAATTCATTTGAAGTTATTTCCATCCAATTAAACTTTCCAATGTCAAAGGTCGATTTAAATCAAAGGTCCTGGAGGTTAAAGGTCATCAATGTCTAAGGTCACTTATTTATACATATTCCCCTAATCCATATTCATCAATACAAATAGAAAGTCAAAACTACAGAATTAATTTATACTTTCACTACACTTCTAGCCCTTAAATTCACTTATTACTTCATGACTTTTTATTACCTCAATTATAGAAAATTTACATCAACTTGATTTAATTAATAGTCCATTAAACCTAATTTAACCTAAAGTATTCAAAATTTCAGACACATATTAAACTTTCACAAAACTTAACATCCACGCTCTAGATTCCAAAACCCTTCAACGAATACAAGACTTACAAGTATATAATACATACATGTCACACAATAACAAAATGTATCAATTTACCACACTACAGAGAAAATACATACAACATTTTGTTTATACTCGAAAATAAACACTCAGACTTCCAACAACCTCATCAACTTAAAAACCACTTCACTTAAACTGGTACAAGATTCTTGCTAAATAATACCAGAGCAAAATGTAAACAGATTCAACCACATACAAGATCTAAATACTTGTAATCATTTAGTTTAATAAAACAATCATTTTAATTCAGTTTTCTATATATCCTATCAAGCAATAGTATATATTGAACAATGCCTCCAACTACGTAAAACTGATTCCAAAATGTACATGGTCAGAAGAATTTATTACACTGACATATGCGTTATAACAACAATATTTCTGGGAACGAACGATGTCGTTATATTGAGACCTGACTGTACTAGTGTTGTTTGAATAATTGCTTGTTTGTGGTTCACATGATTTTCATAAAAATGATCATACAATGTATCAAAAAATAACCAAGGTCAGAGTTTGACATTTACTGTTTTTGCTAGAGATCCAGATGGAACTCCTCTGCTATCTGAGTTCTGCTATCTGAGATTTCTGCTTTAAGCATAATAAGGCAATCTGATTAAACCCAATCTGAAATTTTCCGCTCACCTACTCTCTAATTCAGATCTGACCTTTTTCAAACAAGGGTCAGGTTCAGGTGACCTTTTCTCATCATAATATTAATGACGAAATTGTTATGATACGTAACTTGTTTACATCGTCTACGTCACGCAATTTGAAATGAGCCGTCCAATGGCAGATTGTGATTAATACCTCTGTTAAATTAGCATGCAAACCTTGGTCTAAAAATAGAAATTACGAAATCAAAATGTTATTAATAATGTTTCGTCTAGATGAAAGCTACGCATTGATTAGTTGACACAAAGTTCATCTCGACGTGACCCTGCATTGAGAAAGTAGAGATCCTGTACAACAATGCTCTACAGGATATCTGTTTACGGAGATTGGCATTAAGGAATCCTCCAATAATAAAAGACTATAGATATCTATTTGCAATAAAAAATTGTGATAAACAATTCACAAAAACTCAAAATCCTGACTGAATTACGCGTTAAGCATCACCGGTATTCTTTCCAAGTTTTTGGAATTCTCGGAATCCAAGGTCATTGATAGTGTCGAACCCTGAGGAACACAAGTACGACAATTGAAGGGAGATGAATTTTGAGCCCTCAGTGGACATCATAAACAAATATTGTTAAATGTTAAATGTTTAGCCTTACAAAGAAAGGAATGTTGTGGACAGGAAACAAATGAACAAGCAATTATTTCCTGTAACAATATTATACTGCGGGTTTAGTGCAAAACAGTCGTAACTTACTCTTTTCTCATATTGAATTACGACCATTTTCCACTAAATCCGCTATAGGTATGTAACATTAACACTTGTGACTGTTAACACTGGTATGTACCGGGTATTCAATACAAGAGCAGTCCTTGGACAGCCTATTCTATCAGTGATAAACAATACCATTCAGATGAGTCAATCATCACAATGGAATAAAAACTTCATTCCTTGAAGTGCTGAAATTTGCATGCAAATCATCTGAGACACCTGTTCCAACGACAACCTCATCATACCGATACATTTTATGTGAACGAAACATTTTGTAAGTTATTTTTATCCGTTATAATGGAAATTAATGTTTCAGACACACACACTCATACTGGCAATCTCTGTAAACAGATATCCTGTACAGCATTGTCATACAGGATCTCTACTGTGTCCGTGGAAGGTCATGTCGAGATGAACTTTGCGTCGACCAATCAATCCGTAGCTTTCATCTAGACAAAACACTATTAATAACATTTTGATTTCGTAATTTCTATTTTTAGACCAAGGTTGGCAAGCTAATTTAGCAGCGGTATTATTCACAGTCTGCTATTTGATGGCTCATTTCAAATTGCGTGACGTAGACAATGTAAATAGGTTACGCATCATAACAATCTCGTCATGAATATTATGATGAGAAAAGGTCACCTGAACGTGACCTTCGTTTAAAAAAGGCCAGATCTAAATTAACGAGTATAGCGAGCGGAAAATTTAAGATCGGGTTTTAATCAGATTGTCATACTGGATAACTGGCCCGAAAACCCTATTTTACTGCAGAAACATAACCTGTTATACCGACAATCCCTGAGAGTATTCACATTTGATTTCCTCACCTTAGGGTGTATCTATATATACATTTATTTCTATGAAAATAACTATGTTAGCATATGAATGGCAATGTTTTACTCTGAATCCTCTACACCAATTTTTGGTTCACTACATTAGATATAGATTACAAGACTATATACCCATATAAAAGATCATTCACATTATAAGTACAGAATGGAAGAGTAATCTTTACATTGATGATACTACAGTAGTTCAAACGGTTGTCAACAAAAGAGTTCATCACTCAATACAATACAATGTTGATGATAAAAGCATAATATAACCTTGACACAGGAACACATATCTTATACTACTAATATATGAGAGGAAATAGTTACCAAGGTAACAGTAATAAACCAAGGTTACCAAGAACTTATAGTTCCAAGTACAGTAACCACTGAAGTTTCTGTATCTCAATTAATGTTTGATTTGTTGAGAGAAAGAACATATGATATTCAGTCACATTGAAATTATTCAAATTTGGACTGTTAAAAAAATGCCACTTCACCCAAGGAACCAGGTGAAAATATCCAGTAAAGCTACAGTCCCATAAACATAAAAATAGCCGTGAGGGCACCGTACAAGCTACCAACTGAGCTAGCCCGGGGGCTATAAATGTATGAGCCACTGACAGTTAAACATCACATGTATAAACACTACCATAAATTTGAGCTACACAATCAACAATATGACTAACAGATTAAATGCATACAAGTGATTATATAAATTCAGTCATTGCTCTAACCCACTACCCAATAAAGCCAAAGATTACCGAAAATTGATTTGGGCTAGTGACAATTATTCATTTCATATAGTTGGGCTAACATACAAGAAAATTAAAGTTGAAAACAGCAAATTGTATTCCTAGTCTTATTTCAATGCAAACAAGTTGTATATGTTTAATGTTATCAAATACTAACATGGTGGTCCCTCTTACATTATACAGGATTATCTATAAGTACTTAACTTCAAGTAAAAAGTGCCACAAATATACACATATCTTGATTTCATATATCTTCATATACCTAAAAACATTTCTACAGTTGTAACTTCAATCTGTTACAAGATAAATGCTAACAGCCTCTGAGACTTTAACAATCATAAAAGGAAAGTATTAACAACAAAATAACCATGCACATTTCAGGAGCAGAACCAATTTTAGTTCCCCAAGCTGGGAGTCAACCTCAAATTTTGTTCAAAGATATTCATACACCAAAATGTCATTTTTATTTTATCTTCAACAAACCATTTGGAACTTTTACTTTATTTAATAATAATGATAGTAATAATAACAGGGATTGAATTTAACAAAAAAATGAACTTGCAAATTTTTGCGAATTAATTCTATTTCAACTCGCAAAATGAAAAAAATCACTCGCATTTTTTCTCCAAATTTAATAGCATACACATTAAATAAGCATATAAGCAAAAACAACATAATTACATGGTACTATATTTAACTATAGATCAAACATGCTTTAAAAGTTAATCTTTAAATAATACTATCGATTTATCTGGCCGCTTCAGTGCTGATTTGAGTCTCATTAGTTTAGACATTAAAATTATGTGGCGATTTCAACTAGCGAAAATTTGCGAGTAAAAATAAAAGTTACTTGCAATTTTCAAATTCCACTCGCATTTTGTGAGCATGAGAGCTTAAATTTGAGCCCTGATAATAATCAAGAAAGTCTTCACCCCAAACATTTACTCCCACTCCCAACCTCGTTCAGAAATGTGCAGTTAATAAAAGCTGGCACTTAACATAATCTAAGATTTATCTTGACAAATGATATCACATTACATTAGCAGTCTGATAGCAAGGTCATATTGTCAAGGTCATTTTAAAAAGGTCAAGGTTATTGTAAAAATACAAATTAGCAAAGATATAATATATCATGACTCAATGAGTAAAGTGTTTACACGTGCAGTGCGTGGGTGGTTGCTAGAATGTTATAATGTTTGTCATGTTATACTTCCGTCTGTGAAATAATGCTAAGCTTTATTTTGATAACGCCCTGTTTTTACACAGTGAAAAGTTATAACAGACAGACATTTTAACTTATCATCACTCCTGAAATGTATATATATCAGTACTGGAATTATTTTATTCATACTGTGTCACACCGTGTCAATACAATTTTTTTTTGGTTATTTTACGGCGTCCAGCACACCTAATCTAGCTTTCCTGGACCTTAGTCTATAATCAGTACTCACCTACCCTTCCACAAGCTGGAAACTTCTCCATATATCTTATTAAAGCAGGAAAATTGACATTATCGTCAAAGTCTCATGGAAGGGTATATCTAAATGTGGGATTTTAAACCCATACCCCCTTCAGGGAACTAGATCCGAAATTCAGACGTGCTACCAACTATGCTATGGACCTGAGTTACTGGTTTATATTCATATGATACAATAAAGGACAATAAAGTCAGTTATCTTCTCCTGATAAAATCTGAAGCAATCCAATTGGTAAGAAGGTCCATACAGTTGGAATCCTCGGATTTTATCATTGAAGTCCTATGTAAGGATAGCAAAATATTTCATCTAATATCTTTCTTGTTAATTAAGATATTAACAGGAGTGGTAAAAGTTAGCTTATACTTAGCTTGAATTTCAAACAAATTAAATGATTTACAAAAAAGTTAGTTAAGATTAATTTTGGCAAAATGACATTTAAAAGTAAGGGTAAAATCCGAGTAATCCAACTAATTGGACCTACCTATTTGAAGAGTATACTAGGGGAAATAACTGACTAAAGTCCCTAATTGTAGTGTGATTTTCAGTAAGCCACTGTAATACCTCACTTAATGAATGGAAAAGAAGTGGGCCAGTGAGTTCAAAACCAGACAGTAGAAATTTATTTTAACTGTTTCAAATCAGAAGAATATTGCATTGTATTTTAAAAAGAACTCTAAACAATATCTACTGGAAAGCATTTAACAAGATCTATTTTATCCACATGCTAAGTCAGTAGTTCACTATATCCTACATGCAGTGGTCAAAAATTAATAAATATTGACAAACATTTATGACTTTACACCATTTTTATTGTTTTATAATATTGTATAATAACTTTATCCATATTTAAGAATCAATTAAGCTAAAAAAGATTATACAACCATAATGCTACAATGATCACTAGTCTCATACAGGTACTTGAAGGAGCTACAATCACATTTTTTTAAACAAGTAAATCTGTGAGCTAATGCTCACTAGTGATACCCCCGCCAAAATCTAAAAATATGCGACAAACAGGAAGTAGATGAGCAAGGAGCATGAAATCGCTTTACACCACATCATGACATGGGACTATGGGATGAAGCAATATGCAAAGTATTAGGCTGTTGCATGTTATAGTTGCTGAGAAAACTGCGACGGAAATTTTGTAACGGACGGATGGACAGACGGACGGACGCACGCACGGACAAGGGTAAAACAGTAAACCCCCCTCTTCTTCGAAGCGGGGGTATAAATATTGGCTTACTGAATTACTGCCTGGGCCAACGTCACCTTATATTGGTTCTATACAACCTTAGTTGTTTCTTGACCAATATTAGATGAGGTGATATCAATGTATCAAAGATTTCTAATCCATAGTCCGCTATGTAAATTGTTATCTGACGACCATCTAACTCACTAAGGAGCCAAACCAACAAGTTCACTCCAACAGTGCCTTCCATATGTCATTGAACAAAGTCATGATGTAAGGATAATTTTACATTTACCCATGAATTAAAGACACAAATAGTCAGCTCAGCAAATTCTCAAACACGGGTAAGCATTAAAAAGTTATCAAGATATGATTTAAAATGAGTTGCACAAAAAAGCCTCAATAAAAGTAACATTACTTGCAGTATACCTTAGCATTACTACTCTTCAGACTAGGAGGTAAAAAAGAAATCTAATCTAATCTAAAATTTCATTTGTCCCAGAACTTTCAGAGGGCACTGTATATTTTGAATTGTGCTGATTTTGTCCAAACTAATTGTTGACAAAGACTCACAATATCATTGTATATACCCCTACATACTCTATCAGACAATAAAGCAACCTATATTATCACTACAATCAAAGGGAAGTAACTCAAACATATCTTACTTGTTGTGTATCAGGATTATATCCCCTGTTAGTTGATGCTTGTCCACCATCAGGTGTGTATCGTTGTCTACTTGGTGTTTCTTGATAGAATGCCTTGCCTTGTTCATCAGGTGAAGCATAATGCACAAAATATTGACATACATGAGTGTAGGTGTCGCCATCTTTAGCGGGATCATTACCGTATACTTCTAGACCATATTCACCTTTCATGGGAAGAGTCACTGATACAACGACACGTTCACCTTGATCAGCTTCTGTAATACAGCGTTCTAAATCTTCTTCCTGCAATAAAAAGATCCTGTTTTAATTAGCGCTTAAAAAATCATTTTGTTTTTGGTTTATCAATGGGCCACATTTTTAGTCTATTGTAATTTGTTTTTAAAGACAATATCAATTTCTTGACAAATCATTGATTTCATTGACTACAGTAAATAGATCATGTTTTAATTTAGACAGGTTGCGTAATCTCTGTAAACATATACCGCTCAGACCCCAGTTATAAGATTCCAACATTTCACAGGGGTCACATTCAGATAACCCTTGCGCTGACCAATCACTATCCAATAATAATAAACATAATTATGTGTCAAATCTCACTAAAATTCAAAGGATAATAAGTAAGCTATGGCAGAAACACAAAATCAGGAGCATGTTTGATTCAATCTACTCCGAGTACTCCGGTCTACTCGAGCATCGATGAATCAAATGTCCTAATCTTGTAGCAAAAAACCGATGCTTTTTTTTAGATGACAGCAGTTCATCAAGAGTAAGATGACGATCTGACACAAGATATGTTAAAATATGGTCATAAACAACATTTGCAATCCTCTCATTCAAACATGGGTCTCTTTTCCACCATCTTAATTACGTCATACTCCGATTACTCCTCCTAAAAGGCAGGTGTATTCGGAGTACACCGAGCGCGTGTAATCTGAAACATTTGATTTAATTTTTCAGTGATCGGAGTACTTCGATTACTCAGATCTAGCGAATCAAACACGCCCAAGGACAACTTTAAGTTTGATCTTGACCTTGACCTTAATGCTAATAGCCTAGTTCTTGCATGTGACAAATCATCTAGAATTTATAAACATTTGTATCAAATGATCAAATTTCATAGAATATTAAGGAAATTATGACTGAAACACTACAGGGGAGATAGATTTATATGAAGTCTTATCAAAATCCATTGAATAATAATGAAGTTATGACTGAGACACAAAAGTGGGACAGATAGACTGAAAGTGTGATTAAAGAAAATCATCTTTAGAGATGGTGGGGGGGGGGGTAAATGATTATGTCTGCATACATGAACAATGGACCATAGAATAAAAATACAAAAATTTATGACTAACCTTCATGCCTGGTCTACGTAGTTTACAAAGAATATAAGTAGGTCTTGTTTTCTTGAACTCTAAAGTAACTTTATTATCTTGAGTAGGTATGACAGCATCTTTCTGTGAGGGGATCAAACCAAGTTGTTCTAGGGGTACACCAGGTCCCCAGTTACTATCAGAACAATTAGGTAATGGTACAGCATCGCTAGCTCTTGCATCAGCGTTTACTTTGTACTCGGCTGCTGCGGTAAATACGTTCTTTACACCAATATCACCAGTTAGAAGCTGTGCAAATATGGTCAAGTAGAACGAGCCAGACTTTGGCGATCTCAAGGTGAAGGATGCCTGGTTGTGACGTGTCTCTTGTAGTCCGAAACTCTTCAATTTATGACCTTGAAACATCTCATCCCCGTTCTCGGCCAAGACTATCTTATAGGTGAAGTTAGTAGGTTTGACAAAACCAACAGTGATGGAAATGTTCCCATTACGTGTCTGGACGACCCCTTTCTGATGGGAGATAAAGAACATTCCACATTTAAAGAAGTAAGACTTGACCAGTGGTAGTTCTTCAAATTCCTGTAGAGTCAAGGGATGAGACAAAAGTTGCCACTCAGCTTTCTGTGACCAATGACTGTAGATTAATTGTTCAGGGTCGGTCATGAAGTAGAAATCATCATATTCGTAAACCTGTATTATAAAAATACAGCAGTAAGTAAAATACCCAATATATTTATTTATTATATGCTTTCCAGTATAAATATGATATATATATGAAATAAAATCAATATTCCACTGTTTTTAAACAATGAAAATAAATTTCGTTTTTTTTAACTGCTTGGATGCGCTGTTCTGATGGCATATCAAACTTAAACAAAAAATAAAGCCAGTTTGAAGCATGTAATAAACAGAAAGTTTGTTTATTTCAGTGTAAGATCTATTTATTTCACTCATGAGCAAATGATATTATATTTTTACTCGTTGCTATGCCACTCATGAAAATGTTGCATCCTTAGCTCACTCGTGAAATAAAAATCAATCTTACACCGAAATAAACAAATATCCTCAATTTCATTATTTAGTGACAAAGAAATATTGTGATATTTGAATAAAATATGAAATATCTATATGTTTTCTGAGCTGATTCAAACAAATAAAAATTGAATATAATACAAAGCTGATGAATATTCTGTATAATTTTTTATATGAAAAATTTAAGATTTACATTTACTTGTATATATACCTGGAACAAAACAACAGTTAATTTTACTAAAGTAAAAAATACAATTAGTCTTGATGATATATCTTAGTACAAAGTATCTGCAATAAAATGCAGGGCGTGCTCGATTGGAAATTCAGACTGTTAGAACTGGGAGAACTCCAATCGAGTGCGTCGGAACTGTGTTCTGGCAGCGTTCTACCCATTCCATTGAAATAGGTGGTGTGAACGGAATCGGTCGCGGTTTATTCATACCCAAGATGGCAGCGGCATCACTGCAAACATGTGAGTTTGGTGTTTGAAAGCGAATGTTGTTAAAATTATACTTTTCAACGATTGTTTACGATAACAACTTAACTATTTTCTATAAATAAAGTAAGAACCGAGTATATTTCCTACGGATTTTGCCTTTTGATTCAGTTCCGACATCCAATTTAACTCGTTTGGCAGATTCTGTGGAAGAGTCGGAATTTGATTCTGGCACAGTTCTGACAGCCCAATCGAGCACGCCCACAGAGTCTGAGAGAGAAAAGGATCACTACATGAAGTCTCATTAAGAGATTAGGTTTCTTTTTTTATTTTACATGCCCAATAAAAATTTTGTTCACATGAAATTCAACATCATTATTAACTTTTCTCAGTCTGATGATATCTTCTTTTCTTTGAAGTGAGAGCATTTAAATTTAACAAGCACTTTCATTATCCTTTTGGACCTTCCAGTTAAAAACTGTATGTAATTACCAAGGAAGTAAAATTAAAGTAAAAGTTGCTAAAAAATCAACAACATAAGTTGTGTTTACATAGCAGAGGTATAATACAGCACCATGGGAGAAAGTTGAGAGTTTTTTGAAAATATTGATAACTAGCTTTCAAAATACCAAAATAAACATATTTTAAATGAGCTTATACAGAATAATTTTTCTCAAAATACTGAAATCAGTACTAATGCAGCAAACTTTTACCCATGCAGCACTATGTCTTGTACTACCTTGCCATAAGGACACAACAAGTTGATCCTGTGTTCTACACCTTTTTTTGGAAAAAAATTGGGCGAGCGAAGAAAAAGTTTTTAAAAAATCTTAATTCAGTTGCTGTATATAGCGCTTTGACCAAGCGAATCCATTAAACATACGACCAACTTGTTGTGGCCTAAAGCTAGCATTTATGGCCACAAGGTAAGATGTCTACAAAACAACTCGGAAGGACATAGAGTTTGATTCCAGTTCAGACAATGGATTTTTTTTATTTAGTAACAACTTACCAAGTTTTCAGGCATATTTTTCTCTGATATAAGATATCTTGTAGCCCAATGTGAATCTACTAAGTACCAATTCTCATCAATATAGACAGCATTCCAGCTATGATTGTACTCTGTACCTTTAAACTTATCACCTGGTCTGTAATCTAAACCTTTAGCAAAACCTGTCAACACTGTACAATATAGTCCAGCAAATCTGTGAATAGAAACATTAAAGAGACGATAAATCAGTATTTTCTTCAGTAACTTATTACATACTAATTATTTGTTCGGGACTTCAGTCCTGAACAAATATATTTAGCATATTTCAAACCCTTTCCCACTTTGAAAATTTACCAAATCCAGAAGTAGTCCCTCAGTATATATGTATAGAGCAATTCAAAAAGATCTTCTGCTATGACGGGCGCATTGATACACTAGTAATCCGGACTATATCTCAAGCGTATTCTCAAGAATATTCGCTGCTATGTTGTGCGTCTTAGTAGGGATGATAATGCTCTCTTATGTAAAAGAATGGTATCAACGATTCAGTCACGACCCGTCATTTGTGACAGTTGTCAGTAAAGATGTTACATCATATTATGTTATAGTATGGTTCTATAGGAAAAGTTTAAACATCATAGTTGATGACTTTGAATGATTTCTGAATAATAGACTTAATCTATTTTACATACAGATGGAGTAGAATAAATGTGCATGAATGATAACTTTTAAGCGACAGTTATTGAATGTTTAAAGAGTGACCCCTATGACTTGTGTTGATGGTGTGTAAAAAAATCAAAAGTGTGTTCGTCTGTCTGGTTTACCTGCTGTATTTATAGTTTGATTGTGTGAAGTGTTTTGAATTGAAACAATGCTATTGTACCTATCAAACTAATATCACTGACCTGGTCTTTGTGTACAAATGTTGTTGGAGCTGGAAATCTAATTTCACTTTTCAAACCCAAACAAATACAGTGCCCTCAGTGCTTTGATTTTTTGTTTGGATTTAACGCTTAAGCAACACATTGTATAACGTTATGTTATTCATGGCTGGAAATCAGCCTACTCATGTTCCTGGAAAGGCTAAGATCGGTGACTGAAAACTGCCCTGCATGATATGAATCAGTGGTAGGAGGGAAAGGGGTCATTGAAATATTTCATGAGTAAGCTCCAAAAGTATGCCCCACCCAGGTTTCAAACCTACGACTCCTCAATCAGTATAGACTTGTGTCCTATGATTAGTTTATTGTTTCTTGAAGTTAAGCAATAATGTAAATGAAACCATATTTGCACCTAATCAGCATGAATGGATAAACCCAATATTGAGAGAGCTGAAGTAAATCTTCTATAAGAAAGTGAATATTCAAATAATAAGTTAAAACTTGTATAACATATTTTAGTACGCCAAATTAATTGTGGTGACAAAATAATTCAGAATTTCTTTATTTCATCGATAAACAAATGCAACAGAAGTGATATTTCTTGGACAGTATTTTCCAGCCCAACACCAAAAATCAAAAGAAATGGCACACAGGGGTTAAGGCCCGACCTACCATCCAACTTGATCAGCAAATGATTTTACAAAATTTATGACATTCGGATGTAAGTAAATTTATTCAATTCCCACAACATATCAACTTATTCTACAAGTGTAAAGGTTTCAAATGGTTTTGGCATCATATTATAAACATGTTTAAACATTCTATAAACATATGTTTTATACTTTTAAACATCTGTAAAACTTGTAGTACAAGACATACAAACATCACAGCAAACATAGCGGGTATTAGTCTTTTTACCAGAAAGTATGTTTTATTTGCAAAAGTAAGTGCAGAAAATATATTTTCAACATTTATGCAGTCATAACTAAAATTATATTTTCTTGATTAACATAACAACCATTTTTGTAGTCTTAAGAAGAAGTTACTTATCTTGACTTATGTAACAACTTCAAATAAATCCTATTCAGATATTACCAATCAATTTTTCTCAACATGATGGCATATTTTAATGTTTTAAATATTCACTGTGGTGCTGCCACATTAGTTTACTGCACATCAGAGTTAATACATTCAGGAGAGAATATAACAATTTATATTATTGTTTTTTTTTCTTCTTTGCTTTAAATCATGTGTAACCTGATAAAGATCCCTGGTCCGAACTGAGATTCAAACCTGCAACCTTATGAGTCGCAAGCGTACACTCTACCGCGTTGCCATAAAAACTAGCTTGAAGGCAAGGAGGTACAAGTGCTGTTTAATACCTCCACTACACATTAATAGTTAAATATTAATAATAGTTAAAATATAATTTTTTGTTTAACAATAATAACATTCCGATAGCATGTTTTAAGTTCAGGTAGGAAAGAAAATAGTTTATTTGATTCATGCTTGCTTGCTGACACAACCTTACCGTCTTAATTATTTGAGAATACATATTCAGCCACCCTCAAATTATTCAAACTTTGACTGTTGAGAGACAAAATGGGACAATAACTTACCCACAAAGTGTCTCAAATATTCTAGCATAAGTTCCTTTCTTATTTTTAAATGATGTCAAAACTTCTTCAGGTGAACCTTTCTGTACGTTCTGGAAGTCTATATTATACATGTTCTTTGAAGTCATCCATCGAAATATAGCTCTGTAAATATACAAGATAGTCAAGTTAATATTAAAATTTTACAATTATTCCCTAAATTGACTGTTTCCATTTCAATAAGAAACAATTTCAATTCCTTAAAACAGTAAATGTTTTTTTAAACAAGATAGTGTTTTTATGAGGTACATTAACAGGTATTTGTATGTTGGAAAACGAAAAAATGACTGATCAAAATAGGAGAAAGATACAGTGGGTGATGGCACATAAGAGAACTAGAAAGGAAGAGTTAAATGAATGGTTATGTATGAGTGGTAAGTGAATACTGAAATATTTACTACAGTGATCAGATCAAAACTAGAAATCTTATCTATTCATATACATACTACTTGTGTTTAATCAAGCTAACATAGAAATATGCATAATGAAGTACCAAAACACCATCAAATGAGCTTTCAGAAACTTTTTTTTTAATTGGGTTTAACGTCGTATTCAACACATATTTATGTCATATACACAACTGCCAGCTCTTCCTACTACAGGTTTCCTGGACAGTTTTCTATCACCAGTACTAACTAACCCTACCATGATCAGGCGGACAACTCATGACCTGCCGTGACCGGGCTCGAACATGCGATCTCCGTATTCGAAGTCAGACATGCCAACCATTTCGCCACGGCAGTGGCTTTTCAGAAAAACTTTAGAAAACTTTAATGGCATCTTGGATTTCCAGGTTCCCGTCACATGTTAGCAAAAATGTCTATAAGTTTTATATACTTGAAGCTTTGACAAAAAGTTAGGTAAAAAATATTTGTTCTAAATAATGGACCATTAACTTCTCAGTTAGGAGTAACCAACCATCAAAACATAGTTCAAATAGACTATCTTTATTTAACATAAGAAACTTTATGTTTTACATTGATATATTTTCACCATAAGATTTCATCTATAAGTTGACAAAATGTTGACAGATTATTTTAAACTACCATCAGAATATTAACCCACATAATAAATACTTTACATGATCATCATGGCAACCAACTGTGAATATTTAATACAATAATAAAATATAATCTTAACTGAATCCTGCTCACATACTGATTGTAGGCCAGGTGAAATATTTAATTAGTTTGTCAGTTCACCTAAAAATGAATCCATAAAACACAGAGCATGCAATTATGCTCTATGAAGAGTGAGGCGATTACTGAAGATGATGAAATATTAATTTGAAGCCATTTAAGTAAGGGTATTGTTACCTAATGCTACATAGAGATATTTTGATTGCAATGGTTCACTGCATAGTAGCACTAAGCTAGCATAATTGTTTTTGTTTCCAGAATACATGTACATTGGGAACACTTGTATTTTTGGAGGCCTAACAGGGCTTTTTCAGCCTATCTCACGGGGCCAAATATGGGCCCCATTCCCAATGCCAAAAAACAACCATTTTTTCCATTTTCAAGAAAAAAATTCCCAATCTTGTTAAATAATTCCCTTTGAACATGATTTCAATAAATACATGAGAATTTGCAGTGAAGGCCTCACTGAACTGTCAAAACAAACTCTTTAAGAGCACTGCAACACTTTCAGAGACACAAAAGCAAGGCATATAAAGATTTAATGCAGAAACATTAATGATGAAATTTCTAAATGGGGTTGGTTTGTCAATATTTTTTTCCTAAATCAAACTATTTACCATGTTAAAAATTCCCAATTTGGGCAGGGGCCTTTTTCCCAAAACCCCATGAAAAAGCCCTGCCTAAATCTGGTTTTTGCTACCTCTGGTTACCTCTTAGAAGCAAAACTTTTCCATAGTACTAGGCTGACACCAGAAAGACTTCCTTACAAAACTGGCTTTTGATTTCGTGTTTACTGCCAAGCTCATACTTTTAGTTTTTGTGCAAGCTTAATATACAATAAACTTTAAACTAAGATATTGTTTAAGTCTAGCTTAATAGAGATGTTTTAGAGAACTATATTAAAAGAATCTGCACAGTAGATCATTTCCTGCCATGAAAATTTGACAATTATTTGTTAAGCAAGTTTTTGAATAGTGTCAAGGAAAGCTTCTTAAATTTTTGTTATTGGTAAGAGGAACAAGCCACAATATAATGTCTGAAAACATATTGATGAACATAATTTATAAAAACCTTAACTATTGAAATAAACAACAGTCTCAACACAACTGTAACTTCTGCACCTTAGAATAAACATGTTTTTGTATTTCAAACCAAATTTCCCAATCAGGATGTCGACCCTAGGTTACATTCTTAAACAATGAATAATACAGTAGAAAATATGTATCCTTTCTTATTTTCAAACTTTTATCATTGCAATGATAATAAAAGGAGATTTTAATTCAGAACATGAAATTTGAAATAAGTGAAAACCAACAGGTGCCATCCATATTGTAAAATTTCAAGTCTGGAATAAGTATTAAAATTGTATTAAAACTGGTATGGTGGAATTTACTACAAGTTTTAGCTGGATTAAAACCAACAGGAACCAAAATCACATAGTAATAAATGTTAGTAATAATAAATGCAATAATATATCATAAAATATGTATAGCAGATATTGTTTGGTAAAACATTCTAACATTGTTTCGTTTTTAAAATGCAAAATTTCTCAGATTTAGAAACAAATTAATATATGATGAGAGAAATATCTTGTCTGCTTCGTTATGTTGTTTTATTGATGCTATTAATTCACTTATTTATACATGTAATGCCTCAGTCCCATAAAATCGTGGCTTGTTACGGACCCGTACATGCAGACAGTCGTAGGCTGTGGAAAGCCTTGCGTATTAAGGTGACGGTATGTACATGGTACAAAACAACACACCTGTACGGAGCCGTAGTTGGAAGTCATGCATGTTTAATCCATACTCGGCCACGATTGTGTTCAGTGTTCACGATTTGACTTTGAAACTGATACTTGTATCTTGGACTCATCTCATGGACCCTGGTAATAACGTAACAGTCCGTACGGGTACGCTCGAGTTTGTACAGTCCTTGCAGAGCTTGATCGCATGGCTCCTGTACGGTGCCCTCACGACTATTTTTATGTTTATGGGACTGTAGCTTTACCTGTATGAGTTGGTTGCTTGTTTCAACTAACTTAAAGTTTAACTAACATTATGTATTCTTGACAACATTTTAGATACATCTTCCTTACCCAAAGGTCTGGCATTTTAACACATGAGACTAAAAATTTGAACCTTTCTTATGATACTGGATTCTGACAGAATAGAACATACAAATTTTGAAGAATTTAACATAATCAGAAATCATTCAATTCATTCATATGATTGATAAAAGTAGTCAGTACAGTTTACTAGTTTTACCATTCATTGAGACAAGTTTAAAAGTACCTTGGAGTATAAAATTACAATAATTTAACCTTGAGACAATAAAACAAACTATTTTTCTAGTCTAGGCATTTGATTAATGTGAAGATAACACACTCTCTCTCTAACAAACACTGCCTACACATAAAAAAACAGAAAACATTTTCATCCTTCTTTTTCTTCAAATGTCTAATCAGCAAAACTGAAATCCTCAAGAATACAAGAAATTTAAATGATTTTATGCCAAATTTAAACCTATTTATCTATGAATAGATTTAAGAAATGACACTTGGCTTCTTAAATGATGACTAATTTTACTGATACAGGTAAAAAGGAATGATTAATATCATAAAAGTTTGTATCAGTTATATCTTAAAATAGATTAAAAAATCTTCATGTTTGAAATTCTTTCAAGAGAGAATTTAGAGAGTGTTGTAGGAGGAGAATGTATAAATGATATGATTTAAACAAGGGAGGGAAGGATGGAGCACAGGGGAAGAGGAAGAAAGAGAGTGAGTGAGTGAGTGAGTGAGTGAGTGAGTGAGTGAGTGAGTGAGTGAGTGAGTGAGTGAGTGAGTGAGTGAGTGAGTGAGTGAGTGAGTGAGTGAGTGAGTGAGTGAGTGAGTGAGTGAGTGAGTGAGTGAGTGAGTGAGTGAGTGAGTGAGTGAGTGAGTGAGTGAGTGAGTGAGTGAGTGAGTGAGTGTTTTGGTGGGTGGTTTGGTAGGTGGGTGAGTGAGTGAGTGAGCGAGCGAGCGAGCGAGTGAGTGAGTGAGTGAGTGAGTGAGTGAGTGAGTGAGTGAGTGAGTGAGTGAGTGAGTGAGTGAGTGAGTGAGTGAGTGGTTTGGTGGGTGGTTTGGTAGGTGGGTGGGTGGGTGGGTGGGTGAGTGAGTGAGTGAGTGAGTGAGTGAGTGAGTGAGTGAGTGAGTGAGTGAGTGAGTGAGTGAGTGAGTGAGTGGTTTGGTGGGTGGTTTGGTAGGTGGGTGGGTGGGTGAGTGAGTGAGTGAGTGAGCGAGCGAGCGAGCGAGCGAGCGAGCGAGCGAGTGAGTGAGTGAGTGAGTGAGTGAGTGAGTGAGTGAGTGAGTGAGTGAGTGAGTGAGTGAGTGAGTGAGTGAGTCAGTCAGTGAGTGAGTCAGTGAGTGAGTCAGTGAGTGAGTGAGGAAGAGACTTGGTGAGGAAGAGAGTTAGTGAGAAAGAGTTAGTGAGGGATGGAGGGAGTTATTATATAAATGAATTATTAAGTAAATGAGTGATCAAGTAAATGCGTTATCAAATGATCAAGTCAGATATGAAGTGATTTATCGAGTAAAGATAAACCTATCATTTAAGGAATGAAAGAAACATAAAAACAATGAAACCCAGGCCAATAAACAACTATCAACCTAACCTTAACCTAAAAACCACAAACTTGAACCTTAACAGACATCAACACCCACACCTTAATGACTTCATAAATAGCTAGAATTTATGAACTAACCAACAATACTATACAATCTTCACAAATGATATTACATATTTGAGGTTTTACATCCTATTACAAAATTAGTTATGTTAAATACTTAGCATTATATTTCTATTCTATGTAGTATACATAATCAATCGAATAAAATATTGAAGTAAGTTTCAATAATAGCTGTAAAATCACCTTTAAATCACTTATGTATTATTTTATATGTGATCAGGTTCAGTAAACATTATGGCGAGATAAATCAGCCCATTCATCAATTTGAAATGTTGCAACAGATGCAATTTAAAGCAGAAGTTAGATGTAACATTTCCAGGATTCTGTTTAGCTTAAAGTCTTTACACCAAAACTTTTAACCAGTACAAAGCATTGTACATTTTTTTAGTCTTTAGTTTTATATAACCATTTAATGTATTTTAGGCCAAACTCCAAAAAAAACAAGAGCTCCGCTGGGCGGGGCATTATACGCCCGTGTGCAGTCCATGCTGTGTTCTATCTCATATAAAGTCCCTGTGACCTTGACCAATGACCCCGGGATCTCAGAATAGGTCCCATTCTTAACAGGAGGGCTATCCAAAGCAAAGATTTTGAGAACCTAGGTACAGCCATGGTTGATTTATCACCGACACAAAGTTTTCCATACAAACTTCCAGTGACCTTGACCCTGGGGCTTCAGAACCAAAAGTTCTCGCCCTTGACCCAAAGAGTATTGATATATAAAATTTGGTAAATCTTAGGTAAAGTTGGTTGTTGGACAAGGTTTTTCCTCATGATTTTTCTTTTGACTTTAACCTTTAACCCAGGGACCTAAAACAAAAGGGGCATATGCTAGACATTAAGGCTACCCTTAAATAAAATTTGGAAAACCTACAATGTAGGTACAATTATTATTGAGTAACTGTCCGGAAAATGTTTCAATATGAATTAAGTCCCTGTGACCTTGACTTTTGTCCCTTGGGTTTCCAAATCAAAAGAGAACATCAAATACCAAATAGCTATCAACACATTACATCTTGACAAATGGGCTGATCCTCATAAAATTTGGTTAACCTAGGTACAATCACTGTTTAGTTGTTGTCCGGACAAGGGTTTTCCATATGATGCCCCTGTGACCTTGACCTTTGACCCAGTTTTGACCAAAAACCAATTGGGAACATCCTTGACACATGGGATACCCTCACATAACATTTGGTGAACTAAATTCATTTTACTTATTGAATATAGCATTATTTCCATGGTTTGCCATTTTGACTTTGTTAACATATTGATTGAACATTTGAAGTCTCTGATTGGTAATTTGATATCTTCTGGATGATGATTTAAACTTGACCCAGGGGCCCTCAAATCAATAGGGAACATCCTTGACACATGGGCTACTCTCACATGAAATTTGGTGAACTTAATTGCAGTCATTGTTGATTTACTACACGGACAATGATGCCCCTGTGACCTTGACCTTTGACCCAGGGGCCCAAAAAACAAATAGGACATAACCATGACACATGGGCTACCTTCACATAAACTTTAGTGAACCTAGGTACATTGGTTGTTCAGTTATTGTCTGGACAAGGTTTTTCCATATGATGCCTCTGTGACCTTGTCCTTTGGGTCTGGGGCCCCAAAACCTATTGGGAACATCCTTGACACAAGGACTACATTCACATAAAATTTTATGAACCTAGGTACAGTCCTTGTTGAGTTATTGTCCAAACAAGGTTTTTCAATATGATGCCTCTGTGACCTTGACCTTTGACCCAGGAGCCCTAAAACCAAAAGGGCATATCCTTGACACAAGGGCTACCCTCACATAGAATTTGATAGGTAAATTGGTGGTTCAGTTATTGCCTGGACAAAAGTTTCATTGTTTGCCATTTTGACTTTATAAAAATATTGATAGAACATATGAAGTCACTGCTTGGTAATTTGATATCTTCTGGTTGAAGGTTTATACTTGACCCTGTTTCCCTAAAACTTACAAAGTACATCCTTGATACATGGGCTACTCTTACATGAAATTTGGTGAACTTAGGTACAATCATTGTTGAGTAATTACCCAGACAAGGTTTGTCAATATGATGCCCCTGTGACCTTGACCTTTGACCAAGGTGCCCCAAAACCAATAGGGCATAACCTTGACACATGGGATACTTTCACGCCAAATTTAGGTAACCTAGGTACATTGGTTGTTCATTTATTGTCTGGACAAGGTTTTTCCATATGATGCCTCTGTGACCTTGACCTTTGAATCTGGGGCCCCAAAACCTGTTGGGAATATCCTTGACACAAGGGCTACCTTCACATAAAATTTTGTGAACCTAGGTAAAGTAGTTGATGAGTTATTGTCCAAACAAGGATTTTCAATATGATGCCCCAGTGACCTTGACCTTTGACCCAGGAGCCCCAAAACCAATAGGGCATAACCTTTACCCAAGGGCTACCCTCACATAAAATTTGGAGAACCTAGGTACATTGGTGGTTCAGTTATTGTCTGGACAAGTGTTTCATTGTTTGCCGTTTTGACTTTATAAACATATTGATAGAATATTTGAAGTCACAGTTTGGTAATTTGATATCTTCTGGTTTAAGATTTAAACTTAACCCTGTTTTCCCAAAACTTACAAAGTACATCCTTGACACATGGGCTACTCTCACATGAAATTTGGTGATTTTAGGTACAATCATTGTTGAGTAATAACCCGGACAATGCTTTTCAATATGATGCCCCTGTGACCTTGACCTTTGACCAAGGTGCCCCAAAACCAATAGGGCATTACCTTGACACATGGGCTACTTACACACCAAATTTAGTGAACCTAGGTACATTGGTTGTTCAGTTATTGTCTGGACAAGGTTATTCCATATGATGCCTCTGTGACCTTGACCTTTGGGTCTGGGGCCCCAAAACCTATTGGGAATATCCTTGACACAAGGGCTACCTTCACATAAAATTTTGTGAACCTAGGTACAGTAGTTGATGAGTTATTGTCCAAACAAGGATTTTCAATATGATGCCCCTGTGACCTTGACCTTTGACCCAGGAGCCCCAAAACCAATAGGGCATAACCTTTACCCAAGGGCTACTCTCACATAAAATTTGGAGAACCTAGGTACATTGGTGGTTCAGTTATTGTCTGGACAAGTGTTTCATTGTTTGCCGTTTTGACTTCATAAACATATTGATAGAACATATGAAGTCACAGCTTGGTAATTTGATATCTTCCGGTTTAAGATTTAAACTTAACCCTGTTTTCCCAAAACTTACAAAGTACATCCTTGACACATGGGCTACTCTCACATGAAATTTGGTGATTTTAGGTACAATCATTGTTGAGTAATAACCCGGACAATGCTTTTCAATATGATGCCCCTGTGACCTTGACCTTTGACCAAGGTGCCCCAAAACCAATAGGGCATTACCTTGACACATGGGGTACTCTTACATTAAATTTGGTGAACCTAGGTACATTGATGTTTCAGTTATTGTCTGGACAAAGTTTTTCAATATAATGCCCCTGTGACCTTGACCTTTGAACCTGGGGCCCCATAAACCTGTAGGGCACATCTTTGACACATGGGCTACTCTTAAATAAAATTTGGTGAACCTAGGTACAGGCATTGTTGAGTTATGGTCCGGACAAGGTTTTTCAATTTGATGTCCCAGTGACCTTGACCTTTGACCCAGGGGCCCCAAAACCTATTGGGAACATCCTTGACACATGGGCTACTCTCACATAAAATTTGGTGAACCTAGGTAGATTGGTTGTTAAGTTATTGTCAGGACAAGTTTTTTCCCCATATGATGCCACTGTGACCTTGACCTTTCATGCAGGGGCCCCAAAACCAATAGGGTACATCTTTGACACATGGGCTACTCTTACATTAAATTTGGTGAACTTAGGTACATTGGTGGTTCAGTTATTGTCCGGACAAGTTTTACCTATTTTAAGTCCCAGTGACCTTGACCTTTAACCCTGGGGTCTCAAAATCAATAGGGAACTTCCTCCACCCAAGGGCTATCCACACATATAATTTTAGGAACCTAGATATATCCTTTCTTGAGTTATCATCCGGACAAGCAATTGTCCACGGACGGACAGACGGACAGACGGACAGACGGACAGACGGACAGACGGACAGACGGACAGACGGACAGACGGACAGACGGACAACAGCATAACATAATACGACCGTTTTTTCAAAACGGGCGTATAAAAAGAAAGTCCTATAAAGGAAAACACAGATATCCAACAGTTTTTTAGTTTTATCACTTTTTGTGAAATAGTTCTGGTGATTCTGGCTTCCTCTTGAATTTATAAATGTATTCAGCCACCATCAATTTGCTGACAACTAGATTTGTAACACTTCCTTCTTTTTTTGACTTATAGAGGGGTTGATCTGGACCCCTTCTGTATAGTTCAGCAAACCTAATGACCTTACTATGCCCTTCATTATGAGTTCTAGAGGCTATATGTAGTGATTTTTCTAAGGCAGAATAGCAGGGCGCTGCACCCTGCCCCTTTTCTCTCCTCCCTGCCCTTTTGCTTCTCCCTATATTGAAATAGTTACTTTGAAACATCAACCCTCTGATGTACTCTGCCCCTTTCTCAAGCCTCCCTGCCCGTTCTAGAACAATCACTACTATATGTTCTTGGAGAAAGACAATCTGTTCATTCATTGTGTAAGTTATTCTACCATAATTAAAGCTTTTTTATGTAACAAAGTTTGAATCATACTTTGATCAACTAATAAATACTGATTTTTGGACTTATACTAGGACGACTTTTTGCTTCCATGGTAAACGTGAATTGTTTTATCCAAGACACAGCTTTTTTCAAGGAACTTTTGGAGGGCACTGTATTCTTGACAATGATCACTAGTCTAATAAAGGTACTTTTTGGCTTCGATGTAGATTGTAACAGTAAATTTATCACATTAACTTCACTATTTGTGGACTTCCTATACAAAATTTGCATAATCTTTATTCATAAATCAAGATAACTCCTTTAATTACCTATATGAGACTACCTATCATTGTTATATCAGAATATCATTGACACACAGAATAGATAACACTATATATTACATGTACATACCTGGCTTTTTCTAAATCTGAGGAGAAGTTAGGACTGTAAACAAGATGCCAGATTAAATCTTTAAATGTAACATGATCAGTCTGTGATACCTGTAAAATAAAAACAACATTATAATTTAAAATACTTTATTTATACAAATTTGAAACAAGTTAATGTAATCATTGGTAAGGCCATAACAAGATGATGATATGTTCTACGGAAAAAAATGGGGCGAGCGAGCGAAGAAAAAAAATTTAAAAAATCTTAATTCAGTTGCTTTATATAGCGGTTTGACCAAATTTTTATGAGCGAGAGAGGAAATAAAAATATTTTTTTTTGTAAAAACCGTCAAAATTAAGGTGCGAGTGAATCCAAAGAACATATAATCAATTTGTTGTGGCCTAAACAAGTGAATTGGTTCAATATAACACTGATCTACTTAGAGTTGAAAATAAAAGAGTTGAGGAATTAACTTTCTTCAGGCAGTCAGTATGTTTGGCCAATGACTCCTTAAATCATACATTCAATAATTAAGTGTAAAAATAAAATGTTGAAAAAATGGCTTTGGCTGATAAAGCAAAAGTCAGGTTGACTCATACTGCCAGCTTGTCAGACGTAAAATAAGAGAAATTGTGAGCAGAGAATTTTGAATCAGGTTTTAATTACATTGTGACATACCAATTAGTGTTGTAGCAATATCAAAGCAAAAATCAACCTTGTGCGACATAATGTTCAAAGGTATAACCCCCACACCCATCCACTCACCCATTGATTGTGCTCAAAAGTGTGTTTGCTGCACATGCTGTCCAAATTGTCAGCAAGATAAGAGAGGTATCCAGGTTTGTTTGTTTTTGTTGGGTTTAACGCCAAGGCAACACATTGTATAGGTAATATAATGGCAGTCAGTCAACCTACTCACTGTTCCTGCAAAGGCTTAATCTCTGTATTTAGCTGTTAACCAACTACTAAGCGCATACTTTTGTCGGTGACTGACAACTGCCCTACATAATTAAGAATCATTGGTAGGAGGGAGAATGGCTGTAAAAATAATTTAATGACCAAGCTCTAAGAAAGTATGCCCTGCCCAGGAATCGAACCCACAACCCCTCAATCAGTAGACTTATGTGCTACCAACTGAGTTACCTGGGCAGCTTTTCTTTGAATGACTTGTAAGTTTTGGCCACATTTTCAACAGACTTACAATGTAATCTTATACAAATATACATATGCCAGTCTAGCGTTGAACTCTTGATCTAGTCTAGATTTCACTTTCTTTATTATAAATTTTCTGGTAAAAATCCATCAAGAAAAATAAATAAAAGATAAAGTTCTGTGAGAGATAGTGAATTGTTTAGATGCCAAAATTGAATATACCTTGTTATTACAGTTATGTTCTGCTGTAAAGACCACTTGGGTTATTGCAAAATCAGGTGATTTTGTAAGATTTTTAAAGTCTTAAAGTCCCAAATGATTAACTTGAGAAAACAAGAGCTCCGCTGGGCGGGGCATTATACGCCCGTGTGCAGTCCATGCTGTGTTCTATCTCATATGAAGTCCCTGTGACCTTGACCAATGACCCTGGGATCTCAAAATAGGTCCCATCCTTAACTGGAGGGCTATCCAAAGCAAAGATTTTGAGAACCTAGGTACAGCCATAGTTGAGTTATCACCGACACAAAGTTTTCCCATACAAACTTCCAGTGATCTTGACCCTGGGGCCTCAGAACCAAAAGTTCTCGCCCTTGACCCAAAGAGTATTGATACATAAAATTTGGTGATCTTAGGTAAAGTTGGTTGTTGGACAAGGTTTTTCCTCATGATTTTTCTTGTGACTTTGACCTTTAACCCAGGGACCTAAAACCAAAGGGGCATATGCTAGACATTAAGGCTCCCCTTAAATAAAATTTGGAAAACCTACAATGTAGGTACAATCATTATTGAGTTACTGTCCCGAAAATGTTTCAATATGAATTAAGTCCCTGTGACCTTGACTTTTGACCCTGGGGTCTCCAAATCAAAAGAGAACATCCAATACCAAAGAGCTATCAACACATTACATATTAAGTTATTGTCTGGACAAGGATTGTCCACATGATGCCCCTGTGACCTCAATCTTTGACCCAGTTTTGACCCATAACCAATTGGGAACATCCTTGACACATGGGCTACCCTCACATAAAATTTGGTGAACTAAATTCATGTTACTTATTAAATATAGCATTATTTCCATGGTTTGCCATTTTGACTTTGTTAACATATTGATTGAACATTTGAAGTCACTGCTTGGTAATTTGATATCTTCTGGATGATGGTTTAAACTTGACCTAGGGGCCCCAAAACCAATAGGGAACATTCTTGACACATGGGCAACTCTCACATGAAATTTGGTGAACTTAGGTGCAGTCATTGTTGATTTACTACACGGACAATGTTTTTCAATATGATGCCCCTGTGACCTTGACCTTTGACCCAGGGGCCCCAAAACCAATAGGACATAACCATGACACATGGGCTACTCTCACATAAAATTTAGTGAACCTAGGTACATTGGTTGTTCAGTTATTGTCTGGACAAGTGTTTCATTGTTTGCCATTTTGACTTTATTAACATATTGATAGAACATTTGAAGTCACTGCTTGGTAATTTGATATCTTCTGGTTGAAGGTTTAAACTTGACCCTGTTTCCCAAAAACTGATAAGGCACATCCTTGACACATGGGCTACTCTCACATGAAATTTGGTGAACCTAGGTACAGTTATTGTTGAGTAATTACCCGGACAATGTTTTTCAATATGATGCCCCTGTGACCTTGACCTTTGACCCAGGGGCCCCAAAACCAATCGAGCATAACCTTGACACTTCCGCTACTCTCACGTAAAATTTAGTGAACCTAGGTACATTGGTTGTTCAGTTATTGTCTGGACAAGGTTTTTCCATATGATGCCTCTGTGACCTTGACCTTTGGGTCTGGGGCCCAAAAACCTATTGGGAACATCCTTGACACAAGGGCTACATTCACATAAAATTTTGTGAACCTAGGTACAGTCGTTGATGAGTAATTGTCCAAACAAGGTTTTTCAATATGATGCCCCTGTGACCTTGACCTTTGACCCAGGAGCCCCAAAACCAATAGGGCATATCCTTGACACAAGGGCTACCCTGACATAGAATTTGATGAACCTAGGTACATTGGTGGTTCAGTAATTGTCTGGACAAGTGTTTCATTGTTTGCCATTTTGACTTTATTAACATATTGATAGAACATTTGAAGTCACTGCTTGGTAATTTGATATCTTCTGGTTGAAGGTTTAAACTTGACCCTGTTTCCCCAAAACTGATAAGACACATCCTTGACACATGGGCTACTCTCACATGAAATTTGGTGAACTCAGGTGCAGTCATTAGTGAGTTATTACCCGGACAATGTTTTTCAATATGATGCCCCTGTGACCTTGACCTTTGACCCAGGGGCCCCAAAACCAAAAGGGCATAACTTTGACACATGGGCTACTCTCACATAAAATTTAGTTAACCTAGGTACATTGGTGGTTCAGTTATTGTCTGGACAAGGTTTTTCCATATGATGTCTTTGTGACCTTGACCTTTGACCCAGGGGCCCAGAAACCTATTGGGAACATCCTTGACACAAGGGCTACATTCACATAAAATTTTGTGAACTCAGGTACAGTCGTTGATGAGTTATTGTCCAAACAAGGTTTTTCAATATGATGCCCCTGTGACCTTGACCTTTGACCCAGGAGCCCCAAAACCAATAGGGCATAACCTATACCCAAGGGCTACCCTCACATAAAATTTGGAGAACCTAGGTACATTGGTGGTTCAGTTATTGTCTGGACAAGTGTTTCATTGTTTGCCATTTTGACTTTATAAACATATTGATAGAACATTTGAAGTCACAGCTTGGTAATTTGATATCTTCTGGTTTAAGATTTAAATTTAACCCTGTTTTCCCAAAACTGATAAGGTACATCCTTGACACATGGGCTACTCTCACATGAAATTTGGTGAACCTAGGTACAGTCATTAGTGAGTTATTACCCGGACAATGTTTTTCAATTTGATGCCACTGTGACCTTGACCTTTGACCCAGGGGCCCCAAAATCAATAGTGCATATCCTTGACACATGGGCTACTCTCACATGAAATTTGGTGAACCTAGGTACATTGGTGTTTCATTTATTGTCCGGACAAAGTTTTTCCATATAATGCCCCTGTGACCTTGACCTTTGAACCTGGGGCCCCATAAACCTATAGGGCGCATCTTTGACACATGGGCTACTCTTACATAAAATTTGGTGAACCTAGGTACAGGCGTTGTTGAGTTATGGTCCGGACAAGGTTTTTCAATTTGATGTCCCTGTGACCTTGACCTTTGACCCAGGGGCCCCAAAATCGATTGGGAACATCCTTGACACATGGGCTTCTCTCACATAAAATTTGGTGATCCTAGGTAGATTGGTTGTTAAGTTATTGTCAGGACAAGTTTTTTTCCCATATGATGCCACTGTGACCTTGACCTTTGACGCAGGGGCCCCAAAACCGATAGGGAACATCTTTGACACATGGGCTACTCTTACATTAAATTTGGTGAACTTAGGTACATTGGTGGTTCAGATATTGTCCAGACAAGTTTTACCTATTTTAAGTCCCAGTGACCTTGACCTTTAACCCTGGGGTCTCAAAATCAATAGGGAACCTCCTCCACCCAAGGGCTATCAACACATAAAATTTGAGGAACCTAGGTTCATCCTTTCTTGAGTTATCATCCGGACAAGCAATTGTCCACGGACGGACAGACGGACAGACGGACAACAGCATAACATAATACGACCGTTTTTTCAAAACGGGCGTATAAAAATGGTACCTATGTTAAGACTGTTCCTCAATTAAGTGGGAGGTGAAGGTCACAGATATAGAGGTCATTTTCTAGACCATTGAGATACAGTTAACTTCCAAAATGTGTAGCCTCGTAAAATAAAGTCTTTATTATTAAGACCATTTACAGGGGCAGATCCACGATTTTTTTCTAGGGGGTTCCCAACTTTTCTAGCGGGGGTCTGAACTTTTCTGAAGGGGGGGGGTCTGAACCGCAAACCACAACTACATTATACACATTTTGCAGAAAAAATGCAACATATTGATAATAATAACTACATAACCATTAAATATTTGTTAAGCACCGAGAAAAATTGCTTCAAGCAACTTAAAAATGACTTACAGACTTACCCCCCCCCCCCCCGCTGGATCCACCCATGATTTATATTGATGGTCCTAATAATGGAACTTCACTGTATCTTAATGTACAAGAAAATGACCCCTACATCACCTCCCCTTCCCACAGAATGAGGAAAGAAGTAACAGTAAAAATTCAACAAACAGTCACTCAGCTATATGATAAAGTAATACCCTGTCATAAACAGTAAAGTAAAAGATAAACCTAAAAACTAAATCTTGACATTGATTTAAATCTTTGTTTGCTGTCAGGAACAGTAAAGCAAAAATATCTTGCAACTAAATCTTAGTATTGATTTAAATTTGATAAGAAACCACTTGGTTCAAACACTACTTTTTGTGTTTCTTTAGTCTGGATGCTGAGTACAGTATTGACTGTACATGAAAAATTCTTCATAGACAACACGAAGCCAAGAAAACAAAACTTGTGTCTTAACAAGTCTATGAATTTAGAAAAAAAACAATTATCAGATGATGGCCAATAACCAAAACAAGAGAGCCAAGATGGTCCTATATCGCTCAACTATGAACAAATGGGAGGAGGTAATAAAAATCAGCAGCAGAAATGTGGCCTATTGTGTTTACAAGATTGTTACTTAGATTTGACGAAATATCATAGTTTTTTACCTGTCTAACTCATTTGATTTATTTAATTGTATTAATATAGGACATCTGACAAAGTTTGATGAAACTTGGGAGCAAAAATGTGAACTTTAGGCTTCAGAGTGTTAATTCTGTGAAGTTAAAGAAGCCTGACAACACAAGTAAAAAATCAATCAATTCAGTCAGCCATAATAGTTAATTCTAGGAAGTTGAAGAAGCCTAACAACACAAGTAAAAAATCAATCAATTCAGTCAGCCATAATAGTTAATTCTAGGAAGTTGAAGAAGCCTAACAACACAGGTAAAAAATCAATCAGTCCAGCCAGCCATAATAGTTAATTCTAGGAAGTTGAAGAAGCCTGACAACACAGGTAAAAAAATCAATCAGTCCAGCCAGCCATAATAGTTAATTCTAGGAAGTTGAAGAAGCCCGATAACACAGGTAACAAGAGCTGTCAGAGGAGACAGCATGCTCGACTTAGTTAGTGTTTGTCACAGGAGTAAAAAATATGTATAAGGAGTTATAAACCTAGTCACATGGGATGTGGTTGATAATAAGAAACATATATTTAAAGTTTGAAGTCAATACCTTAAGAAATAAAACAGTTGCAGTAAAAACAAACATTTTTTAAATTTCAAGGGGAGATAATTCTGAAAAAATATATTTGGAGTTATACACCTTGTCACATGAGATGTGGTTGATAATAAGGAATGTACATTTAAAGTTTAAAGTCAATACCTATAGAAATAAAACAGTTGCAGTAAAAACAAACACTTTTTAAAGAAAACTCTAAGTTCAAGGGGAGATAATTCTGAAAAAATATATTTGGAGTTATACACCTTGTCACATGAGATGTGGTTGATAATAAGGAATGTACATTTAAAGTTTAAAGTCAATACCTATAGAAATAAAACAGTTGCAGTAAAAACAAACACTTTTTAAAGAAAACTCTAAGTTCAAGGGGAGATAATTCTGAAAAAATATATTTGGAGTTATACACCTTGTCACATGAGATGTGGTTGATAATAAGGAATATACATTTAAAGTTTGAAGTCAATACCTAAAGGAATAAAACAGTTGCAGTAAAAACAAACATTTTTGAAAGAAAACTCTAAGTTCAAGGGGAGATAATTCTGAAAAAAAAATATATTTAGAGTTATGAACCTTGTCACATGAGATGTGGTTGATAATAAGAAGCATATATTTAAAGTTTGAAGTTAATATCTTAAGAAATAACAAAGATATAGGAGAAAGTATTTTACTGCACAAAAACTTTAATCAGTGCACAAAAACTTTAATCAGTTCAAGGGGAGATAATTCTGAAAGAAATGTGTTTGGAGTTATATACCTTGTCACATGAGATGTGGTTGATAGTAAGGAACATATATTTAAAGTTTGAAGTTAATATCTTAAGAAATAACAAAGATATAGAAGAAAGTATTTTACTGCACAAAAACTTTAATCAGAAAGGTGGACGCGGACGCGGACGCCGACGCCGACGCTGGGGCGAGTAGGAGAGCTCTACATTACTACGTAAAGTCGAGCTAAAAATCAATCAATCCAGCCAGCCATTAATAATTAATTCTGAGCAATTTTATTGTCAGGTGAGCTAAAAAATATTTTAATGTTTGAAGTTACTTCCACACACCTGTAAAACAGGATGTATGTTTGTATGAGTGTATGGAAATACTAGAGTCTTCATGGATCATGAATGGACCTAAAACTTCTTTCCAGAGGATGATCCATCTTATAAATACACCAAACTTTTCTGAAATGGATCACATTAAACCCTTTCTTTCAATGTTTTTGCAAATACTAATGAATTTTGAAAAAAATTATAGGGAAACCATGCAAACCATGATCCCCCTTCCCAGCATGCTCTCCGTTTGTTGATTCTTAATTGAGAAAATAAATCAGTGTGCCTGCCATTGAGATGAGATAACAAATACAAAATGTATATTAAATAAGAAACATACAAGTACACCCAGTACTTAAAAGTGAAGTCTAAATTGATGGCAACAAAAAATACTTCTCATTAATTGATAAGAAAAAAAACAACATGAAAATATTTATTTGAGGTAATTTTTACAGTGTGTTTGAATCATATCTTTTATTTATTCACCAATTGTAAATTGATAAATCAACCTTACTAAATTTTATTCAAAACCATCCATAGAAGGACAAATTTTTCTTTAAGTTTTAGTTTTGACTTAAAAAGTTGAGTTGTATTTTTACTTTAAAGTTTATGACACGATATATTACTTCAAACAGCTCGAAGTAAGTGTTTGCTAGGATTTTACAGTATATGTTTCTTTCCTTATTTTAGAGAGGGGGGAGAGGTGATGAAGGGATGATCCTCTAGTACACAGAGATACAGTAAAGTTTCACTATTTTGATAATCATATTTATTTATTTATATTTATTTATTGGAGTTAACGCTGTGTCAACACAATTTAGGTCATTTTACGACGTCTAGCACACCTAACCTAGCTTTCCTGGACCACTGTCTATAACCAGTACTCACATACCCTTCCACAAGGTCGGAAACTTCTCCATATTTTCTAATCAATGGAGGAAAATGGACATTATTGTCAAATTTTCATGGAAGGGTATATTTCTACCCGCACCCCTTCGGGCACGAGATTCCAAATCCCGGCGTGCTTATCATTAAAATGAAATGCATATTTTCACATAGAGCTAAGAATCATTTTGGTCCAGTAAACTTGCATTTGACCTGATAAAAATTAACTAAACAATATAATAACTAATAACAGTTATTCACTGAATAGGGAAACCTTTGGCTGTAAAAAGTTAGCAGACACACCACTCATATTCTAAAAGTTGCTGGACCAGCAACAACTTTGGTGAACTTGGTCTACTGGCTAAATTCAAAGACTGATAATGACAATCAAAATGTATAGTCTAACCAGCAGAATGGTCTTCATATAGGAACCTTGTTCTTCTCTAATTTAGCATTTGGGATTTAAAAATTGCATGAATCAAACAATTTTGCAAAACCAAGGTGTTCTATATAGCCAAACTTTACAGTACTTTGTTGTTTATATCATGTCAGTATAAGATTGCCTGTAGTTTGTTATTATAATTAAACCTGACATGATCCTAGTATCATCATCAATATAATATAATTGATTATATAATAAACTGATCAGAATCTGAGAGAATGGTTAGTGTATGGTTTGATATGATCTCTGTGATACAGACTGTGATACAGGGTACCAGGTATGTATGGTAGTGTCTGTAAACCAGCAGGGTAGGTTATAGATGGACCTAGTAACGTGGATTGTAGGAAATACAGTAACTACGTTAACCCACTTGCCTGAAGCCCAAGACCTGTTACAGGGCTTTTTTCAGTACTTGGGGAAGGGGCTTGGAACCTTTCTATATGTGGAACATTTGGGGAAATTTTATCGCAATTTCATAGATAGGGGAACAAAAAATCCAATGTAAACTCCAAAGTTTGGGAAAACTGCATGATTTTAAGGAAATTTCAGGAAGCGGCTGTAAACGGCTTCTGTTACATTAGGAATAAAGGTAAGAGTTCCACAATTAAATACCTAAATTGGACCTACAAGATGTGGACATAAATGTAAGTCGGTCTGTATAGCAAAATATGGTTTGATATTGACTGATAATAATGTATTAAAATCAGTCTTGTCTTTCTCAACTGATTTCTGAAAAATACTTAATAACTTATCTGACACCAACATCAAAAGATAAATATGAACAACCTGGGGTCTGTAGGGCAGTTGGTAGCATACCTAGATAAGGAATCTAGGGTTTTTTTAAGGGTGTATGGGAACAGTTTCGAATCCCAGCTGGGGCAGTTATACCCTTTCATAAAAATTTGACAATAATGTCAATTTTCCTACATTGATAAGGAGAATTTAGAAAATGCAGCCTGTGCGAAGAGTATGTATCTACTGGTTATATACAAGGATCCAGGAAAGCTAGGATAGGTGCACCAACCACACATGGAGTTAAACCCAGTAAAAGAAAAAAACAAAAAACATACCACAATAGCATGGGTATCAACAAATGAGAATTGTCCAACATCTCTGTAGATATCAAACTTTCTATATCGTGACCTCACAGCTGGTGGTAGTTTACGTCCTTGATTCACGTTCTGTGGCTGAAAGTTGGGAGGAGCTTGCATCTTTGGTAGCTTCGATAAATGTCACCAATCTGAAATGGAATGTTAAATATTCATTAACCACCATAACTAGAAGTCATTATAATACTCATCATCAAATAACATAGCAGACATCAAGGAGATAGATAATAGACTTAATATACCATGTGTGAAATGATTATACTCTTTATTATATAGATATATGAAATAGAGGATACTTGTCAGCCCTGGTGTAAGACCCATTTTTATTTCTCTGAGTGAGCTCAGAATTAAACAATCATTTTATGGATACCACTGATTGTTATTATACAGTTTATATGGACAGTATGTGTTAATGGTAACACTCCATTTGCGTAACATCCTCTATTTTCAATGTGACGTCACTAGATCCATAATTCAGTTTTAAGCCTTAGATATAATAGTCAAGAAATGTACCAACTGTTATAGTCAAGTATATGGACCAGATGATAACACATCATAGTTAACAACAACTGTTGACTAGACTAGACTAGACTTAATGTATTCGGATCTTGAATGTTGTATTGACCTCAGCTGGACTTCAGTTCACATATCATTCTCAGTCTGACTGACCAGTACATAAACTCTCTCTCTCTCTCTTTCTTACCCTCTCTCCCATTATATCTGTCTGTCTGTCTGTCTGTCTGTCTGTCTGTCTGTCTGTCTGTCTGTCTGTCTGCCAGTCCGTCCATCCGTCGGTCTGTCGGTCCATCTCTCTCTGTCTCTCTCTCACACTCTCTCTCTCAATGCTATACATTTGATGTATACAAGATCAAGATCAAACATGAGAACAAAAACACCACAGTGTGAACTAATCAATCATCTTCACAATTATCATGACAATTGTAATGTTGTTTTTTATAGATCATAATACTGTACAAGAAAAGAAACTTTACATATCTATTATTACTATATTATTGTAAGAAAATAAATCAACTTGTCTAATGTCCTATAGATAAATGTTCGAGTCAACAATTATCAGACAAATAAAAGCAATTATAAATATAGTTATGGTAAAAACTAAATGGTGCACATAAATATGCAACAAAAAACATTGAACATAAATTCCTTGTATGTACATGGACTAGTAAAACCCATACTAGAAATTCAAACATTTGACCACATACTATTGAGTCTGATTTTATAGACTCTGTTGTTAATTAGAAAAAACTGTCAAGTTTTCTTTCATTTTGCTTTGCTAAGAATTGCACCAAATTTGTGTCAATGAGCCATTCAACGGCTCAGTGCAAGACTTGCCTACTTCCTTCTTTATTTACATGTAGTTTGACTACTTATGTGCCAAAACAACTCATTGGAATGCTTGATACTGGTATATTGAAAAATAAGGCTGCCAGGGTTGTTGGGAGTTCTATATTAAAATATTCTAAACCCAAGGCAAATTGTTTCTAAACACCAAGGCATACAGGAGATTTTCAAGGTAGTGGATGTCGACACACCCACTCAAACATGTTCACACTGACACTGTTCAGATAACAAACAATGTTGATATCATCTTAACAATACTTCAAGTATCAAATATTGCAGCATGAATAATAATACTGCAGTGGTGGAACCTGATTATTCAACAAAGTGGGTTATCCACCCCTTGCCTACTGATATAAATTTAAGTAAAACATATTATAAAATACAGAATAAAATGTTTTGACATTCAAGTATACAAATGTATTTTGAAAACACCCATAGGGGTTGGACCCATGTGATGCCCTGCTGGGTCCACTAATCTAATAGTGTATTCATGTTGCATGTGAAGCTTGTATTTAAGACATGCAGAGATATTGAGTCATATTTCATAGCAGAAATAGAATATTTTATTACCAATAAAGTTGAATGGCCTTGACATCTGTAGTCTAGTAACAGTTGGTAACATATAGAGATATATGCATAATGTAAGTTTATATTGAATTTCCCTGATGTATTTTACATAACATTGTGCCGTGGGATGTAAATGTTACGTTCAGTATTGAAGTTTGACATGTTTGGGATAAAAATGATGCTTATATTATAATGTGATGTTTTGTGATCGCTGTGGGTCAAAACATGAAAAAATATGATCATCAGAGTTGGTTTTTCTTCCATTTTAACTTGTCTATTATTTCATCTTTTTTTTAGGATAGTGTACATGTAATGTGGGATGCTGACACTCCATCTAACAAGTAACTCATATGTTTCCTACAAAATGAGTTGGTAGAGCGCGTGGATTTCGAATCAAGTGTCTCGAAGGGGGTACAGGTTCGAATCTCACCGATGAGGTTATACCCTTCCATGAAAATTTGACAATAATGCTAATTTTCTCCATTACTAAAGTATGGAGAAGTTTCCAGCCTTAATGAAGGGTACAATGAGTAGTGGTTATAGACAAGGGTTCAGGAAAGCTAGGTTAGGTACGCTGGATGCCATAAACGAACCTAAAAATTGAGTTGACACAGAGTTAAACCCAGTATAAATAAATAAATCCTACAAAACATTGCACAAAGACAACTTAACCTTCACAAAGACATCCAACAAAGCGCACAACTACAATAAAACTCAATCAAATCTGTATCTCACAGACCAAGGATCCTATATAATATAGGGTCCTTGCACAGACTAAGTTACCCAGTAAACACTGAAAAATAAATAGCCCAACCTTCACTCACCTCAATGCTACATAAAATTCATATGTACAACTCACCTTTAAAAAATTCTGGAAGAGAAAAAAAAATGAAACAACTCCTGTATATTCCAAGAATGATAAAAATGTGCTGAACAGTTAACACTGACTAAACACTGTAATACGATAAAAAACAACAAAATTCCAATATGTTAGAATCACAGGTCTGTTTCCAAGAAAATATCTACTAACAAATGAAAACTGCCAAAAAAATACACTGACACCTTTCACACTGTAGTAAGAACAAGGAATACAAGTGAATGATTTCTATTTGATATAAAATTCGATGAAAGTATACCCATGAAAGTACAACTATACTACATTGATAGTGAACATACAGTAGTAGTGAGTCAAGACCTGGATATAACCCTACACTGCTTACTTTTTTATACATCAACAACTCTGTATAACTGTATATAATACAGTAAGTCATTAAATCATTAAGGCTACACTATAAAAATTATTGGTTGATAGTACATTTATAATAATTATGAATTGGATCAAAATTTAATAAGCTTAGAATTTAACATAATGAGTTGTTTTTTAAAACTCACACATTTGTGGCAGACCTACGTTGCAGTTCCATGGGTCACCTGCTGCTTTCCCTAGCACTAGAAACATCAACAGTGCAAAATTAAAATCCTAATCAAGTCAATTTTCATGTTGAAAAATAGTTAGGTCAACTCAACCTGATACAACTCAACCCATAGTCACGGAAAGCTGAATCCATAAGATAGAACAACTCAACCCAGTCACCATGAAAACATGGTGGACCGATGGACAAATCCTGTAAAAATACAAGGCTCATCTAGATCTGCATGTTAACAGGACCCAAATGTCTCCCGTCCTATAAGACTTGAATGTGTCCTGTTGAATTTGATCTTCACAGGACCTACTGCCCAGTAATAATCTGTCGAGATTCGCAGGGACTGACTCAACCTATATGTAGAGGCAACTCAACCAGGGAACACAATTATCAATCATTTTTCAAACTGAAGACTTTTCAATAAAAATTTGATGCTAGGAAAGGACTTGAACTTACAGAAAAATTGTCACACAGTTTTGAAAGAAAATTGAGGCCAAGAAAATAAACAAAGAAGAAAATGTACCAACATAATCCCGGGTAAACCAAAGTTCATCGTGAATTAACACACATTTTTTATAGTCAGCCTTACACGATACAAGCATTAACTGACTCATACAACCATATAACATTTGTCAATCAGAAATCCACAGTAAATAATATAATACATTAATTTACAGATTGAATGGTAGGCCAAGCATATCTATGTACTTTTAGCAATGGACTTGTATTATACACCATGCATGCTTATATACTTTAAGTTTGAATAATGGACTTGTTTTATAAACCATGAATGCTTATGTACTTTAAGTTTGAATAATGGACTTGTTTTATAAACCATGAATGCTTATGTACTTTAAGTTTGAATAATGGACTTGTTTTATAAACCATGAATGCTTATGTACTTTAAGTTTGAATAATGGACTTGTTTTATAAACCATGAATGCTTATGTACTTTAAGTTTGAATAATGGACTTGTATTATACACCATGCATGCTTATGTACTTTAAGTTTGAATAATGGACTTGTTTTATAAACCATGAATGCTTATGTACTTTAAGTTTGAATAATGGACTTGTTTTATAAACCATGAATGCTTATGTACTTTAAGTTTGAATAATGGACTTGTTTTATAAACCATGAATGCTTATGTACTTTAAGTTTGAATAATGGACTTGTTTTATAAACCATGAATGCTTATGTACTTTAAGTTTGAATAATGGACTTGTTTTATAAACCATGAATGCTTATGTACTTTAAGTTTGAATAATGGACTTGTTTTATAAACCATGAATGCTTATGTACTTTAAGTTTGAATAATGGACTTGTTTTATAAACCATGAATGCTTATGTACTTTAAGTTTGAATAATGGACTTGTTTTATAAACCATGAATGCATATGTACTTTAAGTTTGAATAATGGACTTGCCCTCTTAATATGTAAATGCATGATAAGCCATGCTTGTTTGTGTGTTCTTTAAACAGTAGACTTGCCCACAAAATATTGTGAACAATATTGAAAATTGGCTTCCACCAAAAATGTTATCCATAATATTAACTAAGTAAAGAACAAGGTGATGCACATACTTAGTTTGGCTGATTTAAATAAACCCATTAATTATTCAACTTTCATCATAAAAGGTACATAATGTGCATATAAATTTTATATAATGATTGTCAATAAAATATTTTTAAACTCACTAAACTATGATATGTTATGATATTTTACACCCCAAACATTTTGGTTTAAAAGGAAAGCAGTAATTTGATAAACTTGCATCACTTAATTCACCTATTGAGTATAGAGTGTGCAAGTTCATCATAATTTAAAAGTACATAAATATGCATGACCTATTATAAAACCTATAAATAAAGACTCCATTAAACAAATCAATATAAATATTGACAGTCTAGTGAGTGACACTATGACCTCAGTTCACCTCTGACAACAAAGTTCAATCACATGTACAGTCTTCCCGAAATACGTCGGTCCGACGGACATGTCCGACAAATTTTGACGAGGTCCGACGAGTTTTTATTCCGGATCGGTCCGGCTGTCCGGCATTTTTTCGTGTCGCATTATCGGCCCCGTTGTTCGGTTTTTATTCCACGCCCGATGTATACCAATATTGCCGTTAAATTGACGCAATGATTACCACAAATGTGCGTCCTCGCGACGCGAATACTACGCTGGCAAATCTAGTTTTCCCTTAAAAAGATAAAACTTTTATCAAACAGTGAACAATTACTCAAAATCGGTCTATCCAAACTACCGACATTTAATTGTGCAATTACTCGGCAAATTACATAATGTGTGAAAAACAATCGGCGAACAAAAGAATGTCATTCGTTAAATTTTTTAAAAGGATTAAGTCTTTGCAGAAAATTCATATGCATTTAATTAGCACATTGATGTGACGGTTTGAGTAAACTTTGTCATGATTTTGAAACTATTAATTCGTATAGATATCTATAAAATATCAAATAACTACGGACATATTCAATTTTAAGCCGAGAATGAACAAAGGGCAAACAATTACGTCATTAAAAATTCAATCAAATGTGTGTCGGTCCGCGTCTCTTTGAACTTATAGTCAAGGCATATCAATTTCTTTGATGATAACCGCCGACCTTTATTTTGCTACGACAATCGATGTCTTGTTATTGATTTGAGAGCTGTGTGGTCGCTTATAAGAAGACTTAATTTTAGTAATTGATAATTGATCTTATGATTATGGGACGTTGCAACGTAGCCTTTATGCGTGTTTCACGACGAAAAAATATCATACGACCCCATTTTACGAATAAACGGCCGAAAGTTTTTTATTTTTTGCCGAAAAGTCGGTCCATTCTCACGATTTCGCCGAAAAATCGTCAGATATTTTTTCATATTTGCTCAGTTTTTTTAATGCGTGTTATTCCCGTAATATTAAGGTACACTTGTGTAAAATGTATAAAAATATTTTCTTGTCATTATATGAACATTAATTGGTAAAAACTTTACCAAAACAGATAATGACTTAGACTCTGCAAGGTTGAGTAATTGGATTCTATAAAAATTATTAGGAAATTATATTTAAACATTTCAAATGATTTCACTTCACTTATTTGCTTATAAAATGCTCCAAGTAACTGACAAATGCTTTTAATTTGCATAATATTAAATGAATGTTGATTGTTTCGAAATCATGCATCATATGAAGTACATGTTTTAGTGAACAAAATATTCACACATTTTTTGGTAGGGACTCATTGATTCAAAATATGTGAGTCCCATGGACTCATGTTTTCCATCTTCAAAATGAATCTGCAGGATTGAAAAAAAAACAATGAAGAATGGTTGGAACTCAACACATTATACGGTAAAAATGTGCTGTACTGACATTACCTCTGTGACAAAGATTCCAATTCAGATGTTGACAAAGAATGATTGGACTTTCAAGATGTTCTGTTTAACTATGAAAATGACATTCAGCATGGAATCATATAATTATGAAAATAAATTTAAAAATGCTTGAAAACCAAAAAAAATTACATGTTTTTTGTCTTGATTTTCTTTCGGTCTGACAAATTTCAATTCGGTGTGACAGATTTTTAGGGCATGTCAGACCGAATGTCTGACAGCTTTTTTTAACTTTCGGGAAGACTTAAACTTATATTTGATAACAAAATTCGGTCAGACAAAATGTCTTTCGGTCAGACAAGAATTGGAAGTTTGTCTGACCGAATGTCAGACAAAATTTTCAGCAGTTTCGCGAAGCCTGCATGTAGTAAATCAATTAAATCTAAATTGAGAACTAACTAATCAAACCATCACACCAATATCAGCATTAGGCCACAACAAATGGATCTTATGTTCTATGGATTCGCTTGCACCTTAATTTTGACGTTTTTTACAAAAAAAATATTTTTATTTCCTCGCTCATAAAAATTTGATTTGGTCAAACCGCTATATAAAGCAAGTGAATAAAACTTTTTTAATTTTTTTTCTCGCTCGCCCCATTTTTTTTCCAGAAAAATCCATAGAACGCATGATCAACTTGTTGTGGCCTTACTGCATTAATATAACACAGTCTCATCTAACTCAAAAAGAGTTCATATTCACAAATACAAGTACCGGTATAAGTAATTTTTACACTTTTCTGCACAAGTACACAAAGTCTTTCAGCTGGAAAACCCTATCAACTTTGAGTTATGAAAGAAATCCATTATAAAATCTGAAACGGTGAAAGATTTTTAAATATTACTTACAATTGTGCTGATTCCAGTTAGTAGACCTGACTTTAAGGTAAAATTTTCTCATGGACTTGAACTGAACATCTAGACTCTGGAGGCTATGTGATTGCAAAGATATTTTTTAGACAATTGAATTTACAATTCCTTAATTTGCAAATTTCAACACCAGATTGCAACAATGTCAAAGTTGCAATTACACAATGTATTGCCAAACATAGAGGAATTCTACCTTCAAATCATAGACAGTTATCACTCTTATACTATAAATAAATAATGCCAACATTACCAATTTCATGCTTCTAGCTAATATAGCTGCAACATATTGCTGAAGTGGATACTTAATGCTGACAAAGTAACAAAACAAAATATTACTCATAGTCATAAAAGTGCTGACACCAAAGAAAAGCCCCTTAGAGTCAAACATATGTGATGTAATGTAACAATACTGCACACTAGCAGACTGATGCACTTTACTTGAATACATTACAACATGTTGCAATCATGGTATATATAATCATTACTAGTTGTTTTCCAGACAGACAAACATGTAATGTATCATTATATAATATTGATCTGTAAGCTAGTGTCTATTACATTGATTTTACATTAGAAGCATATCAGCTGACTCACTATTATACTTTAAGCCTGTATCATTATAAACAACAACATCTAACCTGACAGGGCAGTTTTAAAGTAGGTTGACCAATTAGATATATTTCACTCACCCCAAACATATCTTTTCTGCCTTAATCCAAATATAGGCTGTCAGGGCAAAAGTTACTGTTCAGCATTGCATATCATTGTAAACAACAATAACAACAACTTATCCTTACAACATTAAGTACAGTACAGGGACCCAGTTTTATCAAACTGATCTCAGTGACAAATCTCACAATATAATGTACAAGATAAATCCCACCAACAAATCTCAAACAAACCTCAAGATAAATCTCATCAACAAATCTCAAACAAACCTCAAGATAAATCTCATCAACAAATCTCAGACAAACCTCAAGATAAATCTCATCAACAAATCTAAAAAAAAACCCTCAAGATAAATCTCATCAACAAATCTCAAACAAACCTCAAGATAAATCTCATCAACAAATCTCAAACAAACCTCAAGATAAATCTTATTGACAAATCTCAAACAAACCTCAAGATAAATCTCACCAACAAATCTCTAACAAATATACAAGATAAATCTCACTGACAAATTACATAATAAATCTTACAGATAACTTCTACCAAACAACTAAAAATCAAGATCAATGGTTAACAGCTGTTTAATATCACATGATTACAACATGTAGACAACAAAAAATAACAACATCAAAACAACAAGAATTCTACACGTTAGAATAATTTATTGTGTTACCTTGTAATGAATGAAAGAGGAATAGAACTGCAAGTTAGAATTACCATTCTTTTACATAGAAATTCAAGCAGTCCGGGAAATGATGATATTGAAGTAGTTGTTCAAACAGATCATTTTAAGAGCAAGCACTACATCTCATGTGCAGAATTTTGGTTGCCGAAAAGAAATAGTTGGTTGCTCGAAGTAAAAAGGGGTTGCCCTGGGCAACCGGACACCCACTAATTTTGTAGACTGTTATTGCAAGAAACTTGTATAATAAATTTCAGATAATATAAGGGTGAAGATGACCAGGAGGAGTCAAAGATGAAAAACTTACATACACTCAATGTAAGTAACACTTATATTATGTATAGCGAGACACAAAAATGACACTACAAGATGGAAACAGCAATAGTCTGTTCCAGTGGTGGAACTAGTGCTTAGGAATTGAGAGGTCCCAGGTTTGAAGCCCACTGGTGGCACTACTTATTTCCTCAAGCAAGAAGCTTATACTCCATCAAGATTAAATTGGGTACTGGGTTGAATCACCTGTCTGAAGGTGATTAATGCCTCAGTCCCATAAAATCGTGGCTTGTTACGGACCCGTACATGCAGACAGTCGTAGTCCGTGGGAAGCCTTGCGTATCAAGGTGACAGTACGCACATGGTACAAAACAACACACCTGTACGTAGCGGTAGCTGGAAGATATGCTAGTTTAATCCATACTCAACCACGATTTTGTTCACCATTTGACTCTGAAACTGATACCTGTATCCTGGGCTCATTTTTAGGACCCTGGTAAAAACGTAACAGTCCGTACGGGTTCACAAGAGTTTGTATGGGTCCCTGCGGAGCTTGATCGCACGGCGTCCGTACGGTGCCCTCACAGCTATTTTTATGTTTATGGAACTGTAGCTTTACAAGACCAACATTTACACAATTAAGTGAGCATTATTATAGCTCAAAATAAAGATCTACATAAACTTCCAAATATGCATTGAGTGCCAAGTTAATACAACACAATCTGACAGACTTCTTAGCAATAATTTCAGACTAATAATTCCTCCCTATCTCTCTCTAACTCTCTGTCTGGCAATCATTCATTACAATTGATCATATTACAGGAACATCTGACAATTTCATTTATAAATACTTTAACAATTATTCTAGCAGTTTAAGCTGGAACAATGATCTATATTAGGCCAGTACAAGTTGATCATGTGTTCTACGGATTTTTCTGGGGAAAAAAATGGATCAAGCGAGCGAAGAAAAATAAATAAGTAAAATCTTAATTCAGTTGTTTTATATACCAGTTTGACCAAATTTTTATGAGCGAGCAAGGAAATAAAAATATTTTTTTTGTAAAAACCGTCAAAATTAAGGTGCGAGCGAATCCATAGAACATATGATCAACTTGTTGAGGCCTTATCCTACTTTATTTTAACATGAGGTTGCACACACAGTCTTCAAATGTTGAACCACATTGGTTGATGTCACATCTTTGATTCTAGGGAATTCTACTTTTTAGACTAAGTGGTTTTTATTTCAACACAGCAGGGCAAAAGATTATTTTAACATGAATCAAGAAATAACATAATAGTTGTCTATGTTTCATTGTACAATAAAATATAGGCACTTGCAGTGTTTTCTCCAGGATCAAAATTTTGGGGGTCACACATGACCCCATGTTAAAAAAATGGGGGTCAAATGGAAATATTAGGGGGTCAGGACTTATCAGTTCTTTGATTAATAAATGAAAAGCCCTTCGCCCAACACGCAAGATGAGTAAAATCTCCACAAAATTCTAAGTCAGTAGCACTATAAACTAAAGCAAGTTTAATTTTCCGTGTCCAGCTACTGTTGATATCCCAAAATTACTTAATTAGTACGGTGATTTTACTCATTTCTTCATCAAACATTCTCCAATCCATTGGTTATCAAAATTCTTGATCTAATTAGAGAAAGCGTCCTTTGACGTTTACGTGAAAGCATCATTAAACGACGCTGTTTCAGAGCAGACATTGCGAAATATGACAAATATAATTTGCATCGTTTAGGCGCTTTATTCGGTTATGACATTAGCTGACGAAAATGCGGGTCGGGCGATTGCTACCTCCAAATGACGATGATTTTAGAGTGCCTCACGGAAGACCCACTGGTCGTCTTTCAGCGCGTCAAAGCTGACAAAAAGTGCGCCAAAAACGCGCTCTGGAGAAAACACTGCACTTGTCTGATGCGCTTATTTAATCTTGCTATGATGGAATGAACACAATACTGATGACACTAACCCCCCTCTACAAAGTCAACTGCTCCATTCATAAACTGTATGCACAATTTTCTGCATATAGTAAGTGGGAGTAAGTTATAACAGCAATATATTTTATTGTGCAATAATGTATAGCAAGAGCTCCCATGCTAATATAGTGAAATTACACATTGGTCCTTAGAGGTGCCATTACAAGAGGTTATACTGTACTGTGAAGCAAGACTATAACACATGCTACAACTAACATACCAATTGCAGTAATGCACACAGTCAAACAATATCTACTTAACATAACAATTCAAACTAACATTCCTTATAGATGTAAACAACATACCAATATCTTTAATGCTTCAAACTACATACAGTTATACTCTACATTAATATTTTAAATCATTTAGGCCGTAAGTAAAAAATTTGTTTTTTTTCCATTACTAAACCTATCACAAGTAAAAAACTTTGATTTTCTCGATTACTATACCTATCATTCTATAATTCTAACCAATCTTAAGTATTTTACACAGCCTTAACTTCGAATACCACAAATATTTCCATAGAATTATATTGTTAAATTTCATTCGAATTCCTTATTATGTGGCATAAACCTACTGATTTATGCGCTTGATATATGCTCAATTATTCTGAACATTAGACTAAGGTACAGACAAACTTTTGTTGACAGTGAGTACAGAAGTACTGCAGTGAGTATTTAAATCAGCGGGGTTAAAGAATGCACTACTGACAGTAAAATAACATTTACCATCCCCATTGGTACATGTACCCTGGCTGATCAGACTAGACTAAAGTGATAAAATTGCAAGTGCATAATACCAGCTCAAGGAAAAAAGTAGTGACCCAGACAATCTCTGAATCCAAGATGTTTGTACCAATTTATTTTAGCTGGATTGTAAAACAAGTTCTTACAACTTACATTTATCACTTTCAACTGTGCTTCCTTCTGATCCATCAGTAATGAGCTTGCATGATAAAGTTTCTTCCTCAAAGAAACAACAGGGTAGGTTTTGAATGTGATTCGAACCAAGGCTGAGCTGGCTATCCAATGATTACCAGTCAAATGTAACCGCTCGGCCATGCCCACTCCCAAGATGTTTGTACTAAAACTTGTGTCCTATGGCCAAAGCATAGTGATCAACCGAAACTATATTATTTGAAAATCTACATCAAGTCCAACTAGATCCACCCCATAGTCCACCTTTCATCATGAAAATTGATCAGATATAAGTAGAATACATGTCGAAGGGTCAGAGCAAACCTAGTCTAACTTCATGTAAATGTAGAAGGTTTTAGACTAGTTTAGCCCTGAGTCATATTGTATTTCACTAAGAGAGTAAATCTAAGAGAGAGATGTTAATCTTATCACTTTATCAACTAGCATACTTCAATACTTGTACTTTCCAACATGAAAACATTGAAACCATCACATTCCATCTCCGGCCACAAGGTGAATAGCATTAAATACTAACATATCTTTAACTTGTCTTCACGTTTTTTGGCAGGAAGATATTAATTTATTTTCTGGTCTGATTTACACTGGCTTAATTTGAAAATCATGTTCTGGATATTTCTGTTTAAAGCTATTTTGATGGGTCAGCTCAAGGATGTAGGCTAGTTTTATGCTAACCCATTGATTTGAAATTTCTTTTTTGTAGATTTATTTTCTTTCAATATAGCAAAACCTTGAAAATATTAAATCACAATGTCATTCATATGATTAATGTTCATAGTTTTAAAACAGCTGTTTTCTTTTAATTTTATCACTTCAATTAGTTTGCTAGTTTTCAGAATTACACCATCTACAGGCAGAAATCGTTATATGAGAAGGACAAGTAATAAGCTGAGTTTGAGCTTGAGTTTCAAAATCAAACTTTTTCCAACTACAAAGGAGATTGTCCTCACCAAACCCTACTGTGCCCCTTCCCTACTTTCAACACATTTGAGTCCAGCCCTGCATGATATAAAAGTGAAAAATCGGAAATAATTGCAAACTGGGGGATCCTCACAACAAAACCTGTACATAAAAATGTGTCATCCATTTTATTAAACTTTAAGTGACGCATATGTAACAAACACAGCCTTACAGTGAAATTGTTGTCTGCCCAACTCTTACGAGGTATAACAAGTAAATATTTCATGAATAAGGATTTTAAAGTCAATAATGTTATCAGACATATCTAATAAATATTCATAAGTACATGTAACATTAATATGTTTATAATATGTAGGCGGGATGGGGTCTGTTAAACTTTAATACTCTAAATCTTAAATTTAAAGACTGTATTGTTAACTTAAGACTCATTTTTAACAGGGATATAAATATTGATTTTAAAAGGATAAGGTTTTGGGTTAACCTTGGAGAGCTTATCGTACTATATGATAATATGTGCATGATCAGTGTTTTCCGAGTGGGCGCAGTTTTTGCGATTTTGACTGAATGATTTCATTATTGACAAAGTAAATTTAGTCAGGTGTGTTGTTTATTATGTTACAGCTGTAGGAGACCACTTTATTTATCATATATCATATAAAATATTTTGTATAATATCAAGTCACTAAACAAACAAAGGTATCAATTTACATCAGTTTACCTACAGACTTAATGTTATATGAACTATAGCAAACAAATAAAATAATTTACGATGAACATCAAAGTTCATACATTAACCCAGCTTATTTAAATACTCAATTATTGCAGAGCATACAGAAATGTTTGTTTGGGTTTTAAGGGGCATCAACACAGAAAGGTTATATCGCGCGCATACAGAAATGTTTGTTTGTTGTTTGGGTTTTACCGGGCATCAACACAGGAAGGTTATATCGCACACAATACAGAAATGTTTGTTTGTTTGGGTTTTACGGGGCATCAACACAGAAAGGTTATATCGTGCGCATACAGAAATGTTTGTTTGTTTGTTTTGGTTTTAAGGGGCATCAACACAGAAAGGTTATATCGCTCGCATACAGAAATGTTTGTTTGTTTGTTATGGTTTTGCGGGGCATCAACACAGAAAGGTTATATCGCGCGCATACAGAAATGTTTGTTTGTTTGTTATGGTTTTGCGGGGCATCAACACAGAAAGGTTATATCGCGCACAATACAGAAATGTTTGTTTGTTGTTTGGGTTTTACCGGGCATCAACACAGAAAGGTTATATCGCGCGCATACAGAAATGTTTGTTTGGGTTTTGCGGGGCATCAACACAGAAAGGTTATATCGCTCGCATACAGAAATGTTTGTTTGTTTGTTATGGTTTTGCGGGGCATCAACACAGAAAGGTTATATCGCGCGCATACAGAAATGTTTGTTTGGGTTTTGCGGGGCATCAACACAGAAAGGTTATATCGCGCGCATACAGAAATGTTTGTTTGTTGTTTGGGTTTTACCGGGCATCAACACAGAAAGGTTATATCGCGCACAATACAGAAATGTTTGTTGTTTGGGTTTTACCGGGCATCAACACAGAAAGGATATATTGCGCACAATACAGAAATGTTTGTTTGTTTGGGTTTTACGGGGCATCAACACAGAAAGGTTATATCGCGCACATACAGAAATGTTTGTTTGTTTGGGTTTTACGGGGCATCAACACAGAAAGGATATATCGCGCACATACAGAAATACTGAAGTGAGTATTTAAATCAGTGATTTTAACATATTATGCCACCAACATCTATAGTTTAATAAAGTTTATAAATACAGGAATGATTTACAAATATAAACAATAATAAAAACATTTTGCAATGTATGAGAAAAATGACACCACACCTGACCTTGACTACACTATAGTACAGTGTAAATATATACCATTAGTTTACAGGTGACTGGAGGTTGATAAAATATTTCAACAAACAATAACAGCTGAATTGTAACTTTGTACAGTCATTGAAATATTTAATTTATTATTTTATTACTTCCTATATCAGCATTACAAACAGTAAATCTACTGTTCAATTGATTGAATTATTTAATTACATTGACTCAGGCAGCCAACACTTTATTCATAATACTACTACTTCATTTTGAGTGTTTTACAACAATTACAATTTTTAGTTGTTTTTTTTTTTCATACAGGCCTATCAACCAAATGTTTTTCTCTCACGATTTTCTAAACAGAATTTATCAAGTATTATTCTACAATATAACCACACTGTGCAGCACACTGTCCTATATTTATCTACCCTATGCAGAAATAGTTACTTTGAAAAATCAAATAGTCAATGACATTCAATGTACTTTTATGAACTGTATAGTTAAAAGTACAAAGTAAGGTATCAATCAAGTTCCTGATAGCATTGTATCATGACACACTATCATCTTTCAAGTAGAATGAAGGAGACATATCATTAAGATATCCTCCTACATGTATTTGGTCAAGTAGTTAAAACAGACTAGCCTTTATTTACTTTACATGCTTGTTATTGCATGATGCATTTATCTTTATTTTAAGGATACATAATTTTTTTTTCAACTGTCAAAGTCCGAAGAATTTCACTGAGACAAGATATCTTCTCTTATATAAATCGAAGACGCCATTGACTCAGCAAGGAAGCTTTACACCGCTAAGCAATTCATCTCGAATTTACCATGAAAGCAGTCCTGTTTTGAAAGTTGAGAGAGAACGAACAATCTGTATTATTTAACATTACCCCTGTGAAATGTTAACCATGAATCAAGTTTGACCATGGTTGACCATGGTCAAAACATGGTTGACTATGTTGTTTGTCAGACTTTGACTCTGGTCAATTATGACCATGATTGACTATGATTTGACTTTGGTCTGACTGTGTTAAAATATCATGTTTTCTAAACCATGAAACACTGTCAATCATACAACTTTTAACTAATTTGATGATGAGCATTGCATTGTAACACTAGTGTATGTCTCTTACTTTAAAAGCAATAATTTAGATTTCTATGCAGTTTAGCATGCAATTGTGTACACTTTATGTATTGTTCTTGACTGACAATGATTCATGGTCATGTGTCTTTGTCAGACCATGATTCAAGGTCAACAGTTATTTCTAGACAATAAGTCAACTCATTTGATGATGAGCATTGCATTGTAACACTAGTGTATGTCCCTTACTTTAAATGCAATAATTTAGATTTCTATGCAGTTTAGCATGCCATTGTGTACACTTTATGTATTGTTCTTGACTGACAATGATTCATGGTCATGTGTCTTTGTCAGACCATGATTCAAGTTATTTCACAGTTATTTCTAGACAATAAGTCACTGTAGATTATAAATATTTCACATATTTGACATAAAACAATTTACAGTTTTTCACTTCAAAACAGATAATAAATACATAAAATTTGGTGAAGCTAGGTTCAGTAATTCTGAATTTATTGTTTGGACAAGGTTTTCATATTTCACATCCCAGTGACCTTGACCTTTGACCCTGGGGTCTCAAAATCAATAGTGAAGCTCCTCTACCCAAGGGCTATCCAAATATAACATTTTAGAACCTAGGTACATCCTATCTTGAGTTATTCCTAAATTCAGGGGAGACTACTGTATATTAACTTAATGAATATACCAGGTACTGGTTTTTAAACTAAACTTGTGAATTCAAAGATGGCTGAAAGTGCTTTACCGCCAACTTCAAAAAAGAAGATTTTTACTAAAAGTTGAGTTGTTATTTAGGCATCTATTGTCATAATCAACTTATAAAAGATGCAAAAACAATATGGTTATCTTATATTTGGTTTAGAAAATCTGCAGCATGACAAAAATGATGAAAACAAGTAAGCATAAGTGTACATATTTCGGATAACAATTTTTGGATAACCATATTGCTTTAATGTTCTTATGACTCTGTATGTGTTTTAAATTTTCAATAGTTACAGTGTTTGCTTTTATATTTTTATTTTGCATTACTTGCCAAGGCCGGATACTGAGGGCCGTTAGTGAGGGGCATGGTTGGGGAAGTATAATGTCTACTACTTGATCTAGATCTTGTAAAGGAGGATCAGACAATGGTCTCTGCCCAGCCGTTGTTTGTTGGTTTATGTCCTAATTTACTTGATTTTAGATGTGTTACTTAAGCTCATTTGTGTCAAAAGCCAGAGGCTTATAGAGATGGGTCCAAAAAATTTCCTGGGTATAACCAGTACTGTGAAACATGGTTGACCATGGTGGACCATGTTCACAAGGCTGGCAATAACCAATGTAGAAAATGAAACATGGTTGACCATGGTTATTTTCAGGAATTTAAGAACATGGTCAAACCATGGTTGACCATGTTACTAGGGCGGCAATAAACCACGCGGACGATGAAACATGGTTGACCATGGTCATTTTACAAGACCATGAAACAAGTTTGACCATGGTCTATAAAAGAACATGGTCGACCATGGTCACCAGGGCGGCAATAAACCACGGCATGAAACATGGTTGACCATGTTTGAAACATGGTCAAAACATGGTCAACCATGTATTAAAAACATGGTTGACCATGTTTGAAACATGGTCAACCATGTTTTGACAATGGTCATTTCACAGGGGTAATGTATATAATGTACGGTATATATTATATACTCAATTGCAACCACAAATTTGTGGGTTTTTTGGTCCCCGCAGAGGAGGTACAAACAAAGTTTATTACAAATTTTTGCTGAAAAGCTTGGAATACAGATTAAATAATATATCATATGGTTCTTTGCACATATATTTTCATTTTGTCCTTGCACACATATTTTCATTTTGTCCTATGCACATATATTTTCATTTTGTACTTTGAACACAAATTTCATTGTGATGGTTAAAGTTTTTTGTATACTGCAGTGGAAAGCCCAAATATTTGAACTTATAGCCTATTGCAACATTGTCATGTATTATGACTAGGGCTGTCACGATTTACCGATATATTGCAATACACAGCTGCGGCAATATGTACTGCGGTACAAATTTAACGTACCGGTATTTGGTGATATTTTATATTTCTTTGGAAAATTCTTCCCTTCCTGAAATAAAAGGACCAAAACAGTTTTACCATTGTTCATTCAATCTAAGCTGAAGTTTAGAGAATTTAACCGACTGGGGCTCGTTTGATTGGTCATATGGAACTTATGCAAAATATGCTCTTGAATCGAATATCCCAATATGCTTCTGGCCTATCGTGGCAGCCCTAATTGTCATGTATTATGACTCACAATAGGAAACAAAATTATATGTTCTATTCTAATCTGTCCTGTTCTATTCTATCTATTTTGCAAGCATATTTCTTTATGGTCTTTTTTATTCATTGAGTATTTATTTGAAACTATAATAAGTTGTCACACTAACATAAACAGTTGTAAATTCATTAAATTCATACAAGCATAAAATCTAAGGCTAACTAATAGAACGTTGTTATAATAAAATAAAATAAACTTTAGAAAATATTGTTGACTTAGCAAATATTTTAATATAGATGTTTTAGAGTAAAATACTGATGGTATCTTGTTTTGAATTGGGATACAAGATATTTATGGTATAAGTAATTATTAACAGAAATAAGAGGTTGTTTCTTTTTTTGTTTCATTCATGGACTAGATTAATAATGTCAAGAGGCAGCTTAAACCTGGAATAATGTCATAATTGAAACTGGGTAGTGCACATGTCTACTGATCAAGGGGTTGTAGAGTCAACTCATGTGTGGGGCATATGTTTGTGGAGCTTGGTAATTAAAAAATTTCCAGAGCCATTCTCCCTACTACCACTGATTCTAAATCATTTTGGGTAGTTGTCAGTCACTGACAGAAGTATGCCCCCAAGTAAATGTTTAACTGCTAAATCCTGAAATTCAGCTTTTACAGAATTGGTGAGTAGGTTGACTGATCACCATAATATGACCTGTAGATACAATGTGTTGCTACAGCTTAAAACCAACAACCAAAAAAAACCTCTATGCTTTAAACAACATAAAATTGAAACTCTGGCAAAACGTGGGTGGCCAAGAAAGTCCTGGTCAGAGTGCGTAAAAGCAGACATGAAGACATACAAGATGCACAACAACTATCCTCTAGACAGGGTTACATGGAGGATAGACGTTAGAAGATCTAGCTGCCTGTGGTCTACCCCAGTCTCTGGGACACTGGCAGCAGATGACAAATAAACTATCAGATTTGACTGATGATGAATGAATCTATGTTGATTGATTAGTACAAAACTAGTCTACATCTGTCTATATTTATATGTAGTTAGACTAGTTTTGCACCAATCTGATTAAAATCCGATCTAAAATTTTCCGCTCGCATACTCGCTAATTTAGATCTGGTCTTTTTCAAATGAAGGTCACGTTTAGAAAACCTTTTTCTCATCATAATATTCATGACGAAATTGTTATGATACGTAACTTGTTTACATCGTCTACGTCACGCAATTTGAAATGAGTCGTCCAATCGCAGACTGTGAATAATACCGCTGTTAAATTAGCTTGGTAACCTTGGTCTAAAAATAGAAATTACGAAATCAAAATGTTATTAATAGTGTTTCGCCTGGATGAAAGCTACGCACCGATTGGTCGAAAAAAAGTTCATCATGACGTGACCTTCCACGGAGACAGTAGAGATCCTGTGCGGAGATTGGTTTTGCACCGACCCATTAATCTTACATTATGACAGACAAATTGATCATGATAACCAAACTATTTAAGATATTACATGAAACATATAAGTGTTACAAGAGACACTTTCCTCCCACTTATACCTACTAACAACATCTTTATATATCCTACAATATGTAGAGCTTGTTACATAATAATACTTTAGGACCCTTAATAGGAATCTGTAATAATAAGGTGTACTGTGTACGTATTTACTACTTGATTTTAGAATAAATTGGATATTTCACAAATCAATTAACCAACTGGAGCAGTTCGCAGACAGGTCAGGTCGAACAGATTGATTGCTTCACTATTCTGGGTAAACAAAATCAATCACTGATATGTAATCTCATTGAGATGAGTGAAATTTTAAGTGGATACTTTCATGTGTTGAAGTGCTAAAATTCATGAGCTAAAACATCTTAAACTTCTAAGTATAAATGGTAATAACCTAGTCAAAATTCATGCTAGACTCATGGAGCTTTTTAGTTGACCCTGTAGGGGTGAGTGAAGTTTCATGTGATTCCAATCAGTAGTTGCAAAGAAGATAGTGTATTTTGAGGCACACAAGACTGTACTAACTCTCTCTTTATTGCAATGCACTTGCTAGTCTTGCAGGCAACTCTTGATTTGTAAACCATGTGACTTTGGGGCCATAGTATAGGTTCCAGATTTCTACTCAGACCTGTTTGACAGATAATAGCTTCAATGATATAGATATTATAGATATATATGTGATCAACTCAGCTGAGTAGTTCAACTTGATGGTGTTCAATCCAATGAATTTTTACAGTATGAACTTCAGAAAACATTGTTGACATAGCAAATACTGGTATATAGCATACTGTTTCAAAATGAAGTGGGCTGCTGCACTCCCAAAAGCCCACTTCAATGAACCTATAGAAGATTTCCGGATCTGCAACTGAGATAAAGTACCATTTAGACAACAAAGACATAGATCAAACAAAGAAAGCAACAAAAGACTCACACAACAAACACTTGACTTCTATAGTGGTGTTACATGATACCACATTTCTCTTCCTAATATTAGACATGCTGTTGTTAATATACAGTTTCTCTTTTTTACATATAAACCCCAGAGGAAATTAGTTTTTTACATATTCTTATAATATATTCTAATGCTAATGGCTCAAACAATGATAATATGTTTGAGTCTTTAATTTGTACACCATCAAGATTTGGTTTTGTCATTTATAACTAACAATTATGAAAATGAACTTAAATTGTGAACTTTGACTGCCGTATTTAGATAATGTATTATACCAGGACCCGATTCAAAATGCACAGTCCTAAGAGATGGAATATCACATCTAAAGAAATCATATAATTCATTCGCTTTTTTGCAAATCTCTTCACTTTATAATATAATTTAAACTTGATCTAAAATTCAGATTTGGCATACTCACTTATTTTACATCTGACAAGGCCACAGTTTAGGTCAGGTTCATCTGACCTTTGCTATATTATAACAATCATGACACAACTCACAAAAAAATTGTCCAATTACATTAAGTAAACACCAGGCACTGTCATAATAGTTTGGAAAACCTTATATCTAAAATAGAAATGCAGAAATTCTAATGCTAATAACAGAGTTTGGTCCGAACTCGGAACTCCAGAAAACGATATGAATTGATTGGGTCAACAGAAAGGTCAAGTGAACGATGTTGAGAAATCCTATGACAGCAGTCTATATAGGATATATCAGTAAAGGGAGATTGCTATATAACTCAATACCATGAACTAGATTGAAGTAAATTCCTCAAATAAAAATTCTTCCCACATTAATCATTTTATTCACTCAGTAAAGGGATAATGAGATCATAACATCAAGTAATTTTTAGCATCAGATATGATACCAGTTTTGACAAGATCAATTTCTCTCTCATCCAACATCTGTAGAGTAATCAATACATGCCAATGATAAACTAATATACATGCTTCTTGTTACATTGATCAACTAACATTTCAAGCATCTAGCTACATTGATCGCCATTCTTGACAATCTCAGAAATCATTTTTTCCAGTCATAAATTTGATAAAGGCTTCATTTTTACAGTTCAATAAAACTCTAAGACTTTAGGTGAGAATCAATCAAGTAAAAACTTTAATTAATGACAACCAGCTATGTTCAATTAACAAGTTGAAAATGTTGGTTAATAAATACCACAGAGATTGTAATACACTAGTTATCTTTTCACACACACAAAATATTACAAAAAATATCATCCTAACAAAAATCTCACTGCAAAAATCACCATAAATCAAAAGCAGACCTGAGGTTCATTAAACATTCAACAGTTACTTTTTACAATTCAAAATACAGTAAAGATCTGCTATAAAGACCACCCTTTTTATCGTAAAAACTTAATTTTTTATGGTTTTCAATCCCAAATGCTTAATTTGAGAAAAAAGCTTTCCCATATTTAGATCTTCAATTAAGACTATTGATTTTGATGGTCCTAATAGTGGAAGTTCACTATATAGAGGATTATATCCATAAATATCAGATTACATTCTGTCAAGTAGTTGTGCCATGTAATGCTACAGTCCCATAACCATAAAAATAGCCCTGAGGGCACCATACAGGCGCTGTGCGATCAAGCTCCGCAAGGACTCATACAAACTCTTGCGTACCGGTACGGACTGTTACATTTTTACCAGGGTCCGTGAGAAGAGCCATGGATACACGTATCAGTTTAATATCAAATCGTGAACACAATCGTGGCCGAGTATGGATTAAACTTGCATATCTTCCAGGTACGGCTCCGTAGGGGTGTAACGTTTTGTGCCATGCGCGTACTGTCATCTTGATACGCAAGGCTCCCCACGGCCTACGGCTGTCCGCAAATACGGGTCCGCAACAAGCCACAATTTTATGGGACTGAGGCATTAGTTGCTTGCACATTATATTGTTGCATCAGTTCTGTTACCAATGAGATAAAGTTAGTTAAAAGAATGAAGTAGATGCATGTACTTGTCATAGAGCTGCTTTACATCACAGATTGGAATACCATATGTTACATGTTTTATAATTTTGTTGAGGGAGTTAACATAGATTTCAGTGTGAAGTAGTTTAAATCATTTGAACTAGTGTTAAATTTCATTTCACTATCAGTTGCGCATACATTAACCCCGCTGATTTTAATACTAGATGTTTGTTTGATAATCACTGTACATAATATACAGATATCAATTTATATCAACTTTCTACAACCACTATATAAGGACTGTAGTGTGTATTTAAATCAGTGGGGTTAATGTATGCACCACTGACAGTTGAATTAAATTTAACAATATCATACTTCAAGTTCCCATTCATACTCCATGAAAACATTAAGCTAGCTGACCTTACTCCTACACACTAAATCACATACTAGCAATCTAATAAATCAAAGTTCAAATGTCAGTATAGCACTAAAAGCAGTGTTCTTAGTAAAAGTTTGTTGAATAGGCACAAATAGAAGAGTAACAGGCTTTCTAGGGCAGAGCAGAGGCAATTTCTTTCTTTATTTATTTATTTGCCAATTTTAACAGGCCTTTTAGTGTTTCTAATCAAAGGTGCCCGTCGCATCCAAAAGCCAAAAATTTGTTTAATAAAAATTTTTTACAAAACAAAATTTTGGCTTTTGGCTGGAACTTTTGTATTTGGTGTTTTTATGATAATTGGAGCATGTTTAAGTAAAAATTAACAATTATTTGGAGTTTTTTAATGCGATGGGCACCAGGTCCTGTGTTTCTAATAACCAACTGTTTAGGTCGGCAGCCAGTTTCTAATGAGAACAGTGTAAAAGTAGTCAAACCACAACACAGCAGACTAAACTATTTACAGTTAAATACTGTTACATCTAAGCAGTGAGTACAGTACATATACATACTAGAACCAGGAAGTCTACTTTACAATACCAATGAATCAGTATCCTGGCACATGTACACAAAACTTCCTCCAGCATAAAACTACAATAACCAGGTATTTACTTTAACTGCCGCCATTAAAACAGAACAGACATAAATACAATCATACTTTGACCTTCACATATCATGACAGCTGAATTTAGAAACCAGAAGAAAACACTTGCCAAAGCTAAATTCCGAAACAATGAAAGATAGAAATACCATTCTATTGTAAGGTTTGATTAATTTAGACAGTTAGGCCATGATATAATAAATTGTTAATCAATCCTGAAGAATCTTCTCTGTTTTGTGTTGAGTTATATACATTATATCATCTGTTTTTTTCTCATTACCATCAAAAGATGAATAATTTCACAGTGATGTTGTGTGATAAAATGTTTGATTTCTAATTATTGTGATAGCATGTATTCAGTCACTGTGAAATTATTCGACAGTTGAAAAAAGGACTATAACCTATAATAAGTGAAGGAAACAAGGAAAATAATGTGTGCGAGTTCAATCTTAGAAATTATCAGTTGCCCAGTTACCTCCAGGGGACAACCTGCTGGTGAATTCACAGACTGTTTTACATTATACAATATACATATATTTTTTCAAATAAGTATGAAAGAATACCCCTCAATTACAATATTGCAAAAAGACATAAAGCAATTATTTTATACTGCCCTATGATATTATTATCTGAGACAATTATGTATTGTTAAACAGTGTTAAGTGTTCTATATTAAATAAAATACTAGTATAAAATTCTGAACATTAATTGGAAGTTACGATGTTCAATTATATCTATGACAGTATAAGTGAATTTAATAACATTTGATGTCAACAACAATTAACATCTGAAAGATAATTGTACTCAAAATTTATACAGTACAGGGTTATAGCAACTTGATAAAAATCAACAGTTCTAAGTTTGGTCAAAACCTACGATCATTTGAGTCATAAGTGGCCACTCAACTACATTGCCAACTTTACTACATATGTAGCTTGAGGGCAACAGAGTAAAAGTGCCCAATTTTACCTCAATCTGCTATGCATGTTTACCACTCTTAGCTTGAATTTAGAGGGCTAATCTTAAGATGCGAGAAAACAACCCCTAGAGGGTTTATTACATGTATGATAGCTGTCAAATGTAGTCTATATTAGTAGTATTGGATTGAACCTAGAAGGACATTTCGAGTCACAAGCAGACACTCAACCATATCCACGTAACACTAAAAGCAAGATTAACTGCAAGGAAGTACAACATTATTTTGATTTTTTTTCAATAGCATTCAAAAATGTGCTGAAAATGAGGGTAAACTATTCAGGGGTAAATCTGGAAGATTCAGTAACAATACTTTTATATGGGATTTTCTCATTGTATTTTAATATTGAATCAAAGACGCAACAGTTTTACTGATGAACTGGTACAAAAAAACATCGACAACTGAATTCCTTATTCAATTCCCTAATTAGAGAGTCATGACCCCCTTGATCCTCGTTAATAATTTATAAACGCTGGGTTAAATAATCCTCCCACATGAACAAATCAGGACCAAGCCAGAGTCCCACAAGGTCTAATAAATGCAAGCTGTTACACCAAGGATACAAAAAAGCTACTTATTTATTCAATTCATAAAATGCAATCTGTCTCCCACTGGGACGATGTATACTCACACAAGCCATTCGTGAGCGCATTAGCCATTCGTGAGCGCATTAGACCGTGACGTGAAAATGAAAATAACCGTCAATAACTAGACCATAATTAATTAGTTCTTGATTTGCACCAATGAAAGTTGTCAAATGATACTTTAGTTCAAATAAAAATTGCATGATATATAAAACAATACAGAACGAGAAAGCGTTTCTTTTCCCCGCATAACACATTCAATCCGATCTACTAATGCCAATAAAATTTGTAATATCCTGGAACATGTTTACGTGATTTTGGCACGGGCTCGGCATTGATTGGTACAAAAACGACCGACTCTGCGTTAATTACGAATAACAACAACACGATTTTAACTTAATTTAAAAGAATTAACATTCATGAACAAATATACGATATTCCAATTACCTGACAAATCAAGCTAACAGGTAAAATTCCAATCGTTTCACACAACCTTTTTATGACTGATGATTCGCCGGTACACTGCAAAAGCTCTTATCAAGATGCGCATGCGTTATCCGGTATTTAATATTCAGAATACTTCGGATTTCTCCCTTAAAATTAACATTAGGAAATTCCAAATTTCAGGGTAGGTAATTGACAATTAAGGTATTTAGTCCTCCAAACCAGTGAGTGTTATCTCCCTTGAAAAATATAAAAAATATGCAAAAATTGCTAACTTTCATAGCTATTCGTTAATTCATTTACTTTCTTAATTTTCATTATCATTTCTTTTTCATATAAAAGTTTCAAGTGATTTATAAATGATACACAATGGACAACCGTATTTAATTATAGTGACGACAACGATGCACATAGCGATAGTACTTCGTTAGCATATTAGAACTACAAAATCAACAACAAGGTCACTTTTCATTAAAATATTGCAAATATGCAGGCTCTACGGAAAAGTTTTAAACTTTTAGGTAAAAGTTTGTCTTTATCTTATTTTGATTATTGAACGTCTGACTAAAAATTAATATTCCAGCACATTTTGTCCGTAATAAACATGTATTAAGTGGAGTGTTATTCGGATGACACTTTCCGGACAACGAATTGTCAAGAGTTCAATAAGACATAGTTGAGTATTATTACAAGAAGTATAGTATTACAATTTAGTTTACATAGTTCTGAGCCAGATGTGTAGAACACATAAACACTTTGTTTGTTGGGCTCTCGATATACTAATCCATGACTGATATACCCATACTACATGAGAATTGTGCGTCGATGCTCTAGAAGAGTCCAGCACATCACCCGAGGGATATAGATATTGTATGTTTCTAAAGATCTAAAAAATACATGTTGGTGACTGATGATAACCCTAAATTTCTGAAAAACTCTGATTTGAACAGTCAACATGTATACACTTTCAAGCCTTCAAATTTTATCAATCTTTGCATTGCCTATCACTGAGACTGTGACTTCAAACCAACTGACCTTTATTTATATGATCATACTGTAAGAATAAATTTTTTCAGATGTTACAAGTCCTTTAAGTGTTCAGGTTGCAACAGTAATGAGATGTAAAATGCCAGTTACATTTGATCGTAAGTACATTAATTCATTTTAATCTGCCATTATTTGTGATGACTATTGAATTTAAAATTGCTCAGGGTGTTGCACATTAGGTATTTATCAAGGCAGTGGCTAGTCTGATGGTACCATAAAATTAGCGTGGGAGTATAGCCTAGAGTTATAGGAATGCTGTTACACTAAATGACTCTACAAGACATACAAGAGTTATGAGAGTTTTACCATATTCATATGTTTCAATTTTAAACATTAAAAACATATTATTATTCATTATTATTCAAGAGAAAGACATATTTTCCATCATGACTAAAGCTACAGTCCCATAAACATAAAAATGGCCGTGACTGGGTGAGGGCACGGTACAGGCGCGGTGCGATCAAACTCTGCAAGGACCCGTACGAACTCTTGCATACCCGTGCTGACTGTTACATTTTTGCCAGAGTCTGTGAGATGAGCCCAGATTACACGTATCAGTTTTAAAGTCTAATCATGAACAAAATCATGACGAGTATGAATTACACTTGCATATCTGCCAGCTACGTTTCTGTACTGGTGTTTTGTTTTGTGCCATGTGCGTACCGTCACCTTAATACACAAGGCTTCCCACGATCTGCGACTGTCTGCACGTACAAGTCCGCAACAAGCCGCGGTTTTATGGGACTGAGGCATTAAACAGTTGTCGTTAAACTGGCAATTTTTGATATTGATAATGAACTTACTGGATGTTTAAAAATCTAATAATATCTTGTTTTTGTTAAACATGTCTTGATATTTTCCATTATTGTAGATGTGCAAATGCCTGAAAAAAATCGACCTAAAATTGTTGATAAAACTCCAAATATGAATCGTGCACAACTGAAAATGCCAAAGCTTCTTGATCGTATGAGAGGTCCAGAAGAAATTCACAACAGATTGATTTATGGAGAATTTGGAGTTCAGGTTAATTGTTTTCTTACAATAAATATACAATGTACCTACTTACTGTCATTGCCTTAAATTTTCTCGAGCACTCTGATTTTTTTGTTATGTAGTAAAGTAGGGCTTTATGTGGACCCTGTTAGAGATGAACCGGTATGGGACGTGACAAAGCAATGCAGAGATAGATTTGCAAACCTTTGTCACTTAATGCATGTTTTATTTTCTAGTGTATTTTTTACCTTAGAAGATTCACAATATGTTCATTTAGTTATAAACATTCCATGATGGGACTCTATTACTTCTCTTACAGATTTGTTTGCTATATCTCATCTCTAAAACATAGCCATTTTTGTCATAAGGCAAGTATGGAGTCAACTGGGTAAGGAAGTCACTACCTAGTGTTTTTAAAGTATTGGCCTAGTACTATACATGTAACATTTTGCTTCAGAGTAGCAAGACCAATTTTGGCTTTCATAAATAATTGTTCTGAATGCATTCAGGTTGCAAACAATTTCGCTAACTAGCACTTACATGTAGCAAGCCGTTGCAAGGGAAATTGTAATGCAGCTCTGGATAACAATAAACTTACTTACTAAACTGGCTCCTGGTCAGTCAAGAATGTAGCGTTAACGATCACTTATAGATTATTATATTTGATTATATTCATACAAATATTCTTTTCTATGTTTAGGCTTTACAAGGTGGAAGACTTAGACATGGTCATTTTGAAGCCATGCGTATTCAACTTGTTCGTAACATGGACACTAAGAAGACTTTTGCACATTATCGTGTTGATCCTGTGTGGCAAGGTATTACAAAAAAACCTATTGGACATCGTGGTGGTGGTGGTAAACCCAACATAAAATATTTTGTGACTCCAGTAAAAGAAGGTCGAATAATTCTTGAGCTAGGTGGATATTGCATGTTTGAAGAAGTTGAAAAAATTCTTAAAGTTATTGTGCATTTGTTACCGTTTAAAGCTAGAATTGTTACAAGGGAACTTTTAGAACAAGAACAAGGCCAGGAAGAAAAACTAGCAAAACTTAATCAGAATCCATTTACATTTGAATATTGTGCTAAAAATAATATAAATAATATACAAAAATGGTTAAGTCCATATGATTTTAAATATTTTGGTAAATATAGATAGTTATATAGTTTGTAATAAAATAAAGATAAAATGTATGATCTTTGTTCATGTGTGTTTTTGTATTTATTGTGTGCGATGAATACAGAGTCATTAGTATATAACCGCATTTCTACAATCCTTCAGTTTACAATCGTCAAAACCTAACAGCACCCAAGCCAGAATATTCCGGGACAAAGGGCCGAACTTGATTTGCCCGGGTGGCTTAAAACTGTGTACGCCAATTCCTAAACGGGCACCAGCTAATCACTTTATTTGTTCAGAGATTACTAGCCAGTGTACGCTGAATGCGCCCTTTTGCTTGAGCGGCGAGCGTGTGACAAATATGGCTAAAATGGGAGCAAGGGAAACCATTAATATAAATATTTACGAAGTTTATGGACAAAATACTAATTGATGTTGTGTTTGGCTCTCTTACACGTCATTTGTGTAAGAGTAATAATACAAGTACACATTTTACTCGCCCAACACGAACAACACCTGTGCAATTAAACCTGAAATTTACGGCGCATTGGATGCAAGACATACATGTAATATGGTCGTACAAAACTATTATATATTATTTTTATATTATATTAAGCAGAAATGTAAAATTCAAGTTGTATATTAGAGTTTTTTTACACGCTGACTAATTAAACAATATGAGAGTCATATTGTCACAGTACATAACTTTGACTAATTACAACAGTAATCGTAGTAATAAGTAAATTCAAACGCTCATTATTGTTAAATGACCCACGCAGATTTTTTATTGTAAAGAGAGAATGAAAAAACATGTAATCAACACCATTAATAATTTCTACGACCATTCTGCCTCCTGCCACTTATTCTAAATCATGTAGGGCAGTAGTAAGTCACTGACAAAGTATGTAGTAGTTTGTTTACAGCTAAATCCAGAGATTAAGCCTCTCCAGGAACAGTGAGTAGGTGGACTGACCACTGTGATATAACTTATACAAAGTGTTGCTACAGCGTTAAACTCAACAAAAAATGCAATAAATCTAAACACAATGAATACCCCAGTACTTTCAGTGCTTTTATTATTCAGTATTACAGTATATGTATAACCTTACTTGAGCAACATTCACTGGGAAGGACTGAAGTGTGTTACTGTTTAGAAGTTGTTGCTCTGCCATGGTTAAATTCAATTTGTTTTTGGGTTTTTTAACGTCGCATTCAACACATATATAGGTCATATACATGACATCTCAGCTGCGCTTCGGGCCATATACCTTTCTCAGTCTGACCAACCAGTCCGTAAACTTGCATATTGCCCGCAATGCCTTGTATAAATTGTTAAATATTAACAACTGGAAATACTCATCAGCTTGAGTTCTAAATCAAGTCTATTATTGATGGTAGGATGTAGAACTGATTGTTAGTCATTAACTCTCCATGATGCATTTGGTAGGTTGTCTAAATGGATCTCTAGCCACTATTAACCAAGAAAACATCATTCCATGGTTTAAAACTAATGTCAATATCAAATACATATCAATGCAACTGTTTCAGTTGGATATTGCTACTAGCCATACGGGGAGAGATACTGTAAATTTGCTCAGGATAAATGACTGCATTCATTGATGATCCACTCCATAAGTCTAGATCTGATCTGCGTAGAATACTTGAGAAGTAGACATAGTCAAGCCCATGTAGGGTTATTTACAGATAGTTTTAGTTTAATCCCTTCTACAATTTGTTTCCTTGAGCAAGAAACATTATTTAAACCTGTCCAAAAAGATTACTTGCAAGTTATTTGGTAGAACGGACCCAAGTTCACATCATTTACTATCAACTGGAATCTTACAGGGCGTGTTCGATTGGCTTGGAATCTTACTTATTCCTGATCTGTGTTCAACAAAGGCTCACTTCATCAGGGCTCTACAAATTTTCTTAGAATTTTCACTTGTCCTGCTGCAATATGTACTCATCCTGTGCATCATGAAAGGAATTTTTTAACCTAAATGTGGGAATCTGTAACAAACATGGAATTTGTAATACAGCGATTCTGTATTTATTATCTTATTTTAGCATTTCATGTCATAAATTATTGCCTGAGAGTGACAGTTCTGTTTTATATGAGTTTTAAACTTGAAATTTGATAACTTTCGACTAAAAATTTCTCTCATCCTGCAGGACTAGTTCTGCCAGAAGATCAACTCATCCTGAGCCAATTTCTACTCATAATTACGAGTGGAATTGTCGAGCCCTGATCATGGGATTGGTAGCTTACACTGTAACCATGGCTCAAATTTAACAAACAAAGGATGTGCACATTTTTGCAATTAGTTGACATTTTAACTCGCTAAGTGAAAAAACATTCAGATAACTCCAGTTACAAGATATGGCATGTACAGTGTCATACTTTGAGATATGTGGCCAGTTTCATAAACATATCTCTACATAGCATTTTGTCACCTGGTACCCTTCTTACACCAAAAGGAATAAGTATGTGATACCAAATCAAGGGTACTAGGAGGCTAAGCAATACGTAGCTATAGTCTTAGGCAACAGACCTGTGGTGTAACATACACCTGTACAAAACATACATTGTATCTAGTTGTACCCTCATACATGAACATGATGAAAGGTTGTACACACACCCATCTACACGCACACAATAAGGGACTTTAGTCAGTTATTTCCCCTTGTATACTCTTCAAAATAGGTAGGTCTAACTAGTTGGATTACTCGGATTTTACGCTTACTTTTCAATGTTAATTTGCCAAATTTAATCTTAAATAACGTTTTTGTATATCATTTAATTTGTTTGAAATTCAAGCTAATTATTTTTAAGTTGAAGAACTATCTAAATTCCATCACTTCTGTTAATATCTTCATTAACAAGAAAGATATTAGATGAAATATTTTGTTACCCATACATAGGAATTCAATGATAAAATCCGAGGATTCCAACTGTAAGGACCTACTCACCAATTGGATTGCTTCAGATTTTATCAGGGAAAGATAACTGACTAAAGTCCCTAATTACAAAAGTTCGCATACTGCACTTCTGAATCATGGAAAAGGCTGTGCATATAAAATTACTGGTAACATGTCCAAGAAATATCTTATTGCCATGTTTTAATAATTCAAACACAGGTGCCAGTCACAAATTTTCGTTACTATAGTATAAGGAACATTTGTGACTGACACCTGTATATTCAAATACATGTAATATTCCTTTCAAGAGATGTCAAACACTAGTCAAAACAGACTTGTAACAGATATTTTATAAGCAATCAATTTTCATTCTCAAAGAAGGTAACAAATGGTAAAATAATTTATTTTAGTTTTTATTAAACAGACATGCAGTTTATTACATAACACTTTGCCATTCAAAGGTATAAACACATTTCAATGAATACTAACTATGGATGAATATGGTTTATGTATTGGAGTTATGGAGTAAATTATAACTTACAGAAGAATTCCGCTATTGCCATTTTACAGTTATTTCTGTTTGAAAACTATCAAAGAGATATGATTACAAAATCTAATATATTTTATTCAAAACATCATGTTTATCATTTTGCATGGATTTATTTACTAAACAACTTTCTGTTGCAAACTATTAATGAAAAAAAAATCTCAGTGCAAGTATGTCAATACAAAAGAAAATTCAACATAACTACATGTATTTAAATTATCTGACATAATGAAAACATTAGTACTACAATGTACTATGAGAAAACAGTTTACTGAGACTTTTTGTGTGATCTTAACCACAGTTAAGAAATAGAAAAATTCACCCCTAAAGTAAGAAATCCATTCTCAACTTTGACCATTACACATCACACATTTAAAATACGACAATGTACCATCAAATAATAATTCACTTTTCATAAAACTAATATTACCAAATTTAGCATTACATATGTCACAAGTATACAGATTACATCCACCATGTTTTACAACTTTGTGTGAAGCAAATTGAAACCACGTATAAAACCCTATTTTACAAATCTCACATTTACTGATCAAATCTTTCTCGTGTTGCCGTCCGTGAATTTTTAACTGATTAGAATCGAAGAAAACTTTGTCACATTTTGTACACTCTAGTTTGTCCTCTTTCTCATGTCTATTTACATGTTTCATGTAACTTTCAATATCTTTCTTCTTGTATACCTTACCACATAGACTGCAACTATCATAACAGTTATTTCTTGCCCCATGATCAAGGCACGATTTTTCATTCAAGAATTTAACATCACATAGTGAACACTTGTAACCCGTTCCTATTTTAACAGCTTCCATGCTTTCTTTACCTCCTGATCTTAACTCTTCAATCACCGGGTTGAAATCATCATCACTGTCACCATCATTATCATCATCATCGTCATCATCATCATACATATCATCATCATCATCATCATGGTTTTCATCGCTATCAGTTTTTGCTTGATTAACTTTTTTCACAGTAATTCTAGCCTTACTCATTACCGAGACCTTCTCTGATGTTATGTTTGTATTTTTTACTTCTTTCTGATTGGACAAAGATGGTGCTACATCTTTCTTAACATTCCCTGCAGAGGTTGTGGATGATTCAATGTTAGTATTAGATCTCTTAGTTACCTGGGGCAACACAGCTGTTGCCTTTCTTGTTTTAGCATTGATATCTAATTCACAAGAATACTGGTCAATGTTTGTAGTGTCCTCAGATTTTAAAGTTGATCTTTTCGGTGAATTTACTGAAGTAGTTTTGGAAATATCATTATCTGGACTAAATCGTCTTGGACGTTTAATTTCTCTTCGTGAGCGTCTTGTCTCAGAAGATGGTGTTGATGGAATGTCTACTTCTTCTATGGCTCTCTTTTTACTTTCTAAAAATACACATTAACCTTAGTTATATATTGTATCATATTTACAAGAAGCATTTTAGAAAAACAGAATTCAAATATAGTAATCACCCAAACCCACTAGCTTGAAGGCTGAAAATAGTGAAAACTATTTCATACAAATGAAAATTAATAATATCATCCCTTTTAACTATTTGATCATTTTGCCTTTAACTATAAATCAAAACAAATAGAGCTAGTGCTTGAGAAACTTAAAGACAATGGCTAATAATAACACAATTTATAAAAGACATCACCAAATCCACTCAATAATAATTAGTTTAGACAGATTGACCCCCCACCCACCTGAAAATTATCAATGTCTCATTAAACTTGACAACAACTTTAAACCCCAAGCTTTCCACTTCAAACATGAAATTAAGAAGGCAACAAAATGAACATTGCTTGAAGGCATTGAAGGGTAGAAAACTGAACAAACATATATAAATGTATACAAACCCTTTAATGGACTCCTAGGTTGCCTTGTATCTTCTTGTATATTAGATTCTGGTTCTACTATTACTTCTGGCTTTACTTTATCTGAATCATATACAATATATAACATATATTTATTGCTTACTGTAACCATAGGCTTTATGTATAGAGTGGAGACTGTTCAAGTGAACACCTCTTGGTTAGTCCACTATGGGGAGCAGTAGTCCAGTGGTAGGATGTATGCTTAGGGATCAAGAGGTCCTGGGTGTCAAACCCCAACAGGGGAAATGCTAACTTCTAGTGAAAAATTTATCTGAGACGGCTTCACAACACCCTATGTGTAAATGGGTACCTGCCAGGGTAGTAAAATTCTGTTGCACCAATAAGTGGTCTGCACTAAGCAGAGTTAGACTCCTCAGGGTGATAAGTAAATTGATATCAGTAGTATGATGACCAGGGGTAATAACTGTCAAGCATGAAACTTTAGACTATGAAGTCCAATAACTTAACTCTTCCAAGGGACTTTCTGTCTACAGCCCTTCTTACATGTTACACCTAAAATGGTTAGTCTGTAGCATTGCCTTACAATATGCATCAAGTGATATGTTTCATTTTCCTATATAAGTAATTTTGCCTCCAAAATGACTTTGTACAACCCGCACTAAGGTAAAAAACCTTTATCAACTTGTCAGTGGTAAGCACCATCCCCTATGAATTTCAGATATATATATAATTACCGTTATTTTCATTAGTATCAAATTCAACAGCAACACTGTTATCACAATTCATAGATGATACACATTCATTACTAGTTATTGTAGAGACTATTTCTTCTACTTGTACTATCTCTCTTGTATTATCTTCATTGATATGTTGTGGCTCGGTGACTTCTGTACAAAATATACAACAATACAGTACATACATTAACAAACAGCACAAGTCTTTAGTCACAGCTGTCATATGAGATCTGAATGATCTCTCAAGCTTAAGATACAGACCACTCTCTCGTTTCAACTCGATTAGCATCGAGTTTTTTGCTTCAGGAATCACGAGGCAGGTTTTAGATGGAATTTTATACCAATGCAAAGATGACCTTCAAATGTTTAAAAAAGCAAGTTGCAGGGTTTGACACAAGCAGTGTCCCGAGAAACTGAGAATCTCAATTATTTTGGAAGAATCCTAGAGATTCTTTGATGGGGATCACATCAGGATCCCAGTTAAAGGGTCCTTGAAGAATAAGAGTTTTCTAAAACTGTTTATCACACTTCGTGACTGCAATTCTGTGTCAAAAATATTTGTCTTTGAAATAGAGGAATCTCTAACAATAAAAAGGAATCTCAGAATAACTAAACAAGGACTCCTTTAGGAGACGTTTTAATAAAAATCTATCAGCTGATTTTATAAAAGGGAGTATATCAGAAAATGGACATAATAGAATTTATAACTGGTTGTCTCCAGATTGACAAGTGCTTGATAAAGATCGCTAAAATCGAAGTTCAAAAACTCGTAAATTTCATGATTTTCAGCAGATTTTATATAGAACAAGAAATGTAATGAGGAAACCACGTTAAAGCTGTATTTAAAAACTTTAATGCAAAAATTACTAGGGGAAATAATCCATAATAAAGGCATGTAGAGTTGTGGTTACTTTCTAATTCTGTTCATCACATTGTAATTTGTATGTTATCATTGTTAGAAGTTTCATAAAGATCTGACAATAAATGGGCAAATATACAGTATAGTAAAGAAAAACTTTAACGCAATTGTTAAAGACACCGGACACCCAACTGCCCGTCCGTCTGCCCACCCGTTTTTTGCCAAAATATTAGTCAAATTTTTTCGATGAAAAATCCTAATAACCATCCTCTATTAAACAGTACTAAAATGATGAAATTTAATACCAGTCATTAAAACTTTCATGGATCCTGAGCTTGCCATAATATAACCTATAACTTACCTTGATGTACTTCAGTTTGATATCCAAACTGTTCAAATAATTCTTTAATACTTTCTTCCTGTTGTTTGGTAACTTTTAATGTAATCATATATAGATCAGGTGACTCGCTACTCTGGCTCTCATCTTCAGCTGGCATTAATGATTCTACTTCATAAGTCCATCCTTTCTCAGTATACATGTCTTTGATTAATTGTTCTTGATCTAATGTCGCATATATCAGAAGTTCTTGTAGCTCTTCTTCCTTTTCCATTCTAAAATAAAAAGCGATTTTTTTCTTCCATGCTTTATAGTAAAATATGATGTTAGTTGATAAAAATATATGATGAAAGTATAAAATCTTTTGTTTTCATTGCAGTAAAAAGTCTAAAAATTTAAAAAAAAGACTAGATGTAAGGACAATACATTAAATAATAATATAAACTTAGAGAAATGCAGCTAAGTGAAAACACTGTCTAAATGTCAAAGTGCATTGTCAATTAGGTTCACTACAGCTTTTAATGTAATAACTTAAATAGATACTTAAAGGATAATATCAATTAAGAAATCATGGGGCCCCATTTGAAATTGATTTGGTGCCCCTTCCTAATTGACTAATGATAAAGTGTGAATTGAATTTAACTGTTAAAGTTCAACTTATTAAGCAACATGATAAACTCATTCAATAAAATACAAGTATTAAGGTATATTACTCTAATATAGTTTCCTCTTCATTACTTTCTGGTATTCTTATTTCAACAGGTTCACTCTCACCATCAGCAGAACGTACAATTATAGCTACAATATATAACAAGTAAATCTGTGAGCTAATGCTCACTAGTGATACCCCCGCAAAAATCTAAAAATATGCGACAAACAGGAAGTAGATGAGCAAGGAGCATGAAATCGCTTTACACCACATGGGACTATGGGATGAAGCAATATGCAAAGTATTAGGCTGCTGCATGTTATAGTTGCTGAGAAAACTGCGACGGAAATTTTGTAACGGACGCACGCACAGACAAGGGTAAAACAGTATACCCCCCTCTTCTTCGAAGCGGGGATATAATTATATCACTTATTATTATAATTATATCATTTATTATTAAACATATAACATGGGCATGGAACTAGTACATTTATGTTTGCAGACATGTAAATATTTCAATCCAACTTGTCTGCAGACAAGTAATTTTTAATCTGTAAGTATACTTACATAGGAACACATGATATAGTAAATGTTTCAATGTTCTAAACAAATTACTAAAGTTGAACTTGATTATGATTAGAATTAGAACATTGAAACATCTGCATTACGAGTGAATTATTTTATTATCAACCCTTATTATTTCTTATAGTGTATATTTTTTATCCTAGTTCTTCATTTCTTTTTGAGAATCGAATTTCTGTATTATAATCAAGTGCATTTTGAATTTGAGCAGGTTAATTTTCAGATTTCACTTTTCTGTGGACAAATGGAAAAACTTGAAATTCCCAGAATAATACCAAATTATACATACAAGTTTTATCAATAAAGAAAACCGGAAGGTCTAAGACCCTTGTGGTCAATAAATACATCATAGCATATAAACATATCACTGAAGAATTTGTTTAAATATCCTGCTATTACCTGAATAGCAGACTTTGCCTTAACCCACAGGTAATTATACACCAGGGGCCTGTATTATCAAGCGTCTAACGACTGATTTTAGTTGAAAATCCTTCTATATTGTTTTGTTAAATTAACATAATTTTTTTGATAATATGCTGCCCAGCCAGGGTTCTAAAGTTTCTTAATGCATGCAATTTTTTCAAGCAGCCTATGAAATTAGGATACAAAAAAGCGCATATAAAAGAACTACACCAACCTTTTATCTTAGCACCATCCACTTTCTTATCACCATTTTGTATTAAATCTATCAGTTGTCCAGATTTCTCTTGTTGACTAGTTGACATCAATCGTTCTTGTATATCAATTAAACTTTTATTACTTATGCTAATCTCTGCTTTTTCTTCTTTACCATCCTGGTAACATTATGTAAACAAGATAATTAATCATAAAGTTAGAATTCATACAAAATTTAAAAGATGAGACCAGTAGTTAAATAGTTCTATGTAAACAAACATAAGTACTAGTGACTTTTATTTTGTTTATTCTTTAATACAAAAAGTCAAGCTTTCATGAGCAGATTTGCTATACTCAGCTGAAGTATCAGTCCGAATATTATCCCATGAAAAAAGCTAAAGTAAAAATTCCACTGGTGACAATCAGGAATATACAATGACTGATTGTTCGCCCATTTAAGCCTTGTGCCATGATTTAGGGGGGTTACCTTAAGCGAGACCAATCAATATTCAATTTTAAAAGTAGAATAAGTTGGAAAGTCATGTAAATAGATATAGACTTGGTGTAACAATCAAACAAATATTTTACATGCAAGCCACAAGTGCTAGACACAAAATTTTCCTTATTATGGTATATATAGAGAAAGTTTGTGTCTGTCACCTGTAATGCTAGCTAGATGACGTCCTCTCACATCAAGTTTAACACTACTGGTATTAATAAATTCAATAATAGTAATTTAAGATAATTCAATTGTAATACTGCTACCACAGACTGACTCTGAATTCAGTAACAGTAGATCCAATCTGATTAAAACCCGATCTACAATTTTACCGCTCGCATACTCGCTAATGTAGATCTGGCTTTTTCCAAACGAAGGTCACGTTCAAGTGACCTTTTCTCATCATGATATTCATGACGAAAATGTTACTATACGTAACTTGTTTACATAGTCTACGTCACGAAATTTGAAATGAGCCGCCCAATCGCAGCCTGTGAATATTACCGCGGTTAAATTAGCAAGCAAAACTTGGTCTAAAAATAGAAATTACGAAATCAAAATGTGATTAATAGTGTTTTCGTCTAGATGAAAGCTACGCATTGATTGGTCGACACAAAGTTCATCTCGACGTGACCTCAAAGGGGAAAAGTACAGATCCAGTATGACCGTGGTCTACTGGATATGTGTTTACGCAGATTGCAGTAGATCATGAATGCCTAAACTTGTTAGTATTGGCAGAATAAATCTTTGTCCTGTAAGTACTGAAACAATATCATACACTCACCAAACTAACCATAGATCTTCTTTTATGTGCTTTCCCATCACCTGTTTTGACTGTAGAACATTTATGGCGTCTTTTTTCAGCCATCAGTTGCATTTGCTCATCAACATTAAGAATTCTTTTCTGAGATTTTCTTTCCACGCCATCAGTGACACACAACTTACAAGTCAAATACCAGCGATGTACGTCCCATTTTAACTGTTCCCAGTAATATCTGAATGATACATTCTGATTGGTCACTAACTCTGAACTGTGAGCTCCATTCTTCTTTACATGATGACTTTCTATTATCTTATATTTTAACTGTAAGTAAACAAAACATTTTGACTGATAAACATTCACAACTTACATATAATTCATTGAATCACTCAAAGTGACATGGGGATTGCAAAAAAACCCAAAAAACTTTCGAGTGATTAGGGCTTAAAGTGATCATATTTTTAGTGGCATAACTGGCATTGATCATTTTATAGATTTATACATTATTTTAAATCCCTAGCCAATTACAGTATGAGTTCATTCACTCGAACACCACCGGGTCAAATTAATTGGCCAAGTCGAACACATTGTCTGGCACCAATTTATTCCCCTTCTATATCTATCGTATATTAGTCAACATCTGTTGGGTCGAACAGGACTGAGTCGAACTCTCGAACCAATATCTTGGTCCCGTGGTTTACAAATACACTTAAATACAATTGCCTCTCTCGAACAATAGATTTTCACACATCGGCCATAAAATCTTAACCACAGTCATTGTTTGTGATGCGTGATAATAACAGGGCGTGAAAATCGCTTAACAATAGATTTGTTAATTGATTTTAATTGCTTAACAATAGATTTGTTAATTGATGTTAATTTGCCCAACACATTGTGATGAGTAAATATATTGTTTATAATATTGCATAAAAAATGCTGAACTGAGTTAACAATAGAATTGTTTGTGGACTGCAACTTGTAGACAGGCACATATTATAAATTGTCATGGTATGATTAAAAATAAATGATAAAACGAGTAAATAAGGTCTCGCTAAAAAATTAATTAGGGCATATACAGCGTGTATGTTAGTTTTAATTAATAAAAACTGATAAAAAAGTTTGTGCAATTTCGGTAAAAAATAAGTCCAAATTAAGGATCAAAATGTTAGATCAGAATATACACACATATACAACGGCAGAAAAAAACTTACTGGAGGACCCGGTCACATCGAACCTTTCTCACTTACATGTAACCACATTAAAGAAATGATCAATTCATCTACTACTACTAACCTATATCGTTATCATGTTCTTAAATGTAAAAATAACGCACAACAAATATGTAGTTGGCATTTTAATTTGCAGTAATTACTAACTACGTATACATGACACATGAATGAACCGTGTGTTCTGGTTATATACTAAACCAAGGGAGATAACAAATTTAAAAACAATTACGAAACAAGAGGAAGTAATAACGTCGTACTTGGACGAAAGTCGGCCGGGTCGAACACTTGGCTCTCTCGAATCATTTTTCATGTCCCCTCGAGTTTGAGCCAGCGAACTTTTACTGTATCTTAATGAATCTGTGAGTTTTTATCTTTAGGTACAATGCCTCCGCACAAAAATTGAATCAAAGGTATAACATGGCCATTTGCAATTTAAGGAATTTGTGCTGAGGGTTCAGAGTAAACAATAGTTATTCACAAGCTAATATGGGCATTTCGAGACATAGAAATGTGAACAATAAAATGTACTAGTTTTATGCAATTTTTTTAATCGATTCTATTTTTAGCAGCAGCAAGAATTTGATGAAAAACAATAATGTTGTTTACAATCTGAAGACCAGATGACTATATACCTTGACTATACACCCTGTAAACTAAATGTAAGCATAGGTTGCAAGCTCTATGACAATCTCATTCATTATAATATATAAAAGGTAAAATAGTAAGTCTGACAGGGTAACCCAATATTGACAGTTTTGCCAACTTGCCAAGTACCTTCTTTATATTATAATGAATAAGTTTATACTAATTTTGTTATAGCTCGGTTGTGAAACAAGTTCTTACAACTTAGATTAATCACTTTTGAGTCCCCTTCCTGGTTCCCCAGTACTGAGCTAGAGGGATAAATTTTCTTGCTCAAGGAAACAACTGGGTATGTTTTGGATGAGATTCGAACCAACGAGAAGCTGGCTATTCAATGATTAACAATCCAACGTTGTAACTGCTTGGCCATGCCTGCTCCTTATAATGAATGAGATTATCATCAATCTAGACTAACAATTCAATTATTACCTCAGGGTTGTCATCATGTACTACAATCTGTCTTCCTTTATATCTAGAAGCTCTTCTATATAATATATTATCTATCATTTCAAAACTCTCAGATAATTCTTTCAATGTAGATCTAGAGAAATATCCTTCAGACATTGTACCAGTCTTCAAATATTCCTCTATTATACGAGTCTTCTTTATCTTTGGAACATATATAGTATCTTCATAATAAGTCTCAGCACTCTGGAAAATAGAAAATGGTCATAATTTTCTTCAGGGCTTTTTTTCAGTATTTGGGGAAGGGGGTCTGAGGCCTTTTTTGTATAGACAATTGGGGATATTTTATCACAATATCATAGAGAGGGGAACAAAAAATCTGAGGTAAACTGCAAATTTGGGGAAAACTGCATGATTTTCATGAAAATTTAAAGAGGGGAAGGCGCTTGTAAACGGCCCATGTTATATAAGGCAAAAAAGGTCTGTTCTTTATTTATAAATCAATAAAAAGTCCTTCAAGGCATTAGCCATTGCATCAACTCAATAGCCCTAAGCTGGGGACTAGTAAAATTGATTGAATCTTGTGAAAATAACTGATTTTATTTAGTTAGGAAAGTTGATAATTTGCCCATTACTACAAAACATACCTGATAGGGCTAGAGCTGGAGAAAAGTTTAGGTGATAATAGCAAGGCATTGTTTAAACTTGGTTTCATTATTGAGTTCTTACTCAATTGAATATTAAAATCTTCAATACACAAGCTCAATTATTTGTGGAAGAAAGTTTATTCGGATATCATACAAGACTTCTTAGGTTGAATCCATGTAAACAGCTCTGTTCGATATATGACCAGGGCTTTTTCAGCCTATCTCATGGGGCCGAATATGGGCCCTGTTCCCAATGCCAAATAATGACCATTTTTCCCAATTTCAAGAAAAAAATTCCCATCTTAAATCCAAAATAATTCCCTTTGAACCAGATGTCTCTTCTTACAAAACAAACCTTAAAATTTCATGTAAAAAAAATAAATACATGACTCATGAGAATTTGCATTGAAAGCCTCATTGAACTGCCAGAACAAACTATTTAAGAGCACTGCAACGCTTTCATAGAACCAAAGCAAGGCATATAAAGATTTAATGCAGAAAAATTAATGATGAAATTTCCATGTTGGGCTGATTTGTCGATATTTTTTCCCCAAATTTGACTATTTACAGCGTTAAAAATTCCCCAATTTGGACAGGGGCCTTTTTCCCAAAACCCCCAGAAAAAGCCCTGATGACACTAAAGTGACCACTTAATAACCACTGTATCAACATTCAGACCAGCAAGTAATCATTAGGGCGGGCTGGATATTCTGTCTCAGCTGGCATGGCTGATGAATAAATTAAGAAGTCTTTGGCACAGACTGAAAAATCTATTTGACATTAAGAGCAGATAAAAATAATGCCTGGGGAAACTAGTTGAAAGAACGGGGGTGCTGGGATAAGACCTATACAAACTACACTGAGTTGCTACAGCGTTAAACCCAACAAAAACAAACTAACAATAAAAGATAAAATCATTAACATACCAATATTCTAGATGGATAATCCACAGTGTTTGTACCACTTTCTGTTGCTTTTGTGTAGTGTTCACCAGATTTAAATTTTTCATAAACTGTCTGGGTTGTTGACGATTTATTATCCTTTTCTTGTGGATTAAATATTACAACTTTAACAACTTCGCTGGAATCAACAGACTCTGGATTGGTTTCTCTTACAGATCCTTCATTTTCTACGACAGGATTGTGTTCAATGGGTTCAGTTGTTTTAGTATTATCAACTATAACATCAACAGACTGGTCTTCCACTTGACTTTCTTCACTCACAGCAGTACTAGTCTCAGTGTTCTCATTAGCAGTGGTTTCCATGGTAACAACTTGTCCCTCTAATTCCATGGCAGCTTCAGCAGCTTCTATCTTAGCCATGGCATCAGTAACTTCTTTAATAACATATGTTGGACCAGAACCATTTGAGGTGGTTACAAATTTATATTCTCCCGGCTTCCCTGTGGGCTGCACTAGTTTTACTGATGAGCCGCCGGCTTCTGTTGTAGCGGTTTCCTGCCCATCCATTGGTAATGTGATTTCTGTAATATCTTCATACGTACCAATAAGTTGTATAACTTGTCCGTTCTGATCCACAGTTTCAACTGTACTGTAAGTCATAGCCATGCCTTCTTCTGATTCATTCATTTTCTTCATATGACGTTCTTTAACTTTTTGAGCCTCCTGCTCATACACTTTGGAATCTTGTAAAATTTTCCGACCACGATTTTGACTACAAATTCTACAATATAACATAAACTTTCTAACATCGAGAGACATTCCAGACCAATGATATTTCTCGCCAATTCTGTTCAAAGTACGATTTAATCCATGATGTGAGCCGTCTTCGTCAATGTGACATTCTACCATGACCTTCACCTTTAATGCTGGCATGTCATCGTGAACCACTAACCGAAGTCCTTTAGTACCAACTTTATTCCCTTCATGATACAGTTCATCGTCAATCAACTTATATTGAGACGCAGGCCCACGTAGTCCACATTTCATATTTGGAGTAAAATCAGTCGGGTATGTTCCATGCTTCAGAAATTCTTCAATCTCTCGTGAGCGAAAACGTTCAGGTATGGGTACTATATCCGGTACATTTAGAACATGACAAACTTCCTCTAGATCTAAACCATCCGATTGTCCTAACGTTTCAACAACATATTCTATATTGTTACTATCTATCATGACAGAAACATCATCTTGATCTTTATCATAATTCACTTGTCTTTCTGCATTCACAATAAAGAATGTTTCTGGAGGTGTTGGTTTCTTTACTCGTCCTAAACTCTTCAATTCTTGTTGTGCCTCACTCATTATCATACTTTTGACTTTCTTTTTATCTATGTTATTTCTTTCTAGGGTCAGCCATTCTTGAGCATCAAATTTTGATCTGAAACAAACAAGTAATACATACAGCAACAAATATAGTTAAGAAGGAAAAAATTAACAAGTGGTTCTCAAGGACACAGGAATGCAGGGAAGGGGCCTCAGCCCTTTTTAGGGGGAAAATAGCATGGTTTTCACTTTATTGGAGAAAATGGACCCACTTCATTGCCAGTAAAATAGGAATAGATGTATTACATTACAGGTGTTACAAAATCAATTAGATATTAAATCATGTAAATTATGTGGTAAAAGATACAACATAGACTGGGTTGTGAAGAAATCTTAATATTTTTCCCTTTCTATATCACAAATTATGGTTCAACATTCCTTGGGATTTTTTTATGGGATTTTATGGGGAGTTTAGAGGATCAAACTGGGGGAAAAAGTGTTAGTTTTGTTTGGGGAAGCAGCCTGTATTCAGCTTCTGCATAGAAGAGTGTTTTGGCCCTGGGAATGCATATTATTATTAACAGTCTAAAGACCATCTTTAGTTGTAAATCCTACTGCGTTGTATAGAACAACCATCCTAAGTTCTTTATTTTATGCTACAATGGACCACTCATTTTAGAACTAAATCATTAGGACTTTTGATACACATTTTTAACACTTTCATTTATTTGACTCTATGAAACCTCTGTGAACCCCGAAATAGGCTATTTTTGTCCCATGAGGCATTGATGTATCAATCAAGCAACTAAAATCTTCCTGAACAAACAAGGCCACAATGAATGTTAAAGCTAACAGACATTTAGGGTTGAGCACATTTAATGTACTTCTAAGTGATGCACTTGACCAATGCTGTGATGCTGCCAATGTCAACCAACATTGAAAAATTAAGAGCATGCCAAGTCATGTTTATTTTAGAAAATTTAATTATGAAAAAGTAATTAAACAGAAATGTTGTTTTGACTGTAAATTATATCATCACTACTCAAATTGAGCCACATTATATTTTATTCAACTGTTAGTGGCAAATACATTATCTCTGCTGATATAAATGCTCACACTTCAGTACTTCTGTACTCAAAATAGATAAAGACAGTTATCTGTATCTAACAATCTATGAACGTGGATTATCAAACAAATATCAAGTATTTAAATCAGCAGGGTCAATATTTGCACCACTGACAGTAGTATAGAATGTATTAATATTTCATAATATACATAGGCGGATCCAGCGGGGAGGTCAGGGGGGTCCGGACGCCCTAGAATTTGGAAAATTTACCTGTCCATTAGTGTATTTCTTGCCTGCAAGTCATTTTTAAGTAGCATTCAGCAATTTTTCTCGGTGCTTTACATAGATTTAATGGTTATGTAGTTTTTATTAGCAATATGTTGCATTTATTCTGCAAAATGTGTATAATGTGGTTGTGGTTCGAGGTTTTGACCCCCCCCCCCCCCTAGAAAAGTTTGGACCCCCCCCCCCTAGAAAAAAATCCTGGATTCGCCCCTGATATAAACTTTAAGTGATGTTTGATGTTTCATCTTACCTCATTTTACACTGTTCACATTGTTTACAATACATTTTAACATGTGCTGATATGCCTTGCCAGTAATATGTCTCAGCTACATACTTTATAGTGTTGTTCATTCCATAATGTCCACCTTGTGGATCTATATGACATTTACCAATCACCTCAGCTTTCTTTTCTGGTTGATCATCATGAACGACAAGACGTAAACCATACTTCTCATATTCTCTGTTAGTACCATAGCGAAACATCTCGCCATCCACCAATCTATACAATAAAGCTGCCTGGCGGAGAGCATTTCTCTTGTTGGCATCTTCAGGGTAGTCTTCAATATATCCTGTTTTTAACAATTTCTCTATTTGTCTTGAATGTATATGTTTCTTCTTAAATAATGGTAACATCTGAAAATATAACATTTAAAATCCACTATACACAGATATATTTATATACAGCAGACATGAAAACTGTCTAGAGCTGCCCAGCTAGCTCAACTGATAACATCCAAGTCAACTGATCAAGCGTAGTGGGTTTCAGTCCAAGGGGGCATACTTTTGTGAAGTTCAGTCATGAAATGATTTCTACAGCCTTTCTTCCTCTTACCCCCTACCTCTACGAAATTAATGGGTGAATTCGGTTGCCAGGGCTAACCACTTTTAAAGTTTTAGTTTGGGCAATTTCTTTTGGCAATGCAAATGAGATATAGTGCTAGCTCTTAAAATGATCTGTTTGAGCAACCATTTTCGTATCGTAATTTTGTAGATTGTACGATTCTAAATCACGCAGAGGTATAATACAGCACTTGTACTCCCTTGCCTCCAAAGTTCAAGCTAACTTTTATGGTGACGTGGTAGAGTCCGCTTTCGACTGGAAATGTTGTGGGTTCGAATCTCAGTTCGGACCATGGATTTTCATCTGGTTACATTTGGCACCCAATGAAAATAACCCACTAGGAATTGCGTGATTGCACCCAAGAATTCAGGGACAAATTCTCTTATGGAGGAGGGGGGTGTAGCAGAGTTATAATATGGCAATTGTACTCCCTTGCCTTCAAGCTAGCTTTTATGGCGACGTGGTACAGTGTCCGTTTACGACTAGAGAGAAGTGGGTCGAATCTCAGTTCGGACCATGGTTTTTAATCGGGTTACAATTAGGAGGGATATTTTTCAAAGTACCAAATTGATACAATGTCAAGCTCCTGTGGTATTCACTATTAGGTACCCCTTCCATGCTAACACCAAAGGACAGTAACAACCCTAATGTATCTGACCCAGGGACAGGGTAGTGTATTGTGGTCTTGTTTCACTTTAATAATTTTTTAACTTGAAACAGCCGAGTTGTATTTTATTGAACTTGAATCTTGAATCAGCTGAATCAAGAATGTAAACAGCATAAAAACCGTCATATGACGAAACTGAAGAAATAAATGAATAAATAAGGTTGGTCGAATGTCAAAATGTCTAATCAAATAACTTGTAATGAACTACATGGACAAACAAATAGGTAATATAGAACTTAACTAAACGGTGTCAAAATAATGCAAAACCCTAAGTAAAGCGAAATTGATGAAAAAGCAATTCTAACGCCACGGTGTGTTGTAATAATCGTGAAAAATGCAATCTACAATTTGACGGCGGCGACCTCTCACAACACGGGTGTGATGGGGACAAAATTTTACAAATAACTTTAGTCCAAACATTCTAAATATAATCAGCTACCTTTCCTCTTGTCTCTATTGTTACGATACCTCATTCATCAGACAAAATACTTCTTTGTGCTTGGTGCAATTAATAAGCGTGAAATTCAAAATGGTGGGAGATTCACTCACAAAATGGCGGACAAATATTCGTTAAATTCCGTAACCTGGCGAAAATACACGAGCATTAATACAGTGAAGTTCCGCTATTAAGACCAGCAAAGTCAGTGGTCTTAATAGCGAAACGATCTTATTATAGAAACCCTTTTGTTCACAAATTAAGTATTTGGGTCTTTATAAATGTTACAAAATCGCATGATAACAAAGGTGATCTTAATATAATGTTAAATATCGCATTATTTTGAAATACAATTTATCTTCAAATGGTCTTAAAATTGTATTCGTATTAAATTAAATTAATTATTGAGTAGGCCTACAAGATGTTGGTCATTTTTAAACGACTATATATGGTAGGCCTAGGTAAGGACCCTATATATATAAAGTCCTTCGCCCAGGTAATTAGATATATTAAATGTTATTTATTTCTCTGGGTAGGCCCATTATATATGTCTACTATAGATACGGCAATCAATGCAATTAATCGAATAAAACAACAATATATACTTCGTTGATTAGTCAATATTCATTTATACAATGTATGTTTTATACTCGTTACCAGAAGTTATCAAGATTGTCGATCTAGTATCGAGAACAGGGCCGGATCCAGATTCCAGAAGGGTCTTGTGTGGGGGCACAAATGGGTTGGGTTCCGATAGGGGCATTTTTTTATTTTTCGCATGTGAAAGGTGCAAACCTGAGCACTTTTAAACACAATTAAACAGATGAAATGAGCCACAGTAAGACCAGTCTTATGAATGAATTGTATGGTCCGTCCAACTGCAGTACTACTAGTTTCTCTTGTTTGCTTCTATCAGTCATTCGTGTTGCTAGTCTCTCCTGACTGTGTCTTTCACAAGTTTTAAGGATGTGGTCCGTGGTTTGGTCATCCTCTCCGCATGGACATGTAGCTTTTGGTGTCAGCTTCAGCTTTTTATGCATGCATATGCCATTTAGTCAGTTGTTTCCTGTCTTTAGTCTCACAATTACTTCTTGTTCAGATCTGTTTTCATGCTAATTCCAGTGAAATTAAAAATCTCTCCCCTTAAGCATAGTTGGGACGATGGAGTCTTTGCAATAAGGTTGGGGCGTCGAAAAAATGTTGTCAACAAAGCAAGTTTGAGCACTTGTGGACACACCTAAAGGATAAGATTGAGCGCTAGAAAACCTTGCGTTTGAATGCTCATGTTTAATTTGTTGGGTTGATATAATCTATAACAACTAATTATCATTTTTTTCACTTAAAAAGCCGAGATTTAAAAAATATGCATGTTTTAAAGTTGTATAAAATCGCAATGTAACGAGAAACTTCGCCAATTTTACGTTGGAAAATTGCCGATTTTAGATACTAATGTCAGTCATTGTAAAAAACTTTGTTGTGAGTTTTTTTTCGGAAGTTATTCAGTGGATTTACGAAAATGGTTGTTGAGACGATTCAAAGCGCGAAAATTCGCCGTTGCGCGAAAGAATCACATTTGTTGATTTTTCAGGACAATTATAAGGAATACAAGTATTTGAAACTCAAATTGATCTAAAATAAAATCAACCACCTAAAAACGATTTTAAAAACAACTGGGGTTGGGAGGGGTACCCCTCTCGATGATACTGATTTTTTTTAATTTTCACATGTCATAGTTGCAAATCGAAGCACTTCAAATCACACTGAAATGGATGAAATAGTGCTAAACTCATTAACTTATATTTTCTTTTAACGCCAAAGTCAAAGCATTTCCATATTAAACTATTACGATGCAAGTCTGAGTTTTTAGGCTAAATCGGTTTGGGTATTTCTTCCCGACGAAAAAAATATGCTAACGAAGCAAATTTGAGCATTTTTGGTCGCCCCTAAAGGATAAAATTGTGCACTAGGTAACCTTTCTAATTCCCGCTCGCTTTTGAATGTTTATGTTCAATTTAATTTGTTGGTTAAAAAACCCCGTTCTATCAAAACTGATCCCCATTTTTAACATATAAAATGTTAAGAATTTTATAAAAGGATATATATGGCATCTTATATAAAATCGGCAAATGTAATGAGAAAATTCGCCGATTTTGCATAGGAAAATTGCCGATTTTAGATAATTTTTTGATGATATGAAGTGGTTTCATTCATTGTGAGTTTTTCGAACGTTTTTGGTGGATTTAGAAACATACATGTAGTTGCTGGGACGATTCAAAACGCAGAAATCCGCCGATCCGCAGGAAGAATCACATTTGTGGATTCCTTAGGGAAAAAGTAAAACATGCAAGTACTTGAAATTACAATAGATCAAAATAAAATCAATGATATAAAACGATTTTAAAATTAACTATACACAAACCTATGAGCGTAACACTAGATGAAAGAATTGCATCAAAACAGTTAAAAACATTGACTGAATAGTCTTAATTTTTCGTAAAATGACATCTCATAAGCTCGGTCACTCTCTAAAAGTTATTTCGAATTTTAACACCTTTATTAAAATGCATCGAACAATCATGTTTGGTTTTTTTCAAAATAAACAAGTTCGAGTTTCATAATAGTGACGTAAAAATGAACTTGACTGTCCTCGTCTTTCTCCGTCTAACTTTCTATGAAAAACGTGCACTAAAACCGAATTTAGGCCTCGTATGCTAGTTACCATTGTAATTTAATTGGTGACGGTCTGTGTTATAAAGATCAGATACATAGATATGAATATCTATATGTCTGTAAAGAAGGAGTATACACTTGCACTATCATTGATTTGAACGCCTGATAAGGCCTGATCAGGGTACCTTGAGATGCTTGAATACATCGATTTAGATCATTATCTATTTCAATAGATCGGATGAATGATTTTATACTCGAATTAATCTGAAAGTCAAGCAGATATCGCTTTGATAGTGCCGATTTCGTGCCCTTTTGTTAGTATAAGTGTCAATATATGTGGGGCCAGGTGGGGGAGCACGTGCCTCCTGTGCCCCCCGGTAAATCCGGGCCTGGAGAAACCTGATAACCTCTGGGTACGAGAATAGACATTACTCAGACTTTGAGCAAGAATTCCATATTTTAAGCATGATTTGCTAGATAGTTGAATGCTTCAATCTCATATCAGAGGGCCCGAACTTGCACTGCTTACAAGCATAACATAAATTACTTACGAGAATCTTGATAACTTGTCCATGGGTACGAGAAGGGTGCACGTATGCAACTTACAAGTATACGCATGCTCTTTCTTGAGAGATATAGAATAAATTAAATACCTCAAATTCAGCGCTCTATTCTATGGTCGTGTCCAGAGACTATGTCTATGGTGTGTCCTAAAGCTTTGCTGTATAATTGGCTCCAATTCCGACGTACAAAAGTTCATTTTTCACGTCAGAAAGGGATATGTATACACATTATAGCTCCCGGACCCCCCCCCATATCTTCGTCCCAACCAACGACTTATCTGGTCCAAACACGCATGATGGGGAAAATATTGAAATGTTAAGCAAACAAAGTATTGTACGCGTTTTTGAATCAATTTTGTGGCTTGAATTACCTTCAGGAAACTCAAAGTATTCAGAAATGTACGGTCAGACATATCAAATTTGGATTCATACATGTTGTTCGACCTTTTCTCGAACACTTTAAAAGGGAATGATCGTTCATTAACATAATGGACCTTTCCATGAACTTACTTATTAGCATATTTAACAAGGTTTACAGTTACATTTTGTCCCACGAACAAGGTATTAACAAAAGAGCACATGGTTATGTGGGTAATTGTATTGTTATTCAAATAAAAAGGTCGATCTCGGAATGGTCCATCCAAGCCATTCTCGTACCCAGTAGCTTTTAAGAGATCTTGATAACCGTTCTAGGTACAAGAATGAATTTAAGTATATTCTACCCTTTCTAAGGGTGTTGTTATTGCTCTGATTTGCTCCTTAATTTTACACTCGAAAACTCATATTTTCCACCTCGGGAATAGCTAGCTATAGCTTATGGTCTTCATCGAACCCGTGTGTATACTATTAATGCCACATCTGACGAAAATCAAAATGTTAAAAAAGCTTTGGAATCAGAACTACCTCGGGAAGGGATGACGGTTTCCAAACCCCTCATCTTTGCCCTTCACCCAGCACCCCGTATGTATAATAAAATAGGACCTCCATATTTTCATGCAATTTTCTCAATGACGAGATGTAAGATTAGCATATCAAACTGAGAACTATTACTTTTCTAATTTAAGTATCTAAACAAAATTTGATTGTATCAAAACATCTCGTTAAGTAACCCGTTTAGTAGCAAACTTATAAATTATAAAGACATTGTTGCAAGCATTGATCTATATTGTTGCAAGCACCTCTCAAGAACGATAACTCTTACAAACTATTTAGAAATAAAAATAATCCCCGGGAAATTGATCTACTTATGACCAATCAGGACGTTCAACCCAGTCACGTGAGTGAATCTCTCTAGACGTAAACAAGTCGAGTAGCATATGCACGCAGTTAACTAAAAACATTTGGTATTTATATTTAAACGGAAAGTCAGCTTCTGTGAAGCTTACGAGCATTTAGAAAAGTATTCATTCTATCTATCTTTGCTTTTCATTTTCTTGTTATATTATTTGTTTGTACTGAAAAATGGCTGCAGAAATGAGCAACGAACCAGTCGTTCAAAATGGCGAAGTGGACATGACCGACGAGATGGAAATGACAGGCGATGTCGATCCTATAAATGGCCTTGAGGACTCTTCAAAACCAATAAGATTGATAAGAAAGGCTAAAAGAATTGGTAGAACTAACTCGGGTGGCGACGCCTCGTCGAATGGTGCACCAGTTCAAGGGATACCTATTACGAAAAACAGCAGGAAATCTCGGGACGGTCGAGGCAGAGGGGAACCGAAGAAAGGTATTATTTTGCTGGTTTCTGCGGACAAAGTTGATTGATTTGTTTGAACAATATTTTATGTTGAAGTTTGTGTCTAGAAGAATTTGCTTATCTGTTGATTTTTAATCCTAGCCACCAGATGTTGATTCATGTAAACAGCTGATATATTTGACCCCCTTATTTGTAACCTATGGTTGACCTACTTTCTCTGTTTACATGTGCTGTTATTGTTTACATCATCAAATCTTGTTTATCATCAAAACATTGTGATAACGGTTGAAAACAATAGTTCATGCTTTTCTTTTGTTGTATTTATTTTGTATGTGACATGTGCTAACCGTCATAAGTTTTTTCAACAGCTTGTGCCCTTATTAGGTCAGCTTGACTCAACCCTTCTTTTTATGACTTTAAGTTTTAGTCACCAGAATTGGGCTAAAGATCTTAACACAAATTGTTGACATCTAATCCCCCTAAGATGGGAACCTATATTTATTATCAAATTTTGATGAATGTGTATAACCTGATGGTAGATGTAACCTGCCACATGGAAACAATTTTCTCATAACCTCTCGCTGGGCTTCCACCTTAGAAATTCCATGCTCTACCATGCCATGTTATAGCATGTGAGTTCTAATGAAGACAGTGGCTAGAGTAAAGGAACCGTAATCCTTTAAGGTCAAACTATACCATGTTGCATTACTCTAGCATAATTTTGACAGGAGTTTAGCCCTTTTATACTTGGTCGAGATTTATGTGCAACATTTTATCTTTGCAACTACTGAAGAGATTCTCTTAAAACTTAATATATGTTTACAGGATTACTATTGGAGGGCAAATACTAAGTTGCATAACTCTAGCTTGACATTTGGCTGGATTGCAGCCCTTTAATCTTAAGTTTTTAGTTAAAAGTTTTGTCAGCTATTTTTATAACTTCAGCCACTAAAAGTATCCACTTTAAATATCACTCACCTCAATGTGGGTGCATATCAATGATAGATATTGTTCAGAAAAGCATTCCAAATAGTTGAGCATGCTCTCCTTTGTCTCCTCTTGTTTGACCAGTTTCTTTATAGCTGGTCTGACTTACATAGATGCGATATGTTATTTATGGCTTTATAAATAATATTATGTTAACAGTTTGTCAGGGTTGGACAGTTCTTGCCTCCTATCCGAAAAAAAACATGGAAAAAATCAGCCATGAAAAAATAGGGTGACAAAAACTTGAATTTAAAAAAAAAAGTTTTTATCTGAATGGATTGAAATCAATTATAAATAATGATAAATATTTGATCTATACAGGTGGAGCTGGTGGTAAAGGGACATGGGGAGCACCTGGTGATGAATTATTCGTTGATGGAAGTTGTAGAGATAGTAATGATCCTAACTATGACTCAGATAATCAAGTAAGAATATTTTATATCTTATAACATCTTTGCTGTCTGGGGTGATGTATTATTTTAGTTCACAGTCTTCTGAGCTTTGTTTAGGGTGAGCTATTGTGATGGTCCGTATAATGTATTTAACAGTTTTCTAGAAATAATGTTAGGAATTTTGTATTCACTTTATATATGTTTTTGGTGCAAGAAATCCAACAAAAAATTATCATTTTTTGTGTGGCCTTATAAGAAATTTTGTCTTGAAAAATGTAAAATAACTTTGGACTTATAAAATCTAGATGAGCAGCATAAGGCCATTGATTTATATAATGTTATTTTGATAGCGGTTTATAAAATTCAATCTCTTAGAACTGATTTCATATTTACCATTGTCATAGGATCTGATATTGCACAAAGGGCCATATATAGGTGACTTTTGTGTTGACTAATCAATGCAAAACTTTAATCTATATGATTATTCATGAAACACTATTAATGGCATCAGAATTTAGTAATTTCTTTTTTTAGATTAGGTTTTATGAGTTATTTTTGATGGTACTTGTTATTCATGGGCTGTGATTGAACAATTTGTTGGGAGTCGTGTCATAAATACTATAAAAACAGCAAAGTTTATCTGAACGTGACCTGTACTGTGAGCTTGTCAGATGTAAAATAAGGGATGATACACATGGAGAAAATGAGAATGAGTTGTATACAACACAGAACTGGTAATCATGGGATGGCCAGTCCTGTGCTGGTTCCAATCCCATCTAAAACCTACCCTGTTGTTTTCTTGAGCAAGAAACTTTATCCTACTTACTCAGTTCTTGAGGACCAGGAAGCAGACTCGAAAGTGATTAATCTAAGTAGTAATAACTTGTTTCACAATCGAGCTAAAATAAATTAGTATAAACAAAAGCAGAGAACTCTAGATCAGGTTTTAATCAGAGTGTATTTATAATATTGAATAATACATTTCAGGGAGATTATGTTGTTGAGAAGATAGAACCATTAGTATCTCCTGAAGAATTTGATAAATTTGTAACACCTATCATATTGGAATATTTTGATCACAGCTTAACGAAAGAAGTTGAGGTAAATATTTTTTTTCATTTAATATAGACAGGTTAGCTGATAGTACTTTGACTTGTCTACTGGCTAGAATTTATTTAGCTGGGTATTATGTCTGGATTCTTAAAAAAAATGTCCTGTTCTTTTGTGAATTTTGGTTTCCATGAATTGCTTATCGCAATTTATGGTTGCTAATTTGTTCCAAAAAAAAAATTGTGTTCCATTGAAGGAATTCCTTATGGTAAAGAGAAATCTCTGAATAACTATCAAGGAATTCTTTTTGGATCTCCAATAAAAACACCTGGTGTCAAAACCTTCAGAGTCACTGTTTCTTTTGCTTGAAGTCTTCATTGCTATTTCAAATATTTTATATTGTATATAAAAATGACTTATAGTATTTGATTTAAAATTGTGTTTTAAAAATTTCAGGCGAGTTTAGAAGAATTAAATCTGTCCAAAATGAAACCAAGGATCGTGGAGTTATCAGTCAGTCTTTCATTTGATAGAAAAGCAAGTCATAGAGAACTTGTGTCCATTCTAATATCAGATCTATACAGTAAAGTATTGGTTGCTAAGGACATACAGAAAGGATTTGATAATTTGTTAGAATCTATTGCTGATCTTGTAATTGACTCACCTGAGGCACCTAAGGTAAGTGGGTATTTATATATTGTTAACAGCTTGAACAGTTCATAGAATCTGTTATGGCTGGAAGAAAACTTTCCCTTAACCATCAGGGTTGACGAATTCTTAAAAATGTTTACTTGTCTGCTCTGGCTGACTGGTAAAAGTTACTTGTCAGTATGAATATTATTGAATAAAATTATTAGAAATCCAATTGTCTGGACATTACGGACAACTGATTTCGCCAGCACTGACCATGATCTTCTGAATGTAAACAAACTTGTTTTTCATCAATCTTGCAACATCCAACACTTCAAAAAAAAAGTTCAAAAATAGTCAGTTAAAGAAATATGTAAAACTCAACTCTACGGACTGCCATTATCTGACATTTGAAATCACTCCTTTGTGTTTATCATGCACAAATGAAATTTAGCCAGAAATGTAGAAAAAATAACTTAATAATCAAATTTTAGCCATGTGTTAATTCATAATCAGAAGATAAAATTGTAATGGTCTATAAAAATTTAATCTTGACTACACATTTTTCTATTCATCAAAATATGTAAAATGATTTCCTGGTGACCGTATAATATTAGCTCATCAATTGCATGTTTGTGAATGATATTTTCATTTGCTTATATATGTCTATATTATGTAAATTGGATATTTCTATTTCTATTTAGCTATTGGGAATGTTTCTTGCAAGAGCAGTTGCTGATGATTGTCTGCCACCTAAATATATTCAGAGTTATAAAGGATCTGTAGATAACCCTTCCAAACAAGAGGCATTAGAGAAGGCTGAGTTATTACTTGGTCAGAAACATGGCATTGTAAGACTTGATAATATTTGGGGAACAGGAGGTGGCATTAGACCTGTCAAGTACTTAATAAAACAGGTATGGTTATTAACTATGATGATAGTAAAGTCGACTAAACATCCATATGTATGCAGACTTAATCAAAGTGTTGAAGGCACTGAAATTGTTCGGGTTTGAAAAGTGGAAATTGATTTCCGGCTCCCACAAAACATTTGTTCACAAAGAACAGTTCTGTGATATTAGTTTGATAGATAGACCAGCAATGTTCCAGTTCAAAACACTTTATACAATCGACCTATAAATACAACAGGTATACCGGACTGGCAAACACACTTATGATTTTTTTCACACAATCACCACAAGTCAAAGGGGTCATTTTTAAAGCAGTTCAATAACAAATGAAGTCCTCTATTCAGACATCATTCAAACTTCAAAGTCATTTTCTATGATCTTTAAACATTTCCTATGGAACCATTCTCTTACATAAGATGATGCAACATCTCTACTGACAACTGACACTAATGACGGATCGTGACTGAATTGTTGATACCACTCTTTTACATAAGATGACGTAATCATTCCTACTGAGACGCACAACATACCAGCAAATATTCTTACGATTGAGATATAGTTAGGATTACTAGTGTATTAATGCACCCGTCATAGCAGAAGATCTTATTAAATTGCTCTATACATAATATATACTGAGGGACTACTTCTGGATTCGGTGAATTTTCAAAGTAGGAAAGGGTATGAAATACGATAAATATATTTGTTCAGGACTGAAGTCCCGAACAAATAAAAACCACCCTTTAAACTTTTACAGAATAAATTTGTTTTAAAATGATTGCAATCACACACATATTCTTTTCATGGATGATATAGTGTTTACAGTCATATTAAAATAAATTGAATTGTCTTAATTGACACTCTATCTGAAGTAGGTATGGTTTTATTCAAATATTTACAAAATTGATTGTGAAAATATATCATAATATTATAATACATGTAATATTAAAAGAAATTTTTATCAATTCTTTCATTCTTGTAAAATCTGATTTGGTCCTGAACAAATTGTGCTTGAACAAATATTTGCTGTAAAATGTAGGTTTTTTTGTTATTTGATTAGTTCTGTGTGATAGACGAAACCTATAAAGTTTTATAACAGCTGTTAGGTTATGTGCTTAGTTCCCTTCATGATCAAAGTCAACAAGTTCTCATTTCCCTAAAATATTTGTAGACTTGTATGGATTGAATTAAGTATTTTACTATTTATAATATATATTATATGATATTTTAGATGGTGTTGTTATTAAAAGAATATTTATCATCAAGTGATATTAAAGAAGCTACCAGATGTCTTCAAGAATTAGAAGTTCCTCACTTCCATCATGAATTAGTTTATGAGGTAAAACTCTAATCTCTTTCTCTTTGCTTTGTATCATAAATTGTAGGTAACATGAATAACAATGTTTATTTTTAGCCGGATTTTTCTGCAAAAAAAATTCCCCTAATAGTTCGGGCGTCCGATGTCGTTAACAATTGCGTAAAAGTTTTTTCTTTTCCATATATTTCTGCCATTTATTGTCAGATCTTTATGAAACTTTATTCAATGATAACATACCATGTGATGAACAGAATTTGATAGTAACCGCAACTCTACCTGCCTTTATTATGGATTATTTCCCTTAGTAATTTTTGCATTAAAGTTTTTAAATCCGGCTTGTTATCAAGATGTTCTGTACTGAGAAATGAAGATATAGAAATGTACTGGATGTTATTTTAATATTTGAGAATTTGGAGTTGTCTGATTTTAGAATTAAGTGCTCAAACATAGATACATTGTTTATAATTCTGTTCATGTATTTAGCAATTGAACTGTACATCGTGTGGCCTATTGTCTTGATTTTGGGTTTCAGTTGCTTATTCTCTGGGGTTTCATATGTATAGTACACAGTTTATAATAAATTAATGATTACTCATTATTAGTTAATGCCATATATAATTATACAGAGTTTGTAGAGGCAATACCTAGATATATCAAGACCGTCACTAAGTCTTCATGTCAGTTATTTTATTTCTAACATATTTTATATGTTTCTAGGCAACAGTGATGATTCTTGAAGAAGGTAAAGAAAGGTCTGCTGAAAGAATGTCGAAGTTACTGGCTTCATTAAATGCTGCATGTATTATAACACCAGAACAATTTTCTCAGGTATACACTTGTTACATCAGTACAGACGAATAAAAAAAATGGTGCTAGCTGGAATTAGTGCATTAATTTTAATTTTATAACGAATCAGTTTTAGTATATAACTACAACTTGCTATGTCACCATTACAACATTTTCTTGGTTTTGTTCCTAGTTATTGTTTAATTTTAGCTCTCACTGTTTTTTTACATTAATCCACTGATTAAAATAAATTTGTATTGATTGTGAGTACAGAAATACTGTAGTGAGTATTTAAATCAGCAAAGTTAATGTATGTGCTATGGACAGTTAAATAAAATTGTATTGAAGTGCAGTTAAGATGACAATGAATTGTAAACTTTTTAATGAATTGACAAGAAATATAGTTGTCACCTAACGTATTAGTGACACAAAATAGAAGAAAATGGTGTAAAAAATTGGTTCTGAAATGTTTATAAATGTATAGCACATAACTATAAACTTAAATAGAGTTTAGAGGAGAGGTCTCAAATGTGATCTGCCTTTGAGAATCCCATGGGGCAGACTATCTGTTTAATTTGTATTGCTGGGTACTTACATAATATGTTACATGTTTTCAGGGATTTAAAAGAGTGTTCAATAATATGCCAGATATCAATTTGGATGTACCTAATGCATATACTTATTTAGAGAGATTTGGTGACTTGTGTTTTAATGATGGAGTTATGGCTGCTGACACGTATAAAGATTTACCAAGAGGGTATGTTACACGATTATTGTATAGTTTTTTTTCTCAACTGTCAAAACAAGAAAAATTTCAAGGTGACTTTGTGTTCTTTGTCTAACACTCATGATATTTTGATTGTGCGTATTAAATCACCAGGAATTATTCAAACTTTGACAGTTGAGAAGAAATGGACTTTATTACTGATTATTTCTACAGGTGTATTTTGTACTCTTACCTGAGGATACACTCAATGTCTCTGAAATCAGAGGCCCAGAGCAGGTCATAACAAATGTCATATATAAAGACTGGTTAAACTATGAGTTCCCCATGTTTCTTTGTTTTACATTTACCTATCAAAAAATTAAAGTGACAATACAAGACGTAGAGCAGCCATATCAGATTAACCTCCAAGATGTCCTGATGCAAATGTACATGGTCAGCTTCTAAATATATCATGATTTAAATTGTTTTTTTAAGTAAAATAGTTCTTAAGGACATAAATTTCTTTGTTTGTGTGTATTGTTGATAATAATGTCAATTTTTCTCCATCAATAAGGTTAACAGAGAAGTTGCCAGTTTTGTGTTAGAGTAATTGATTACAGGTTATAGACCCCCCCCCCCCCCCCGGCTAGCTCAGTTGATAGCGCCCAGATCTACTGATAGAGAGGTCAAGGGTTCGATTCCCAGGCGGGGCATATTTTTGTGGAGCTTGGTCATGAAAATATTTCTACGGCCATTCTCCCTCCTACCAATGATTCCTCATTATGTAGGACAGTTGACAGTCACTGACGAAAGTATGCGCTTAGTAGTTGGTTAACAGCTAAATCCAGAGATTTAGCCTTTCCAGGAGGACTGACCGCCATTATATGATCTATACAATATGTTGATACAGCGTTAATAACAACAAAAACAAACAAAACAGGTTGTAGACAAAAATCCAGAAAAGTTAGGATAGGTGGTCCATAAAATAACTTTAATTGTGTTGACATGGTGTTAAACCCAGTATGAACAAATATTTATGAGTTGTTCTTATCTTTTTTTCAGAGGTCGTAAAAGATTTGTCTCAGAGGGTGATGGTGGTAAAATAAAACCAGCTGTTCTGTGATTTATTATTTGTTTTTTATTCAAAATGGCTGCCATTTCATAAATGATATGACTATGTGTTTAATGTTGACAGAATGCTGTCATGTGACTTATGAATGGATGTATTATTTTACTCAGGAAGATACCTGATGGTGTAATGGAATAATGTGAATGTATTATATTTTAAAGTAAAGACTTTATGCAGCATTTTGAAATGACCATTTACACATGACATATTTGTACTGAAATAAAATAGTGCTTATCAGAAAAACTGTGAATGAAATTTTATGTTGTGCTTAGAAATGAGTTTATGCACATGGTGTATTTTTAAGGTTTTTTTCCCTCTTTATTGTAACTTGATTATTTCTGAAGAAGTTTTTATTCCATATATTGTTTGTTGTTTTTATTTTTTATTTTTGCTTGGTTTCGGATTTCGAACATTTTAGATTAGTTAGAAATACACATTGACAAGAAGCAATTATTGCAAATGTTATGTCTTCAATCAAGTGTACTTAAAGTACACTTTTGTGCACCTTTTCACAAAAATTCTTACGAAAAAAGTTATCGTAAGTCAGTTTCATAAATTTTAAGGTTAAAAGTCAGAAGGATAATAAACATAACTATGATATGATATTCAGAATGAATAAAACATTTTTGACCATCCAAAACTAAGTGTAATATGAATGTTTCTTGCTTTTGACTTACAATGATTTTTATTGTAAGAATTTTTGTGAGAAGCGCCACAGTAATACAATCAATACCTATTAAGTTGTGTAACTCAGATTTGAGAACATCAGAATTCAGCAGATTTCAGATTTTCCAGGGTTTAGATATCCCAGGCCTATATATTGACAAATTTTATTCAGATGTCTGTGGCACTTGCATGAATCTGACTGATTTAAATACTGAATACAGTATTTAAGTACTCACTATCAAGTATTTAAATCAGAAGAATTGATGTCTGCACCGCTGACAGTTAAATAAATTTATTAATTCTTAGAATATGAGTCGGTACAATTCAAATATTAAAAACTGAAAAAATCTTTGTGTAGACACAAGGGCATACTTCCCCTCACATACCGCAGGACTATGTTGTTAATCATAGAATACTGTAAGACATTCTGCATTTCTGTCCAAGTGCAGATAAATTGGTAGCAGTTTTCACAATTGTGTAAACTATGCAGTGTCCTGTTACATCACAAAATATTCAACACTTGCAACAAGACTGATGTGCACTGTTCACTTCTTCTGGCTGACATCCACAGGTTTATAGACCAGTTCACAGATGAAGTCACAAGCACCTGCTACCTACATTTAGCTGATTTACTGGTTGGCAGAAAGAAACCAATGTTAACATACATTTGATAGCAGCAGAATTTTTAAATCACGATATTTTTTTTTATTTGTAGGACGATTTTTATGATATTTATATTGATAGAAAGCTTTATATATAAAGAATTCAAATTCTGGCATGGAATTGCTATGAGAATTGTTCATCAGTTCCACTGATGCAAAGCCGAACAAGAAATCCATTTAGTTAGTTGGCAAATAATGATTTTACAATTACTTTCAATATTTTACATTTATGAAAGTGAACTCCATGTTGACCATCTAGAACAAATGTTGAAAACATGTTACATGAGTTGAAAGATTCCACAGAGGTCATAAACATAAATCGCAAAGATATTTGACATTTAAAGTTTTTTTACATTTGTAAAATTTGAATCATGATTCTCAATCAAACACATGTGTAAATGCCGATTTGTGAAAAGGTGTGTTCCAAAATAGTTGGCAAATAAACATAGCAGAATAGAAGTATTGCATAGTTTGATAAAACAGGGACAAATTATTTGATAGAATTAATTGTAATATACAATATAATAATCGGATCTTATATAACCTAATTTTAATACAATGAAAATGGCGTGCAATGAAAAATCCGGTTATGCAAGTAGAATAGTCTAATAAACACTTATGCCGGGGACAAGACAGCTGAACCAGAGATAACATTACCAAAAACAAAATCAGGAGGTAAGTAGAGACAATGCAACACACAGGCAATTTTAAAAGACATAAATGGTTTATTGACTGGAGCAAAACTATTGCACTAAATGGTTTCAAACTTGCAAAATTATAAATTGTCATGCTTCTTGCTTTGTATTTATGATTATAGTTTGAAATATCATGAATTAAAGTTTTAGCAAGCTGACTTTGCCCAGGTCTCAAATAATTCTCATCCCAAAACTAATAAAATTGATACACGTAATCAAATCCACTTTATACCAATTTACGTATCTTTACGTTTCTTTACGGGACAGGTGTATTCCATGGACCCACCTATACATTTAATGAATTTGGGAACGATTACATGGACCCACCCCTTAACTTTCTTAATAATGAATATATTTCTACGATGAAGGTACCGTTGGAAAGATGAGACAATATGCTTTCCGAAAATGTAAACAAAATAAAAATCTGACGGTGATAAAGATATATTTATTTAAGTTGAATATGACTCATTTTTCAGCGATATTTTACCCCAAAAATATCGCAAAGATTCCATGGACCCACCCCTTATTTTTTTTATTTCTCAACATATTTTTAATGTTTTACATCATTTTAATGCTAAGGCAATGTAGTTTTCAAATATGTTTTACTTTTTAAAATCTGATGATTAAAACGAATTTTACGAGCATTCAAATTTCGGTGTTATCTTTGTTAATTTTGGCGCGTATAGTTTTGTTGTTGGAGCAAATGGACCCACCTTTAAAACATTTATTTTTGAATGGATATTCTTAATTGATATATCATTTGAAAGCTATGAACATGCCATTTTCAGAAAAGGTAAGATGAACAAAATCGGACGGCAGATTACTGATAAGCATGCATTTGAACACAGCTACGTCCAGCCACGAGTGTATTGGTCGTTATAGATTTCCATACACAGATATTTAACCCCAAAAATATCGTAAGGATTCCATGGACCCACCCTTAACTTTTTTGTTACTCAATTTATTTCTTAAAACTTATTAACATTTCAAAGCTTAGATAATGTGGTTTTCGCGTATGTTTTAAATTTTAAAATCAGATAATTAAAACAAAAACTGGGCTTGTTTAAAGTTAGTGTATTATTTCCTATTTTTTCGCGCATTTTTTTTTTGTTGGAGTAAATGGACCCATCTTTTATTCTATTACTTATAAATGCATGTTTATAAGTAATATATCATTTAAAAGCTATGAGAAAGAATTTTTCAGAAATTTTATGTTGAACGAAATCGGACTGCTACTCATGGAGTTGTATACATTTCAATACAACTATGTTCAATACAAAAACATGTCAATTATCGCTTATCATCCTGCATCAAACTTATTGAACACATGGGCAAATGTACCCATCTATATAAGTCATTTATTTCAATATCCTATAATAATCTTTTTAAAGCAAGCACTTTATAATGTTGAAACTGGGTTCAAATAAACTCACTTAAAAGCATTTGAATAGCACACCTACTGAACAACAATGAAGACATATAATATTGTCAAGTTGTCGTCAATCACAATCACGTGGACTTTTAATGATCTTTACATAAACTTATAGGCTGGGAGCCAAGTCAAATATGTAACATAAAAATGAAGCTGGGTATTTTATGATACGATCAAATTTTGCATTTAAACATTATATTTGTCATGGAATCAGAGGTTAATTCAATTCAAATACATATTGCTTCAATGAGTAAGGTACAATGCCGTAAGACATTCCGAGCAGGATACATTTTATAAATAATAACATTTTAATAGGTTGCAACATTTGGGTGAATTACGACTTTAAAAGTATTTTTGTAGTTGTTCTAAGACAAAATTCAAATCCATAAATACATGTCATGTCGATTCTTATCTGAGTATTCTAATTAGAAACAGTAGCATATTTGATGACCTGAGGCTGAATATTTTATGGAATGTTATTTATCGTTGTCATGTTGTTGTGTCGAGTTGATTAAATCAACGACCTTATAGCCTTGATTTATTCAGTGTATTTTTGCATTGTTTTAATAAGACAGTTAAATTTGCTATACATTTGATAATAGGATTAAATTACGCGATGATACTAACTACAATTTTAATTGATATGACATCTTGACAGTTGTTAAAGACAATGTATTAGAGTTCTTAACTGGATTCACATACTTTTACAGTAAAATATGTTCTGATTCTTGGTAGACATAGAAATGTCGAATTTCAACATTGCGTCTTTGTTTAAAATGCAATATAAAAGCAAAAGAAAGCGTATACCATGTTCTATTAGCCTGTCCTTTCTATCGTTCGATTCGTAATGATATTTTTTCCAAAATATTCATAAATTTAATAATAATTTAATATATTCGTTAAACATGTGTTGATCATTGTATATAATTATTTCGATTGTTAAGTGACTTATAGACCCATTGGATCGGTTGTACATGTATAAAATGCATTTGTATATAAGTATCTATCTATTCTAACAAGTAAAGAATATATGAAAAAAAGTGTTTAATGTAAGGCTTTCTTTATATCTTTAGATTCATGGAATCGTAACTTTTTGAAATCTTTCTTTTACATGATATAATCATTTAAAAAAAGGCACTAACCTTTAAATTGTGTTTACTTTTAGTATGTCAATGGTCATTTTTTCACAGAATATAGGTATAAATTTTTATTGTTATTATATAATTTTGCCCTTTTTATACGATTATAAACGTTTATTTAAACATTACATGTTCAACATTGTTTAACTAATATTATAGATTTTCGAAATCGCGGTATTTTAAAACAAGATAAAAATGGTACTATAATGGAAAATAATAGACGTAGTAAATTATTTATGTGACCTTGGAATGGTCTTTAATTATATAGGTACATTTGTTTTACACCAAACCTCTTTAACTAGTTAAAAATAAAGGCTTTAAATGTTTAATTAAATAATTTCAAGGATTTTTATGAAATGAGATAATAAAATAATTTGTACTGAGCAATGTATTGTATAATATTAAACCACGTGTCAAGTGTGCTATCCTTTATTACATTCTTCAGTGATTACGTTCACATTTCATTAATCATATGCAGCGTATATGACACTTATCAAAGATTAGTTAAAAAGGGGACATAATAATGTAATAATCAACACGTGTCGTGTTAAATTCCAGTTTGTGATATTTTGCGTATCGATTGATTAATTATATTAGCTCCTACATTGATATATCGAAACAACTTTTGAAAAATCGTAAATTTTGATATAAATTGGTTTTATTAGTATAATTATAAGATAGCTTTTAGTTCTTAGTACTTCATTCTTTTTTGTCAAAAATATTCCTTTTGTTCACAGTGCTACTAAAAATATCGTAATCTAGCCATCGTTGTACTTATATTTTTTTCGTAATTTAACAATACAAGTACTCACTTTTTTTAATTTCAGACAATTGTCGTCATGACCGGTGCAAATGATATTGGAAGAAAAATATTAACATGCTGTAATGAATGACAAGTCATTCCTGTCATTTTTGATTTATAAGAAAATTTAGTTTCATCATGAAATCACACGATTTATTGAACTGATTTTCTAAAATATCATATAGACATGAATAAATGAGGTACATGTAGATGTAGTAGTGTTTTTGTAATTAACTATTAATTCATGTTTATATAAATATATATTTATAATTTTATAAAGAATACATTTTACAATCAATTATCAGCAGTTTTTGTTATTCTTATCAAATGAAGTGTGACATACCATCTGATCAACAAGACAATAAAATGTACATTCGCACATGGCTGTGATTGGATTAAAAGCTAACTTGATTAGCGAATAATTGGATTAACTGTTAATTGGATTAGCGATTGATTCATTTATTGCTATGAATCATCGGAGCATTATTCAATAGTATGAAAACCCTAACTTAGAACGTACGAAGAAATAGTTTTCAAAAAAGTATTTTTATAAGTAAAACATGATCGAAAACTACATTACTTGAGCTTTCAGGTGTTGTTTGGGATACAAATTGTAGAGAAAAAAACAATTCAGGGGTTGGATACATGAAATTGTATAAGACAGTTAGTATGAAATATAATTGCATTATAACATAAGTCTGTTGGTGCATTTTCTGACATGTCCAATAAAAATGCCATATTATTCTGGAGTTGTTCAAATGCATGCTTATCAGTAATCGGCCTTCCGATTTTGTTGAAATTAACATATCTGAAAATGGATTTGTCAGAGCTTTTAAATGATTTATCATCTACAAATATGCATTCTCAAATGATCAATTTAACGGTGGGTCAATTTGCTCTAAAAAATATATTAAGGGTAAAATTTCGATGGGATATCTTACTTAAAATATCTATAGTTGACAGTTCACGTGCGCTGGACAGAGTTTTGTTCAAATGCATGCATATATATAACTACATATCCGATTTCATTTATCTTAATCTTTTTGAAAATGGCATTATCATAGCTTTCAACTGATATATTATTTATGAATATCCATTCATAAAAAATAAAATTAAAGGTGGGTCCATTTCCAATAAAAAATATACAAAAAATAAAAAATGCGCAAAAAATCAAAGAAAACATTGAACTTTGAACGTTTACAAAATTAGTTTTAATGAGCTGATTTTAATAAGTAAAACATTTGCGAAAACAACATGACATTGCCTTTAAAATGATGTCCAGTTTATAAAAATATAATGAGAAATAAAAAAGTTAGGAAGTGGGTCCATGCAATCTTTGCGATTTTTTATGGGTAAAATATCGATGGGCTATAATACATATACAATATGTATACATTGTAGTTGATTGTTCACGCGTGCGGGACAGAGTTGTGTTCAAATGCACGTTAATAAATTACTACCTATTCGATTTTGTTCATCTTAATCTTTTTGAAAATGGCATGGTCATAGCTTTCAAATGATATATTATTGTTAAATATTGATTCATAAGTAAAAAAGATAAAGGTGGGTCCATTTGCTCTAACAAAAAAATAAAAGCGAAAAATATATCACAAAATACATCTAAGTTTGAACGTTTGTAGAAATCGTTTTAATAATCTGATTTTAAAAAATAAAACATACACGAAAACTACATTACATTGGCTTTGAAATTATGTAAAGTTTTTTAAAATATGTTAAAAAATAAAAAAGATAAAGGGTGGGTCCATGGAATCTTTGCGATATTTTTGGGGTAAAATATCGCTGAAAAATGAGTCATATTCAACTTAAATAAATATATCTTTATCACCGTCAGATTTTTATTTTGTTTACATTTTCGGAAAGCATATTGTCTCATCTTTCTAACGGTATCTTCATCTTAGAAATATATTCATTATTAAGAAAGTTAAGGGGTGGGTCCATGTAATCGTTCCATTTTCTATAAAAAACATAGGTGGGTCCGTGGAATACACCTGTCCTCTTTACGCACTTTAGGTTCAGTGGGTATTGTTTACATTTTATCACATGATCAAAACATGGCGCATTCCAGTTGTTAGAATTAATCTGTCTTTCTTGAAATCACTCTAACATAATAACATTTGAAACCTTTGAACCGTGTTGCCATGTTTGTTTGTTTTGTTTGTTCGTTCTTGTTATAACCTGATGCATATTACATGCCTAGGTTGAAATAAAAAAATAAAAACTTGAAACTTGATAAAATTACAGAATGTCAACCATGAAATACGTTGTTTTCTTGTTAATCATACACAATATTAGCATTGTGTATAGTTCTGACGTGTATTCAATTGATTATAGTAAAGCTGGAGGACGGAGATACGATGGTATAGGTGGGCTAAGTGGAGGTGGGGTAAGTTTATAAACATACATATGACTATGAGTCAATGTTCTATTTAATAATAATTACATTTTTTTATATATTGGGTTTAACACTGTGTCAGCACAATTAAGGTTATTTTACAGAGGCCAGCGCATCTGACATAGCCATTCTTGACATTGGTATACAACTAGTACTCACATACCCAACTGTTCTAAAGGGAAACAGGTTGACATTATCCTATTAGACTTTGCCAAGGCTTTCGACAAGGTCCCTCACTGCCGCCTATTACAAAAGCTCGATTACTATGGAGTCAGGGGTAGCATCAAGAGGTGGATACAGTCATTCCTGAGCCATCGCACCCAACAAGTAGTCTTAGATGGAGCCAAGTCAGAAACAGCAAATGTCCTCTCTGGTGTTCCCCAAGGTACTGTCCTCGGCCCGCTGTTGTTTCTGGCTTATATTAATGATCTACCAGAATCAATTAAGTCATCTACTACAAAACTATTCGCTGACGATAGTATGCTGTTCAAGGTCATTAGTAGTGATTTGGACAGACGGCAATTACAAGAAGACCTTACAGCTCTTGAAAAATGGGAAGAAGATTGGCAGATGAGCTTCCACCCAGCCAAATGTACTGTCATACGTATTGCTCCACACAGTCGGAAGAAAATGATCCCCACAACATACTACCTCCATGGCCACCAGCTTGAAGTAGTAGATGCCAGTAAATACTTGGGAGTTACAATATCAAGTACACTTACCTGGGAGTCTCATATAAACAACACTGCTAGCAAGGCTAACCGCACAGTTGGCTTTTTAAGAAGAAACTTAAGAGGCTGTACACAATCTGTTAGGGATGCCTCATACAAGGCCATGGTCCGCCCTATACTAGAATATGCAGCGACCGTATGGGACCCCTACACCAAAGCTGGTATACAGACCCTTGAAAATGTGCAGAGGAGAGCAGCCCGCTATGTCTGCAATGATTTCTCCACAAAAACCCCAGGATGCGTCACGAATATGCTATCGGACCTCGGCTGGGATCCTCTAGAAACTCGTCGTAGACATGCAAGGCTGATGATGTTGTACAAGATAGAGAACAATCTTGTTGACATTCCCTCGGACAAGTACTTACAACGCAATGATGCACATACCCGAGGCTACCACAGGTTCTTCCAAGAACGCATTAGAGACAACAGATATGCCAACTCTTTCTTCCCTAAGACGGCTAAAGAATGGAACAACCTTCCATCATCAGTTGTTTCAGCGCCAACATTGGAAGCCTTCAGGTCTCTCCTACCGGAGTGATCTGACAAAATATCAAATTGACTACAGTGTAAATAATTTTAAACTACATTTAAAACTTTTAACATTTTGGAGACGTTTGGCCATTGCGCATGCTAAGTCTCGCAGAGCTAAATACGATCTGTCAGATCCCAGCTCTTACCGGGAAGAAGAAGAAGACCGAATGAGACTGATGAAAACCCAATCTAAAATTTTCCGCTCACCTTCTCGCTAATTTAGATCTGGCCTTTTCCAAACGAAGGTCACGTTCAGGTGACCTTTTCTCATCATAATATTCATGATGAAATTGATCTGCTACGTAACTTGGTTACATCGTCTACGTCACGCAATTTGCAATGAGCCGTCTAATCGTAGACTGTGAATGATACCGCTGTTAAATTAGCTTGCAAACCTTGGTCTAAAAATAGAAATTACGAACTCAAAGTGTTATTAAAAGTGTTTCGTCTAGATAAAAGCTACGCATTGATTGGTCGACACAAAGTTCATCTCGACATGACCTTCCACGGAGACAGTAGAGATCCTGTACGACAATATTCTTCAGGATATCTGTTTACGGAGATTTTCACATACCCTTCCATAATGTGGCATAAGGCTGGTAAATTCTCTTTATAGATCAACTTTATTAATGAAAGAAAATGGACATTATTGTCAATTTTTCATGGAAGGGTATAACTGTTCCAGATGGGGTTGGAACAGGAAAATATATTAAATAGTGGTGACTTTTGTGCATTTAGAACAGTTGGCTTATACCAGAGGTCCACATGGAAAATAGGATGTATCCAAATGTGTAGCATTTTAATTACTATTTGTACTGTGTTATTATCTAGCCTTCAAACATATAAACCAATAGAACCGTACATATTTTACATCTCTATCCGGCTTTACATTTGTAACCTGGTTAAAATTATGGCACAAATTAGGATTGAACCCTGGACCTTTCATGCCTGAAGTGATACAATCATGTAAGTATTCTTCAGGTGTTTTTTGTTGTTTCTGTTTTTATGTTACATTTTGTTTTAGAATTATATTGTATTCTTTTTTGTATTTTAGGCAACCTCAAAATTATTGGTAAATTATCCTTCTAAACAAAGAGATCAAATCTTGGATTACTTGTTTAAGGTAATGCCGGATACTTTTTCTCTTCATAACTTGCACAACAACCTAACTGTAACATAAGTCACAAGCTTGATAATACTCTAATACATGATGACTATTAGGTACAAATATGTGTATCATAAATATCAGTGTTGCTTAATGTTGTTAACCAATACTTAGTACTGGTGAAGCAGGTCTCCCCCAGTTGGTCCCCATACCCTAGCCAAGTTCTTCACTTTGGGATGAAACTGGGTGGGGAAATAACTGACTGTCTTACCAGTTTTATTGCACTATGTAAAGAATGGTTTTGGACCCATTTTAAAGGATGTTCTCCTAGCTGGGATTGAACCCACAAACTTTTAAGTCATAAACAGACTTCCTTCTGTGTCACCATAAAAGCTAACTTGAACAGTAGGTCTTACATCTGTTGTAATATACCTTCGCTATGCTATTCATGAAACTGTCTAATAAAGCTCTTTTTGTAAAGTTCAGCTATTTAGTTTTTATTGTAATGAAGATTTGCATGTTTGTACTGTTTTTTCTTTTATGGTTGTGTATGTATATAACCTACATTTATTATAACTTAACATTATACTTCCAGCCAGGATTTGGTGCTAGTTTACAAATATTGAAGGTAGAAATTGGTGGAGATGCTCAAAGTACAGGTATTGATATTTGAAATTAGTTAATTGATTTATTATTTACTTTTATAATCAAAATTACATTAAAAGAGATTAATAATTCAGAGATCCTTGTAAAAACTTTAACAAGTGAAACCCTTTAGACCTTTACAAACTTTTACTTTTCCAAAATACATGTACTTTTTTTCCAGAACATTTTTAAAATTGAGTAAGGATATATTTTCATTATATACATATACATGTACAATGTGAAACCTTTATTCCTTCAAAATTTGTCATATTGTTTTATCAAACTTTTAGTAAATATTCTAACTAATACATGGTTTTCAGATGGTACCGAAGCCTCACATATGCATTATTCTTGGGATGAAAATTATCAAAGAGGTTATGAATGGTGGCTTCTAACAGAGGCAAAAAAGGTAAGATTATGCTTGTCATAAGTTATATATAGGGCTGCCATTGTTTTCTCTCCTAAGGGTTAGTTGGAACCTTGGTATAGATGTATATCTAGATTCACTAAATCTGACCAATTGATTCACTAAAACTGACAAATTTACAAGTGATAGAGTTTAGATAGAATGAAATTCGCCAGTGGTAAATTCAGAGGTTAGCAGAAAATGACAATAGAAAAATATTTCATGACCATACTCCATGTGGGTATGTTGGTTCAGTCGGGAGTCAAACTCTTGACCCCTTTATTATTAAGCAGACTTACTATCTGCTATTGTAACTGAGTGTGTTTAACCTATCTAAGACCAGGGAATCAAACACTCAACACTTGGAATCATAGTCATTAGGGGTGTAACAGTTAACTGATATACCGGTTAATATTGCTATACAAATTCTAACAGTTTTTAACCGGATCGATTTTCCTTGAACCGGTTTTTGCAGTTATGTGTCGTACTGTTTGTTTTTATCATAATCTGAAAGTTAAATGTTTAAAAAATGTTAAAATGTATTGAATACTTGAAATAATCCTTCTGTGCTTTAAAAGGTTTTAAACATTTAGTCAAATGAGAGAAAAAATGTTTTTGAAATTCATTTAAAAAGGTGCATTTATTTTCTAACACAGGGTTCGCGCTGCCGATCGCCAAATTCGCCAAATGCGATAAAATTAAATTTCTGGCGCCAATTTTGAAAAATTGGCGAATTTCGTGGCGACAAAAAAATCGGCCGGTATAAATTTTCTTTGATGTAAGTTTTGATATCGTAAGTGGCCAAGTTCATATTCGCGAGTGATAAGATATTGATTTTATTGATAACGACATACGGACCGTTTGTGATGTTCGCCTTTTGATGTAATTGACAAATCCGCTCAGCGGGAGGTGCTGTTAGTATACATGCTTCATAGGCCGATAATTAGTGTCTCGCTGTATATGACATCGATGGCCCCTGATGTTAAATGCTCAGCCATGCGTCAAACAATTATTGACAATTACGTATATTCAATTAATAGGCGGAGCTTAAGCTTAGTAATATGCATCATCAACCAATCGGCGTCCGCTAAAAATCAATAGTGTAACACGTCGGCTCGATAACATTGCTTACGTAATCAAACGGGTGCAATTAACAAACTTGTGACAAACTGTGATATTGCATTAATTTCAGTGGTTTAAACTGTTTAGAGAAGATAATTGTTTTAAATTTGAGCGTGTTTTCAATAGGCGTAATTGGCAGGTTTTTAAGTCAATAAAAGGTGACAATAACAATAATCTCTAACTGAATAATCAAAATCTTTAAATTCCATAAGAAAATTATCGTAAAAACTTTTTTGTTGTCACTTTTGATAACAAATATCGTTAATAATTATACTTAGTAACTTTATTTCGTAAAAATGAAATCCCTTCAAACATCATGTCATTATGTCACGTATTTTCGCGACCGACGCTATCGCCAATTCGGGCGATTCATTGTTAAATCTACGTTTGTAATTTAATAATACTATTATTTTGAGTAATAGTTCTTCATAATTTAGCAATGTAAAAAGAAATCCCCTCTATTTTTCTATCTTAAGAATAAACACAGGTTGGTTTCGACAAATTGAATTATTGAAAATAATAATAAGTTTTAGTAACATAATCAACTAAAGTCGTGTAACAGACTCTAAAAATCAATATTAAGTATGCATTGCTACATGAAAAGTAATATTTAAGAAACAAGCATGATAACCAACCAATATGATAAAACATATTTTAACAAAGAAAGGTCAAAATTGAGGACATTGATATTTTCCAAGAAGATATACCTGCAATCATTTAGACTTAACCTGAAAGGAGACATTTTCTATTGAAATGATAAAAAGATTATTTTAGGTTACAGTTTGATACAAAATCACAATGTTCTGAGGAATTTGTGTAAAGTAAATTAACTGAGTAACCAAACATTATGAGTGTATTAATTAATTTTTAATGTAAATTAAATGAATTAATAAGTTTACATTCAAAATCTAATTATTTTGAGTTTTGTTTTGTTGGAATTCTGAGTTATTCGACTTTAATTGTCAGTCATGATAAGATGATAGTGATTTATGACGCAATTAATGGGTTAAATCAGAAGTGAAACATAAGAAATTCTACATTTGTGTGTGTAATAATTGGTGCTTCTGACATTCTATACGAATCTATTCTATCATTTCGGCATATGCATTTGCGTGACATTGACTGTTCTTGCTTTATTTATGAAAAAAAAATGAAAAATCTGCAAATTAAAAAATAATACAATAATTAAGATACAAACAAGAGTTCAGGAGAGCTAGACTACAATGAAGGTGTGCTTGCTGTCTTAATACAACAATAATTTGCGTTGATGCACTATAAACTTATTAAACAGTAACAAATTTTGTTGGCTCCAATGGCCCCAAAGTGGCGACAACTTTTTTCATTTGGCGAAAATGTTGGCGACAATTTCTTATGACCCAGCGCCAACCCTGCTAACATATAGTCCTTTTTACACCAGTAATTCAAACATTTGAATAAGAGAGAATTGAAGTACCCATATGCATGTTATGCTGATCCAATCAGAACGAGGTACATGCATCAATTCATGCTTTGCATGTCTAAGCAAAAAATGGTAAGTATTGCAAAATATTGCAATATGGGTTTTGCATATTGCAATATATTGCAATACAGTTTTAACCATATTGTTACACCCCAAATAGTCAGACATACTACATGTACTGACTATGCTAACTGGAAATAACTTATCTCAGATCAGTATGAACCAAACACGCCCTAAAGTTGTTAACATTGATATTTATACTTAAACAATATTCTATTTATAGAGAAATCCAGATATATTGCTGTATTGTTTACCCTGGGCATTTCCTGCTTGGATTGGAGATGGTAAAAGAAATCCATATAGTAACCCACAACGTACAGCTACTTATGTTATCAAGTATATTCTTGGTGCCAAGAAGTATTACAATCTAACAATGAATTATGTTGGGGTTTGTATTGATATTTTTTACAATTTTTTTTCACTTTTTTCTTTCTTTAACTTATTTTTTGGTTTTGGTTTAATGCCGTAGCAACATATTGTATAATGTATAGGTAATATCACAACGGTCAGTCAACATTTGTAGCTTGACTTTACATAGTAATGTAGAGCTCTCCTACTCGCCCCGGCGTTGGCGTCCGCGTAAATGTATGTTACTTATTATCAACCGCATCTCATGTGACAAGGTTCATAACTCCAAATACATTTTTTTTTCAATATTTTTACTCCTTGAACTTGAAAATTATTTTAAAAAATATTTGTTTTTACTGCAACTGTTTTATTTCTTTAGGTTTTGACTTTAAACTTTAGATATATGTTCCTTATTATCAACCACATCTCATGTGACAAGGTTCATAACTCCTTATACATTTTTTCAGAGTTATCCCCCCCTTGAACTTATAGTTTTCTTTAAAAATATTTGTTTTTACTGCAACTGTTTTATTTCTTTAGGTATTGACTTCAAACTTTCTCTGACAGCTCTTGTTAATATGTAGCATATGTTATGCCATACTAAACAGTCTATGAAATTAGGATATGAAAGTGGCTGTCAGAACAGATCATTTTAAGACAAAGCATTGTATCTCATTTTCAGAATTTTGGTTGCCTAAAAGAAATTGTTTGTTGCCAAACTAAAAAGTGGTTGTCCCAGGCATATTTGTTTTTACTGCAACTGTTTTATTTCTTTAGGTTTTGACTTTAAACTTTAGATATATGTTCCTTATTATCAACCACATCTCATGTGACAAGGTTCATAACTCCTTATACATTTTTTCAGAGTTATCCCCCCCTTGAACTTATAGTTTTCTTTAAAAATATTTGTTTTTACTGCAACTGTTTTATTTCTTTAGGTATTGACTTCAAACTTTCTCTGACAGCTCTTGTTAATATGTAGCATATGTTATGCCATACTAAACAGTCTATGAAATTAGGATATGAAAGTGGCTGTCAGAACAGATCATTTTAAGACAAAGCATTGTATCTCATTTTCAGAATTTTGGTTGCCTAAAAGAAATTGTTTGTTGCCAAACTAAAAAGTGGTTGTCCCAGGCAACCAAACACCAACTAATTTCTTTGGACTGCAAAACCTAGTTTCTGTTTAGCAGTTTGTATGTTATGGCTATTTTAGTGTGTTAAATCACTTTGATATTTTTAAAAACATAGTTATGCTGTTGTAATTAAAATCTGGTTGACTTGACCGCTGACTGGCTTGATAATAAAAAATCCTTTTTGATTTTTTTCACTTTCTTAAACATGTTCTATATCAGTGTATTTACCAGAATAACTTGATAATGATATAATATATCTTAATATCAATTGTTTTATTTTGTAGATTTGGAATGAACGTACATATGATTCGAAATATATCAAGGTAATATATCTTTAAAGCACTATAATATGCCGGTATATTTCTTAATTTAAAGGTACGCTAAAGATTGCCCACACATTACCCAAGGGAAGTGATCATAAGAAAGTTTTGGCCCCAATGGACCAGCATTAGTTTAAGGCCCTGTATTGTTAGTCAATATCACAATACATTTGTGCTAGGGTGTACTAGCATTAAAATAGTGACCTTTCGAACACAATTAATGATAAAATGTTCTAAAAGACTTCATACAGAATTCAACTTTATGTTTTTTATCAGTGGTTCTAGCAAACATGTACCATTACAATGAAAAATATATGCACAGAGAATTATAGATTTAATTTTGTAAAACACCAATACACTGTAATAAATGTTATTTGTCAGTGGGGGTGGAAAAACCCAGTATTTTGAGTTTTAAATTACATTTACTACTTGACAACTGTAGGAGCTGTGGTTGGACACATGTTCAGTGATTGAGGGGTACTGGTTCAATACCCACTTGGAGGAACTGCTAATTTCTTTGAGCAAGAAAGGTTCCCACAGTTGTTCCACTCCACCCAGGTGTAAATGGGTACTGTGAGGTCACCTGTTTGAAGGTGATTTCAATGATCAGTGGTTATTATAAAACATTGTAAAATCAGCAGAACATATATATGGCAGTCTTTTCACCTCTTTTTCACATTTTTAACTACTTTATCTATTGTATACAGGTATTAAGAAGTATGTTAGATGAAGCAGGATTAAATGATGTAAGAATAGTAGCAGCAGATGGATTGTGGGAACCTATATCATTTGATATCACTTATGATGCTGCATTAGCTCAAGCTGTAGATATAATAGGGTAATAATGTGATATAATATAATACAATACGATACAATATGATACGATACGATACGATACGATATGATATGATATGATATGATATGATCCCATCTAAAGCCTACCCTGTTGTTCCCTTGAGCAAGAGACGTAATCCTACTAGCTCAGTTCTAGGGGACCAGCAAGCAGACTCGAAAGTGCATAATCTAAGTTGTTAGAACTTGTTTCAAAATTTAGCAAAAGTAAATTATTATAAACTTACTATAATTTAATATCTTAATATGATATTATACATTATAACCTATTACTGTTAATAGACATGAGGTATGTTGCATACAGTTTATCATTAAGCTTTATGTACAGTCAAAAAATGACTTTTTGAAACAGTTGTTATGAAACTTTTCACCTCTTTCTCTTCAAAATAGCTACTATAAGACTTTGAAACTCTGTCCATCAGCCGGACTAGACTATATCCAGAATTTAAATGATTGGGTTTTTCCTATAGGTACAAACAAACTTTCACTGTCACAATGAAAACATGTGTACAAAGAACAATAGGATTTATTATTCGTATTTTGTGTTTTTCATCAATAATGTGTAACAAACTTTGTTTGTACCTACAGCGCACGGACGGAAAAACCTGCATATTTGATTTCCGAATTAAGTCTATTTTGCTTCCTTCTTTTAAAACGGGTTTCATTCTCTTCCTGTTTTGAAGTTCTAGAGCAACCCCTCAATGCTTGAATAAATAAAGTTGAGATCACTTAGTGAAGGCAAATGAAGATAAAAAGATGATAGAATGTACATATTTGAAGCGGTTAAAATGAACATGTAGCAATTTAAGATTGTAATGTTTTATTTTACAGAGTACATTATCCTGGTACAACATCATCAGAGGCTGCTCTACAAACCAATAAAACTTTATGGTCATCAGAGGACTATAGTACATTTAATGATAATATTGGTGCTGGATGCTGGGCTAGGGTATGGAAATTTTATATAAAACTTTATGGTCATCAGAGGACTATAGTACATTTAATGATAATATTGGTGCTGGATGCTGGGCTAGGGTATGGAAATTTTATATAAAACTTTATGGTCATCAGAGGACTATAGTACATTTAATGATAATATTGGGGCTGGATGCTGGGCTAGGGTATGGAAATTTTATATAAAACTTTATGGTCATCAGAGGACTATAGTACATTTAATGATAATATTGGTGCTGGATGCTGGGCTAGGGTATGGAAATTTTATATAAAACTTTATGGTCATCAGAGGACTATAGTACATTTAATGATAATATTGGTGCTGGATGCTGGGCTAGGGTATGGAAATTTTATATAAAACTTTATGGTCATCAGAGGACTATAGTACATTTAATGATAATATTGGGGCTGGATGCTGGGCTAGGGTATGGAAATTTTATATAAAACTTTATGGTCATCAGAGGACTATAGTACATTTAATGATAATATTGGTGCTGGATGCTGGGCTAGGGTATGGAAATTTTATATAAAACTTTATGGTCATCAGAGGACTATAGTACATTTAATGATAATATTGGTGCTGGATGCTGGGCTAGGGTATGGAAATTTTATATAAAACTTTATGGTCATCAGAGGACTATAGTACATTTAATGATAATATTGGTGCTGGATGCTGGGCTAGGGTATGGAAATTTTATATAAAACATTGTGGTCATCAGAGGACTATAGTACATTTAATGATAATATTGGGGCTGGATGCTGGGCTAGGGTATGGAAATTTTATATAAAACATTGTGGTCATCAGAGGACTATAGTACATTTAATGATAATATTGGGGCTGGATGCTGGGCTAGGGTATGGAAATTTTATATAAAACTTTATGGTCATCAGAGGACTATAGTACATTTAATGATAATATTGGGGCTGGATGCTGGGCTAGGGTATGGAAATTTTATATAAAACTTTATGGTCATCAGAGGACTATAGTACATTTAATGATAATATTGGGGCTGGATGCTGGGCTAGGGTATGGAAATTTTATATAAAACTTTATGGTCATCAGAGGACTATAGTACATTTAATGATAATATTGGGGCTGGATGCTGGGCTAGGGTATGGAAATTTTATATAAAACATTGTGGTCATCTGAGGACTATAGTACATTTAATGATAATATTGGGGCTGGATGCTGGGCTAGGGTATGTTCATTTTATATAAAACTATTATGTTATATATAAAGATTTCATGTATAATCTCTAAAAACTGGACCATGTCCTGGTAGGTCAAAAAGCCTGGTATTCAGATGATAGGTTTTTAGAGGAGATTTTACTGTAGTTATACTGTACTGACTGAAAAATCTTGACTTCTGAAAAAAGGCTAAAAATAGGTAACTGTTTCTTCAAGTATGACTGATGTGTCATTCGGAACACCTCGACCTTTCATGAATGAATAATCTCGGAAGGATTCGTGGGGGGGGTCTTCACTGGGTATTTGTGATTTTACTACCTACGCGAGGTGAAGCACGTAATGGTTACACAAAATAGTTCTTGTAGTATACACACAGATCTTTGTCTAAACATATTCATTTGTTTTAAATTGAACCAAATGTTGTTCATCGGTATCATTGAAATGTGTAATTTCAAATTTACGGACTAAAAACGAAACTTCAGTCATCGCCTTATCGATCGTGTATTTGTTTACTTCAACAACGGTTTTTCCAAAATGGCGTCTAAATATGTGCGAGGTGATTCGTAGCGAATGGCCGAGGAGTTCCGAATGACTGTTGTGTATGTTGTTTGTTTTTTCTAATTATAGCCCTTATACTAATCATCAATGAAAGCAGTAAGTTAATAGTTTTATATAATCTGTGAAAATTCTGGAGCAGTGGAAATTTAAAGAAGATGATCATCACTGTTGATTTCAGATTTGGTTTTAATCCCTCCAAATGAGCTCTGAAAACTATGATATTATTTCTTAGGTCCACAAGTTAAAATAAAAATAATAATGATCTCATTCCAAAATAGTTCCAATCAAAACATTTGTATTACCTCCCTTTAACTGTTCAATTTTACTTGTGTGATTTCAGATTCTAAATCAGAATTATGTTAATGGATACATGACAAGGTTAGTGAATAAAGCTTTGTACATTTGATTATAATGTTTTAAGCTTTGACAAGCTCATCCACTTTCAAATAAAACTCATTGGTCATCAAGCTACTGATGTGTATTTACCAAACTTCCTTGGAAGTCATTTTCTTCTAGCTTTTATGTTGAATTTATCAATTTGAATAAGGTATCCCCCTTTGACTTCCAACTTATGGTCTACCTTTAACTGTGTTTGGTTGGGAATTTTGTCAGTTTAAACAAAGTTGGACATTCATAGGTCATATGCTTGTATAGTTACTCATTCACACATGGGTGTAAAAAATTTGCTGTGCCAATTTCATATGGTTAATTTTGTCTGTAAAAAGATTGTAAAGTAATTATGTTTGTTTATTTCTAAAGTAAACTTTCCTATTACTTAATTCAGGTCTTGTAGGTTTTACTCTGTGACAAGGCTTATATACATGTACTTTGGTGTAATCTTGTCAAATAAAATGTCTGTAGCCATTCTTCCACTTAATGTTACAAACTTTTTAGTTGTCAGCCATTTCAAAATGTATTAAAGTAACACTTACTTGTTTAAGGGTTAGCTAAAGATATTATAAACCTTTCATGCAATGGTTGATAGATTGACCATTGTTGTTGTTGTTATTCTAAAACACTATGTAGCTGATAATCACAATGTGCTATGACTGAAAAATAATCTATGGGTGGCATTAAGCACCATGCAATCCATACTAAATACTTTGATTATATTCGTAAATCACTTTATATAATTGATTGTATAATGTTTTTTTTCAGTACAATATCTTGGAATTTAATAGCAAGTTATTATGAAGATTTACCATATAAAAGAGATGGTTTAATGACAGCAGATAGTCCCTGGAGTGGATATTATAATGTAGATTCTACAGTCTGGATGACAGGTAAATATAACATGTATACAGTTCATTTCAGTTGATCCTACTTACTATTTGTAAACAGGTGTAAATCTTATGACTTCACCTTTTAACCATTTTAGGGCTGGATATTTATTTTAAAGTAGGTTGCCTTGTTGGACAATCTGTTTTATAGTTTACTTACTTGAACTAAATGTAACAGAAACAAGTAGTGCAAACCCAAATATAGGTCGTCAGGGGCGATTGGACAATTTTTGATGTCAACTCTGCCATTCTTAGCACATACCTTCACCAGTGACTTACAGCTGCCATTAATTATGCAGACTAAGTAGGGAGATTGATCTCAGAAACTATAAGAACCATGACTGACATTGATGAAGGTATGTAGGTCCTGCCCAGGAATCTAACATGAAAGAACAGGATTGTTAGTCAGTAGCACTAACAACTGAGCTAACTGGGGGGGGGGCACAATATGTACAACTTAATAATGGCTCAAATTTTATACAAGTTCTTACAGCTTAGATTAATTACTCTAGAGTTTGCTTCATTGTTTCCCTATACAATGCTTTTAGTGCTATTAGTATAAAGTGTCTTGCTCTAGGAATCAAGGAGAGGTTTTTGGATTGATTTTGAACCAACATGGAGCTGTCAATTGGACGATTTCCAACCAGTCCAATGTTGTAACCACTTGACCTCACCTGCTCTTGTAGGTTTATGTTGTTGAAATATTGCTGGTGTTAAGTCGTACCTAGTTAACTTGTTATCTATATTTTTACAGCTCATACAACACAGTTTGCCTTCCCAGGATGGAAATATCTAGCACATGATAATGGTGTAACTAAATTAAAACATGGTGGAAGCATGGTGTCCTTGGTTAGCCCTGATAATAAACAGCTAACAATTGTGATAGAAACTATGGTAAATGTACTAATTGTTATAGTTCATTGCCTGGCAGAATTTATGCTGTACACTTGCATGTACAGCATGTCCGTATCTAATTTTTGACCTTCACTATTTACAAGATTTTTTAGATGTCAACAACAAAAGTTATGTATTGTTTTAATTTCAAGCATTTTTGTGTGTTTTATTAGCATGAAAATCTCCATTCTTACTTTACCATGACTATGGTAGGTGTCTGAATAAATCAGATGTAAACATTGAAGTGTTAGACATGAAATTTGATTGAATAATGTGTGTTTTCATGTAAAATAGATTCAGGAAGTCTATTTATAGATATACAAGCTAGTTTACTATGAGTGCAGTTTTCTGAAAATAAGGCATGTTGCTTTCCTTTGTACGATACACTTGTGAACAAAATTTTGATGTTATAAACTTGTTCTTTTTATTTTTCTTCTTTTATTAGGCCACAACAAATTGATCATATGTTCTATGGATTCTCTCGCACCTTAATTTTGACAGTTTTTACAAAAAAAATATTTTTATTTCCTCGCTCGCTCATAAAAATTTGGTCAAACCGCTATATAAAGCAAGTGAATAAAGACTTTTTTTTCTTCGCTCGCTCGCCCCATTTTTTTTTAGAAAAATCCATGGAACATATGATCAACTTGTGGTGGCCTTATTAATATTTCAGCTTATAGTCTTTCTAAAACATGGAATTGCTTTTAAAATGTAAGCTACATACTTTCTTTTTCTTACTTTTTCATGTTTATAATAAATGGAAAAAATACAGAGAGTTTGTAAAAAAATTTTGTGTCCACCTGGGGCAATATAAACTTGTACTTATAACTACATGTATCTCTATTTTAGAGTCACAATCATTCTAAATGTATAAGACCTGCTCTACCAGAATACTCTGTTTCTCCACAGAATATATCTATGAAACTGGCTGGAGATTTTGTAAGTATAAAAGTCAGAATTTCATATTTTTTAACATATAAAATCAGAATAGGATATTTTGTAAATATAAAATCAGAATTACTATTATTTTAGTAATCATGTTGCTACTGGTTACAAATTGTCCAATCAAAGCCACTGAATATCACAAGTCAAAATAGCTCAAGAAACCTAGGGTGAGTTGCCTGAGAATATTGCTAGCTAGCGCTTAGACCCCTGGTACCCTAAATATGATATCACTTACAATATATGATTTACTGTTGTCAATTTTCCAGCTTTTGTTTATGTATCATGCATATCTATTCCAGAGTAAACTGTTTGAGGTACAAGTGAGATATAGTAAACTTGGTTTTGATGGTGAAGATTCTATTTTATTTAAACATTTAGGATCTATGCCTGTAAGTATAGTATAATGGTATAAAAAATTTTTTCGTTTCCTAATTTTAACCAGTACGTAAAACCTCACACATAATAAAAATTATGTTTTAGATATTATGATGTTCTTAATTATTCATTCTTCTCCATATGTTTTGTACCCGGTCGGTAGCACAGATGGTAACACACCAGGATTTCAAATCTAGTGTCTCTAAGGGGGTATGGTTTCGAATCCCATCTGGGTAGGTTATAACCTTACATGAATATTTGACATTTATTGTCAATTTTTCTCCATTATTAAGGTATATGGAGGAAAGTTTCCTGCCTTGTGGAAGAGTATGTAAGTACTGGTTTTAGACAAGGGCCTTGGAAAGCTACGTAAGTTGTGCTGGTCGCCATAAAATAACCAAAATGTGTTGTCATGGTGTTAAACCCAGTATAAATAAACAAATCATATGTTTTGAACACAGACCTTCATCAGTGAATAATATAAGAATAGAAATTATGTCAATGTGATTATTTAATGTTGTTTGGTGTAGTTTTGTATCTAAATATTTGGGAAAAAAATGAATTCGCAAAAAAAGGTGTATGCCAACGCATCAGGAACAGCAACTGTAAAAAATCTGCAGACCTTCCACAAAGCAAAAAAGCATAGGGTGAGATTATTTAGATTTTTGAACTTTTGTCAAAAAAAGTACATCACAAACAAATAATGGAAACTAGAACCAAAGGGGTTGCCAAAAAGCTCATTAGGCCAGACCTTTTATATTTTTCGTCTTACAAACATCCTGACCCTAATTTTTCAGAAATTGAAAAAAAGTAAAATCTTGATTATAGATTTTTTTTGATTACCCACCATACTTATTTTTGCTCCAAAAAAGAAAAAAAACAACTAATCCCAGTACGAATAAGCTCAATGTGTCAATTATCACACAGTTTGAGAAAATGTCAGTGAATTTCTAAGATAAATATCAATATAACTCAGAGATTGTACAAAATGGGTTTGAAAGTTGATTGTAATTGACATTTTATATCTTTTTATTTTATTTTTATTTCGACCTACCATACTCATTTTTCAAGAAAATTCTCGTAAGACTAAAAATATAAAAAGTGTGGCCTTATGTTAATATAAAAAAAATATGTTAAAAAAAAATGTCCTTATTATTACAGATTATAGATGGAACAATAAATCTATCACTTGGGGTAGATGAAGTATATACGTTAACTACTCTAAAAACTGGTAATAAAGGAAACGTCACACAAATACCAAATAAGAAACCATTTCCTCTTCCTTATACTGATAACTTTGAAGGTGAGTTTTGTTTGTACCTTTATTTAAATGTACTGATACATAGATCATTTCATGTGCTTTGATTAGTGTTTTTTGTTGCTTCAGCACTTATCATGTTGTCTGCCCAACTACTGATAGGCTCAGCCCACTGCTTTAATTATTTTACTGATATTGATCAAAGTGATTACTTGCCGTGCGAGTTCAGGTCACTTTTAGCAGTTTGAAGATGATAAAATTTGCACTTCCTGTTGTTGCTCTTAGCATAATAAGAGTTAAGACCTGCTATCACAATGTCATGCTTACTTCCTATGGCAGTGGTTGATGTTATTTATGATTGGTAAACTGATGAGCCAATCTGAGAAAAACATTTTACTTAGCAAATGACATTAAACTGGACCTCCCATTTCTAACTATTTATAATCCATTGACCAATGAAAAGATCAGCTATACTTGGACTAGTTGTCTATGTTTTGTTGTATAATAAAATATAGACCTTTGTTTGATGTGCGAATTTTACCTCTTGTGCTATGGCTCCTAATTCCTATATGCAACAAAGCTCATGATGCCCAATGTGGTTGTTATCCAAAGTACAGATAAATTTGAATTAACACTAACACACCAGATAGCACTCTACCTCATTTTATTGATCATTGTTTGTGTTACATGTGCTAAACATGTTTTTAAATACATTTTCTATTCAGCTTACTCTCAGTATTCAGAGCCCTATAATCTAGCTCAACAAACAGGAGCATATGAAATACTGACAACTACTACATCCCATGGAAATATTCTACGTCAGATGGTCATTGACTTCCCTTGTGCCTGGTGCCAGGCTGAAAATGTCAACTCCTCTATCAACGTTGTAGGAAATCATAGCTGGTACCCTGGATTTATGTTTTATGTGTCAATTTCTGCTTTCTTTGTTATACTGTAAAATACAATATGTGTTATAAGTTAGTTTTGTCACAGTCAAATTTGAAGAGGGAAGAAACAATTTAAAGTTCCATAGTTCCTGACTTCATGCAGCTTTTACTTGCAGTAATGTGTCCAGTTTAAACTCTTCATAAAGTTTTAAACCTAAGCGCCATTTCGGAAGCACTAACATTATCAAAAAACCATTACATCAACATTGATTGTCTGGTATATTTTATTCAAATTTGACTGTAACAAATAGCTAGTGGCTTAAATATTATATAATAAGTGATTATTCTAAAACAGAACAACAAGTTTTTGTTTCCTGCCCTTTTTTGCTCTCCTCCCTGTCCTATTTTTGTTGTTTCCTATGGGAATGTATACTTTCTACAAAACAGTAACTCTCAGATGTTCCCTGCCCCTAGTTTTCTGCCTCCTTGCCTTTTTCTGTGTTCTAAAATAATCACTTTAATATAGAATCAGGTCAGACAGACTCTGCATATACATGTGTATGTATTAAAAGGTTAGTGCAAAACTGATCTTACTACAGTACTTGTGAATAAAGAATGATGTAGGCTAGTTTTGCACTGACTGATCTGTGGCACTTTTCATGAAAAATCTTATGATAAAAATCATCGTAAGTCAAAAGCAAGAAAAAATAATAATACCATCATTTTTTGGCCTATTAGTTTCAAATATTAATGAATTATGTAGAATATTGTAGTCCTTTTGGATATCAAATCATAGTTATGTTTATTATCCTTCTGATTTAAACTGCAAAATCATGAATTTTTTTTTTTCGTAAGAATTTTTGTGAAAAGATGCACAGTATAGGAATGCATGTATGTAGTGTGTCTAGGTGTCCTAGAATTTAGGACAAAGTTTTCTTGGTGTTATAAGCTTTTTGTTTGTCTCTCTTCAGCAACTTCTCTCTACAAGGAACCATATAATTTCTCTCCTCAAGTTGGATCCTTTGAAGTCCTATCTTCTACAGATCCAATACATGGACACATATTACGACAGACGGTCATTGAGAACCCTATTTTCTGGTGTTTATTTATAGATCTTGTATTTCCTATCGGTGTCCTTGGAGATTTTAGTTGGTGAGAGAACAATTTTTGTTTCAACTACGAGCTGCATTTAAGCCATCCTGAAATATTGTTTGGATTATATTGATGTCATTTATCTTGATGTGACATGATTAAAAAAATTAGGCAAGCTTTCACTTAACATTAACAGCCGCGGCCGTGGCGTAGTGGTTAAGTTGGTTGCCCAATTGGCTAAGCAACTTTTTCTGATACTTGCCGAAACCAAATGTGTACTAGCAGTAATAAGTTCCCCAACCCCAAATATGGGTCGTCAGGGGCATTCAGCCAACCTTTAATGTCTAGCATTAGACAGCTGATTATAGCACCTTACAAAACATTCTTATTAAGTTCCAATATTAAGACCACTTTGGTTATTACAAAATCTTGTGTTTTTTTTATATTTAAATCTCTAATGCTTAATTTGTGTATAAAAAGATTCTTTTGTTAAGATTGTTCCTTTATTAAGACCATAAATTTTGATAGTCATGATAGTGGTACAATGTATTTCATGGTACTTCTTAAAACCCAACAACAAAAGCAGCAATATTTAGGATGGCCTGAAAATGTTTTTTTCTAACTTTTGTGTTAGATTAATATTTTGCTTCAAAATTTTAAATGAGTGTTTCTTATAAGTTGTAATTTTATAAAAATGGTTTCAACACCATAAATTCATATTTGTATGTTGCTTAAATGTGTACAAAACTAGCACTTAGCCACATTGTTATAGTACAACAATATTAACCTGAGCTTGACCTTGATGCAAGAATATATTAAACTCAGTAGTTACTGTCTATTTTTGTCTATGTTTGTAAATCGCCCTTTATCAGAAGCTTTTGGCAAAATACACATACTGAACTATAAGTTTTGTTTGCATAAGAGTAATTACTTTGAGACTGTGCCTCAATTTTGCAGACTTATGTTTTTCCCTGTAAACGAACAGGTCCAAAATTAAAAGTACAATAATTTGCCATGTGTGCAACATTGGTTTATAGTCAAAGACATGTAGGTATGTATAATTGTATACATGCATACCAAAACTCCCTATTAAATTTAAGTGAAGCATGTAATGATAATAATAAGGTAGTTTAAGCTCAGGTTAATATTGTCACACTATAAGATGTTCTATGACCTTATCATCCTTTGAAATCAAATACTATATTATATTATCTCTTGTGTCACAGTCATTGTTGCCCATTGTAGACTAGTTAGCTTTCTACTTTTATGCCCTTAATGTAACAAATATCTGACCTTATTTTCTTCTTTTTTTGTCTGGTTTAACATCAAGTCAAATTTTTAGCACTCGGCTAACCTAACATTGTTTTCCTGGACCCTTGATTGGCTGACAACGTCTCCATAATATCTTATTGATGGATGAAAATTGTCGTTATTATCAAATTTATATTGAAGGATATAAGTATCCAGAATGGGTTTTAAACTAGTGCCCCTTGGGACATTTGATTCATAATCATGTAAGCAGCATAATGCACCTCAAACCAAGGAAGCTTACCCTTTATCTTTGTCTTATCTAATCAGTCTTTCAGTTAACCAGTGGACCATGGACCGTGTCCATCTAAATTGCTGTTGGTTCAGTTTTTGAATGTTTGTGGCTCCTCTGTCCACCAACTTTTTACAGCTAACAAGTTCCATATTTAATAAAAAAAACCGTTGTCTAATGTTATATTATTCATTTATCTTTATGACATATTATGCTGAATCATTAATATAGTCTGCATAATTTAACATATCGACATTGGCTAAGATTAATTTTGGTCAGGTAAACTTTCATTTAGTTGAGTAAAAAAATCCATTTTGCTGGGCCGAATGTCCAGTGCTGACAAAAGTTTATCGCCAGACTGATCCCAAAAGACCTTGAAATTATTCATTTTTTATGTATTGAAATATTAATGTACAGTTTTTCTAAATTTTTATAGAATAAGACATAGAATCTTGTTTTTATGTGCTTGATAAATAGTTCTTGCTAAACATTTGTTATTTTATTATGGCACATCTAAGCTTGTGCCTATTCTTATGTAAAATTTTGTAATATCTGAAATTTCAAGTTCCTGTGTAATATCTGAAATTTCAAGTTCCTGTGGTGTTCTTATTACAGGAGTGATATATACGTTGAAGCTGATACCAGGATAGGAAGTGTAAATGCATCATCTGGTGTATTTATTGCTGCAAGAATAGACAAAGGTGGCTGCAATTCATTTGCTGCTCAAGGCATCTATTTCTTCTTGTTTCCTACACAAGGGAAACTAGTTGTTACTGGAGATTTAGGTATGTAGAATGTTTATTGAAGATTTTATACAACATGTGTAGCAAGTTTCCTAAGCATATTGCTAGCTAGTGCTTCATCCCCTGGTACCATTGATTTGATATTTCATTGCGTTTGGTGTAAGAAGGATACCAGGGGACAAAGTGCAAGGAAAAGAATTTTAGGAAACTTGCCTATAGTATTTGTAGACTTAAACACACTTTGAAGAGTAACACTTTTTTCCTTGGACATTAGGATACTCCATTATCTATCATCATATTGGAGTCTTCTACTCCAATACTTTTTTCTTTTCACTTCTCTATACCTCTTGTTCTCCACTTTTTACTAGCTGACAATTTATAGCACCCTGGAGCTGCTACAGGTACTCATTTAAACCTTGGTGAAAAAAACCATTAAAGGTAAATGTTTTAGTCTAGGAAATAAGCTTTGTGTTGGTATCTGAATTTTGTATCTACATCTACATTTTACTTCTGAACAATCAATACTGATTATTATTGGAAGGCGCTATCAGGGCAATGTTAAAAAATGAGAGATCTCATCACGTGCAAAGAATAAAATTACTATATACAGGTGCTGGGTTAAAAACATAGTGAAAGAAGCTAATTGATATGCACAGCTGCCAGCCGCTCAGCAAACATGTTGAGGCTTGGGCTGGACTGTACATAGTGGGGGAGGCCATTCCATAGTCTAACTGTTCGGGGGAAAAATGAGTTCATATGGTATTGGGTCCGGGACTGTGGAATTAGATAGTTCAGGTTTCGTGTGGGAATAAGATGGTTATGATCAACGCATACTAGGTTTGTACGGATTTTATTGAAATAGATGAGGGAGGAGTGTGCCCGTCTTTGTTCTAAAGTTTGCCAGTGAAGGGAATTAATCATCTGGGTTACACTGCTTGTATTGATAGTACATGTTCTGTATATTCACTGTATAATGCTCATTCTCCTGATAAATGCCCCTACTTCTTTGTAAAAAGAACAAAATATGACTTACCGTATATATATTTCATGTTGAAATTTCACCAATTTCTAATGCATGTACTCTTAATAACAGTCCTTGCCCCTTTGGAAAATGCAGGGATTTTATATAACATGGATTTGTAACCACATAGATTCACATCAAATTTTACTGTTGTGGCTATTAATTTGGCTCATATGGATAACAAGTATTACAAATTTGAATAAAGATATTCACATGAAATTTTGTACCAGTACCATTAAAATTATCATAAAGGTTAGGAAAAATGTGTTTCTAGATGATTTTGATGTAAATTATGCTCACAGACTGTTTCACAAAATGATGCAATTTTCCGCCAATCCACTATTTTCAGTCCCAATTTACATTACCTAGAGTCATATTTACACAAACTTTTGTCAAAACTTCAGAAACATTTAAAAGTTGCATGGAAGACATATACGAAAACATAAATCTAGTTTTTAAACTCTGGAATAGATTGTACAGTCTGCGTCAGCCAGTTATAGACAGTGCGACAGTGAATATTAAAAAAAGCGCATCGTTGCAAATCCCTGTTATAAAAAATCCCTGGAAAATGTAATACCCACAGGGGCATTTAATGGAGAATATAGTATTTGTTTGGTACATGGTATTTCTGATATCATAATATTACTAGATAATTTTTCCAACAAATAGTAAAAACAGACTTATAGATTCTTATACTTCAAATAAACTTTTTCAGCTCGTACACAGACATTACATGAGACTAATGTTAAGATATCTGTAGATACATGGTATAAACAAGGATTACTGATTAAGGTATATACAAACCTTATATATTTCCTATCTTTTTTATAATTTTTAAACTACTTTTAACTTCTTTTTTGGAGTGAATCTGGCGTAGCTGAGTAGGTATGACATTGACCTGGAGATCATTGGGTAGCCAGCTCCATGTTGGTGCAAATTCCATTCAAAACCTACTCTATTGTTGCCTTGAGCAAGAAACTTCATCCTACTAGCTCAGCACTAGGGACCAGGAATTGGACTCGAAAGTGATTAATCTAAGTCTTAAGAACTTGTTTCACAATTGAGCTAAGATAAATTAGTATAAAACTTACTTCTTTTGTTGTAAGTTATACACATTAGATTTACTTCAGGATGTATCATGTTGTCTCTCTATCTGTCCAAATGGAAATTAGCAGTGACCCTAGTGAGTTTTAAACCTTCGATCTCTTCATCTATAAGAGAGCTTACACTGGACTTCTGTGTTTAAGCTATAATCTAATTGTGTCATTTATGTTGCAGGATGGCTATGCTATAGGTACACTAAATGGAGCAGTCCAATTTAATATATCCTTGCCTGGTTCCCCCTCTCCTCAAAATGGATTTGTTGGTCTTGGCACAGCAGACTATGGACTTGCTGATTTTGATAATCTCAAAATTACTGACAGTACTGAAGGTGAAAGAATTATATCTAGACATATGCTTGATAAATCTAGTGACAAAAAGTTTGATAAAAGTTTAATGTCACTGGATGAAGATATCAAGAAATTTGATAAAAACTCTGATGGATTTAGTGTACAGACCAAAACATTGGATGTGGATATAGTGCTTCTTGAAGATGGCGTGAAAGTTGATGATAAGTCATCTTCTAGTGATATAGATGAAACTTTGATAGAAGATAAACTAGATGGAGTAGATAATAAATTGTATTTTAAATCTTTCAATGATGAAGATGATTAAACGATTAGAGCTGTTGGTTGAAATCTAGATTGTTTACAATTTTGCTGAGATTTTAAAATTTGTATAGAAATTTACTTAGATCTGAGCAGATTTTGTAAAATTTTATTTTTGATAAATCTAGTGCCCACCAAAAGTTTAGAGACAAAGGAAGTTTGGAGACAGAAAAAGTCCAGAGACAAAATTAATTTATTAAATTTCTAAATACCAATGATTTTTTTTGAAGACAATTATTTTAAATAAATTATGTATGGTTGGTGATAAAATGAAAGCACATTAATTTTCATGTAGGTATCACAATTAATAGGTTCAGCATTTGATATCCCATACCCTCCAAAATCACAATCAATGTACATGTAATTCTTTTCTAAAACATTATTTTAAGCTACTTCAGTTGTATCCACTGTAAATAGAACCGTAACAAAAAATAAAGCAAAAACTAAAATTAACAGTAATCAATTTTTGATAAAAGCTGTATGTTTATAATGTCTTGATGAGTCAGTGCAGCATTAGTCTATACTTCTTGTACATATACTTGTAAATATTGAATGACATAGACTTGTTTCATGTTGTTTTATAGATTTACATACATACCTTTTTTCCTTATATAACAGGGGCCGTAAACAGGCACCTTCCGCTCTAGAAATTTCTTTAAAATCATGCAGTTTTCCCCAAATATGGAGTTTACCTTTGATATTTTGTTCTCCTATCTATGAAAATGCAATTAAAATTTCCCCAAATATTCTATATAAAAAAGGCTCCAGGCCCCTTCCCCAAATACTGAAAGAAGCTCTGTCATAACAAGAAGTGCTTTTTTATTTCTTAAGTGCTAACATAGTTTTGTGTCATATTTTTCCAATATTTACTTGATTAATCCATTAGAAAGTATTTAGACAAATAGTTTACATGTGTCAAGATTAGAAATTTTAATTAAATCCCCAAATCACAACTCAGATATTTTTTTGTATTAAAGTTAATGAAAGTGATTGGTTTTTCTTAAAAAAAATATTTTTTCGAAGAGCTTAGGAGGGCAATTCATTTATAGTTTAGTAGGACTAAGTGTCCAAAATTGAGTTTTTACAATGTACCTTTATATTATTGGGTTATTTAATGTAATTAAGAGTCAGTCCTCATGTACATAAATGATGTTTTCCTCTCACATATTAATTTAAATGATTGTGGCCTTAGGCTTCTAGTACAAGTATATGATGAAATCTGTTTTGTGAAGTAATTACTTTCACATACCTTTTAAATCAATAATATTGTATAAATGTGAAGTTAGTAGTGCTGACTCCATCTTTAATGTAATGAAGTGACAAAATAGACATTAATGAGCATATAGGTACTGATTTTTAGGGCTGTAACAATACGGTAAAACCGTATAACAATACATTGCAATACACAAAACCCATTATACATTGCAATATATTGCAATACGTACCAGTTTTATTGCATAGAAAAACATTTGTAATGTACAAACAAATGAATGGTCAGCGTAAAATATACTATATGTAAGAAAATGCATTATTTGAATCAGACTTTTGAAGAGAATTACTCTCTTATTTGACAAAATGGTTAACCTTCAAAAGCACTATAAGATTATTTTATGTTTTTTAATACGTATTATATTTTTGAAAACGTTTACAATTCAGATTGTGATAATAACAATTGGCATGGGTGGGGGTTAAAAAAAGATGGAGAGCACTTGTCCTTCCAAGCTACTCAATCAATCAAATTTGTCTAGCACTGCATTAAAAATGGTGCAATTACCTAATTCTTTATTTTCTGCTGTTTGTTTAAGATGAATTTTTCTTAAAGGTGAAATTTATCGTTGGACACAAAAAACGATTAAACATCAAAATATTACGTATTTCTATTGTATCTCAGCAGACACTCACGCTTAACGCATGTAAACAATGTGTATATCGAGATATTTAACTCTGATTTAAACCTGTATCAATTTAGCCGATATTACAACATCGCTTATCTACCGTGTGTGACGTCATCGTAGTCCTATCGATTAAAACCTGTTGTAACAGTCAATGGATTGTAATTTATACACGCCTGTCAATTAATCAGTCGCAAAAACATTTTGAAATTAAATTTGCATTTTTTTTTATTAATAATTACATTTCCTACATGATTTTTTATATTTTATATAAACCAGTTTAATAACTAGGCTTATATGTTGTATATTTGATTGCATTCATCGACAATTCCATGATATTAAGTAGTTTTTTTGTGATGTACTTTTTATTTGCGTGATAAAAAGGTTCAAAAAGAAATTAAATCGAATACGTCATTACATTAAATGAGTCTGAAACTGGTTAAGAGCAAGCGCGTTTTTTTTATTTCTATATGATGACCAAGTGAAAGGGGAAAAAGATTGAAAAAACTCGGCAGAAATAACTTAGACTACGTAAAGTTATGATTTCGTCATATTTTGACAGATACTTGCCAAAAATATAATCTTCGTGCGGAAAACGCTATTTAATTTCCTTTTTGAAAAGAAAATAGTGTACCTCGTGTTTTTTTTCTCAAGGAACCAAAGATGAAAAAAGGAAAATCAGGTGACAGCAATGTTGTGCAGAAAATACTACTCAAATTGTTTCGTAATGTTGGGTGCAGTAAATATTAGTTTGGAAAATAAGCATAAAAATTAATTTATCTAAAAATCGCATTTAAAAATCATGGAATGAAAATTGATTAAACATTAAAATATATATATCTTTATATCGCTGGTTGTGCGATTATATTAAATGATGAGACCGGCATTCTAAACCTCGCTATTTTGCACAAAAAATATTTAAATGCGTAATATGAACTTGATCGCCTGAACGGTCATCTACTATCATTTACCTTATCTGCAATATATCGCGTAACATATGTCAGCGGATTAAAAATTTCTTTTGAATTCACAGCATGACGTCTGTTAGACAATGTTGAAATTGATTGAGGGTGCGGTACGTACTTTGTATATTAATGTCGACGGCAGAGTGATAGCCAACACGTGTCAGGATTTGAGAGTCTGTGTCCATGGAAACATACCCAATAGTATCAATAATTTGATGACACAAAAGAGTAATTGATAAATTATTTTGATGTACCCCTAACTTTAAATGTGTTAATTAAGTTTGTGAGGTTCCCCACGGGAAACAATAAAATTCGTACAAGATGACAAAAAAGTCCCGCGGTGAGCCTCTATATATTGGGGTCCTTAATGTAGATTAAGATATCATCGCCAACAAATTGCATTTTACACATGACCTGTCAAAAGGCTGTCGCCAATTATATACTTTTTAATTGTAGTTAATATTGGTCTGAATAATGATGTTAGAAAATAATCTTTTGAATCGGAGTTGAAATTGTTTTTCACGGAAGTCAATTCGCGCTAATAAATCTTTGTTTTTACTAGTTTGTTAGACAAATATATTAACAGTTGAATTTACCAAGGAGTTATTTGTGATTTTATTAAAACTTAAATTCTCATATGGAATTACGGAAAAGCATATAAATACAACAAAGGGAATTATTAAGAACTATTCGAAACACGATGAAGATACGATTTGAAATTATTTACTTCGTCGCCGAGTTGTCGTCGTTTTGAACAAGTTATCTTAATCTATTCGAAACCACTGTGAGTGCAGTCCCTCGAACAAAGATGGAATTCTTATAAACCATTACAATGTAAAGTTTTTTTTAAAACATAAGTTGCATCGGAATTAATGTTTTAACATTCTGTGATAATAATTCAAAACTGGTGCTGAAGAAATCTGAAACACCATGATCAACGGTAAGTAATAAATTCTCATCTTCATAAGAATATGGGCTCCGAACTAATACTTCAAATTTACTTAAATTGGTATCATGAAAGAATTACAAACTAGTTGTAAATAGCAATTATTTAATTAGCATTTATTTCTAATTACAAGCACAAGACACAAATTTTCCTTACTATAATATATACTTATACTCTCAAAAAAGTCTCTAACACCTGTTTCACGGTCATAATCACCACATTCACAAATAATGCACAATCGTCAAAATTCTTTCGCTATTCGACCTAGAAAGGATTATTCTACATAAAATACTTTTTATTTGAAGAAAATCGATCTATATCTTCTCTATATATTCTATAATTGGGAAACATAGTATCTTGCACCTGTGTTTCTAATAACCGCTTTCAGGATGAAGGACTACGATGACGTCATACCGATTCCGGTCACGAACGATAACTCATGCATAACTTGATGCAGGTGTGTTTCGCCCAAGAGTTAAAATTCGTATTGCGCCGTTGTTTGATGACCAAATTTCGCGAAATTTTGGATAATATTATATAATTATCTATAGTTTTTGAAAATTAAAGAATTACAACCAGAAAATTTGAACTTTAAGAATTTGATCCTGTGGATCAACAGCTACTAAGCCTGAATTAAAATAACATCTGGGTATTTTTGATGAAACTACAGCTTTAACTGAAATTATACGAGGGGTGATTGGAAAGTTCGAGGAATTTATTTATTTATGCTACACGGGATAATATAGGAAAAAACAAAATACATATTTCTGTACATTTACCAAAGACTGATATAAAGTCCAAATATTTTCTTGATACATTGGAAAATAAAGTTTTCACGAAACATTTTACAACACTAGTATACCGTACTTGAAGCACGCCGACGTCATCATTGAGTTACTTAAACGTCAAAGCAGTCACCGCGAAACATGGCGGACCGACGGACATGTCCGGTAAAATTTTAGAAGGTCCGTCGATTCACGCAGGTTCACAGGACCGACTGTCCGGCAAAATCTAGACATACGAATAATAACATTAATCAAAAAAAAAAAAAATCAATAGATACTTGGAATCTACGTTTAAAATTCTACAAGCGGGCGAGGCGAAATCAAGTCTGAAACTTAAGTAACGTTGACTAATTTACGACAGTCATCATATTTTGTGACGAGTTGATCGTGAAATTCAGTTACTATATGCCATTCGTATTTCGGTATATAATATATTAATTTCAAGTAGTCATCTTGACTTATTACGTCAAACATTGTCATGTACACCGGGGAGGCTATATTCAAATTGTTTGCAGCAATTAAAATCAATATTAATTCTTTGTTTGATGTCGAACATGTGTTCGCAACTTTGAGCGGAAATTGATGTTAACAATTTAAGATGTGTTTCCGCATTTTTCACACTTTGTCGATGTTTGATAGTGTAGCAATGTAATAATTGCAATGTCTCACTCTGTAACCATGGAGTCTAATTTAATTTAATTGTTAGTTAGAATGAATACTTAAAACAAACGTGACCTAGTTTTTTTATTGTTAACAACATGTTAAACAATGACGGGTTTTAAAAGAAAACGAGATCGGCCTTTGCAATAATTTGAGATTTCTTTGTTTAAATTTACTGATATTTTTTAATGACGCCCGTCTTTTTATAATTTTATTTTCAAAAATTTAAATATAACTCTTTCTGTTAATTTTTTTCTGAAGAAAAAAAAACACCAAAAAAAGTACCTCCGAACTATTTTTAAACGAATGGTCGTATTTTATTGATGTGCGTGGAAGCACATTGTCGTTTGCTTATCGTGAAAGGATGATGTTGCCCATTGATATAAATGAAAGAAAACGCAATATCGTCAACTTGATAGTCTTTGACGCGCGATTGTCGAATTCACGCTTATACTCGTATTTCTAAAATTGCGCACATTTTCGGCAAATTATTATAAACAAAATTCTTAAATTCCACAAAAGTAATCGTCAGAAAACCCTGATTTGTCGTTAATTTACAACAAAATAATGTTATTATACATAATTTTGTGTTCTATATCGTAATGTTGAAATTTTCCTTCAATCAGTGTAACGTTATGTTATATATTTTCGCGACCCACGCAAATTACAGTGAAACATTTTTAGATATACGTTAGTAATATAATAAGCTTATCTTAAGCGTGTAAGTTAGGATAATAAATGTCGTAGATTTCAAATCGTCACCACACTCACAGAAACTGTCCGATCGTCAAATGTTTTTCATTATCTGCTCTAGAAATGACTTTTCTACAAACTTTTTATTTGAAGTAAATATTCTACAATTAATGAAGAGGGCCCATACATCCCCAAACGCCCTTAAATTCGTCTGACGTCAAACAACACCCCTACGACCAAGGATTGCTACACCATATATCTTAAAGAAAGTTACTTTTGAGACTGTGCATTATTTCAATTGTGAATTATTGAACAATTAAGTCAATTGTTATGCCAATCCAAGTGTTTCAGTTGTCAATTTAATAAAATATGTAAAATATCTCCGGTCCTGTAAAACTTTGTCCGGTCCTGTAAAATTAGAATCTTCACAGGACCTACTGTCCTGTAAAAATTTTCTGAGTTTCGCGGTGACTGCGTCAAAGTCAAGTTTTCTATTTACTTACTTCACATAATCACCTCCTATTTCTATACACTTTTTATGGCTATGTACCCACTGATTAAATGTAACCTTAAAGTATTCCTCACTGAATGAATAAATAATTCTCTTATGCAATACAGCACACTGTAAGCCATCAATCCTTATCTAGAAGCTTCTCCACTCACGCTGCCTTTCCAACAGTGACTGTCAATGTCGTTTGACCTCGTCTTTCTTCATCAAATACCCAAGTTCTACCATCCCTGAACCTCTGATGCCAATTGTAGACAAATGTTTTTCCACATATTAGTAATGTATCAGCTGTTTTAATTTGTCTGAGTGTATCTGCAGGTGACAAATTGAGTCAAACACAACAATTTATGACTGTGTCCAACTCAATTTCATCTGTTGACGTCATTCGTTGTTTCGAAGCCATGACTCTAATATCTCTGCTATGCAATAACCATTCAAAACATTTTCATGAAACTTTCAGGAAATGATTTTGAGACGTCATGCTGGTGTTATTAATGTTGGCGCATAATTCGTACCAAAATTTAGTGCGCAATACCATGTTTAATGTTATCAAAATAGGTGAAAAAATAGCGTGCTTCAAGTGACCTAACAGTGGTTGCTATGGATACCATTTATTATTTCTACTTATTGACAATCTGTTCACCAATACGATTGTGAAAACGCAAATGAATTGTTTTACACTTATTTGAGTTTTAATGTGATTTGACAAAAGGGTAAATATTTTAGAAGGGAATTCCGCAAATTTATCAAACGCCCCTCGTAGTTGTATTTAATCACAGTTATAAATTTTGTGTTTAAGTATGTGATTGGTTGATTTATTCAATATAAGGAGTGGTCATGGTTATTCAACCAATCAACTGAGGGTTTCTAAATCTGATCTCAACCACATGCTTTCAATACTAACTGTGATATATACGTGTATACTGTTTGTGATTTTGTGTACAGAATAAGGCTCTGTACAGAAATAATCTAAATCATGAATAGCCTGTCTTGGCTAGAAATGTCTGTGGTACAGTTTTTTTATTAAACTGTTTTTTCAGAGTCTGGCTCTAGTAGCACACAGTATAAGCAACTATTTCTCAATTATATTTAGAGTGTGTCTTGTGCGCTAGAACCCCTCACTTTTTATTGGCTGCCTGGCAGCATATGTATATACGGTAACAGTTGATTTTTTATTTTTGCAGTGTTAAAGTTCTGCTATTATTCAATTTCTGCAGACTATTTTTTTCGGTCTTGTCTACTTTCTAATATTAATATTTTTTACTTTCTTTCAATGTTAACATAATATATTAGTACATGAATGATGCTGCTTTATAGGCTCTGATAGCAAAATGGGATTAATATGGGAATAATTTCTGTGGCTAGTCTGGCAATTGTAGATATGGCAGAATGAATGTTTCTGCTGATACTTCCAATTTCAGGATAATATTCCAGCTTCATACATTCCAACATTCTCATATCTAGAGGTTATCAAAATTCTCACTGGGTATGAGAATGATATTTCCATTACTAATGTATTATATGTGTGGTATTTAGTTGTGCTAAAAGCTGCAAGAGTTTTAAGACAATGTTTTGGTCCATTTATATTTGTTACTTGTTTGTTTTTTAGTGTATATGTGTGCATGGCATTTGAAGACAATCTCTTAGTCCCTTTATATTTGTTACTTGTTTGTGTTTGAGTGTACCGGTATATGTGTGCATGGTGTTTGACAATGTCAACATCACGTATAACAATTCAATTGTATATTGTATCATCATTTCCTATTCAAATGAGTTATAGTAATACATTGTATGTGAATACATCTGAAATATAATTTAATTGTACATTTAGTCTGGTTGGGTCTAAAAAAAGTGGTTGTATTATGGAATAAAGGGAAGGTCGTATTATCGGACCTTACAACTATTGAAATATACAGAAGATATTTCTGGTTTTCAAAAACTGCCTGTAAAATGTAGTTGGTGTTATTATTGGACAGGTTGTTATGGTGTTATTATTGGACAGGTTGTTAGATGAGACTTAATTATGGACTTTTTGTCAGTTATCTTCCCCTGATAAAATCTGAAGCAATCCAATTGGTAAGTAGGTCCTTACTGTTGGAATCCTCGGATTTTATCATTGAAGCCCTATGTAAGGATAACAAAATATTTCATCTAATATCTTTCTTGTTAATGAAGGTATTACCAGAAGTGGTGAAATTTATATAGTTTGTCACCTTTAAAATACTAAGTTTCAATTTCAAACAAATTAAATGATGTACAAAAAAAGTTATTTAAGATTAATTTTGGCAAATTGACATTGAAAAGTAAGGGTAAAATCCGAGTAATCCAACTAATTGGACCTACCTTTTTGAAGAGTATACATGGGGAAATAACTGACTAAAGTCCCTAATTGTATTTATATCCTTTGAGAAAAACCCACAGCTTTTACGAGTGTATAGGTAATTATGGGTGGCACTGTATAGACAACTGTATGCTATTTCTTAAAGATTGTCAAGTTTGGTGAACATAAATCTTCTTTATTTATTCTAACATTATATTTTTATATATACTTTCTATAATGTATTGAAAAAAAATCAATAAAAATGTAATCAATATTTCCTTATTACTTGTGAAAAGTTTCACTAATTACTTCCTTTTCGATTTTTCTTGAGGCCATAGGTCTAGTATCTGAATTTGTGTTGTGAAGAGTTTAGTCTTGTTTTTACAGTAGTTGGAATTTAACATTAAAAACTTTCAATTAGAGATAATTATGTGGATTTTATAACACGCCTCCAGAATGCCTAAAGTCATCTTTACTTAGTCTGAGCTGGCCTACTCTTATAAACGAATTATCTCTGTAAAAGCACAGAACAAACATTCTAGGGTAAGTCAATAAATAACCACCCTATGACATAAAGTCAGAGACCTGGTATACTTAGATAGGCGAAGTAATAGCGCAAGCATTAGGCATTTCACATGGTACCAATTCAACAATATTGCATGATTGTTTAGGGATGCGCAAGCTTACAATCCGTTGGTTTCCAAAATCCCTTTGCAATGAGAAAATGGCTACGAGAGCATCAGTATGCAGTGCATTGTTGAAACGTTTGAGGTGATCTCCTTTTGCGTCTAGTAACTGTTGATGAGACTTGGGTACATTATTATGAACCAGAAAATACAGTCCAGAGTCGTCAGTGGGTAAGTACGAAATCTCCGAGGCCAAAGAAGTTTAAGACTCAACCATCTGCTGTCGTGGCGGCAGTTGAGGAGTGGTTTCACGGAAAGGACCCTGACTTCTTCATTTCTGGTCTGTTGGCGCTCGAACACCGTTGGCCTAAGTGCATAGCCCTAGAGGTAAATAAAATTGAAAAGAAAGAGGTAGATCTCGACTCAAAATAGGTTAGGCTGGTTATTTATTGACTGGCCCTCGTATTAGGTTTTATTCTGAGTTGAGAAAGAGTGTACAATTATTATTATTATATACCGCATTTGTATAGCGCTCTTTTCATATTGAATATACAACATGTATGTTCAAAAGCGCTTCACAATCATGAGTATAAATAGAAAATACGAGTTTAAATAAAAATGAAAAAAAGAAAAGAAAACGATTAAGAGATGATAAAATATAAAAACATGAATACAAACATTGACCTGCAACTTAATGCCAAGTAGACTGAAGTCATAACCTTTAACCTACCAAGTGCCATCATTCATTAATCACAGTGGAAGGACAGACTATGAAGAAGGTAAAGAACTTATTCATAGTGCCGTGGGTGTACACCATGCAGCAAAATATCGAAGTGAGAGTCTTTTGGTCGGAAAAGGTATTAAACGACACATAAGCAGCCCAAACAGTTACTGACTGCTTTTGTGCTGTTCAATACCTTTTGTAAGTTTTAAACTCAAACTGTAATGCCTGCAGAATCATAACTTGTCTTTACCACAATTGAATCTGTTGTCTATATGCTGTTGGCATGCATATAAGATATTTTACTCTGAAAGTGCTTTTATATCCAAAGTCAATAACTGAACATTTTCTCTGTCACTAATAATTCTATTTTATATAGCGTTATACATGCACGAATAGCTAAATCATTGCTCTTTTGCATGACGCCAACATACCCCCAATGACAAACCCATTGCCCAAACCACGGCAGCCTGTGAACCACAGTACAGGCAGAGTTTTAGTTTGGCTGCTAAATTCACATATATTTGGCTGAGAAAAATTCACCTCACATATCCAACGGTCTCTTGAATGTTGTTACATTCTTATGGCTAAGACAGGTCCTGGATATAGACATCACTTCTGTGCGAGGGGTGATTGGAAAGTTAGCTGAATTATTTATTAATGTTGCTTGGGACAAACTATGAATAAACCATACATCATTATGTACGTTTATTCTGGACTGGTTAAAAACCTAAATACTCGAATACATGTATATAACAACTACTTTGCTGATAGATTAAAAACGCTTGTAATTAAATATATTTTAAGTTTTTATTACCGAATGTGAAAATTAACATAACCTAAGGATACGGAACTATTGACATGTTAGATCAATTAAGTTTCGCTTAATTAGTGTTAATTAATGATGTACTTTTCTGCTACACATTAACACACTTCAGATTTCAAAGGCCTGACCCCAGTTAGTCACAATAAACCTTAAGTCCATTAGTGAACTTTAGAGGTGGGAGGTATTACCGGTATACCGGTTAGGCCAACATTTTTTATTTTTTGATTTACGGGAGCGCCGACCCTAATTTCTGGCGAAATGAAATAAAAATAAAAGAATATATCAGGAATACCGCGGTATTTTATAATAATAACCCTTTTAGTTTTTGTATTACATGGGTGAAAGTTTTCAGTTTTAATACTGATTTCAGTATTTTGAAAATCAGTTGCTCTATGTAATTTACATAAAAACTGTATATTTCAGTACTTAGAAACTAGATTTTCCGTATTTTTAAAACTTTATCTTCCACACATGGTATCATCGCCAGTCATTCTATAATCTTCATCTTCCTAAAGGATATTGTTATTGCATTAAAATAAATATTCATGTGCAAGTTCGGAGTACTTGGGATATTTCATAAAAATTGACTGCATAACTTTGTACCCTACTTCTTAGCAAGTTATCGTCATCTCAACAACCAATATATAGTTGGACAACACGTACATGTATGTTAAGTTTGAGGTATACCATGGTAATTATCGTTGTATCTGATACCGGGGTATGTTTTTTACTCACGGTACCCAGCCCTAGTGAACTTTAACTGTTGATAGACTTCAGTCTCATACAGAGTTAGAGTACGAGATTAAGCATTTCCGTGAAACCGGGGCCTAAGGGGGGGGGGGGGGGTCAACCGAGTTCTACTTATATACTGAGTACAGATGTTTTATATCTGTAACCAAAAGGGTTTAATCAATGAGTTCCATGTACTCAGATATACTTGTACCCCTGTGCAATCAAATGATCTTTCTGTCATATTTTTTCAAAATTACCAATGTTATTCGTTTATACGAATTGTCAGTTTATTTATGATACAAAAACAGAATCAAACTCCCCGCAGCGGTTATCTCCCTTTATCAAATCAATAAAGTAGCAACGCGTGACGTAACCGCTGTGAGGAGTTTAAAACAGATTCTGATCGAAGGAATAAAAAAGATGCAAGAAAAAAGAAACATTATACTTTTTTTGGTAAAAACGAAATTATATTGAAAACGCATCAAAATTGTCACTTTAGGGGTTCCGTACGAATTATCTCTTGAGTAGGGGGATCTTTAATTATGACAACAAATAATCGTCTGATGCTTGGTCATGTATATTATTATATAATTTATTTACATAGAATGGTAACTGATGCACATTGTGCTCAAAGACAAGTTTTCATCGTACTATGAACGAACTGATGCATAGAATATTAGAATTTAACATGTAAATTATTACAATGTAGTAGGATTATTTGAAACGTTTTAATTATTTATAGATTGATTTATATGTATTTTACGTAAGAGTAATCAGTAAACAGTGCTCTCCAAATGTCCAAAGAAATATTTCAGGTTTTAGGATGAACCGATTTATCCATGACAATAAACAACCCAGGTCGGTAGCGCATGTGGTAGCACGCATGGATTTCGAATCTAGTATCCCGAAGGAAAGTGTTCGAATCCTACCCGGGGAGGTTATACCCTTCCATAAAAATTTCACAATAATATCCTTTTCTTTTATTGATAAGGCATATAGAAAAGTTTCCGTCATTTTGGAAGGGTAGGTGCGTACTGGTTATAGACAATGGTCCAGGAAAGCTAGCTAGGTTAGGTGCGCTGGACGTCGTTATATGACTTAAACAATGTGTTGCTACGGCGTTAAACCCAACAAAATAAATAAAAGTTTTTTGCATACCCCAATGTTCATAAATTCAATACTTTGATGGCTTCACAAAATGTTATTAGAAATTTGGCTATGTTTATATATCATGCTATGGAGAAAAGAAAATTAAGTATAATTATGTAATATATATTAACTATTTCATGTTCTGTCAGTACATTTGATAATAATTCTTGTATATGTATTTTAATGTGTATTATGTAAATGTCTGTAATTGTATGTATATATTTGTTTGTATAGGCTGGTGGCCTACATGCTTGTTGAAATAAACTTAACTTAACTGAGGATAAACAAACTGCTTTAGTCAAATAAATATGAAAATAAACGACGACTTATCCGAGCAAATTTCACAAATCAGCGTTGATAAGTCCACAGGTTCCACTCACAAGTTTTCCAAATATGTATTTACTGTAATAAGGAAAATTTGTGTCTGTCACCTGTGGAAGAGTCTATCAAAAAAGATTCTAACCAGGTTATATGAGTAAGCTTTAATTATACTGGCACTAAAATTATTTTGGGTATGCAAGAAACGTTTTTTCTTGAAATTTCATTTGTCCAATAACTTTTGAGTGGCACTGTATGTAAAATTAAATATAAATGAATATTGCAATCGTCAAATGCCCATATTAAATAAAGCAAATTGTTTGTATTCATATTATGTCCTATTTTATTGCTATAAATGTATTGTCATTCAATACAAAATTTAAAGTTGTATTTTTTAGAAAGGTCTGTACCATTCTGTAGGCTAAATCAAGCTTGTATAATGATTCCCGTCATGCTCTAACAGACGTTTCAATACAGACACACAATGCTTTGTCCCGGCACTGGCATTGTCATAATTAAGTTGCATTGGATTTTTAGATACACAATTAAAAACGTTTATTATTTATAAATCTATCCATTAAAATGTGTGCTATTGGAACATAGCCAATCAAGTGTCGACTGTTTGTGCTATGCTCTTTTGAATAGTTCTGATTGCCATTTTAAGTACAGTTTACTTTTAAAATCTCACTTATTCCGAAAGTTTCGAGGCGGTTTCTTTAATTTGCCAAGCATTTAATGATAGGTGAAAAAAGTTTACTTATATTTTAAATCTGACAAATCACTGGGTTGAATTTTTTTATTTACTATGGGTATATAAACTAATGTGTTAACATTGAAAAGTAGTTAAACTATAGGAACTCGATTAATAGTGTAAAACGTATTATCAGAGTTATGAGAATCTATATAAAACGTATCACTCAGTGGATTATTATCATACTAATGTCGTTAATAGTTGGACATATTTTTATCAATTGGGATATTGTTTCTTTTAAGACATTTACATCACATTTTAGACAGCGGGAAGGATTTCAAGCCAACCAGGTGGTGCTTACTTCAGCAGCCACGAGAGAAACTTCGCCGAACATAACTTCTGTGGAAAGTGGCGAGAAAAAGATAACACATTCAGATTTGATCCTCTGGCCGGATAAGTACGATTACAACAATGACAGGATCGTAAATCAGTTAAACTACAAACCAAATATGTCGAAATCGAATTCGGCTGCACCATTGAAAACGATCTTATTGTATTCTTCTCGTAGTCATTCGATGTCTGTCCAACCTGGACAGCAAGTATTTCTTGACCAGAAATGTCTGGTCAAAACGTGCTCATTAACCAAACAGCAAAGATTCGAAAAAACAGCGGACGCCATTATTTATTTTCATGTACCGCGAAAAAAAATGACAGCGCACTCTACGCGACCACGTGACCAAATTTGGATATTGTACATGCTGGAATCACCGGAAAACACGCCATCTTTAAAATCCTTTGCAAATCTCTTCAACTGGACGGCTACATACAGGCACGATTCAGACTTAGTCACTCCATATGAAAAATTTGTTCCATACGACAACAACGTATCATTTGTGGCACAAAATAAAACTTACTCTGAAGGAAAATCAAAGATGGTAGCCTGGTTTGTTTCAAATTGTAAGACTAAGAATCATAGAAAGGACTATGTCTTGGAATTGTCTAAGTACATTAATGTTGACATATATGGAACCTGCGGCGATCTTAAATGTTCTAGGAAAAATAGAAACTGTCTAAATGTCCTTGATACGGACTATAAATTTTATCTTTCATTTGAAAATTCTAACTGTAGGGATTACATCACAGAGAAATTCTTTATCAACGGTCTTCAGTAAGTAGTTGTTATATTGATATAAAGGTCTTTTTTTCCTATTTGCTTACATGCACAGGTTGATGTACGAGAACATTTATACGAACGGACATTTATAACGTTGCTATCAACTACTATGAAAGTAGATGGCTGTATATAAGTCAATTTGCCAAAGAACATTGTGTGTGGAACAAAATATCATTTTTTTGTGCTCACGGTTTAGAATAAGAAGATCTCATTCCAAAATTGACGAGTATCATGTTCATTTCACGTTTTTGTTTTTTTCTGTTGGAAATAGATTTACATAGCATACCGTCACATAAAATACATAATATGACGTCATTTCTCCACATGAATGAGTCCCTGTCTGTCTTTCCGTCCAAGAACGTATAAAGGGCACTGTTTCTAGTATGACCATATTAAAGGCACGCGTTGAGTTTGTATGGTGGCATAGTTACATAACTAGTTAATCTGTTCAGTGATAAATCAGCGATATTTTGAATAAGTGATAACAAGTTAACTAGTTTCTTAACTAGTTAACCACTTAATTTACTAGTTAACTACTTATCAGTAAGCGATATTTTGAATACACGATGACATGTTAACTAGTTATAAATTGCTAATTGGTAAGTGGTTACCTAGCCACATAACTATAGTTAACCAATTATTGAATTGCTAGTTATGTGGTTATCTGGTGGCAGAAATATTGCACCATAGTTTTGCTAGTCGAATGGTTTTATCAAAACATGATAACTATCAGTGTATTAGTTTTGTCTAAATTATTTAAACAATTATTGATGTTTTAGTATCTATTAATACTATCGAGTTAATCAATAGATCAACTTGACTTTATGAATAATTAACATGTTTGAAATGTTTGTCTCTAAATTCAATAATCTTCTAAAACATTGATTGGACCACAGACAAGTTTTAAAAAAATATTTATTGTTTAAAAAAAATCATTACGAATTAAGGTCTACCACTTTCAACGCAAAGTAGCAAATTTTGTTTACTAATGAATGTGTGTTAATTTTCACCACAGTCACATCTGATTCATTTAAATTTTTATCCGTTTATCATCAGTTGTTCATTTTCATGTGTCTATTCTGTCCACAATTACCTGTTCGTATTCATATGTTCCTTTTAATCTTGTTCGTTTTCATCTGTTTATTTCATTTGTTTATGATTGACAATGTAAAATGCTAATAAGTATACTTGTATTTGTCCTCAGCGTCACCTTAAGAGTTAAATTATTGGTCAGACCTTATTGCAAATCATATTAACCAGACATTATTGCAAATTATTGTATCAAAGTGATAAGGACGAAAATAGGAGCTAAACACGTGTAGGAGATTTGTGTTTATTGAAGTGATCACATGACTTATCAAAAACGCGAAAATTGCAATCAAGAGTATATTCATAAATATTTTATTTTACATGTACATAATTAATCAAATTATTATATTCCGGTATATAAACTACAAAAATCGACTGAACCGTGCATGAAAGGATGTAGAAAATGTTTTTGCATTTTCTTGAAGCTTAGGCACTGTAGTTTCCGAAACTGGATGATGCCACTTCGGCACTCGTGGGCAAATCCCAAAATTCAAGACGGCGGACAAAATGGCGGTTGAGAACTGATAAATCTATAATAAATCCATCTTTATCACAGTCTGATCATTTAAAGAGCTAAAATTAGTCTGACATTATCTGCAATATTATTTCATGCAATTTTGGTACCCTTCGTTTATTCTCCAATCCAAGATGGCGGACAAAATGGCTTATAAAGGCCACATTTGTCATGTATGTCAACCACAATGAGCCAAATCGTACACAGAGGCATATCAAAAAAATAATGCATTTTTGTAGTTATACCTGAGTTTATATAACTGGTTGATGCCACATTAGCATCATCGGGCAATTCCCAAAACCCAAGATGGTGGCTAGAATGGCGTAAATAACTAGCTGTCGGGTATATATCAACCTCAATGAGTTAAGTCATAGAGTGGGGTATACCAAATAATTTCAATGCATTTTATTTTGTTGTTAATCCACTTTTATTAATGCAACCGATTGATGCCATACTGGTATTCTTGGATAACTTCAAGAATTCAAGATGGTGGTCAAAATGAATGATGAGAGCTGGAAAATTAAGTCACATAAATAGACATGACTCCACACTAATGAGTATACAGCGACATGTTTAGGTTTTCATATTTCTTGGTCTTGCGAATATTAAATAATTGATACTAGCTTATCAGTTGACTCTAGAAGCAAATTGTTTCTAAGATGGCAATTTAGAGACACTATTCTGATAATATTTAATTCATTGAACAACATAAGTTGTGATACGAAATTTTAATATACTTAGAATAACGACCACTTTTCCATATATGTTTGCCACTTCAATAATAATCAATATGTACTAAAAGGAGGTTATAAACAAAGAAAAAGACAAATGATATTGAGAGCATTGTGTGCAAGTTCAATTACTTTTCAAGGTATTCTAAGAGTACATTAATGCCAAAGCAATTGAAAGAAATTCCGTTGACATTGTAACACATTTTGATAGTATTTAAGGGAAATTGCAATAGGATTTCAAGTTCGATCTTGATATCAGATATCACAACTGGATCATGAATGTTCTTTATTTCATTGTAAATACTCTATCGATTGATCAAAAAGGAGAAATATCAAACGCACATTTCCATCAAAGTTTGTAGTTCGAGTATAATTTGTTTTGTTATTTACAATGATAGAGAGAAATTAGATGTCAATTCTATAAGCGTATACACTGCTATTTGAAACCAGTGTCTAGCTCATGATTTAGCAAATAGTGTTACCCTGTGCAAGATGGTGGCTTTAAGGGATTATTCAATTACAAGACTATGGCAGAGTAGAAAATTTAGAAGTGTCTTGTTTCACTTGCAATGCACTCGTGCCTGCATTCTAGCATTATTGTCAACATTATTCATTAAAAAGTTAACATGATCTATACAATTACTCGCTTAGTGTATTGCGGTTTTATAAAACTTATAAAAAGCATATTTGCATACTCGCCAGACGAAGTATGGGGCTATGCGATCGTTATTATATAATTTCAATTGAATGAAAAGCGACACGGAAGTAAAATTTCGAAATAATCGATCAATAAACGCTAAGATAACAAACTTATTCATTGTCAGGAGGGTGTCTGCAAACTTTTAAGTAGAAATATAAGTTTTGAATAGCCTTATAAATGAAGTGATATCAAAGGGTTATTCAATTGAACCACAGACGTATTATATCTTTTGTAAGAATGGATTTTAAACAAAATCTATTTTGAAGCAATATCATATTAGCACACGGTTTTTACGAATACTAACTCTAGGCTTGGTTATAACGATCAAATTTCTTTAAGTAGTAACATTATTTTGAATGCAAAAAATAATTTGAATTATTATCTGACTAGAGTAACACTGGTAAATGCTATTAGCTATAAAAATTAGATTTTGTATGAAACATATGTGACAGCAACTCATCATTTTGTCCTTGTTTATTTACATTACGGCGTCCAGCACACCTAGCCTAGCTTTCCTGGACCCTCGTCTATAACCAGTACTCAACTACCCTTCAACAAGGTTGGCAACTTCTCCATATACCATATTAATGGAGGAAAATTGACATAACTGTCAAATTTTCATGGAAAGGTATAACCTCACCGGTTGGGTTTCAACCCTTATTCCTTCGAGACACTAGATTCGAAATACCGGTGCTCTACCAACTGTGCTACAGACTCGGGTGTCACAACAATTACTAATAAAATAAACAAGCACATGCTCTTTGCCGATATCACTTGCCTGACAAATATTTGAATGACATCACGCGACGCATAAAACATGCACTTTTTTCTTTTCCCAAAAATTCCCTAGCTTCGTTCGCAGCGTTGAATTTTTCGCACAAAATTTTTATCGAACGATAAAGAAGGTATTTTTTTCAAAAATAATTTGTGCACAGGACTCACAATTCATGTGCTTATGATTTAGCAAATAGCGTTACCCTGTGCAAGATGGTGGCTTTAAGGGATTCATCAATTACAAAAATATGGCAAAGTAGAAAATTTAGAAGTTCTTGTTTCACTTAAGTCTAAATATCTTGAAAGAACACATAACATATCTGATACATCAGTGTCAAAAGTTTAAGAGGGCCTGGTATCTAAACACAATTGGAGTATATTCACTACCTACTGCAAGACTCCCCCAAAGAAGAATGGTACGCTGAGATAACTTGTCGATCTCGTTCGCAAAATTCAAATATGTTCCATTCCAAACATTATAGACGATGCATTGCAAGATATGGTGATTCTTCATGTTTTCGGTAACATTACATATATGTTTAATCGCATTAACCTTTAATACTTGATACGAGAAGCACAGACAACAAAATCGTACAACAAATAATAACTGTTGTTGCAATTCGCTGTGTACCAAAAATATCTGACTACATTGGTGCTCTGATACTCATTTTGGAATATCTATCTTGTAACACTATAAAAATAGGTTCAACTGTCATTCGTCCAAAATGTAATGTTACAAGTAAGTCAGTTATTGACAGCATAAAGCAAGTACACTATTAGCATGGGTGTAAAATATGCTTTTAAATCTGGTTCACCTATCCTACATCAAAAGTGAAGACAGTTATGACATCTTTGGCCATAAGCTTGTATCCATTTGGATACATTCTTAAGACAATAAGCATTAATATGTAAAATTTACCATTGCATGTGAAGTGCTTAGGATGTTGAGTGCAAAGTACTATGTAAACAGTAATTTGTGTCGTCACTTGAACATGTTGTTAGCAACAAACAAAAACGACCAGAGAAATTGTGCTATTGTTATGTAATATTAGACTGAAGCAAACTTGAACATTTAAGCACTTATTTTAATTTAGTCTAGTTTAGTCAAGTCAGACTGTATAATTGTTTGTGTAATGATGACAATAGGGCTCAATTAGTTTCTTCCACATTTTTTGGCACATGCTTATTTTGCTATTTATATGTTTCAGATTATTTATAATAAATTGTCTACTGTTAACTGTATATTGATCCAATTTTATGTTCCCGTTTTTCTTTATTTAAATGGCTTACATTTTGGAAATTAATTTAGTTTGTCCACACCAATTATTCATTAAATTTTAATTTCATTAAATCCAGTAAATAAGTAACATTATTGATAAAATGTATGTTATTGGACTTCAAATTCAGGGCTGGTATGGCGTTCACTACGGCATTATAACCAAATAATCGGCCAATATGGAAAAACACGGCCTTTAATAATTGCCTCGGCTATTATGAGATTCAAGCATTTTGATTGGTTCCGAATCTCATAATAGCCGAGTTTTTTCACAAAGGCCGTATTTTTTTCTTCCACAAAAATGCCACCATTTTGAATGTTGGTACAATCAGAGTGCTTTCATAGGGACCCTATCTGCAACGATGGTGACTTAAGTGTTTTCAGAATGGTCTGTTATTTATTATCCAGTAAATAAGTACATTATTAATTAAGTGTATGATATTGGACTTCAAACTCAGGGCTGATATGGCGTTCACTACGGCATTATAACCAAATAACAAGGCCATTATGAAAACACTTCATTATTTACATTACATTATTGCTAAAAAATAGAACTGGTTGAATTTGCTTCGTAACCGTAACCTTGGACTCCACCTTGAATCTTGAGTTGCTAATAGATAATCAGGTGGGATTAACTAGTTTTACGAACTGGAGAAAGATTCAAAAGCAAAAAAACAACATTGAAACTTAAACACACACGTGTTTGTTTCCGTCTATGCATTTTTATTATATATACTGAACTATAAGATCAAATCCGCCATTTAAGCCGCCATTTTGGATTTATAATTGTAATTATAACTTAAAACTTAGTTAAATCAATCGGTTTCTTTTATTACATGAAGTATTCTTTAAGTAAATAAATTTCTACACCAGTCAGTCTCTTTCTGCCAGTTTGTTCTTTATATACCGGGCTGATTGCCCTTTATCCGCCATTTTGACCGCCATTTTGAATTTAAAGATTTGTATATGAATAACAAAAATTAGCCAACTGGATCCAGATGTTGAAATCACTTTTGTCCTTAATTTTAAGAACATAATATGTAAAAATACATTTTGCATTTATTATTTAGCCTCTAGCCGCCATCTTGGTCGCCATCTTGGATTCTGGGAGTTGCCAAAGGATGACAAAGTGGCATCAACCGGATTTGGAATCAGTAAGACCATGTCTACCAATAAATTGAATAACATTTTCTTCATCCTTTCGTGCAAGGTCATCCTTGGTGTTGGCCGGACTATTATACATGTGAGATATTCTTTATCATTTCAGACATGACGTCATTCCTATCGTCATGGGGGCAGCACCGGAAGATTATGCGCGCGCAGCACCTCCTCATTCTTATATTCATGTTGATGAATTCAACTCACCGAAAGAACTTGCTCAATATTTACATAAACTTGATCAGAATGATGAACTCTATAATGAATATTTCCGTTGGAAGAAAACTGGAAGCTTCATAAATACACACTTCTGGTGTAGAGTCTGCGCCATGCTTCATGAAACATCGCGAAAATCTCGTTCGTACCGAGATTTGGACAAATGGTGGAGAGGCGATGGTGTGTGCATTGGAAAAGACAACTGGAGAAGGAAACGCCGTACTTCAAAATATATTGTGAAAAATTATCTGAATTAATTCCTCATAGGATTAAATATGTTTTCTTTGTGGTAACACTTACGAAGAATCTTCATGTACAGACCCGCAGGAACATGAGAGCAGGCTGTCAACCATCAACTGATAAAAATATAGGAATTTATATAGGAATTTTATTTTCAAAATATAGGAAATTTTAGAGAAAACCAAGTAGAAATATAGGAACTTTTGAGCGGTATTCCAATACATTAAGGTCGCTTTACGCATACTATCTTTGCTCAAAGACTGAATAAGAACATGTTCTGAATTAATACAAGTTTTACTTACCGGTGTGTTAATTCAAATGACTTAACCAAAGCAAATAATGCACCAAACTACATGTACCTTATAATGAAATAATTAAGATCTACAAACTATCTTGGAGTTAATGCATTTTCATGTCTTACACAATAATAATTACGCTATGATCTCATACAAAAAACATCTTTCAAAGAAATAGTTAATTTTAAAAGAAAATGGTTTTACAATTTTATTGTGTCTCCAATCCCTCTATGTTAATGACTTTATTGTTTAAAGACAGGTTTTATAAATACTGCGTACAGTAAATGAATATATTTTGGTACTCAGAATATAGGATTAAAAAAATTAATTCTTCCATCATTCGATTAGATACAAGCAGAAACCTGCCGTTTATTACAGCAGCTGATGTAGCATTTTCTGATCCACAGAGCTGATGATCAAAGTGTATCAACTTGTAATGCATCATACATTCATAACAAACTGAAAAAAGATTCATGATAGTTACTCATCAAAATAACTAAAAGAGGACTTCTTATTTGAAATTTCATACAACTTTTTTATAAGTGACCCCAAAGGGAAGATGTTTAAATAATCAGTGTAGTCCAGAACACCCTTAGATGATGCTACATAAAAATTCTACTTGCTCTAGGTCACATGGTTTTAGACAGGATTATTTCAACAATTTTTCTATGTCAAGATTGTGAATCCTGTCAATTTTGCTCTCGCCTTCTTAACATAGTAGATGATGCTTGTCTAATATGAAAGTTCTAAATATAATTTACTCAGAAAGTATTTTTTTCAGACTTCTATAAATAATTCTATATGAAAATTAGTGCTCCTGAATAAAGGTTACCTTTGGCATCAAAGATGTCATTTGAGTGATCTTTCTATCCATGTCAAATATGGAGATTCTTGACTAAATGGTTACATGAGATATTTTAACTGTTTTACTATAGAAATAACTAGCATATACTATATACATTGAGAGAAAAAATTATACCCAAACAGAGCTAGTTTTGAACCTAAGGCTAAAATTTGTCACTCATAATCATTTAGGGGGAATACTAAACAATGTTTTCAGACCTACTATACATTGTCTAGCCCTGTCAGTAATGAAAAACAGATTCATTGTCTTTCTTTTCAATAACTATGCAACTATATTTCTGATGAAATACAATGTATGAGTGGAAGGATGCATGTGTACAGATTGAGAGATTTATAAACGTACTTGTAAGTGGTACCGTTACTTAATTACTTAACTTCAACAAAGTGTGGTATAATTTAGCAATGTTTGTTATTGGTTGCAGTGAATAGGCAATAAGTGCATGGACTTCAAAATACAATTAGGTTGAGTAGAACACTTTGAAAATTTGAACAAGGAACATTTCGTCTGAATTTTTCAAGAGGGGTTATTAAAGAGTTGTATAATTATGTAGCAAAGTGTTGGAGCAACTTGAAAACTGACACTTGACAGCCACCTACCGGAAGAACTCATCATAGGCACTTACATTATTCAACTTGTAGGCACCATTAGTTATACTATAAGAGGAAACAGATACAAAATACTCAATTATATATGAAAAAACAAATAAACATACTCGACATGTTAAATTTAGAATGATTTATAAAAATATAGGAATGATGGACAAAATATAGTATAAATATAGGAATTATAGGACACTTTTGAAAATATTGGAATGAAACCCAAAATATAGGAAAATATAGGAATATAGGAACTGGTTGACAGCCTGTGAGAGGGATCGAGGACGGTTAATAAATTTTGAACGTGAAGCATACTACCCCATTTTATGTCCTTCTATAGCCGTACATGTAGGGTTAGGGTCTAGGCGGATCTAGCGGGGGGGGGGGATCAGGGGGTCCGGACCCCCCTTTGAAATTTCCAAAATGTACCTGCCCATAAGTGTATTTCTTGAATGTAAGTCACTTTTAAGTAGCATGAAACAAATTTTCTCGGTGCTTAACATAGATTTAATAGTTACTTAGTTTTTATAATTAATATGTTGCGTTATTCAGCTAACAGTGTATAATGTGGTTGTTGATTGAAAGTTTGGACCACCCTAGAAAAAGTTCGGGCCCCCCCTAGAAAAAAATCCTGGATCCATCCTGCATAGCTAAATGTTCGCTAGCTAATGTTCTATAATTGTGCTATGATCAACTCTATCTATTTAATCACAAAGACATAATGTTAAAAAATTATTTCACGAAGTTGTTAATTGAATGTGACACCAATACAGATTTATACATGTAGACAAATATGTGATATAATCTATGAATCACCATGGTTACAGATCTACACCCTTAAGATATGCTTTCAAAGTGTTACCACAGGCCATCAACATAATAATGATTATCATTTTTGTAATTCTGTGATATGCTGCTGAGTTAAAATTATCACTTAAAATGCAGTGTATATGACTTGTCGTTGAACTAAGGCGTCCTGTTTGTGCCATGTGTTTCGCGCTTCCATTCTAAAGGTTAAAATACAGCATACAGGGTGACACAGCATGCCATTTGGAACTCACCAGCCATTCGCTACGAATAATTCATTTATGAAAGATCAAGGTATTCCGAATGACAGCATACGTGCTAATTCACCACCCTCCAATTATCATATTCTCGTGACCTCGTATATTGCATTATCATGTTTTCGCTATTATCATTTCCGCGACGAAACTGCGTTAATACCATGCGAGGTCATGAAAATTCGTTACGAGTTCACGACACTTATAAATTGTATTCAACTGCCAGGGGCGCAGACATTAACCCAACCTTGGTTAAATACTCAACACAGTATTTATGTACTCACTATTGATAATCATACAATCTGATTAAAACCCGATCTAAAATTTTCCGCTCGCCTACTCGATCATATATTTCAGTAAGCGAGGTCAGTAAACGCGCCACTGACAGTTAATAAAATTTGCCAATAGCACGATGCAAAGAGGCTAAACAATAACATATAATGATTATCAAGCACTTATTTAGTGTTGTGCATTCTCTTAGATTGTTAGTATTGATAACCTCTTGGAACAAGTATGAGTATTGATGATGATGATTAGAGTTTATATAAGGGTCCGTCCGCTCTGAATAGATGCATTATGTGCAGACCCCGGGGTGTGACCTTTCACCCCTTAAATGTTGTTTTTGAGATCGAAATTGTAGGTCAGAATTTGATGAAATGCCCAATATAATTCATATTGAGCTAAGAGTTACTGTGCCAAAGATGTAATATTTTAGTTTGCCAAAGATAGGTCCTCCCCTTTTGTGTTAATTCGGCCTCTAAAGTTTGGGGATTTTCCTGTAGATATAGTTAGGATTACTCTAGGCTTTTCTTTGACAGCTTGTGTAGCCTGAGTATGTTTGAATGCAGTCTTGCTTTTGTGATTTGTGTGCTGTATGTGTTCGTGAGTGCTGTTATCTGTATGGTTTATAAAGTGTGTGTGATTTGGGTCATGACCTAATTACGTCTATATTTAGTAGTTGACCTATTGACCTACTTTATTTATACCTAGGTAGTGTTGATATGTTTGCTTTGTGATTGAGGCCCAATTGCCAAACTGGGCGTTATGCTTAGTAGCAATCATGTCTGTCACAGCAGAGCCACCAGGAGGAAACAAAGAAAGACAACCCCACCACCTTGGTACCAGGATCTCACTACTCCAAAGAGTAGAAGAAGCCCCACCCCTCTTGGTTTCTGTGGCTATCTTGAATTCATAGCCTGGTCTAAAGTAAAAATGATTGTAACTAGAGAGTTACTATTTAATAGTTTTGGATTCATTCATTTATAGAAAAGTGAACAAATTTCGTTAAGTGTTCATTTTTGTAAACCAAGAGAGGGTACCCGCCCCTGTCCCAGAATGCTACTCTCTCTACACTACAAGTCGCTTTATTAACTTAATTAGGCATGATTATATAATTGTACAATGGTACAAGTATGAGTATTGTCGTTAGTTCGACTTATAAACAACAAAGCGAGCACATGATGGCCTCAACGAACAACCGTACTAAACGTATGTGCGCTGCGTATGGCTTGCATAAATACTGCGTCTGGATTTTTTAAATCTTTAATTTTTTTTATTTAAATGAGATCAGCGTGAACACTTTCTAATTAAAATTAGACACATTGAACCACGTCTATACGCCCTAACCTCACTATTATTTCATCTGCACATATCTATCATAATTTGACGACTGAATCAGTTAGTTCAAAAAAAAATACCCCATTGGGCATCAATTATGTCCTAATTCATACTTAATGAAAATATTAAAAAAGTCATACCACTTTTGCATCATAGTTCATAGTATAACCTATATAAAGTTATGCATATTGGTTTACAACGCACTTATACATAACTTTTTGAAGTCATATTTACAGTGTTCAGTCGCCGTGCTATCGTTCCCTGAACAGAGGCAAAGATGATACCTAGAAAATTCCTGTCATCTACAATGTCTTCTTTTTGTAATTGCCATGTTTAGAAATAAAAGAAAATAAAAGAAACAGTATATATAGTATTTTAACATGAATTCCTTTTTCTGTTTTCATTTCTGACGCCATATTCATACTTCGTCAGCTTCAAGAAAAACACATGGCTGCAAATAAGCCATTGTATTTTGCCTTTGTTGATCTAGAAAAGGCATTCGACCGAGTACCCCGGAAAGTTCTGTGGTGGGCACTGAGAGACCTTGGTGTAGAAGAGTGGGCTGTACGTGTCGTCCAGGGTCTGTACTCTGATGCCAGGAGTCGTGTCAGGGTTAATGGAAGATACAGTGAAGAGTTTGAGGTGAGAGTTGGTGTTCATCAGGGATCTGTCCTCAGTCCTCTTCTTTTTATCCTCGTACTAGAAGCTTTATCTCGTGCTTTTCGTACTGGTGTGCCATGGGAATTACTCTACGCTGATGACCTGGCACTGGTTGCGGACTCACTTGAAGAGTGCATCAACAAGCTCAAGGCATGGAAGAGTAGTTTGGAGGAAAGAGGACTGAGGGTAAACATGAAGAAAACCAAATTCATGATCTCGAGGCCAGGTCTTGATCTTCTACAAGATAGTGGAGACTTCCCTTGTGCGGTGTGTCGAAGTGGAGTTGGGAGTAACGCTATCCAGTGTTCTCAGTGCGGGCTATGGGTACACAAGAAGTGTAGTGCCATCAAAGGTCCACTTCATGCCAACCCACTTTATGTGTGCCCAAGATGTTGTGGGCTGTCTCGTCCCATTGATGGTAGACCTTGTACACAAGTGGATGTCGATGGAACAGTCCTTGATGTTGAACCAAGTTTCTGTTACCTGGGTGATATGCTTTGCGCTGGTGGAGGCTGCAAGCTCGCCATTATCACCAGATGTCGTATAGCCTGGGGAAAATTCAGAAAGCTTCTACCAATCATGACCTCAAGACATATATCTCTTTGTGCTCGTGGAAAAGCCTTCAATGCCTGCCTCCGGTCTACACTCCTTCATGGCAGTGAATCCTGGGCGCCGTCCACTTCAGACCTATCTCGATTACAACGTAATGATAGAGCCATGGTCCGTTGGATCTGTGGTGTTAATGTCACCACAGATTCTCTGTACACCAAAGTAGGAATTCAAGAGATAGCCATAGCTCTTCGTACCAAACGCCTGAGGTGGTTTGGCCATGATTCTCGTAACAATTGTACCAACACCATTATGATCATGGATATTCCAAGGGCCCGTGGGCGTGGAAGACCTAGAAAATCTTGGTCTGATTGCATCAAGACCGATTTAAGTGTATGTGGTATGGGCAATACCAGTCCACACAATAGGGACGGATGGAGAGCTGGTGTTAGACGTTCAAGCCGCCTGCTGCCTACCTCAGTATCTGGGACTCCCGCAGCAGATGACAAATAAACTCAGGATATGTATGTATGTATATATGTATTTATCTTATACTAGATCTAACGCATACTTACTATGGAGTTCAGCTGAAGGATTAACTAATTTTATGAAAAAGATGGTACCACTTTTTTATTATACAAGCATCATGAATTTTAATTATATACATCTAATGCAGTCTTGGACTCCCAATGAGACAAACCAATAGCTATTCACATTGATTTCTAGACAAAATATATTAAATAAGGTATAAAACTGCATGGTTAAATTTATCCATTTTGGTTTAGTAACCTTTTGGTCATCTTGCTTTGTACAATAGGTGAGCTAAAAAAGATAACCTTGGGTAATTATTTTACACATGATTAATTTAACCAAAATGTATACAATCTAGTGTGATTTATTATTCAGTTAACTTATTTTGGATAAGTGTGTTATTGTCAATCAATATCAACCTAAACTGGTCAATTCTACATTTTTACATGTCTGGAACCCCCCCCTTCAAAATGGCTGCCACAGCCTTGAAATTGGTGTTTTTAACTGGATTTAGTGAATTTCAGTTTAGGAGAGTTGTCTAAAAAAATACCATTTTGCGAGAAAAAATCTGGGTCATTAAGTGCATATGAATCATAGGCGGATCCAGCGGGGGGATCAGGGGGGTCCGGACCCCCTTGAATTTCAAAATGTACCTGTCCATTAGTGTAATTATTGATAATCATTCTTAAGTTGCACGAAGCAATTTTTCTCGGTGCTTAACATAGATTTAATGGTTATGCAATTTTAATATTAGTATGTTGCAAAATGTGTATAATGTGGTTGTGGTTCGAAAATGTGCCCCCCCCCCTTTAAAAAGTTCTGGATCCACCTAAAAAAGTTCTGGATCCACCTGTTGGAATGGGGCAAAATACAGATAAGAAAACTTGCGTTCCGTCTCTGGCAAGAACATACACTTTAGACCTCAATTTTGGAAAATATCACTGTTTGAAATGCCAAGTAGGGATTGAAAAAGAACGATAATTGCATTGTATGCCCTTTTGCTCCGCCCAGCGTTGCCATGGGCTCAGGGACTCTACTTAGTTTTCTAAAAGAAGGTCACCCAGGGAATGATTTGGTCAAGTTGCATATCTGTCTGTTAATTAGTAATGAAATTTGAGCGTCTTGAAATAGCCCTTGCGCATATGGTGAAAAAAATGGCTACCTTTCACAGATGTCGCAATCATCCACTCCACCCTTGTTATCGAAATGAGAGAGTTGATAAGTTTTGCTCAGAAAGTCAAGCAAGACCGTCAGGCGACCATCCCAGATTAAAATTATCTAAAACTACCCAACCGTGTTTGAAATGAAATGTGATTTAGATATTGTTCCACCTAGCATGGAAAATCATTGGGCGTGTCTAGAACGACTAAGAACGGTCTGAGGTGAGTTTTAACCCATACTCAGAGTTGCGTATTAGGTACGTGACTATTTTTTTTGAAGGTATATATTGTTTCCTAGAGCGTGAGGAAACTTAGGCAATCAAAGCGTGAAATCAAAGAAATCATCGAATAAATATGTCAATAAATTCGCAATTACATACATGTACTAAAAATGTAACAAAATCTGAATTTAGATTCAAATGATAAATTATTTCGATTTATGTAAGTTTTTTTTCACTGATCCGTAACTGGTATAATTATGACGTCCGTACATGTACAGTTCATTAGTCGAAACTAACCCACGACTCGCATTTATATTTTATACTAGGTTCAACGACGCGTGAACATAATTTAGGTTATTGCTCAAAACATTATCATTTTGAAACAAAAACGGTCGGGAAAAAAGAAGTAAAATATTATTTTTTTTTATTTTACTGGGTTTAGCGCCTTGTCAACACAATTAAGGTTTTTTACAGCAGCCAACGCACCTAACCTAGGCTGTTGTCAATTCTTCCATTCAACACTGGTCAAGTTAAACCATTCAAGATACTGAAATCTCACCAAACAGTTTAAAGTTGAATAAGCTTCCCTATACAACATAAGTCAATGTAATTCTCTATATAGGAATACTATTTGTCAGTGGGGATGTGTCAAATTAATGCTGATATTTATGTAAGTTGTTGTTTGGCTATACATTTGAATTTGAAAACCTAAAAAATCATGGCTACTGCTTGCGTACCAGTAAATCTAGCATGATTAATTATTTAATTAACTTATTTTTGATGGATTTCAAATCTTTAAACATGAAGATTTGTCTACTAATCAACCATTTTTATATATTAAGTGAATTCCTGAGTCTACTATTTTTAGACTCAACATTTTAGACTCAAACTCTGATTTTAGACTCAAGACTCAGAATTTTTGTGAATACCGTTTTTTTTGGACTTTTGAGTCAGAGTCTGAGTCTAAAGTCTTAAACTACTCAGTTTTAGACTCAAAAAGCGATAGTGAATATGGGCCCTAGATTCCTGAACTCAGCCTCTTATCTGATAATAAGCACATACACCCGCCAGTTGGGGATAACTTGATACAGTATATATTGCCGTAAAAATATTTTATGACCCAACTCCACGGAAGTATATTTTAAGTATGTAGGGCCTACCCGAAATCGAACCCACGACTCCAGGATTCGTAGGCACACACCGACTGACTGAGGTCACTTGTCAGGTCTACAAACAAAGTTGTGGCCCAACACTCACTCTTAAAGTCTGAGAGTACCTCTCCAGTTTGAAAGACCTCTCAAACAAAACTACATTAGAACCACTCTTTACTAAACCTTCTGCCGTGGGCGCGATACGACAATTAAAACCCTTGGAGCTATTTGCCTATTACTTTCAAAAGGCAATAATAATAATAATAATAATAATAATAATAATAATAATAATAATAATAATAATAAAATTTATTATTATTATTATAATTATTATTATTATTATTATTATTATTATTATATACTGCATTTGTATAGCGCTCTTTTCATATTGAATGTATGTTCAAAAGCGCTTAAAAATAAGTTGAACTGTGTTTATTTACAGTTAATTTATTTACAGAATAAAACATGTTTTATTTGCAGACTACATGTATATTTACAATTTGAACATAGTGCATCACCAATTTACATATAGAACAACAGATACACTAATAAAGAATAAAGACAGTGAGACACGTCTGCCATCTGATTAAACTAGAGCTGTCATCGATTCCAACGATATCTCTGTATTGTCGATATTTACTTCCCGATCAATAATCGATATGCATTTTGAAATATCGATAATAAAGCCTATTTAGGTAATTGATTAAGGGTCACTATTAAGGGTCAAATTTGTGAGAAGAACCTTCTATTGTAAGCGACTGTCATAATATGAACTAAAAGGTCTAAAAAATTGACGGCACCACCATAGAGGAAATAGCTCTAGTCCACAGAAGGTATAACATTCATGATAAATATACATCTATTACGACTTTATGGCAACACGCGCGGTCCGTACTGCAGTAAAGGTATGGATATACAAATGTATATCGATGTATTGTCGATACTTACTTCTACTTTTTACATAATTACAGCCCTAAAACTGTTCTGTTATACACAAAATGTCGTACGACAGAATAAATCGTAAGATAATAGCAGAATAGCTTTGATATAATACTTAATACATATTTATATCAGTATTAATAGCTAACCTTGAAGTATGAAGTGGGTACTTTTAGGGTTCATTACATAAAGTTGTTATCATTATTACTATGAATTACAATACATTGTATTTGATATTTTATTGAATATGTAAGTTGTTGTATGGTGTAATTGATATATGTGTGTTATTGCTTTGTATTGTAAAAAATGTATGTTGTATATCCATGTATGTCACATATTTTATATGAAGTATGTTGTTCATGGGCCAAATGGTCTTTAGAATATGAAATAAAGTAATATATCTTATTCAAAGATATCAAGCAAGCAAACAAACAAGTTAATTATGAACAGAAAGAAGCTTATAAACAAGGCTTCGTGTGAACACATTAATTATATCTGCGGACCATCTGCGGATAATTCAAGCAATGGGCAAACTATGTTGTATTTTCGTAAATTTTTGGGGAATGTCCATTCAGTTTACAATCATTATAGTGTTTTCATAAGAACTGAGTCATTTATAAATGGTCAACTGAAACCATTACGTTCAGCAAACACATCAGCCATCACATCGTCTATTTGACCATCTTGTATCGCAGTGAAGATTTTCTGTAACCAGCCATCCATTGTACCTTGTCCATAATAAAATGGAATGCCCAAGTCTTCCCTTACAAACCTATATAACCGTTGGGTGCCTGAAATTAGAAACACAGAATTTTACGGTGAATTTTCAATTATATTGTGCGTAAAGTTTGACTCCGACCTGAACTTTATGCAAGAATATTCATTACATTGAATACAAATGTAGTGTCAATCCTCGATTACACCGTGGTCGTGAGGATAAACATACTTCTATAATTTTACAATCGCTGCCGAAGTGTAAAATAGGCATGGTACTAATTTTCGTCGGGATATGTGTAGATAATTATTAGATGCAAATGTGAAAGGTTAGATCGGGGTCAAACTTTACGCACAATACATGTATATACAATTATGGCTACCATTAATAGATCAATAACTGATTTATTCAGCTTAAATAAACTATAATTTTCTTTTGGTTGAGTTTAACGCCATTGCATTGTATTGTATCGGTCAAATCACAGGAAAGGCTAAATCTTTGGATTTAGCTGTTAAACTAGCAATTAGGCACATACAAATGTACTTCAGTCAGTGATTTCTATACTCATAACACATGCAGCAGGTATTTTCAGATACGAGATATGAAACATACGTAAGCTTGTCTGGTCGTCAGTCGGTAGGCTTTCCTGGTGAAACCTACGTACTGTCAAAATATGTTAGGAAAATGAGTTAAACAGTAATCCTTTCGTTGCATCCAATAGAGTAATTTTCCACCTCTCGTCAAGGTATGTTATTCATTTGTTTGAAAAATTAGTCTAGAAATATTTTACCCACACCAAGAACAGTGAAAATATAGACATATCTATTGATAAAGCAAAGCCAAAAGGCAGCGTAAAACATCATTAACCAAACCAGCGACATGCAAGTTAACGATTTGTCTGACTAGAATCGCAATATAAAATTCACGACTTGATTCCCTAAGGTAATTTCTTGCGAAACAAATGAAAGCGAATTAATTATTCATGACAACGAATGTCCCTCATTGGTGCTTTAAATGCATATGATAATTTACGTTCACTATTAACGCTTATCGAGTTGAAACAATGGACAAATATAATTTCATAAGGCCGCAACAAGTTGATCATATGTTCTATGGATTCGCTCGCACCTTAATTTTTTGAAAATTATTTTTACTTCCTCGCTCGTTCACAGGGTCAAACCGCTATATAAATCAACTGAATTAAGATCTGTTTTATTATTTTTTCTTCGCTCGCTCGCCTCATTTTTTTCTAGAAAAATCCGTAGAACACATCATCAACTTGTCGCGGACTAAGCATTTCCATTACGCAAAAACAACAGTGCAAGGCGTTATACAATTTTACATCCGTATATAATATAAATTGCAGTAATGGATTCCTCAAATGTGGTTTTAATCTTCAGGAATGAAGTAAGAAATCGTATAAAGAATTCAGTTGTGTCTTAAGTGCAGCGTAACCTGAGAAATCTAAAATCCATTAAGTTCTGTATAATTTTGAATAATTTCATTTAAAACAGATTAACATAATGTTCCAATGTTTTACTCTTTGTCTTGTCTTGCTGTAAAGTTGAAATAATCTGGTTTAAAAGAGATTTAATTAAGATGGAACCATTCTTGACATTTAAATGGATAAAAAATCCTAAAGCATTTGCTAATCTGAATACCAGTAAAGTACTAACTACTTGCTCGGTCCCCAAGGTGTTTTAGAAATTAAAACAAAAAAAATATATTCATACAGAGGCGATACAATTAGGCAGAGTCCAATCTTTCCTCTTTAATAGTGTCTTAAATCGTAAATAAAATTACCTTGTCCAAGACTGTCAGCTACATTAGCCTTGCCTTCTTGCATGTCAACATATATACCATTCAATTCATTCATGGCTACAGCCTCTACCCCACTTAACTTTGTACCATTCATAGAGAGCATGGTCTCCACTATCTGATCTCTACAAAATATGAACTCATACCAATGATGGTTACCATTGAAGACAGGATGTTGGCTGTACTGATCCTTCAGTTTCTGCAACTTCTCTTTCACCGTGAATTGTAAATGTCTTAAGTCTACAGCTTGAACGACCATGTTTATATGATTGGCTAACATCATTTGGAAGATTTCCAGAGCATCCGCTGTTTTTCGATAGCTTATAAGAGCTAATGAGTTCACCGATTGATTATGCATCTCTGCGCTAACCACGTGATTACTCATTGGGTTTACCACGTGACTGAGCTCTGACATGTACGCAGCCATTGCAATATCCGCTCCCTTGTAACCAAAATCTGTATGGAAGTCACAGCCAGACAGATTAGGTGGAAGGTCAAAGTTAAGGTTGACATTCACTAATTCTGAAAACTGAGCAAATAATATCTTTCCACAAACACCAATACTTTGTCGTATTTGATCGAGTGTAAGTGATAAGGTTTCTCCTTGAAAGTTCGCACCATTTAAAATAGATTTTGTACGATGGTCAATAATTGGGTTGTCTGAAACTCCACAAAGCTCAATTTCAAGTTTTCTGTTTGCTTCTTTTATTGTTTCGATGACAGGACCAAGCCATTGTGATGCACTTCTTAAACTGTACCTGTCTTGTTTAAGACGATGTGTTGACACAGATTCCATTTTGTTGATATCAAGACTTTGCTTAGCAAGTTTACTACCTCTTAGAATTTCTCGAAGATTTCTAGCGACCTCTCGTTGTCCACTGTGTGGCAAACAATCCTGTATGACCTGATGGAAACTCTCCGTTGTTCCATTTAGACCTTCCACTGCTAAACCTGTGCAAGCTTGAGTTAACAGACATGCTACATTGGTATCATACACTAGCGGTGCTGCTACTCCTACGGTAAAGGACGTTCCATTGACTACAGCAAGACCGTCGCGTCTCAACATCTTTGCTGGTGTGATATTAGCCTTACTTAATGCGACAGGACAAGTTGTTTCTTGTCCGTTATGGTACACTTTTAAGTCCTCGCGACCAACCATTGTTGCCGCAACGTAACTTAAAGGAATGAGGTCACCGCTGGCGCTGATAGAGCCTCGCATTGGGACAGCCGGTACTATGTTATTGTTAATAACTTCAGTTAATAACTGAGCAAAACTGCTTGACACTCCCGAGTAAGCTTTGCTTAAAGAATTAGCTCTCGCGACCATTGCTGATTTTACTAAACCTGGTGGAAATGTTCTGCCAAAACCAATATTCAAGTGGCGCAACAAGGCATCCTGTATTTCAGAAGCATTATTGGCTCGAACATCAGCGGACCCTCCAAACCCTGTATTCAAACCATAAATAAACACACCATTGTTATTGTCAACAACATCTTCCAGATATTTACAGTTTTCATCTATTTGTTTCAGTGATGCGTCTGTTAGCTCCACGCGAATACAATCATCAATAGAAATACGTTTGAGAATGGCTGTTGTTAAATTGTCTCCATCAATTTTAACAGTGTTAGGCGTTGACTTTCTCCCCTTGATAAGTTCAAGGGATTGCGATAGCTGTGACGAAGAAGTTTCCATATTTGGTGGTGAACTATCTGCTAGATCTGTAATTCAAATAATGACATTACATGTATTTGGTTGAAATTGTTGTCTAATAACTTATTTGTTGATAAAATTAATATATGATTAATTATAACATTAATTAAGCACCGAAAATGGTATTTTTAAAGCAGTAAATTACTTACATTCTTTTACTGTTTATAGTGCAACTAAATATTGGCGCAAGCTTAGATGCAGGAAAATTTGTTGCGTGAGCGTATCCTTTTAATGAGGGACGTTGCAATTTGTATCTTGATTGTAATCCTATCAATCCTATCATTAAGTACTCAGAGAATAGCAAGATTCTCATGGTTGATATTCTTGTGCACTCGAACATAGGGGCTAAATTGAAACTATCAATACTCAAGTTGTTTTCGCTTTGAAATCTATTCCATCATTGCAATTTTGAGGCTTAATTGAATTTATTATCACTTCAACTAATTTTCACTTTGAAATCTGATATATTCAGCGTAATGTTATAAATAATTATTGGAAGAAAATGATATTGATAAATAAATTATTATGTATTTTCAACTTTGAAGACCAATAGTACATTTCGATCTAATAATTGACGAAGTGCTCGCCAACCATAACTATTAACTAACGCATTTATTTTATTAAAATTGGTTTACACATAACATATTATGAAGGATATGGTTTTACAAATTCTTACTTGTGATGAACGCTGGTAGTATAAATAATTATAGTCTGATAAAACTAAGTCCCAAATCTATCGATAAAACATTACCACTAAATAATCATGGCACTGCTTCGACAAAGGCTAACGACAATACTGAGGATCTTAATAATTACGATTCTTAAATCCCTGTCAGCTAATAATTAATTGCAACATACATGTACATACAACTAGGCATGGGTAATAAATTACGCTCAGAACATATATGTCAATTTTATGTAATTATTATTTTAAGAAAGGCGAAGGTAATAAATGTCAACTGTAACATCAAATTTGTGTTATTTATCTATTTATTATAATATTTTATTAGCACATAATTAATCGATGGAAAGATCAACTCTTACATATGCAATAATCAAAACGTGGATGTATAACACCACGTCGTACGAGAGTTAAACAGCAAAGTGTCGTAACTCAAATTTACGTGATTTATAGCAGAAGCGAAATGGTTCATTTTTTCTTAGCTATTGTACTTAAGCACGGAGTAGATCTATATTCAAGCAATTTATAAATGAAATAATGTTACTGACATTTATTAGATAGTTGTTGGTGCAATTTCGAACGTCAAATATAGCAATAAAGTCAATTAAAATTGAGATGCGACAGTTTCCCGTAAAGCCATTCGAAACTACCTCGGCGATCTTCTACGCAGTATATCTTCGTAGATGATCGCCGTAAAGCATTTGACGTGATTGAAAAAACTCAGTTAGTATGTACGCATCATACATTATATAAACTGTTCCTGACCTATTTTCATAACTATGTCATCCAAGTGCTGTTAACGTACTTTATTAGTGAACCTTCCTCATTGGTCAAATAGTTAAGGTCGCTGACTAATGCGTCAGTCCCATAAAATCGTGGCTTGTTGCGGACCCGTACGTGCAGACAGCCGTAGGCCGTGGGAAGCCTTGCGTATGTAGGTAACGGTACGCACATGGCTCAAACCACATACCCGTAATGAGCCGTAGCTGGAAGATATGCAAGTTTAATCCATACTCGGCCACGATTTTTGTTTACGATTTGACTTTGAAACTGATACGTGTATCCACGGCTCATCTCAAGGACCCTGGGAAAAACGTAACAGTTCGTACGGGTACGCAAGAGTTCGTACGAGTCCTTGCGGGGCTTGATTGCACGGCGCTCGTACGGTGACCTAAACGCTATGTTTATGTTAATGGGACTGTAGCATAATATAATTGCAAACTCATACTAATAGGAATTATCTGTGTTCAAGTCTGGTTAACGTCATAGTTAACGAAATTTGTGAGTGTTCAGTTGCCCGAGACAACCCACTTTTTAGTTCGGACAACCAATAATTCCTGTTTGGCAACTAAAAGTCTACTAACTGGATAATGTGCCTGCTCGTACTAAAATGACCTGTTCGGACAACCACTATCATATCTTAATTTTGTAGACTGCTGTTACGAGCGAAAGGGAGTTCAGTATTGGTGAGCGATGTTTAGATGAACTCGTAAGAAAATAGGCGTATCAAAACAGTTCCCACTTAGGAAAATTAAAATTGTTGGTTCTTGTTTTCGTTATCTGGTGTGATGTCCCTTTTATAACAAAAGTCTAAAAATCTAAGAATCTCTCTTTGCTTTTGGCTTCGTGATAGTTATATATTTTTATCTGTTGTTCTTGCTGATATGTTTTTAGACTCATCTGTGACAAATATTTTTATTAGTACTAAAAACACATCCTAGCTGATAAATGACAGACAATGACGTAAAAAATAGTTAATGACCAAACTCCATGAGGTATGCTCACAAGTCTCGCTCGGAAATCAAACTTGCCATGCCTAGATTAGTACTCAGGTACTATAATAAATATAAGATATTGATCTGCTAGGAGACAAACCTAGATATGTACGAGATGTTCCTGTTCAACAGACATATCTTCATTCATAAATACAATGTATTGTGAGAACCCGGAAATAAAATTTATATCGATTTGATATTTTCTGTACACGCATTTTGAACTTGAACCTTTGACCAGTAGATAAGACACCCTGTAAGAAAACCACAAAATAGCAGTAAAACAGTTATAGTAGGACACAACCCAATGTAGGTTGTCTAATTAATTATAATATATAATATACTTTACCATTCCACGTGCAATAATGTGTCAACCAAGTGTCAAATTATGAGTCCTTGTAAAAAGTCTATATATGTATTTTATATAGACGTATCGTGTCTTATTGGCAATAATATTGTCAAATAATGAACTATCACATAATAATATAAAAATTGACATTATTGTTGTATAATATACTTATATAAATAATATATATATATAATATATACAAAACCAAGTTCTCCAAAAGTTGTTCGACTTATAATATTTTAGGAAAAAACTAATCATGCATGTCGCAAGAACATGTATTTTTATACATTGTAGTGTATGTTTTTTCCCTTCTTTTTTGTTATTTTTTTTATTTATTGTATATATTTGTGTGTTTTATGTATTTTCATGTTCTTCTCTGATGTTCATGTTCGCATAGTTTAAGGCAATGATCTGTATATAGATAATGCTAAATAAAGAAATATTGTATTGTATTGTATTGTATTGCATTGTATTGTATTGTATTGTATTGTATTGCATTGCATTGCATTGCATTGTATTTTCATGTTCTTCTCTGATGTTCATGTTCGCCTAGTTTAAGGCAATGATCTGTATATAGATAATGCTAAATAAAGAAATATTGTATTGTATTGTATTGTATTGCATTGCATTGTATTGCATTGCATTGCATTGCATCGCATCGCATCGCATCGCATCGCATCGCATCGCATCGCATCGCATCGCATCGCATCGCATCGCATCGCATCGCATCGCATCGCATCGCATCGCATCGCATCGCATCGCATCGCATCGCATCGCATCGTATCGTATCGTATCGTATCGTATCGTATCGTATCGTATCGTATTGTATTGTATTGTGAATTTTTTTTTGAAAAATGCACATATGGGCGGTACATTTCAGGAGGGGAGTCCGGACCCCCTGACCCCTGCTAGATCCGACTATGCTATTTTCTGTTCAATGAATAGATGAAGCCGTACCTTTAGGCTTTACTATTGTATTCTTAAAATACTCATTTAGTTTCTATATGGCCACAACAAGTTGATCATGTGCTCTATGGATTTTTCTGGAAAAAAAATGGGGCGAGCGAGCGAAGAAAAAAAATTAAAATGCCTTTATTCACTTGCTTTATATAGCGGTTTGACCAAATTTTTATGAGCGAGCGAGGAAAAATTTTTTTTCTGTAAAAACCGTCAAAATTAAGGTGCGAGCGAATCCATAGAACATATGATCAACTTGTTGGGCCTATATGTGTAATTAAAATGAAACGTTAACATAGTGAGGCAAACTGACTGTGAAATGTAAAATGTGCTTACAGACTGATCTTCGTCGACTTTGTATAAAATGGCAATGGCTATAAATTATATTAAATTTTCATGAAAATTGGTTTAGAGATTATATCAAGTCCATAAAGCGCCAAATTTTACCACAACAAATCAATTACATTTCAGCTCTTGTTTTGTGGTAACAAAATATTTAACATATCGCAACAGGTATATCTTAGTAAAATACACACACTCGATTAATTAAGTTTTCAACTTAAACATTTTATGAACTAATTAATTAGACATTTTTTTCAAATGAACATTAGCTGAAGGGCCCGGAAAACGTGTGTTCAGTGAAAATACCACCTGAAATGTCAAAGTCATACAAAAACAACATTTTTGTTTAAGAGTATACTTCATACCGAATGTTTTATAAATTTAATTCACCAAAATGGCTTCATGTCTATATCCATCATACACTCGCGCTTTGGAGTACTCGGGTACTATTTCTGTAAGTCAAAATGATGTTTGGAGGGGAAACAATCTTTTGACTAAAGCTCCACGAACCACAATACTTTATTTATTGTATTGTTCTACATATATTTACCCACATACTGTCCACACGATCCCGAAATAAAAATACTACACTAAATAGTGTTTTTGATGCAGGACCGTGCCGACCGCCTGTGTATCTATGTGTACAGTGCCGCATGAACAATAGGTAAGAATGACCACATATGAATATTGTTCGCAAGCAAACATACCAGGAAAAGCAACATTAAAAAACAACACAGGTCTATCACGCAACCAAAAAGTAAAGAAGTGTTCAGGAACCGATGCTTGGCAATACTGATTATGAATTCAAAAAAGTTTTTTAGATTTATAATCAGTGTTGCCAGGCATCTGTTATACAGATTTTTTATGCTACACTGTATATGAGAATTGTACAAAATGGACTACACCGTACAATTTTAAACTGACCAGTAATAAAATATTAATTTCTCATCAGTGTTTTATTCTCTTCATTGCTTCCAAGTGCAGTTTTGTAACTCATACATAGAGTTGTCAAACTTGATTTAACAGCGCTTTTAAAATAGTAACGACTTTATTTATTGTATTTATTTTTATAACATATTTGGTGTAAACTAATTTTCAATAATTAAGGTCCACACGCCGAGATTGACTGACGTAAGTCAAACTCTGTCGTACTATACCGTCGCAACCTTGCTTAATGTGTCCAAAAAGTGTACTATTATTGTTTCGTTTTTTTTTCATTTAATGTTTTCAATTTGGAAAAAGTCAATCACAACAAAAGTCACGTTCACAAACCTAGGTTGGAGTAATTTAATTAATTAATTAATTTGTTAATTTTTAATTTCCGTGACTCCAGGCTGTTGAATATCTTTTAAATGTATCCTTACTATCTTAACTGAATTCATTTCATTTTAGTCACTCCTGGCTGTGCATTAGCAATGAAGGTTTGTTCCAACACTTGATTTTATTTTCTATTCATTGAGTCCGTAATTTTAGTTTGGCAGTTATATTTTTACATCGGAATCTATTGTATTTTACTATATTCGGTACATTGAATTGTTTTATTCTATTAAATTCTAAGGATATAGATGGTTACTTACAAAAACATAATTATTCGAATAATGATTAAACCATTTACAAAATAATACTTAAATAATATTAAATATCGACTTTCCATGCGAAAGCTATGAGCAGACGCGGTCTGCAGTCCAATCTTAGACCTAAGGAGTTTGAATCAAGCGCTCTACAACTGTGTTTAGGTTAGCGTGTACGGTTAATGCAATTTGTGTGCTTCTTAGAAGTTGTCACTTCTTATTAGTGTGAAGACTATTTAACTGGCATTTAATTATGCAACTTCTGTTGGAAATCGTAACTAAGTGTATTTTGTATTTCGCATATCAAATAGTAACAGTGGCAAAGTGATTGGATGGGTGGATTAATTTATATGTTATGTACATTTCTATATTTCAGTGGATAATTTACGGGGTTGTTTTGGTGTTTGGTGTCACCGTCGGGCATGTGTACGCACCGAAACCATCGTCAAAATCGAACTCTATAGACGCCAGGTCTTTGAAGGCATCTCTGGATCAAACGCTAAGGGCATATTGGTTGTTACAATACAAACTTTGTAAGTATGTAAAATGTGAATTAGTAACTATTGGCGCATAAGCTATTCGAAAATTTGTTAAAAAATCTATTAAAAATCATACAGAGCTATTTTAAGGCATTTTGTTCAAAAGCTATTAAAACATGTACAAGAAGCTATTCAAACATTGTACGAAAAGCTATTCAAAAATTTGTTAAAAAGCTATTCAAAAATTTGTTAAAAAGCTATTCAAAATTACACAAGAAGATATTAAGACTAGTTAAAACCGTACAAATGCTATTCAAAGACTTATTCAAAAATTTATAATAAAAGAACTATTAAAAAGAAACGTTTTCAAAAAAGTATCAAAACTAAATAAAAACTGTTTAAAACCTGTACAAAAGCTATTCAAAAAATTATTCAAAAACGTGTTAAAAAATGATCCAAATGTTGTTAAATCTATTTCAGCCATGTGCGAGCACAAGTATGTATGCTCAGCTAAACCATCAAGTGCTCTAACTATGTGGGTTGAATGTATATCCTATACTCAAGTTTGTGATGGCGTCCATGATTGTACTGATGGAGTTGATGAGTTAAACTGTCCAACCCCTGCACCACCTCCTTTTAGTAAGTCTTGTGTATGGTTTTGGTATCCTATAACGGAAGTCATCACATGAAAGCGAACTATTTAAATCAAAGCGCTGTCGGACTTTGATTTTGAGGGAGAATCTAAACTTAAAATCATACATCAAACTGAAACGAAGCAGGGGGGGGATTTTTTACAATTATCGATGATTAGAATACTTCACCGGATTTATTGTACTTCGCTTTGCACAAAATGCATCTTCCATGTGTTATCGAATAAAGCTGACTCATTTAATTGCAATAATAATAATTATTACTTTAATTGCGCATCTGCAACCTAATGTTATCGTTCGCGATAGATATTATTTTTTATTTGCTACAGACCGCTTGTAAATATAAGAAATCTTCATGTAAGGTTCTATCAGTGGATTTATCTGTGCAATGTGTGATGTTTTGTCTAACGCGACCAATTACCGCTCAAGTTCGAGTGGATTTGAATTACACAGGTCTTAGTATAAAACCAAATTATCCTGCTATATAGTAATTACAGGATACTACTTTAAGGTGAAAATCCGCCATTTTATTTGTCAAGGATTGTTGAATACGCGGTTTCTAATGACACTGCCATCAAATGACAGCATTTCTGACTGTGAATTACTTTTCTTCCAAAAAGCACCACTGTGAAACGATAGTCTTACATCAATAAGAAAACAATCACGGCATTGAAATTGGCAAATGGGGTCGGCACGATTCTGACCCACTAATATTATTACATAATTATGTACAAATGTACATCGGTATATCACGAACCTATGTGAATTTTGACAATGCATGTCGCTTATTTAACCATGTATTACCATATGAGAACGCTATAAGTCGCAGAAAAATGACCATAATTTGTGTTGCCACGGCGCTAAACACGATCCCAAAAATGATATAAATAAGACTGAAACTACAATTGAATTATATTATAATTAAACATTGTTGTATTTCAGTGTGTGGTCCAGGACAGTATAGATGTCAATTGGTTGATCAATGTATTAATTCAACATATGTATGTGATGGTACACCCAACTGTCCTCTTGGCGAAGATGAATCTCATTGCCGTAAGTTTTAGTCTAAATAGTATTGTACGTCCACTGCTTTTTCAATACGTTTTTAACTCCTCACGTTTATTCTGAAAAGTGTTTTATGGTGGCATATCTCACATTTATGGTGCATGTGTCACATTTATGGTACCACATGCCACATTTATAGTGCCGTGTGTCACATTTATGGTGTCATACGCTATCACACGTATGGTCCCACATGCCACACTTACGGTGCCGTATGTCCTATTTATGGGAGCCATACCTCACATTTATGGTGCCATATGTCACGTCTATAGTGCAAATCTCACATTTATGGTGCCATATGTCACGTCTATGGTGCAAATCTCACATTTATGGTGCCATATGTCACATTTATGGGAGTCATATCTCACATTTATGGTGCCATATGTCACATTTAAACACTTGTCCACTCATATATCGGTGACGAGTCAACTTTCTCGATGTCACTGGATAGGTCTAGGTCTGTCTTCAGCTTTTAAACTGGTACATAGCAAACACCATCGTCAGAAGCTGACAACTGCCCTACTTTACTCAGAGGTAGGAGGGAGACTTACCATTAGGAATATTCCATGAATTAACTCCATAGAGGACTAGAATTATGTAGATTTCGCCCGAGGCCCATGGTGTAGTCAGAGACGCTACCGTCTACCTTGGAAAGTATTTACTTTGTATATAGCACCAAAGTGCTAAGTGAAGTGAAAGCAATTTAAGGAACAATTTTCTCTCACAGAGACAATAGCAGTGCCCCGTTTGAGATATGTTCAAACCCTTGGTATATCGATTTCTAATTGCGCCTCCAATCACTGCACTACTGCTTCCACTAATGTCTATGTATATAAATTTCAGCTGGAAGTTGTTTCTGTCCAGCAAACTCCTACATTTGTCAAGGAAGTCAACAGTGTATTCCACAATCTAGAGTATGTGATGGTCTGATAGTGGATTGTCCTAATGGAGATGACGAGTTTGCTGGATGTAGTATGTATACAATGTATAACATTGCTTAACTTAAGGACATCAGCATATCTGTGTCTATAATGATAAAAAGGCCAATCAAAAAGTTTTGGAGGCCCGAACTAATTTTAAGCATATATGTTCATATCGTACATATTGTCTTTTCTATAGCTAACTACAGAAAGGCATTTACATATTTTAACAATATCGCCAAGATGCATACTGCCCCTAATGGTCATCCGTGCATTTGTCTGCTAAAGACATGTCATTTCAGTTTAAACGCATGGTTACTATAGTAACGCTTGGGTGGAAAAAATGGGCTTTTAAAAAAATGTTCTTTTAGATAAATAAACCTGTTCATCAGACTGTTGTATTAACTGTAAATGATGCCTAAAGTGCTTGGAATTGTTTCTGGAGCACTATCACTCTTTGACGCCTTGAAATATCTTAAAATAGGAAAGTGCCAACAAATTACTTTTCTATGCAAGTTTCATAGAGTGTAATCAACCACAGTCAGCTGGAGGAAAGCACTTTAAGTTTTAGGATGCAATTCATTTACAGTACAACCTCTCTTGAACAACACCCACTGGGAGGGACTAAGTAGAGTTGCTGTTCTGAGGGTGTTGCTCATCAGAGGTTAAATTGAACTGAAATTACGCCATTGGAATATATCAAAAGCTGTTGTTGTGCAGAGAATTTGTTCTGTAGAAGGCTGCTCTGTAGAGGTTATACTGTATTGAAAAACGATAAAAAGTGAAACACGTTGTAATCTGTACGTATAATGGTTTTCTGTTAGGTTTAACATCGTAGCAACACATTGTATATGTCATATAACGGCGTCCGGCGCACCTAACCTAGCTTTGGACCATACCTCCTCAGTTTCAAAGGTAAACTGTTTTTGCTTGTGAAATTGCAGTGTGTAACTTTGGAACCACACCCGACTTCTGCGCTGCTGCTGGAACTGGAAATGAATTGGACCTTGTCAATGTTATTGCTGTAAACCCATTGGTAAGGCATTTATGTCGCATTTTCAAAAAAAATCTAATGAAAAAAAATCATCGCAAGTCAAAAACAAGAAATATTAATTATACAGTCATTCTTTGGCCTATCAATTCTAAATACATGTTATTTACGGTATGTATAATTATGTGGAATATTGTGTACCTTTTGAAAATCATAATCATACTTATTTAAATCCTTGACTTTGAACTGCAAATTTATGAAATAAACAATATTTTTTTTCGTACATATTTTTGTGAAAAGGTACACTGTGATTTGTATCCCTCATGGGCCCAAACTCCTAACAGCAGTTATTTCTTTATATTATAACAATAAGTAGCAATTTGTAACCTAACTGCTTTGAAGGGTTTGCACTGGCTTTGGGATATGCATTTTTTCCTAATTATGCATATGATTGTGAAGCGCTTTTGAACATATATTCAATATGAAAAAAACGCTATACAAATGCGGTATATAATAATATATAATAATTTCGAGGTAATGAGTGACTTTTGTACAATTTTTCTTATATTCACCGATATATTTATGATGTTGTGCGCCATTTAAATCATTACTATATCTGTAGTTGCGTATATTCTGGGTCTCATGCTCGATTAATCAATGATGTATCCTTTTGGCCTGGATTCAGTTGATTTTTAACGAAACTGATAAACATTGTACGATAGTGTTCTAGTATGTTGATAACTTTACGAAGAAATTGAGTTTCTATAAAAAACAATCAATGGAATAAATACCTACTTGAGATTCATTGAAGGGTATAAGACGTACACTACAGAATTTATGTTAGAACACAACTTCCCTTTTTGTGATGCCCGAGGTATATTTGCTTACAAATTGCTGAGTTTTAAATGGTGTTATTATTACACTTAAAAAGCCAACGAATTAAGGATTCTTGGTTTTTTTCCCAAGCGGACCGCTATTCCTTCATGGAGCAAGGTCATGAAATAGTTTCTACAATCTTACTTTAGCTACCTCTATGAATTACAATAGTTGTCACCTTTGGGTTTGAATATTTTCTAATTACAAGCTTTAAAGCTTTGATCCAGAGATCTTGACCTATATTTTAATACAGGGACCCCAAGTGGAATAACTGACTGCCTCAATATGACCGAAAAAGTGTTGCAATGCTGTGTATATCACAAAGCATTACTGGATAAATTAAAAATTTACAATTATCTTAATTTCAGAACAGCAATCTGGCAGCCTGCCAAGAGTTCTGTAGAGTCACAGAAGGCTGTCAAGCTATAATTGTGGAAGCTGATGATATTGTTCAATGTGCTCTAGTCAATACAGCAATCGCCACATCCCTTATGACTTCCTTCACACCATATGCGCCAGGTGCAGCGTGTGATATACAATTCTATGTTGCTAATTGTAACTAGAAAAAATCTTCTCAACGCAGAACAGAAAGTTAATAAGGCCAAAAGATCTTGTGTTTTTGGCAACAGTCTAAAAAGTAAGGTTGGGTAGGCGGCAAGTTTTTTTTATCTGAGACATTTCTGATTTTCACTAATATTTTTCTTTTCTTGTCAATTTTCCTGAAGGTAAAATTCAATTTTGACAACAAAAACTGTATAGTTGGCAAGGTTTGCATTGTACAGTCCGGTTTCCCCAAACACAGGAACTTATAGGCCTCATCTGACTTGAAGCTCTCCTAGGCTCAATCAATAAAAACACACAAAAATATAATTAACAGTTGTTCTTTTAATGTCTTATTTTATAATATCTCCTGTATAAAATAGTTGCACTGTTTATATCAATATTATGCAATACGGTATACTATATATACTTAACGAAACTTCTAAGTACACCGATTTCAATGTTGTCAGAAATTTTCATTTTTCAACATTTAAGTCCGATTGTTAATGGAAATGTGTACAGGACTATATTGTCGTCTGCTTGCATGATTTTCATGCTTCTTAATTGATGCAAAATTGGTTTCGTCGTGCATGTGCAGAAATAGCGGAAATGTGCACATGCTTATTGTACAAAAATTGTACGTTGTCAGTTTTAGTGAAAATCATTAGTGTGTTGATATGCACAACGAAAAATCAAGAAATTGCTCTAATGTCGCTTCAAGAACGAGAAATTGCCATAGGTCTTTTACCAGAGGGTGTGTCACCTACAGAATAAAACTTCTAATAGCTAATTTTCTGTTCAATCAAACCAATCAGAAAATCTTCCTATATCAACGCATGCGTGTCAAAAATGGTTTTGCATTGACAAAGTAGCATGAAAACCATGAAAGCAAAGGTCCGTATGGTCCAAAACATTTCCATCGATCAGACTTTAATGTTGAAAAATAAGACTTCCTGCAATACTGAAATCGGAGTACTTAGAAGTTTCGTTAAGTATTCAAGTACTACATACTATTGTGTGATTCACAGGTAACTTTATAAAAATGAATTATCCAACTTCTTTGAGTAAACAAGTAAATCTGTGAGCTAATGCTCACTAGTGATACCCCCGCCAAAATCTAAAAATATGTGACAAACAGGAAGTAGATGAGCAAGGAGCATGAAATCGCTTTACACCACATGGGACTATGGGATGAAGCAATATGCAAAGTTTTAGGCTGCTGCATGATATAGTTGCTGAGAAAACTGCGACGGAAATTTTGTAACGGACGGACGGATGGACGGACGGACGCACGCACAGACGGACAAGGGTAAAACAGTATACCCCCCTCTTCTTGGAAGCGGGGGTATAATGAATTATCCAACTTCTTTGAGTAAATAACATGTACTTCTACAGTATAAGCATGGCGATGAACCTTGTGTTGTGAGATCAGTGTTAAAACAAACTCATTTTACACTTGTTCTGGTCTTCAGGCTGGATATGTGAAGAAGGCAATGATTGCATAATAATAGAATCAACAACATGCAACTAGTGTGATTACATGCATGTATGTTTGGTTTTGCATGCAACATACATGTAATTGAATCATGGGTAGTTTAAAGGTTTTTTTTACCAAGACAGTTTGTTATCGAATGTTCTTGAACCTGTTGGGAGCAATTGAAGGTTGGTTCATTCAATAACCTTGTTAAAACTTCCGGTGGTGATTTCTTTGTGCATTGTCTGTTCCAAGGCTGAAAACTGTTAGGTTTTTGTTTTCATTATTAGTTCATGGCGTCCCTTTTATAACAAAAGTTTACACATCTGAAACAATCTCCCTCTTTGCCTTTTTGTTGTACAGTAGGTCTGTATTTCCTTACACTTGCAGTACTAGATATGTTAGCTTACACCAGTTTATAACACAATATTTAAGTAGCAAAAACACTGATGTTCGTCAACATATCTCCAGATAATGTATTTAGTCTAGCAGCCAGTTGTCTACAATGATTAGCAACGTAGTGCGAGTTAGTTAATCCTACATGCATCATAAATAACTCCTTGCCATGTATTGTGTTCCTGACAGCACTTGGAAAACATTTGTGAGTCACATATCTGGAAAACAAACAATAATACAGAGTATTTTAGAACTTAATCAATAGATCTGCAAATTCATGCCTAAGGTACACTAAACCAAAAATAGAGAATATTTTCTTTCATGCTTTACAGTGTTGTGTTATTCGATGAAATTATATGATGAAAAAAAGTTTTATATTTTCATTGCAGTGAAAATATAACCTTATATTTTCATCATTCATGACGTCATATTAGAATATAAATGATGTTAAGTTTGAGAAGAATTTATGTCAAGTTATTATTTGTGTAATATACATCTTATAAAAAACAAAACTATGCATGAAAGAAACATAATATTCTTCAACTTTGGTGGAAGATCTGTTTTATTTCAACTCGTGAACTCAGAAAATAGCATTTTCACTTGTGGCAAGGCCACTTGTGAAAAAATGTTTTCTGAGGTCACTTGGTGAAATAAAAATCGATCTTACACCAAAGTTAACGAATATCCTCTATTTCTTTTTTTTTCAATATAAAAGGAATGAGCTCTGACTTTTACTCCTGAAAATCAGAAGCTCTCAGTACCATTTAGTGACCCCAGGTTTACAGTTGATATTCATGCTCATTTATTCTGCACCCCAGTATCCTGACATAAAACAACATACGCCTCGAGATGCCATTCAAAGTCATCAACTCTGATCTCCTGAATTTTTACTCTTCAGAATACAATCTTTAAGATTGTCTAAGAAGTCAAACAACTTGTTGCAACCATTCTATTACATAAGATGATTAAGATATCTCTACAGGCACATACAACTCTTCAAGCATATCAGCACTTTGAATCCATGCAAAAAATAGTTCAGTTTTCAGACGCCTGTAAGGAGTTTAGAAACTACTGCCCCTATCATAGCAAAGGATCTGTTTGGATTGCTATTTATATATAGCTGGAAGTATTTGTGTATTCAGTAATAAGGTAGATAAACAGTGCCATCTATAATTATGTTCACACTTTTGTAAATGTGTTATTTAATTTTAGTTTTTTACCAATACTTGAGAAATAAAAAAACATATTTTCATATGATATACATGTACATGATTACATGTAACAACAGAAATAACAGTATTAAGTATCATTACTCTTCTTTTAAATGTTACAATATTTTATGATTATTCTAAGAGTAATTACATTTTACAAGAACCACATTAAAGCTGGATTTTCATCAAGATCTGAACATAAATGACATTGATTGATATCCAACCCATTAAAAACTTTAACACAAAAATTACAAAGGGAAATAATCCATAATAAAGTCAGGTAGAATTGTGGTTACTTTCTAATTCTGTTCATCACATGGTATGTTATCATTGTGTTAAGTTTCATAAAGATCTGACAATAAATGGCAGAAATATATGGTAAAGAAAAAACTTCAATGCAATTGTTAATGACTCCAGACACCCACCCACCCGCCTGGGTTCCAGAAATCTATAAGTCAAATTTTTCGTTGAAAAATCTGGCTAAAAATGAAGTTTACTTGTTTTAATGAAAACCCAGCTTTACTACAAGTGTGAACGTAATTTTTGATGGCACTGTATAATTTTGAGCTGATAGCCCGAAACAAATGAAAAACAATAAAAACAGTGGTTAACGTACTTGAAAAAGTTTCCAGTAAGCAAACCTGGAGGTGGAGCGGTACAATCAGCTCTATATGGCTTCTGTATGACTTCAGGTACACCCTGTAGAAAAAATGAACATGTTTGTAATGTCAGCCATTAACCCTGCTGATTTAAATATAGATATAAAAAGTAATTAAAAAAATGAAATTTATGTGACATAATGTATCAGTTACTGTATTCATTACAGGGTTTTCCCTTGAACATTTTTTTAGGGGGTCACAATGTCCCCCTAGGTTCATAATTTGGGGGTCATTGGTAAATTTTGCAGGTCATATACCAAAATCTGTAATCACTTAACCTTACTAATAATATTGCCATTTTAAATGGGTTGCCTTGAAGTTTTGACACATGGGTGGGGTGTTTTATTTTACCATCTTCAACATAAGGCCAAGCGTTTTTACTTTGCCAGCTTATGCAAAAAAGTTTTTTTGTATTTATTAATATGAATCATAGTAAAGTTAAACAGGGTATAAAATGCTAGTTGAACAAGTAAATCTGTGAGCTAATGCTCACTAGTGATACCCCCGCAAAAATCTAAAAATATGAGACAAACAGGAAGTAGATGAGCAAGGAGCATGAAATCGCTTTACACCACATGGGACTATGGGATGAAGCAATATGCCAAGTATTAGGCTGCTGCATGTTATAGTTGCTGAGAAAACTGCGACGGAAATTTTGTAACGGACGGACGGAGGGACGCACGGACGGACAAGGGTAAAACAGTATACCCCCCTCTTCTTCGAAGCGGGGGTATAATTATCATAATTTAATTATGTGATTCTGGATATTCTGGGATTAATAAAAACACTTGACTTCTTCCCCACTTTAACAAAGACGAAATTTTTCGGAAAAAACCCTTTTAAAACGAACAATAGTGTTACCGTTTATCTCTATAAAAGCCTATTATGCATGATTTAATATTGTTTTATATGTAACGAAATCGCTTAAACCAATACGAAGTATTGTCATATATTTTCGCGACCCGTGCTAAATTGCAATTTCATATGAAACTTCCTTTGTGATTGAAAGGCTAATTGTATTTTTTCCATCATGATTTAACAAACGATGCTACAAGTAACGACATTTAATGTAGTTTTAACTTATTTCCGCGAACGCGCTGTCAAAATAAATCCTCGATATCGCCGAACGTCTTAAAATAAATTGACATGTTCTTTCTGCGTCGCACTAATAACAATATACTCTCTGACATGTATAGGTACCAGACTTCTGGTATATACATATGCGAACGTAATCAAGCGTGTAAAACATAACTTGGCGACTCCTTTAACGATTTTATGACATCCTTGCATACTTTTGTCGGCGAGTTAATCTCCCAGCGTGTGACCGACAGTTAAGATTAATTAACATGTAATTGGCATGTAGTCGCCGGAGGCGGTCTCATTGTCACAACTCTTATCTGGATTAACAATCGACTGTCAATTAGGTTATTTTATTTTAGTCTAATATGAAAATATTTTAACCTTTTTTTGCCAAATAATTAGGGCGAAGTTTTTTTCGTTTTGATGCTAAAATAGGACGAAGTTCAGACGCGGAAGGCGACTTCTTCACCCGAGTTGCCCCCTAGCGAGACCCCTGATTTCTATATTAAGTCTTTAAACACCCCATTTAGGAAGAATTAATTTTGTGCATCCAGTGTGTCGCAATATCATTTCATTTTACGGGTCATTTGCCGAAAATATGCGTCAAAACGCACAAATTTGTGCGTCAGGGAAAACCCTGTTCATTATCATCATCATCATCCAGTTCAGTTTAAACAGGACTTTAATTATTTCTTTGGCAAGTGTGAGACCTGTCTGTCTCATCTAAAGCAGTCTTCCTTTCCATGATTGAACTTGGTTAAAAAACTACCATTCATTTTTTTAATATACCATACATGGCATGCATGTATATATAGTGTTTTTGATTCAGATCCATGCTAGCTGCCAGTGGACTGGTGCATAAGTTTTATAATCTAAGATCTCCAGAGTCTGAAAACATATCAGGAACAGAAATGGTAAAAAACACACACCATCTGCACAGTGAAAAATCACATATTAAAACATTGTAAGATCTTCTACTTACTGAGGTATTCTCAAACCAGAAGAAATAGGAGTAGAAATAATCTCCATCTCTAGCTAACACAGTCATGTGACCCTCATGTAGTTTCTGATGCATCCAACTCATTACAGTCCATATCTGTAGAAAAAGACAAGCATGTCACATGACATGTATTAAGAGAGTAAAATCTAAGTATGATATATGGTCTTAGATAAAAAGAGAATATAACAAATTCACTTATTGTGAATAACATACGCCAATTTTAACTGATTACATGAATCGGTTGACTACGAAAAGTTGTTTAATTAACATTAAACATTAAGGAGAAAATATTGGGACCTCAGATCTATGTAAAAATTTCCCCGAAATGTCCAAAAATCATGTGTTGAAAAATCCTTAACTGTCTTTGGTAAAAACCAGTTTTCAATATGGTTCACACTGGTAATATAATATATACTTACTCAATATGTTATGGTATTTACCTATCACATCATGGGAAAAAGGATAATATAATAACAATAATATAATATAATAATCATAAAGACTTTATTTAATGAGGCTACACATTTGGATAAATCCAATCTTCCATGTGGACCTCTTATAAAACATCTACAAGTTATTTACAATATTTACATAGTGAAAAACATATAATAAATTAACAAATTAAAAGATAAGTAAAGTAGAACAAGCCTGAAATAAAAGAAAGAATATTAACAGTGGACAAAGACCATTTTTCATTTAGTGATATTTCCATTTAAGGTATTGATTTTTGAATGATGTTAAACTTTTCACGAGTCGAATATTAAGAGGAATTTCGTTCCATATGACTGATCCTGAATATATTAAGGATTTTCTGAAGAATTCATTTTTAGGTTTTGGGATTTGCAATTGTTTATTAGAATTTGACCTTAATTTAGAATTGTTGCAAAAAACAAATTTACTATTTAAGTAACCAGGAGCATTGTTGTTTAGGGATTTGTAGACAAGAATTGCTTTTTTGTAGTCAACACGGTCTGCAAATTTCATCCAATTTAGTCGTTTAAAAAATTCCTCAGATGGTGCATCGAATGGCTGGTCTAGGATTATACGAGCAGCTCTTTTTTGAAATTTTAGAATTGCATTGGATAAGTCCATATTGCATGATCCCCATATAGTACAGCAGTAATCAATATGAGGAAGAATGTAAGCATTGAAATAGAGTTTTCTGGTATGTAAATTAAGAAATTGTTTGATTCTAAGAAGTAGGTATAATAATCTATTACATTGTTTTAGTGTAGCTTCTACTTGGAGCTTCCAGTTCAGATTTTTGTCAATATGTGCTCCTAATAGTTTTTGCCCCGAAACTTGCATGTAGATGTAGATTTATATACACTTCTAGAATACTGTAGTATTAGCACCTACCTTATCTTTTAATAGTTGTGTGGCATCATGACTAACTGGGTCTTCTGTATTATTTGTGGTTGTTATATTTAATGATGGAGCCAATAACTGATTGGTTCTTCTATTAACATATATAAAATGTACTAAACCAGGAAACTCTGTTATATAGCTAATATATGTTAAGTTTTAGTTATTCTAGATGAATTCATACACAATTTGTAATACAAATCAGGGGTTGAGTGGAAAACAGTCTCAACTCAATATAAGAAAAGTGTGAGTTACTATTGTTTTGTGCCAAACCCGTTAAATATATTGAAGAAGGTTATTGGAAAGATCACACACCATTTGTACATGCTTGTCTTCAAGCTAGCTTTAATGGCAACATGGTAGTGTCTGCTTGGATGGTTGTTGGTCTGATCCCAGCTTAAACCATGAATTGATACTAGATTTTAAATGACACTCAATGTAGATAATCCTCTAGGAAAGGTGTTGTTGCAATGTACATGGCTTTCAGAAAAAAATATTGGAAGCAACTTCCATATGCAAGTGTTTCCAAAGGTTTTTCCTCACTGACAAAATAGTATTTATTTTAACAATGAAAAAGGTATATAAAAGGTTATTGGAAAGATCACACAACGCTTCACTCTTTATGTTTAACTAAAACAGATTTAGGCCTGAATATTTACTTGAACCTGTAAGGGCAAGTGTGAAGTTGTGCTCCCTAGAACCTACTATAGACCCTAAGTATTTTGCTACTATCCATTCCAAGGCAGAAACCCCTTAGGTTCTTTGGCTATTTGTATGTGGCATCTTTTTTATAACATTTTTTTTTCTGGTTTTAGGTAACACAATGTAATTAAATAATTTTACTTATTCTAGTAATGAGCATTACATCATGTTCACATTTCTTTTGGAAAGGATACGAAGTCATAGTTATATTCCTTTGAGCTTTGACAATCAAGAACTCCTTCCAATCGACTAATTCTTCAACAAAAGAAGTTTTGATTGTATCAAGTGCAGCCATCACTTCCTGTGTAGGTGGTCTAGGTGACAGGTACAACAGTAAGAACACTTCTGTTAGTTTAGTCAATAAATACTTCAATGATCTTTCTAAACTGAAATATAATACATGTCCAAGAATATAATTTAAACATAAGTTTAACAGTACAACCTGGGTCAGTGGAGTAGTTGATAGCACACAGAGATTTTGAATATAGTTTTTCAAAGGGTGTACAGGTTCAAATCCCTCCTGGGAGGTTATACCATTACATGAAAATTTGACAATAATGTCAATTTTCCTCCATTTATAAGATACATGTATATGGAAACGTTTCTAGCCTTGTGGAAGGGTACTATGTGAGTACTGGTTATAGACAAGGCTGCAGGCAAAATAGGTTATGTGTACTGTCCTTTGTCAAATAACCTATACTGTGTCTGCACAGCATTTAACACTGTATAAAAAAGCTTAACATTATAAAATGTACACTGCTCTCTATGAGTTTTTGGACAAATGAAAATTTTGAGAAAACTGACTATGCTTGAAGATGAATATCAACACCTGATCAATATTAGTAGCACACAGTCATGCTTTAGGAAATGAAACAATGTAATTTGAGAACACAATTACCTTTGAATTACAGCATAACTCATGTAGCAGATGTTTGAAAAACAATCCCACATTATTTGAATCATTTATGTTCGTTCGTAATTTGCATTCAATTGAATGTCATCAAATCATTTTTTGCTATATTTGAAGGTGATTAATGTACAATGTAATAAAGTTTGAATCATAAATAGATTAACTAATTAATGTTGATTTAAGAATTTGTTCTGATGATTCCTTGCTTTTTCCCCAGGTACATAAATGAGTATTGGCTTATTATACAGAACTATTTTCCAAAAACTTTCTACCAACCTTGGAGGTAACTCAGTGTTTACATTTTGTTCTAAGTAGGTCAAGAGTGATCCTTTAACGTCATCTGTCTCCCATTTCTTCTTTATATTTGCACACACAGTCTCTAAATGACCCTGTAATATACATACAATACATGCATATTGTTAATAACTATTGTTCAATTTAATTCAACTCTACTTGGCACACACATTAACCCTGCTAATTTATATACAAAACATTTGTTTGTTAATACCCATACACTGATACAATTAACCTTTTTAAAATTAAAACCTTTTTAAAATTAATAGTATAGAAAGGTATATTACAGTAATTATGGTATTCTAGAACTCAGAAAATTGTGGGAAGGCAGAAAAAGGGACAGGGAACATCAAAGGCTTGATGTCTCAAAGTAAGTTTTTTTGCATAGGGAGGATCATAAAAGGGTAGGGTAGAGAAAAGGGACATATTGCAGCGACCTGTTCACATAGACCCGAGGCAAGCAAAACATCTAAAAGCAGAAGGACATTCATTAGTTTAATAAAATAAAAGTCAATTCAAACTTACTCTAGCTTTTCTAAGGGACACCAAAAGTTTGGACAAATGAGCATTGACAGTTTCATACATAAACTGTCCTTGTGATGCACTGATTGTTCCTCGATGTTCTTTTAATAATTCTTTAATCAATTGAAACAATTGTACAAGTTTGTTAGCCTGAGAAGTCCTCGGTGACTGTAAAACAAAAATGACTAAATACAGAGCAATCTGAGAAATCTATGAACCATTTGCATTATACAACAAGTTAAAGAGTTTTAAGTGCAGTTAAGGCCACAACAAGTTGATCATATGTTCTACGGATTTTTCTATAAAAAAAATGGGGCAAGCGAGCGAAGAAAAAAAGTCTTTATTCACTTGCTTTATATAGTGGTTTGACCAAATTTCCATGAGCGAGCGAGGAAATAAAAATATTTTTTTTGTAAAAACGGTCAAAATTAAGGTGCGAGTGAATCCACAGAACATATGATCAATTTGTTGTGGCCTAATAGTTCGCTTTTATATACATATTCCGACTACAATTTGTACCATGACCCTCGACTATTGAAATCTCCTTCAGGTAGGTGATCCCTCCCAGTACCCATTTACATCTGGGTGGAGTTGAACAATTGTAGGTAAATTTCGTGCTTAAGGAAATTTCAAGTGCTTCTAGAGGGGTTCAAACCAGGGACCTCTCAATCTTTAGAGCTTAAAACTAACTTGTATTGATAAAACAAAATTTTAGAACAAGATCAATAAAGCAAATGAATTTCATACTGTTTTATTTATCACTAGTTTGTCTTTGTAGTAACTAAAGTCTTAAACTTTTATAAATTTTATAAACAAGTTTAAAGGCTGATACCAAATAGAAAATCACGGGTTCCAAATCGAAATAGCACTCTTGCAATCAATTTTCTATACATCAAATCGAATCATTGCAGCCCTAGTTGCATAGTGTTGAACCCAACCCCCAAAAAAGGATTTATAAAATAAATACTAAAATAGTTGATAATTGAGTTTGAGTATAAATACTAAAATAACTTACCTCACAAAGTACAACAAGTATAATTCCAGGGAATATTTTCTGACAATGTATTTGATATGGTGTATATTTACAAAGTGATGTAGATAAGAATACTGTCTGTTTTATATAGTCTACATCCTCTGGTATTATATTGAAACAAGAATCATCTTCCTCACCGGGATCATGTAAACGTTGACTTGAACCATGTGTCTGACTACATAAATTACCTTCTGTAAAAGTAAAAAAAGTTTATATGTATTTGAAGAGGAACAACTGTAGGTAAATTTCTTGCTCAAGGAAATTAGCAATTCTTTAAATTTCTGGCTCAAGGAAATCAGCAATTCCTTAAATTTCTTGCTCAAGGAAATTAGCAATTCCTTAAATTTTTTGCTCATGGAAATTAGCAATTCCATAAATTTCTGGCTCAAAGAAATTAGCAATTCCTTAAATTTTTTGCTCAAGGAAATTAGCAATTCCATAAATTTCTGGCTCAAGGAAATTAGCAATTCCTTAAATTTCTTGCTCAAGGAAATTAGCAATTCCATAAATTTCTGGCTCAAAGAAATTAGCAATTCCTTAAATTTTTTGCTCAAGGAAATGAGCAATTCCTTAAATTTTTTGCTCAAGGAAATTAGCAATTCCATAAATTTCTGGCTCAAGGAAATTAGCAATTCCATAAATTTCTGGCACTAGGAAATTAGCAATTGTTTTAGTGGGATTTTAACCCAGGACCTCTTGATCCCTATGCTAGTGTCCTACCATTGGACCAGTGTTCCTACACATAATACAAATACAGTCCATTCCTTTAACAATTTTTTATATAATTTAAATTAATGTTTCTCAATTCAAATGTGAAATAAGTTCCAACATCTTATGCTTCAGTCCCATAAAATCGTGGCTTGTTGTGGACCCGTATGTGCAGACAGCCGCAGGCTGTGGGAAGCCTTGCGTATTAAGGTGACGGTACGCACATAGCACAAAACAATACAGCCGTACTGAGCTGTAGCTAGAAGATATGCAAGTCAAATCCATACTCCGCCAAGATTTTGTTCACTATTTGACTTTAAAACTGATATGTGTATCCTGGGCTCATCTCACGGGCCCTGGTTAAAACGTACTAGTCCGTACGGGTATGCAAGAGTTCGTACGGGTCCTTGCGGAGCTTGATCGCATGGCGTCCGTATGGTGCCCTCACGACTAATTTTATGTTTATGGGACTGTAGCATTAGATTAATCCCTCTCAAGTCACTTATCAAATCCCCAATACTGAGCAACTAAAATAGAATAAAGTTTCTTGCTCAAGGAAAAGGGTTTTGGATGATGTGAATTGAACCAAGGCTGAGCTGGCTATGCAATGATGTCCAGTCCATTGTAACTACTCCACTATACCCACTCAGGGATGTGGAACCCCAAGTGGTATGGAAGTATTTACTTGTCTGTAGGCATAAAGGTATGAGTGGGACAAGTCAGGCATAGGAATACCACATCCCTACCACTATATAATATCTATAATAGATCAAAAGAAAAATCCCTTTACCTTTTCTATTTACTTCACCAAAACTTCGACTTCTACCTCGACCGACGGATTCCTTATTTTCTTTATCATCCTTATCATTATCATGTGTTTTAGTTAAAGTTTCAATTTCATCTAATGTGTGACTACGTGGTCTCTGTCCAACCACTCTATCTGTAATGGCTGATATTCTACTTTTCACACTACGGAACATGTCTAACGTCATCTTGAGATCCGGTACTTTAGTTCTAGAATGATCTGTAGGCACACTCTCCGATAAATCTGACAGATTTGTGTCCGAGGGTGTAACATAACTCTCTGATACTTCAGGGTATGCAGGTTTCTCACTACCTGCAATGTATAAAGAATATTCGTCGACTTTGGTGTAACATTGATTTTTTATTTTGTCAAGTCAGGGTAAGCTCAGATAATGTATTTTCAATAGTGACACAGCCAGGAGTAAAAATATTATTTTCCGAACTCAGGAGTTGAAATGTAGGTAATTATTAGAAAATAGATAATATTCTGTTTCTTTCATGTTTTTTCCTGTATTTTTCACAAAAAGGGGACACCATTTCTCTACTAGATGATTTCATTTATATTTTAAGATTATTTTATGCATGTATCTGATAAATATTATACATGTTGATTTATACATAAGGGATCCTGGGGTTGTTACATGTTTTTCCATACACAAACAATACTATACAATATAAGAACAGAATCAATCTGATTAAAACCCGATCTAAAATTTTCCGCTCGCATAATCGCTGATTTAGATCTGACCTTTTCCAAACAAAGGTCACGTTCAGGTGACCTTTTCTCATCATAATATTCATGACAAATTGTTATGATACATAACTTGTTTACATCTTCTACATCACGCAATTTGAAATGAGCGGCCCGATCTGACCTTTTCCAAACAAAGGTCACGTTCAGGTGACCTTTTCTCATCATAATATTCATGACAAATTGTTATGATACATAACTTGTTTACATCACCTACGTCACGCAATTTGAAATGAGCTGCCCAATCGCTGACTGTGAATAATACCGCTGTTAAATTAGCATGCAAAACTTGGTCTAAAAATACGAATTATGAAATCAAAATGTGATTAATAGTGTTTTCGTCAAGATGAAAGCTACGCATTGATTGGTCGACACAAAGTTCATCTCGAAGCGAACTTCCACGGAGAAAATAGAGATCCTGTACGACAACCCTCAACAGGATATCTGTTTACGGAGATTGGAACAGAATATACATGTATGATAATGCAGATTCCAAGGTGTGACCAACATACCTTCCAGGGGTATGGTCAGTAATACTTTTCATAACAAATTTTCAATTGTCAGTCAATAGCAAAGGTAAGTAGAAAGTTCTGGTAAACAGTATTAGGACAGAGGAAATGTCAACAGACCTTTGCAATATTACTGAAATCAAGCATAAGGAACCAAAATATATACTTAATACACAACAATTTTGTACACGTACCTGAGTCAGAGGAACGTCGTTCAGTATTTGTAGAACTAAATAATCTAGGACTACTGTCATCCCATTGTTTGCCTTCAAATGCACTAAAATACTGTAAATGTACAAATCAACAAATATATGTACAGTAACACTCAATGAAAGCTTTCACCGAACATCTGTCATCTCTAAACAACAATCACCTCTCAAGAGTCGTCTCAAAAATCTACCTCTAATAACAGCCGAACAGTCACCTTAAAACAAGACCACCTCTCAACAACAGACAAGTCTCAACAACACTCATTACTGTATCATGGTGCCAAACTGTTGTAAGTTAAAATATGTGGTCTAAAACTAGCTAGCCTCGGTTGATATTATTTTCCAAGGGTTGATAATCTGTACCGTCACCCTCACTGCCATGTGTTATTTGTTTTATTATATCAAACAAAACTATAACATGTAAATATTTATTGAACAACAAATAACAACACAGAAAAGACAACAATCAGAACAATAAAAAACTGAATTCTTTATAAACTAAGGGAAGTAACTTGTAAATCATGGCTACTAATCGTTAATAAGTGGTCTCCCTTAGATAGCGGGTAATATAACAATGTGATCGAACAAAATAACGCCCGCTCAGGTATAGGGCTTTAGCATAGGGAAATTCCAGTAAGGTATAATAAATATTTTTATCACATTAATGACTTCAATATAATATTGTTACATTACCTCCTCATTTTCTGTTTCATCTCCTGTAGTAAAACCTTCTACAGCACTTTCATATCTGTCTCTGTATGGCAGGGGTACCCTTATAGTTGATGGGGATAGAGCTTCATGTCTACTGTAGAGGAATTATGATTAACACAGTACACTTTTTTAAGTTTTGGAATCTTAACATTTACATCTCATAAAAGTTAAAAACGCTTAAGTGCAGTCTAAAATCTGCCTATATATGTTAAGTCATCTTTACAATTTTTGTACAATAAACCCTGAGCATTGAAATCATCTTCAAGCAGGTGACCCTCACAGTACCACAGTATCCATTTACACCTGGTGGTGTTGAAACAACTGTAAGTAAACTTCTTGCTCAAGGAAATAAGCAGTATCCCAGTACGGTTGGAACCTATAAGCTATTGATCCCTAAGCACTCATTCTACCACTAGACAACAGCTCATAAGTAGTCTCACATCAAACAGTATCAATTTATAACTGAAGAATAATATCACACAATTTTAAACTTTCTAATTGTTAATTGGCCTCACGTTGTATTCATCACAGAGTAACAAATTTTTGTAATAATACGAAAGTTGTTCTATAGCACTATAACACTTTACAAGATTTCATGGATGTTAATACCTAATACCCTTACCTCTATTCAATACCTATCCAATGATATAATATGGAGCGAAAAAGGTCAAGCAGATGTCACGGTGGACTGGTAATCATTGAATAGCCAGCTCGCCGTTGGTTTGAATCCAATCCAAAACTTACCATTATGTTTCCTGACCAAGAAATTTATCCTACTTGCTCAGTACTGGGGGACCCAGAAGTGGACTCCAAAGTGATTATTCTAAGTTGAAAGAACTTGTTTCACAATTGAGCTAAAATAATTTACTATAAGGTATACATATAAGCACAAAGCTTCAGCTTAGCTTCGTGTAGGTGTAACCTACAATTTGGTGCCAAGGAATCATACCACTATCACAGGTACCTAGCAATACAAAGCAATCACAGGTTAATTTCTTGCTCGTGAAAATTAATAGAGATCTTATAGGGGTTTTTTACCCAGGACTTTTGGAACCTAAAGCATATGTCCGTCCACTAAAACACCGTTCGAAAATTTTATATTATTAACATGGGTGAAGTGTAGCCCAGTTGGAAGCAGGCTGGAATTTTAAATCTAGGGCGTGTTTGATTCGCGAGATCTGAGTAATCGGAGTACTCCGATCACTGAAAAAATTGAATCAAACGTTTCAGATCACGCGCTCGGAGTACTCTGAATACACCTGCCTTTTAGGAGGAGTAAGCGGAGTATGAAGAGATTCATGTTTTAATGTTTTTTACTATATTTTTACATATTTTGTATCATACTCTTTTGATAAACTACTGTCATCTAACAAAAAGCATCTTGTAACCTTTTCCAACATTCTTGTGTTTTGCTACAAAATTGGGACATTTGATTCATCGGTGCTCGCAGAGTAGACCGGAGTACTCGGAGTAGACTGAATCAAACACGCCCCTAATATCCTGATGGGGTTCATGTTCAAATCCCAGCTGAAGCAGTTATACTAAGAAACTTCGACAATAATGTCATTTTTCCTCCATTAATAAAGTATATGGAGAAGTTACTAGCCTTTAGAAAGGGTAGGTGAGAGTACTGGTAAAAAACGAATGTCTAGGTTAGCAGACTGCGGTAAAATAACCTATATTGTGTTGATACAGCTTCAATCTGATTAAAACCCGATCTAAAATTTTACACTCGCATACTGGCTAATTTAGATCTGGCCTTTTCCAAAGGGAGGTCACGTTCAGGTGACCTTTTCTCATCATAATATTCATGACGAAATTGTTATGATACGTAACTTGTTTACATCGTCTACGTCACGCAATTTGAAATGAGCCGCCCAATCGCAGACTGTGAATAATGCCGCTGTTAAATTAGCATGCAAAACTTGGTCTAAAAATAGAAATTACGAAATCAAAATGTGTTTAATAGTGTTTTCATCTAGATGAAAGCTACACATTGATTGGTTGACACAAAGTTCATCTCGACGTGACCTTCCACGGAAAGTAGAGAGCCTGTACGACAACGCTCTACAGGATACCTGTTTACGGAGAGTGACACAGCTTCAACCCCAGTATAAAGAACTCTCAACATACCTGGTTATAGTTGATGAATTATAAGTCTGTGCAAATAAATCTTCTATTTTGTCATGAGTAGGAAATAAACTTCTAATAAGTAATGATATACACAATATATCAGATGATACTAGTTCAGGTGCATTGCGACTGAAATAGACATAAGGCCACAACAAATTGATCATATGTTCTATGGATTCCCTCGCACCTTAATTTTGACCGTTTTTACAAAAAAAAATTTTATTTCCTCACTCGCTCACAAAAATTTGTTCAAACCACTATATAAAGCAAGTGAATTATAAAGACTTTTTCATTTTTTTTCATCGCTCGGTCGCCCCATTTTCCCCAGAAAAATCCGTAGAACATATGATCAACTTGTTGTGGCCTAACTATACCAATACAAGTACTAAAATACATGTAATCAATCAGTAACCACTTTTGTCAAGGCTCAAATTCAAGTTCTCATACTTGAAAAAAGGTAGCAGATTTTTAACATTTCGAGTAATTTCTATTTTAAGTAGCAAATTTAAGCAAATCAAAATCGCTGCAAAAATATAAATGTCTTGCTCAAGTCCGTCTCGAAAAAGCAAATTGAATCTATCATAGGGTATTATTCAACTTTTTTTCCACTTACCTATACATGTATTAGTACAAATTGTAATCAAGAAATTATACATCTAGCTGACAAAACAAGCTAAATTTTGACCCATTTAAAACGTTCATTATAATGATGTGTCTAATCTGTGCCTGAAGCATGCCTAAATAGTTAGTGTCTTTTACATTTGGGAGAAAATTACAAGTGAATGTTTCACTTTAGCAACAAATACATGTAGCACTTTTATTCATTACTGTATTAATTAACCAGATATACATATCAAGTTAACACTATTGTACTTCCTATAAAAAAAATGTGACATACTTAGAATATAAAGCCAATAGTTTACTATGAACAAGAAGCAATGCATGTTGGGTATTTCTTTCTCCAGCTTCTCTCAATTTGTTGATGGCTGTTTGTAACTTGTCCACACACTTCTCACTAATGTTCATTGACTGATTCATATGTAACTTCTCTACAGCCTAAAATAAATTAAAGATGAAATTCATCGAAAAACACAAAAATTGATTCCATATAAAAATCTTCTATTTTCATTGTAGATTTTTTTCATACTAGTCTATTTTAGCTGGATTGTAAAACAAGTGTTTACTACTTAGGTTTATCACTTTTGAGTTCCCTTCTTGGCCCCCAGTTCTGAGCTAGTAGGATATAAATTCTTGCTCCAGTAAACAACGGGGTAGGTTTTTGATAGAATTTGAACCAACATGGAGCTGGCTATCCAGCAATCACCAGTCCAAGGTCATAAATGGCTTGTTTGAAAAACAATCCCCCAGGAAATAATTTGACCTAGTTGCATATATGTCAGTCAATTAGCAATGAAATAAGAGCCACATGAAATAGCCCATTTGTGTTTAAGTGAAAAAAAGACAAACTTTTGCCCTAGCCCTGACAAGGAAAATTGAGATCCTGACTTGCTGACAAAATAATGTCTCAGTAAAATTTTCATTACCTCAACAAGAAAAGCTTGTTCATTTGAAGCTAGGTAAGTCCATGTTGATATTAACAGTCTCAAAAAATTCCATCTTTCTGGTTTTTTTACAAACTTTGGTCTACCTATCCTGAAAGAAGATACATATTTTCCTATTACGACTACACATAAAAATGTTAATAATACATAATTCAGAGCTTGACATTAATTTTTTAAGTAGGTTGACAAGTTGGACAGCCTGCTACGAGTTCCACTTGCCCAAACCAAATATTGACTAGCAGTAACAAGTTGCTAGAATCCAAATATAGGTCATCAGGGTCAATAATGCTACCTTTATTGTCTAGCTCATGAAATAAATTTTTTGCATAGATTTATGGTGCCTTACAAATAGTTTTTCTATCACATAGTGGCGGACAGTCAACCTACGCTGTTCCTAAGAAAATTGATATCACTAGTCTCATGCTTTAAACCAGTATTAAGCACATATCTCTGTCATTTGCTAGAATTTTGCATACTGTACACAGCAGTAAGAGACAGAAGGGTTTTGAAGTGTTCCATGATCTAACTCCAGGATAATCTTAAATTAGTTGATTTTCTGAAGCATTATAGAGAAATGTCAGAGGAATAAATCACATCTATACCAGCGTCATCAAACAAAAGAAAAAATATTTCGTTTGAAAATATATTGAAAATAAAAAAAGGGATTTCCTCTAATATAATTTTTTCACTTTTCCCCTCTAAGGGTGTCCTGTCACCTTATCCCTTACATAGAAATAAACTTCGAAGTAAATTACATGAATAACTTTAAAAAATAAGAAGTTATAAGCAAACATATCAGGATCAGCAACAGAAAAAAATGAAGACCTACCACTCAACGATAAAGCAAAGGGGGCATGTTTTTTAGACTTTTTAACTTATAAAATAAAAGGGAAGCCTCAAACAAGTATCAAAACAAGAAATCATACTCTTCACTAACTGGTCCAGTAATAAAACCTATCACTGATATAAACACTAATGTTTTCCTCTTTAAAAAATCTTCACTTTCGGTACCATCTCCATTTATTGCAATAATAAGAAAATCTTCATACTGTAAATAAAGAATCATAAAAATATAACAAGTATAATAATTTAAGAATACACATAGTACAAAACTACAAATGAGTAGCAGGTCTCAACATTACTTTTATAAACTAGTGAGCCCAAATAAACAACAAGCTATATTTTTTGCTTTCCCCAACCAAATGTTTAACAGCAATAACAAGTCGCCCGAACCAAAACATAGGTTGTCATGGCAATAGGATGACCCTTATTGTTGAGCCCCGAGTAGAAGAGATCTCTTGGTTCTGTTAGCATTGTTTAATTGTATAATTAATTCTGTAACACATAACCACCTCACATGAGGTCTAATTGTTTGACAATTACTATGCTGAAGAACAAATTTAATTTGATACACTATGAACTGGTAATAATTGGATTGCCAGCTCCAGTTTGGTTCGAAATTATCCAAAATCTACCTCAATGTTCCTCCCTTGAGCAGAAAACTTTATCTTTCTAGCTTAACACTGAAGGACCAGGAAGCAGACTCAAGAGTGATTAGTAAAGTACAAGTAGTAAGAACTTGTTTCACATATACTAAATTATCATAAATCTTCAGCAGCATATGCTCACACTCTGAACCTCTTGATTTACAATCCTGAGGCCATACACAGTGCTAACTTATGTCTAAAAGAAATAAATCACTTACTTGTCTGAATACAAAGAGAAAATTTTCTGTAGTTATAGATGAACATGGATTATTGGCATGATCTATCATAAACCATTGTGACATAAATAATGGTGAAAATTGTTGCATTACAATATTAGGATCAATCGTAGTCATATCTTCAACATCTTTCTGTTAAATACATCATGAAACAAGACTTAGTAAAGAATGATATTTCAAGTAAACAGATTTTAATACAATGTTATATTCGTGCAAAATAAAATGAAATGATAAAGTTATTCTGAAAGTAGTCTAGATAAAGGAACTGGGTACTAATGTGTAACATTGACCAACATTAATTCATTCTCGTACCCAAAGAGTATCACTTGAGGCTAGATCAAGAATTATAACCACTGGGTACGAGAATGACATTTATTTAGCCACTAACTTATTTAATACATGTACAGGCAGTGACCACTGGCACTGCTAACTAGAAATACATTACATGTATAAATGAAATACAATCCATGGATTGATACACCTATGGCTGTTTCAATCATTCTACACACTTCATAAACAAATTATTTCAATAAATGCTTAACATTTTCATCAATTATCAATTCATCAAGTCGGTTGTTACACAGATACACCACATGTCATACTGGTACCATAATACATTAAAAATACCACAGGCAAATTCTACCCACTATGGGATCAGATCTTTCCCCTACCAGGCAGCAAAACTGTGGAATAAACTTCCACAACATTTTAGAAATACTAGTAACATAAATCATTTCCAAAGTTTAATAAATGCCTGGTCTGGAGAGGTCTGCACCTGTATTGCCTGTAAAGCATAGTCTAGTCCGTTGTATGCTATGCATGTTTTTTGTTTGGCTTTACATGTTTGTTTCTCATCATAGCATTTGCTTATAGTTACATTTGTTTATGTTTTCTGGTCTATTATGCTCTGCTGTACTATTACATTATGTGCTTTCTTTTAATGTTATGTTTTGCTATAAAGCTGCATTATGTGCTTGAAATGTTATGTTCTACTGTATTATTTATATTAGGTGCTTGCTTTTAATGTTATGTTTTACTGTATTAGTTACATTATGTGCACGCTTTAAATCTTACGTTCTACTGTATCTATTACATTGCATGCTTGAGTTTACATGTTACGAGATAGCTGCTGATCGGTTCTTTCCAAATCTGATTTGGTGGAATTTCTGGTTTTAAACTTTTGTTTTTATTTGTCACACTTTTGTGTTATCTTTTGTCTCTTTAGGGTCTTATATCATTTTATGGCAGTTTTAGACTTTGGTCTATGATCAGCAGATATCTCATAATATTTTTTATCATTGGATTTATTCTGTTTTGTTGAAATTAATCAAACATTCCCTTATTGTTTGATTATTGTAATATATATATTTATTAATATATTTATGAAATTGCTTCCTCTTCGTCTATGCTTTATGTTTTAGCAGATATATTTTTCATAAATTTTCTGATATATTTTGGTTTTATTGTTTGTACATGAAACTCATTTTTCAGCATTTTTACCTAATACAAATTCTATTTTACTTCACTATGAAACTTATGTATAAGCAAATTTTGTTTTAAAATATGTCGGTATGAATAGCTATTCATAGCTAATGTTAAATATGAATCTTTGTTACAAATATCCGACAATAAATAAAGTTTGTATTGTATTGTATTTTATTGTATACATGTACTTAACTCGAGTCAAGGCTAACAATAACTTAAACTAACATACATTTGTAAACAACAAAACAAAAGAAAACAAAATTATACGAGTGGAGCCAATGTGAATTCCCCCTCTGATTAAAAATTTTAACGCATCTGTAAATAGTGATTTTAACAAAAATTTTAACTTGGATTTTAAAAGTGATTTTAGTAGTGGATTTAAAGTTCTCTATTCAAATGTGGACTCCTTGCTAAATAAAAGGAATGAATTAATTAGCATGTTGGAGGAAAGTAATTACGACATCATCATATTCACTGAAGTACTACCAAAGAACTGTAAGCAATTGGATATGTGTGAATTTAATATTGATTCATATGACTTGTTTATACCAAGCATCGTTTCAGGCAGAGGGGTTGCCATCTACGTAAAAGAAAAATGGAAGGCGAATATAGATGATAACTTAACAGATTTTGAATTCAGTGAGTCAGTATGGTGCAGAATTAGATTAGTGAATAAGGACACGTTTCTTGTAGGAGCAATATATAGAAGTCCCTCATCAGTTCTTGAAAATAATGAAAAGTTAAACAACATGTTATTTCAAGCCACTTATATGAAAGACTCGCATATTCTTATATGTGGTGATTTCAATTATAGAGAAATTGACTGGAATTTAAAAACTAGTCAATCTTCAGGTCCTAGTGTGAACTCTTTTATTGAATGTATCAATGATTGTTATTTATATCAACATATCCAGGAATCTACTAGAATAAGGCATGGACAACAACCTAGTTTGATAGACCTCGTGTTAACAAATGAGATAGATATGATAGATTCCTTGGAATATTTACACCCATTAGGAAAAAGTGATCATATCATGATATCATTTAAATTTAAATGCTATACTGACAAATCTGTCAATCATAGTCCTAGATATTTATACAACCAAGGGGATTATAAACTTTTACATAAAAAACTGTTAGATTGTAAGTGGCAGGAACATGAATATGATGATGTAAATGATATGTGGACTTATTTTACAGAAACTGTTAATTTTGCTGCGGAAGAATGTATTCCGAAGGCTAAACCAAGTGTGAAACACAAGAGAAATATTTGGTTGACTAGTGATACCTTAAAATCTATATCCGAGAAAAATAGAGCATGGAAAAAATATAAATATTGTAAAAACGACATTAATTACCAGCTATATGCAGATAAAGGAACATTGTTACAAAGAAATGTAGGGAAGATAAGATATCTTTTGAGAGGAAACTACGTAAGAACATAAAAGAAGACCCCAAATCATTCTGGAAGTACATTTTGTATATTCGTTCACAAAGTAAAACCAAATCATCAATTGGTAACATTAAATGTATAGATGGTTCCCTCACTAATGACACTAAAGTGAAAGTAGAACTTTTTAATGAATTTTTCTGTAGTGTATTTACACATGAAAACTCTGAGGAAGTGCCTTACTTGGAGAAACAAGAATTCATGGACGAGCTTATGGATATTGTAGTGACACCTAATATTGTTGAGAAGAAAGTGATCAAACTGAATCCTTCAAAATCTCCTGGTGAGGACAATATTCACCCTCGCAGATTAAAAGAAAATGCGGACATATTGTGTAACTATATTTCAGTGCTCTTTAATCAGTCATTAAAACAAGGTCATCTTCCTAGTACCTGGAAATCCGTGGTAGTTGTTCCGTTACACAAAAAAGGTAGCAAGAAGAAAACTTCAAATTTCAGACCAGTGAGTTTGACTAGTATAGTGTGCAAACTATTTGAATCTATCATCAGAGATGCTATTGTTGAACATATGAACGTTAACAATCTTTTCACTGTACATCAACATGGTTTTAGAACTAAACATTCTTGAGTTACTCAACTACTAGAAGTCATTGAGGATTGGTATGAAATTTTAGATAACCGTGGCTGTATTGACACTATATACTTTGATTTTCAAAAGGCATTCGATACAGTACCTCACAGAAGATTATAACATAAATTATCATGTTATGGTATAACAGGAAATATTCACAAATGGATTAAAAACTTTCTTAGTGATAGAACTCAAAAAGTTAAAATTGGGAATGTCGTATCATCTGATGCCAAGGTTGTGAGTGGAATCCCCCAAGGATCCGTTCTAGGGCCTATATTATTTCTAATATTCATTAATGATCTACCTGAAATACATGTAGTGAACTCAACTGTAAAACTATTTGCAGATGATACTAAATTATATTCTTCCATTACATGTGATGAAGACTGTGAAAAAATTCAAAAGGACATTGATAATCTTTCTGACTGGTCAAATAAATGGCTTCTCAAGTTTAACGTAAACAAATGTAAATCGATGCACATTGGTCGTAATAATCCACGTCATAAATATCATATGACAATACAGTCATACAAATAAATGAGGTCAGTGAAGAAAAGGATATAGGTGTAACATTCGACAAGCAGATGAAATTCAACATTCATATTTCAAATATCGTTAACAAGGCTAATCAAAGATTAGGTTTAATAAGAAGAAGCTTCGAATATATGGATAAAGATATGTTTCTAAGTTTGTACAAATCACAGATAAGACCAACACTTGAATACACTACTGTTATATGGTCACCCTGGATGAAAAAAGACATAGTTGCAATTGAGCAAGTACAATGTAGAGCTACTAAACTAGTCAAAGAGTATTGTCATTTATCTTATGAAGAAAGACTGAAAAAATTAGGAATACCAACTCTCTTATACAGACATGAACGTTCTGATATGAAACAGCTTTTTAAGATAATGAACAGTTTTGATGAAGTTCATCTGAATTCTTTGAAAACTAGCCACTTAAATATTACCCGGGGTCATGATATGAAATTAGAGAAAAGACATGTGAACTTGAAACCTACCAAAAATTCATTCATTCATTGTTGTATTAACAACTGGAACGACTTACTGGATAAGGCCATGCCATATCGGAATTGTGTAAAGCGTCCGCGTGCGCGTAGGTTTTAGAGTCCTCAATCAAAATAAAAAAACAAAATATTTGGTTTATTCCGATGTGCCGGGATTCGGGGAAAATTTTGTTCGGTAACGACGTTATTCATCGTAAGCAATTGATCAAAACTGCGTCATCAATACAATTTATATTTTACGTGAAAAAAAGCACTGGTCATTTTATATTAAATTCAGACCATTGTTTCATATTATGAGGATGTTATTCCATTGAAAAAATATATAAAATGCACTGTTTTTGCCGTAAAAATATTTGTGTTTTCGTTTTTGGATTGTGTGTTTTTGTGAATAGGTACCTAGGTTTGTCAAATTTGAGTTGACGCTTAACAGAATTCCAACTTGGCATGGCCTAAATGTGTACACAGTAAATCTGTAAATAATTTTAAAAACAATTTAAATGTTGCCTGGAAACATAAACAAAACAAATTTGACTTCTAGTGCTCTGTAAGTGATTCAAAAACTTGGATATAAATTGGTCATAACAAGCTAAAGCTTATTCAAGACCTGACGTCAAAGGTAAATTCAAAATATAAACAAACCTCAATAAATCCCATCTCTTGAGCTTCTTCATTTATATGCCGGGCAAATTCTTTGTCAGTATCAATAAAATGAATATCATTAAGTCTATCGACGACTAACAAACCCTTCATTGTGTTTTATTCAATAAACTGCTTAAAATCATAATTTGTGACCTGTGAAAAGCAAAGTAAAACCGAAAGTAGGCGGAAGTATCATGTGACAATTTGGATGCGCCTAATTTCCTTATTTTTGCGAGTTTTATCCGGTTACAAACTCCCCGCAGCGGTTATTTCCCTTTATTAAATCAATAACCACTGCCACCACAAGTAAATTCGTCCCCCAGAGAGCCGAATATTTTTTTTCATCTTTTCTGTTACATTTAAATATTTTCTGCAAATAAAGACTTCTTATTGTTAATTATGATGTTCAAAGTACATATAAATGAAAAATATTTTTAATTAAGATCAATAGGCATCAAAGTTGATGATTTTTTAAATATCACGATAAATTTTCTTCTCTATGGCCGCAGTAAAATTGCATTTATATTGTACTAAAAACTTTGCAAGCTTGTAAATCATCAGTAGACATGTTAAAGGGCTCAGAATCAACATTTATAAGCATATAAATTATGTTTATCAAAAGATAATTAGGCATCTAATTTGTATATTTTTTCATATATCTCGACATAATATTTACAGTATGACCGCAGCAAAATGCAAGTCAATAATGAGTGGAATACAGAGTTTGACCGGTTTGATTGGTCATATTTCTATAAGTATTATCATTTAAGGTAGAATTCCCATAATAGCTGCTTAAGGTAATAAAAAGAAGAATTCACACTTCTGCATATCTATATGTATTTTGATAATACATACAAGCTGCAGTCAAACTTCAGGCGTTTATCTTCACTGCGTTAAAATTGGTAATATCGGATATACAAGTTTGTGTAAATGATTCCTTTTTCAAAAAAATATTTCTAGACCGAACTTATCTTGACTATATTTTAGAATGCTTGTGTAAACTAACTTTTATTATAGGAATATCTAACAAGTGTGTATAGCTCGTTGTGCAAAGCATATAAAATCTATGTGTTTGACGAAATAATCTAAGTTTGATGATATCCAAGTTCTACCTAAAATGTTCCTTATGATTTCTAAATTCTTATTAGAATATATGTCTATTCTGTTTAATGTTCAGTATAAATGATAATTAAGTCTTAAGTAAAACATTATTCCAGTTAGATTTGTCTGTTTGCACCTATAATTTTACCAAAGATCAACTTATCCCGTATGACACAACTTACCCCGTAGGGTGGATCAACTTATCCCACATGTGGGGTAAGTTGAGCCATTTGACTTACGTTTTTAAACGTTAATGGTGACTAACTGTGAGGTGATAATGTAACAAAATGTTCTATTATAGGTAGCCAAAAGATCAAATGTTATGTTCAGATAAAAGTTTAGCCAAAAATAGCCACCATTGCGACTCCACTGGACAAAAAAATCAAAATTTGGCTCAACTTACCCCGCCTTCCCCTATGTAACTTGTTTACCTAACATGAATTGTAATCCAAAAAAAGACAAACTTACGACCGTGTCATGATCAACCGTCTTCACACACGCTGTTATGGAGTAGTGTATAGCCAGTAGGGCTCTATATCGATCAGAATGATCGATACGATATTCGTATCGATACAAAATGATCGATATTCGATATATCATATGATACTTAAATTAATATAGATTTTTATAAAACAGCAAAACATTGTTGTTTTATTCATTTATTTTAATTGAAGTAGCACCACACTACTAAATGCATTGTCTTATTAACAATTTTTTAAGGTATTTGACGTTTACATTTTTTAAACAAATATCATTGCATCCATGCAGTAAGTCTGGGTCTAGACATGATCTTTATGTTGACTGGTTGTCTCCTGAGGTTGAAAATACCTATTCAGAAGCTACTGAAGTGGCCGGAGCAATTAACTATTTAGCAGCTAATGTGTACAAACGTGGGAGTCTGTATCGGTTTCCTTTGTAAAAAGCAAAGGAAATGGATATTTTGGCAATTCTCTGTATCGTTTATGTACAAGCAAATTCTCTTTACATTGAGGATCTGCCCGAGCAAATCCGAATGTCTATAGTTCTCTGAATAGATCTATTTACTAAGTTCAGCATTCGGAACATCTCGACTATTAATTGAATGAATGATTTCGGAAGGATTCGTGGGGGTCCACTAATATTACTGGTTTTATTCTACATACGCGAGGCGAAGCATGTAACAGTAATGCAAAATAGCTCTTGTCGTCAAGACATAAAGCTTTGTAAATAGATTTCTTTTACTATATGTGTGACAATATATTGTTCAGCAGATATCATTAAATCGTGCATTAAATTTCAAATTATGGACTAAAAAAGAGAAATTTATCCGTCGATTTGTTTACTTCAACACCTGTTGAAGTATTTTGTTTGAGCATGTGACCCAAAGGTAGTTCCAAAGTGGCGTTTAAACATGTCCGAGATTATTCCTAGTGAATGACACAGGAGTTCCGAATTCTAAATACTGATTGTTGGATCCCAGACTAATTGAAATTTAAAGTACATATAAAGGACATTATAACCGCAACAGTTACTTCCCTTTGAAAAGAACAATACATGATGTAACCGGTGTAAGATGTTTGCGTAAAGGAGTGTCATATTATGTGATTGTTCGTCCATGTTAAGTCCACATCGAAACGGAAGCAGTAGGATGCTGATTAGGCGATACAAAATATCCACTGATTTGCAGGCCATGGATTTTATTTGTATGACTGTCATTGATCGATATTTTGTTCGATACGGAAACGTTCGATCCGATATATCTATCGAACCTACAATACCGGTATTCGATATATATCGTATACCGGTGTAGAGCCCTAATAGCCAGTTTATGAAATGCACAATTTTTCTAAAATTAAAATTGGGACTTAAGGCCACAACAACTAGATGGTGTTCTATGGATTCACAAGCACCTTATTATTGTCGGATTTTACACACAAAAATATTTTTATTTCCTCGCTTGCTGACAAGATTTTGTTCAAATCAATATAAAAAGCAATTGAATAAAGTTTTTTTTCATTTGTATCGCTTGCCCCATTATTTTCTTGAAAAGTCCGTACAACACGTGATCAATTTATTATCAAGAATATCAAGAATCCCATGAATTTGCTATAATCTAGGTATTTTCAGCAGAACTTAAGCTGGGTACGAAAAGTTGGGGACGAATCCATGTTAATATTTGGATTGTCTCTAAACTGTTCCCTTTTATTCAAGTAACAAAACGTTAGGGGACGAATCTAAAAGTTTACACAAGATTCGTCCCGAAATTTTTCGTACCCAAATTTATTGTAGTTACGATATGTTCGAGGACGAATGAAGATGTATGAATGAAGATGTAAACTAAGATGAAACAAAGATTCGTCCCCTAACATTTTCGTACAAAAAAAAACTTGGGTCGAAATGGTTTGGGGACGAATCCGAAGATTCGTCCCCTTATATTTTCGTACCCAATAACCTGGGTCGAAATGGTTTGGGGACGAATAAAGATGTAAACAAAAATTCGTCCCCTAATGGTTTCGTACCAAAGATAAACTTGGGTCGAAATGGTTTGGGGACGAATCCGAAGATTCGTCCCCTAATATTTTCGTACCCAATAAACGTGGGTCGAAATTGTTTGGGGACGAATGAAGATGTAAACAAAGATTCGTCCCCTAATATTTTCGTACCAAAGAAAAACTTAGGTCGAAATGGGTTGGGGACGAATCCGAAGATTCGTCCCCTAATATTTTCGTACACAATAAACCTGGGTCGAAATGGGTTGGTGACGAAGATTCGTCCCCTTATATTTTCGTACCCAATAAACCTGGGTCGAAATGGTTTGGGGACGAATAAAGATGTAAACAAAGATTCGTCCCCTAATACTTTCGTACCAAAGAAAAACTTGGGTCGAAATGGTTTGGGGACGAATCCGAAGATTCGTCCCCTAGTATATTCGTACCCAACAAACCTGGGTCGAAATGGTTTGGGGACGAATGAAGATGTAAAGAAAGATTCGTCCCCTAATGGTTTCGTACCAAAGAAAAACTTGGGTCGAAATGGTTTGGGGACGAATCCAAAGATTCGTCCTCTAATATTTTTCGTACCCAAAAATTCTGGGTCGAAATAGTTTGGGAACGAATAAAGATGTAAACAAAGATTCGTCCCCTAACATTTTCGTACCCAAAAAACCTGGGTTGAAATAGTTTGGGGATGAATGAAGATGTAAGCACACATTCGTCCCCTATCGTTTTCGTACCCCCAAAAAACTTGGGTCGAAATAGTTTCGGGACGAATCCGAAGATTCGTCCCCAAATATTTTCGTACCCAATAAACGTGGGTCGAAATTGTTTGGGGACGAATGAAGATGTAAACAAAGATTCGTCCCCTAATATTTTCGTACCAAAGAAAAACTTAGGTCGAAATGGGTTGGGGACGAATCCGAAGATTCGTCCCCTAATATTTTCGTACACAATAAACCTGGGTCGAAATGGGTTGGTGACGAAGATTCGTCCCCTTATATTTTCGTACCCAATAAACCTGGGTCGAAATGGTTTGGGGACGAATAAAGATGTAAACAAAGATTCGTCCCCTAATACTTTCGTACCAAAGAAAAACTTGGGTCGAAATGGTTTGGGGACGAATCCGAAGATTTGTCCCCTAGTATATTCGTACCCAACAAACCTGGGTCGAAATGGTTTGGGGACGAATGAAGATGTAAAGAAAGATTCGTCCCCTAATGGTTTCGTACCAAAGAAAAACGTGGGTCGAAATGGTTTGGGGACGAATTCAAAGATTCGTCCTCTAATATTTTTCGTACCCAAAAATTCTGGGTCGAAATAGTTTCGGAACGAATAAAGATGTAAACAAAGATTCGTCCCCTAACATTTTCGTACCCAAAAAACCTGGGTTGAAATAGTTTGGGGATGAATGAAGATGTAAGCACACATTTGTCCCCTATCGTTTTCGTACCCCCAAAAAACTTGGGTCGAAATAGTTTCGGGACGAATCCGAAAATTCGTCCCCTAATATTTTCGTACCCAATAAACGTGGGTCGAAATTGTTTGGGGACGAATGAAGATGTAAACAAAGATTCGTCCCCTAATATTTTCGTACCAAAGAAAAACTTAGGTCGAAATGGGTTGGGGACGAATCCGAAGATTCGTCCCCTAATATTTTCGTACACAATAAATCTGGGTCGAAATGGGTTGGTGACGAAGATTCGTCCCCTTATATTTTCGTACCCAATAAACCTGGGTCGAAATGGTTTGGGGACGAATAAAGATGTAAACAAAGATTCGTCCCCTAATACTTTCGTACCAAAGAAAAACTTGGGTCGAAATGGTTTGGGGACGAATCCGAAGATTCGTCCCCTAGTATATTCGTACCCAACAAACCTGGGTCGAAATGGTTTGGGGACGAATGAAGATGTAAAGAAAGATTCGTCCCCTAATGGTTTCGTACCAAAGAAAAACTTGGGTCGAAATGGTTTGGGGACGAATTCAAAGATTCGTCCTCTAATATTTTTCGTACCCAAAAATTCTGGGTCGAAATAGTTTCGGAACGAATAAAGATGTAAACAAAGATTCGTCCCCTAACATTTTCGTACCCAAAAAACCTGGGTTGAAATAGTTTGGGGATGAATGAAGATGTAAGCACACATTCGTCCCCTATCGTTTTCGTACCCCCAAAAAACTTGGGTCGAAATAGTTTCGGGACGAATCCGAAAATTCGTCCCCTAATATTTTCGTACCCAATAAACGTGGGTCGAAATTGTTTGGGGACGAATGAAGATGTAAACAAAGATTCGTCCCCTAATATTTTCGTACCAAAGAAAAACTTAGGTCGAAATGGGTTGGTGACGAATCCGAAGATTCGTCCCCTAATATTTTCGTACACAATAAATCTGGGTCGAAATGGGTTGGTGACGAAGATTCGTCCCCTTATATTTTCGTACCCAATAAACCTGGGTAAAAGGTTTGGGGACGAATAAAGATGTAAACAAAGATTCGTCCCCTAACATTTTCGTACCCAAAAAACCTGGGTTGAAATAGTTTGGGGATGAATGAAGATGTAAGCACACATTCGTCCCCTATCGTTTTCGTACCCCCAAAAAACTTGGGTCGAAATAGTTTCGGGACGAATCCGAAAATTCGTCCCCTAATATTTTCGTACCCAATAAACGTGGGTCGAAATTGTTTGGGACGAATGAAGATGTAAACAAAGATTCGTCCCCTAATATTTTCGTACCAAAGAAAAACTTAGGTCGAAATGGGTTGGTGACGAATCCGAAGATTCGTCCCCTAATATTTTCGTACACAATAAATCTGGGTCGAAATGGGTTGGTGACGAAGATTCGTCCCCTTATATTTTCGTACCCAATAAACCTGGGTCTAAGGTTTGGGGACGAATAAAGATGTAAACAAAGATTCGTCCCCTAATACTTTCGTACCAAAGAAAAACTTGGGTCGAAATGGTTTGGAAACGAATGAAGATGTAAACAAAGATTCGTCCCTTAATGGTTTCGTACCAAAGATAACCTTGGGTCGAAATGGTTTGGGGACGAATCCGAAGATTCGTCCCCTGATATTTTCGTACCCAATAAACCTGGGTCGAAATAGTTTGGGGACGAATAAAGATGTAAACAAAGATTTGTCCCATAATACTTTCGTACCAAAGAAAAACTTAGGTCGAAATGGTTTGGGGACGAATTCGAAGATTCGTCCCCTTATATTTTCGTATCAATAAACCTGGGTCGAAATGGTTTGGGGACGAATAAAGATGTAAACAGATTCGTCCCCTAATACTTTCGTACCTAAGAAAAACATAGGTCGAAATGGGTTGGGGACGAATCCGAAGATTCGTCCCCTAATATTTTCGTACCCAATAAACCTGGGTCGAAATGGTTTGGGGACGAATAGATGTAAACAAAGATTCGTCCCCTAATACTTTCGTACCAAAAAAAACTTTGGTCGAAATGGTTTGGGGACGAATCCGAAGATTCGTACCCTAGTATATTCGAACCCAATAAACCTAGGTCGAAATGGTTTGGGGACGAATGAAGATGTAAACAAAGATTCGTCCCATAATGGTTTCGTACCAAAGATAAACTTGGGTCAAAATGGTTTGGGGACGAATCCGAAGATTCGTTTTTTGGTTTCGAAATTGTTGGGGTACGAATACATTATACACTAGGATAAATTTTTGCCCCAAATATTTTCATAACCTGGAAAAATTTGGGTTCGAAATTCTTCGAGGACGCATCAAATGTAAACAAGGATAAGCCTCCAAATATTTATGTAGCCACAAATATTGGTTCGAAATAGTTAGGGGACGAATCAAGTAGTACACAAATATGCCCCTAATTTATCGTAACACGTAAATTAATATGTACGAAATAGCTCGGGGACGAATCCTTTTTTAATTAATTAAACAAAAACACATTTTTTTAAATTTACTTGGGCAACAAACATCTTAAGGACAAACAGTCCGAGATGACTTGTTCAATATCAACAGACCAAATTTTTTTAAGTACATGAAACTGGACGACTTTTTTAATTTCAACAGGACACGCGTAAATGGACAACAAACATCTCAAGGACAAAAAGTCCGAGACGACTTGTTTAATTTCAGCAGGGCAAGCTTATATGGACAACATTCTTCTACTGCAGTGATCAATAGTTTTACATTCACCAGCTTGATATGCCTGATGTTTCCGTACTTCCGGTCATAACAATCTGAAATAGAACAAACAAGAAAATTTAACTGAAGTGTGATCCTTTGAAAGATTAAACTATATTTTTTAAGCACGGATTTCAGTATCAAAACTTTAAACACACTTTCTCTCAATCTGATTTAATGATTAAAACCCAATCTAAAATTTTCCGCTGGCATACTCGCTAATTTTGATCTGACCTTTTCCAAACAAAGGGCACGTTCAGGCGACCTTTTCTCATCATAATATTCATGACGAAATTGTTATACATGTAATACGTAACTTGTTTACATCGTCTACGTCACGCAATTTGAAATGAGCCGCCCAATCGCAGACTGTGAATAATACCGCTGTTAAATTAGCATGCAAAACTGGGTCTAAAAATAGAAATTACGAAATCAAAATGTGATTAATAGTGTTTTCGTCGAGATGAAAGCTACGCATTGATTGGTCGAAACAAAGTTCATCTAGACGTGACCTTCCACGGAGAAAGTAGAGATCCTGTACGACAACGCTCGACAGGATATCTGAAATTACTAAGTCAACAGAAGGGCTAGTCTCAAAATTTCAAATAAGTTAAGTACAGTATTAGAATTGAAACTTATCATTACAATTTTTTTATTGAATGTATGCAAAATCAGCAGTAACATCAGCAGTACAACAGTAAATCTTTACTGCTAAAATTTCATGCATCTTATTTCTTCTAATTTTCCCTCGGTTAAATGTAGATATGTTCTTCATTTTTTATGTATAACATTGAAGACAGGTGATGTTGACAGTAAAATTCAGAACAGTACCTAAAATTTACATTCTGATTACATTGTTTCTAAGAATTTGATTGATATGATAATATGTATTTGATATTTCAACTTGACTATCATCATCACCGTCATAACCATTACCATTATGACTGAAAGTTGGAGCAATACAACCACCATTTTTTAGACTTTAACTGCTGTACTGCTGAAACTTTTAGCAAAAAATTTTTTTACTGCTGAACTACAAACTTTCTGGCAGTAAACTTACTGAAGTTACTGCTATACTGCTGACTTCACATACTCTTCTACTATTCACCTTGATTACACATGAATAGTTAATTATATTGAAGAAACTAGCCACTTGGGTATAAAACTAGTAATAAACTTTGTGAGTACAGTGCCAACCAAAAGTTAGGAGACATGGAAATTTAATGTAAAAAATCTTCAACTTCATTGATTGATTTTGTAGAAACATTATTTTAAGTGCATTTTGTAAGGTAGGTGATAAAATGAAAACAATTTTAATAAATGCATCACATTTATAAGAATCAGCATCTGAAATATTAAAGTATCCCAAACTATGATCAATATAATGCTTTTTTATAAACAAAGTTGTTGTTTTTTTTTACTTTTGTAGACTTAACTATAAGTAGAGCCATAATTAAAGACATTCATAAATACAGTTTATTATCACACTTCTATTAAAATCTTCTAGAAGGCCTACAAAGTGAAAATATCTCCAAACATTTGGTTGCCACTGTATAATTATATACTGTCTTTGACTTCAAACCATTCAGTTCGCAATTAGGGACTTTAGTCAGTTATTTCTCCTCGTATACTCTTCAAATAGGTAGGTCCAATTAGTTGGATTACTCGGATTTTATCCTTACTTTTCAATGTCAATTTGCCAAAATTAATTTAAGGCCACAACAAGTTGATCATATGTTTTACGGATTTTTCTGAAAAAAAATGGGGCGAGCGAGGGAAGACAAAAAAAAAGTTTTAATTCACTTGCTTTATATAGCGTTTGACCAAATTTTTATGAGCGAGCAAGATAATTTTTTTTTGTAAAATCTGTCATAATTAAGGTGCTAGCGAATCCATAGAACATATGATCAATTTGTTGTGGCCTAAAATAACTTTTTTGTAAATCGTTGTATTTGTTTGAAATTCAAGCTAAGTATTTATAGGGTAAAGAACCTTCATAATTTCACCACTTCTGTTAATATCTTCATTAACAAGAAAGATATTAGATGAAATATTTTGTTATCCTTACATAGGACTTCAATGATAAAATCCGAGAATTCCAACTGTAAGGACCTACTTACCAACTGGATTGCTTCAGATTTTATCAGGGGAAGATAACTGACTAAAGTCCCTGATTGTACAATACTTGATCAGGATAACTTATGCCGCCAGTTGGGACAACTCAACCGATAGACAACACAACCTCGGAACAACTCAATCTGTATCATATATTATCAGTAATTTGATTGAAAAAATGATAAGTTCAAAATTAAAATTGATTTTTAATGTTATTTTAATTTTTTAAAGAACTAAAAATTTCAAATCATCATTCCGCAATATCTTCCATTCACAATAAACTTATAATTATGAATAATACAGGATCCGAGTTGTCCACAGATTGAGTTGTCTCACAGGGTTGAATTGTCCCAACTTCAGGTTGAGTTGTCCATGAGTGGCGTTGCACTGGACCCTGACAAAACACAGCCAGTCCATTCAATATAAATCAAAGAATAAAGAACATGTTCCTTACAGCTGAAATTTCTTATGATGAAGGTCTAAAGAATAGAGATTCATTGTTTTATTGTCACCATAACCATAACCATCCATAACTTCACTAAAAACAATCTAGTTCTGTAATAAAGAAGGGAGATAACTATCAATTAATAAACACAAGTGAGCAATATTTCATACCATTTGATTAAAACCAGATCTAAAATTTTCCGCTAGCATACTCGCTATTCAGGTGACCTTTTCTCATCACAATATTCATGACGAAATTGTTATGATATGTAACTTGTTTACATCATCTACGTCACGCAATTTGAAATGAGCCACCCAATCGCAGACTGTGCATTGAGAAAGTAGAGATCCTGTATGACAACGCTCTACAGAATCTCTGTTAACAGAGATTGTATATATTAGTACATGTCGCGAGTTTAGGGCAAGTTGATCCTAACCCACTCCATTCTTAAATTGAGTTACAGCCATTTTGTGCTAAAACCTGTGACATAATGTTCAATTTTATTTGTCTGTCAGAGGCGTATACATTAACTCCACTGATTTAAATATAATTTTATCAATCAAAAGTACAGAAGTACTGTAGTGAATATTCAAACCAAAGGGGTTAATTTATGCACCACTGAAAAGTGAATAAAATTGAACAATAGTTTCCAATTCTAAGTATTTGCAGTTCAATTTTCAAAATTGTATTATAATATAAATAAACATAATGTAAAAATTAACTTTTGATGAGAAATTATCTCCCTTTGATATGGAAATTGTGTAAGTTTTAATTAGTCTATATAGTTTGTTTTTTCTCAACAGTCAAAGTTTGAATAATTTCATGGTGATTGAATACAAACTAATGCAATATCACAAGTGTTAGAAAAGAACACGAAGTCACCGTGAAATTATTCATGTTCTGACAGTTGGCAATAAACAAACTATACTAAATAATTTTTTATAAAATTTAAAAATCTGACATGGTAATAACATTAGAAATATAATGTATAATAAGATATCAGTTTTATCAGAAAATTTCTGTAGTTGAATACAAAGTTTCTGTGTTCATAAACACAGTATTGTATTAGGACACCAAAGAGGACAACTATTGTGAAGTAATATCGTTCAGAACTCCTCAGCTATTAACTACAAATAACCTTAGACATATTTAGATGCTGTTTTAAAACTACCTTTGTGTAAAATGTCTAATCAGGATATAAAGTGTTGAAGTAAACAACTCCACAATCATTTACACAATAAATAGTCTTGTTTGCTTAAATTAATGTTAGCTACTGTAATGTATTTGACTGAATCAGATTTTTTTGCACTAGTATAATTCATTGGTTTAGATCTCCATGCAAGATGATTATGAATTTACAAAATACTTCTGCCCTCAGTACAGTAGTAAGTGGCCAAACAATAAGGCCAGTTCGGAAGTAACCTTTGGAAAGTTAGCTCAGTGAATATGAGCGACTAATCACTTTGAAGTCTGCTAAACTTGTAAGAGTTGTTTCCCTTTAATCATAAATCAGTTAAAAAACTTATTCTATTATTTCCTTCTAAATATATTATAACACAGAGATAAAATGTTGAATTACCTTAAAATGTTGACAGAACACAACCAATGGTGTTAAAGAATGGTGACATTCTGTAAATATTTGAATCTCATCTCTAGCACCATACTGGAAAAATAAAAACATGTGAGCTGGTCAAAACATTTTGTTATCAAAATAAACATTGAATAAACATTTGTTTATATCAAGGGCACTATTGGCCATGGTAACCAATTTTAGAATTAACTATTTTCCTGTTTTCACATATCCACCATGGGAAGCCATGTGATTTCATCCTGGCATCTTTTGAAAGTTAAATAAAAAAACTGTGTTTTAAAGTCTGCTTCCATATACATGTTCAGCCAACTTTATAATCTTGTTCACAGTACACATTAACACCTGGGCAGAGTGGAACAATTGCAGGCTGACAACCATCAACTGATAAAAATATAGGAATTTATATAGGAATTTCATTTTCAAAATATATGAACTTTTAGAGATATCCGAGTAAAAACATAAGAACTTTTGAGTGATATTCCAATATGGTAAGGCTCCTATGCCAAGACTCACACTGCTAAAAGACTGCAAAATAAGTGCTGAACTGATACAAAATATAGTTACCAGTATATAGTATTTCAAAATACATGTACTTTATTGAAATAAACTAGGCCTATCACTGGATGTAATGATGTACCTCCCAACGGGTTTTGTAAAGAAGTTTGAATCAAATCTGTACAATATGTGCTGAGAAAATGAGCAGACAAGATTTTTTATTTGGAAGGGAAATAAATATATCAAAAATCAATTGACTATCACCAAAATGGAATATGCACATGCCTGCTTATTACCTAGTCTATGTGAGAAGTTTGAATCCAATCTGTACAATAGGTGTTGAAAAATTGAGCAGACAAGTAAAAGCTACAGACTGACCAACTAATGACAAGCTGATGCCCCAAACAGTTTTTGCATTTTATAAAAACTGTAAATGAATGTACTGTGGTATATGGGTTTAAAACTTGTCTTTAGAAAGATCAGTTCATTCACTTTTTGATCTGATACAAGCAGAAATCTCGCTTGAGGCTTGTGTTGATTGCTATAAGAACATGTGTTCAAGAGATCTTGCTCTCTGAAGCAAACAAACTTAATGGAGAATAAAAACTAAAAATATTGTTACGTATGCCATTGTTGAATGCCATTGAATTGGCTTGACATTCATTATTGTATTTTCCAAATTTGAACCAAAATGTCAATGAGACTCCCAATTCTAGGGGTATGGGTCATATTCCCAAAATTGAGAAAAAAAAACACTGCTATTAAAATTTTAAAGGACACCAAGGCAGGTCATGATTGAAAACCAGTGTAGTGTATAGCACCCCTAACTGATGTTACATGAAAGTTTTATATGCACTAGGCAGAATGGTTTCAGAAAAGAATATTTTAAGGAGTCGACGGCAAGTTTTTCCCCTAAATTTAAAATTAATTAAGCACATAGTCAGACAGTATTAACCTGAGCTTGATCTTTATGCAATATTTGATACATTAAACTCAGTATTTACCGTCTATTTTTGTCTCTGGCTGTAAATCGCACTTAATCGGAAGCTTTTGACAAAACACACATACTACACAAATAATTTTGTTTTCATAGGAATAAATACTTTGAAATTATCCTTTAATGTTGCTGACTTACATGTTTCTCTCAAAACAAACAAGTCCAAAATTAAAAGTACAAGAAATGCCTTCTTTACAAAATTGATTTATAGTAACAAAGATTGTTAAAAGCATGTGTATAACCATATACACTTATGGAAACTCACGATTTATACTCATATATTGTGTAAAAGGAAATTTATAGACAAAATATTATCATAAAAGCATATTTGGGTATATTTTTAGAATTTAAGGAACTTCATGCCAATGGTTTGTTAAATTTACAAGAAATAAAACAAGAACTTAAAGAAGCATTCTAAAATAATCAATTTACAAATTTTCAATAAAAGCTATTTAGAAGACCTACAGAGATAAATTGTCTCTATAAACATTTGGTTGGCATTTGGTTTAAACTGCCCTACAAAAGTTCACTTTCCAGTTTGGACAATTATTCTATCATTATATATTCTATCATTATTCATGCAATGGAAATAGAATTTATAATTGTACATTTTGCAGCAAATGTAATTTGTCAGTTTCAGTCTAAAAGTTTAAGATAATTTTGTAATTTCATATACATAAGAAAAATGTACCAAATTGAAAAAGCAAAATTAAAAACCGTTTAACAATGCGTTTACTGCTTTTATTACATTTTGAAATACATATACTATTCAGTAAAATGTAAATTGTGAATATGAGAAGGAATTTTTACTGTATTAACTGTCTTTAGACCCAGGGCTCAACATATCCACTTGTCTGTTCGTAATAACTAGAAAAATTAACCCAGGATAAGTTGATCTTCTGGCAGGGCTTGTCCTGCAGATTGAGTGAAACTTCTAGCCATAATAATCAAATAATCAGTTTTAAATACATAGTCTTATCGAAACAACAAATTAAGCAAATTTCATTTCTTGAGATATGAAAACATTGATTAGATTGCTTTCAATTCCTAGAAATGGGCGTCATACACAAAAAATAACATGTTTGTTATTGCTTCATATAAGTTCACAATTAATTGCACTTATCTTCAGTAAAGTACAGGACAAGTTCAAATTGCAGTAGGATGAGTGAAAATTCCAAGCTGCCCATCCTGCAGGACGTGTTGGTTACAAAATATTTGTCAAGACCTGTATATAACAGAGAAATAAAGTACCTGTTCTGTAGTTATAGTTCTGGTGATGGAGGTCTGAACATTAATGATCCATTATTTTATAGTCATAACCATTCATATCTTTACTAAATAGTAAATACATTCAAGTTCTGAAATAACCAAGGGACATTACTATAAATGTATAAATTGGAAATAACAAAGGGAGATAACAATCAATTTGGAACTACCTCAGCATACACATCCAGAGATTTAGCCTTTCCAGGAACAGAGAGTAGGTTGGCTGACCGCCGTGATATTACCTATACAATGTGTGGCTACGGTGCCTTCAAATTCTGCCAGGAAATAATCCTTGTTTATATTTCATAAATATTTTTAACAACATGCACTATTATTTGACAACATTAAACATGCACTTCATTAGTACCCATTTAAGACTAAGTTTGTACACATTCGTCAAGTTTTCGTCGCTTTAATGAGTGACACTGTAAGATATAGATGGAAAAGGAAAGACTATTATAATTATCAAACGGTTTGTAGCGCAGGCCTCTAGTACTGATTTGTCAATCGAAATACCACGGGTTCGATTCCTGCACAGGTTTTTTTTTTGTAATTCGCCGACACCAGTAATTATTAGCAACACTGTGACTTACTTATAACAATTAGCTGATTGACTGAATATCAATTATGTATCATTTCACGACATTTGTTGTCTCTTTATCATCATATTTTTTCTTTATTCATATTTTTATAATAATTTTGTGACATGGTTAACCCTTTACTGGTTGCGACATGTGTGAAAAGTAGCCATTTTTTTCACCATTACGCGCAAGGGCTATTTCAAGATGCTCTAATTTCATTATTAGTTATCATACAGATATGCAACTTGGCCAAGTTATTATTATTGGGTGAATGTCTTTCAGAAAAACCAAGTTGAACCCCGATCCCCGTTACCATGGCAACGCTGGGGCGGAGCAAAAAAGGCAAAAAATGCAATTTTCGCTCTTTTTCAACCCCACATTTGCGTTTCAAACAGTAATATTTTCCGAAATTGAGGTCTAAAGTGCCAGGTCTTTTCAGATACTGAAAACGTGTTTTCTTATCAGCATTTGGCGCCATTTTTCTGCACTCAATGACCCCGATTTTTTTTCTGGCGACATCTGAGACATCTTTTTGGGAGGGAGGCGCGCGAAAAAAAGCTCATTTTTTGGAGACAACTATCCTTAAGTGAAATTCACTTATTCCAGTTAAAAAACGCCATTTTTGAGGCTGCGGCAGCCATTTTAGAGGGGGGGGTCTAGACACGTAAAAATGCGAGATTGAGCGGTTATGGGTTAAAGACTGAAGGACTTTAATAAATGAAAATGCTCATTATGTAAGCAATACACTTTAGTGGCAGGTATTTAAAAAAAAAACAACAACAACATGGAATCCGTGCGCCTACATGTACACAAGTATTTATAAAGCATGAACCGATTACATTCAAATTGCAAAACAGGGTTTTATGCCTCTTTGTGTCATATTAATAAACCTTGAAGTAATATATTCGTGAATTTACAGAGATTTCATACGGAAATTCATGACTATGCATACAGTGCATGTTTGATGTTGTAAACTAATAACTTACCTTTAGAATCAATACAGAATAAAAAGATAAGTTTAATAACTCAAATAACTTAAATATACTAAGGGTTGAGTGGTAGACATGTTTATAATGATCTCTGTGACTATAAATCAATTTTGTAAAATAGCATGTCATTGTACTTTAAATTTTGAACACATTCTTTCATGGAGAAACATGTAAGTCCACAATGTTGTGGCACGGTTTCAATGCATTTATTCAAATGAAAACAAAATTAATAGTTGAATTCGTGTATTTTGCATGTGACTTACAGCCAAAGACAAAAATAGAAAATAAATACTGAGTTTAATGTATTCTTGCATACAGGTCAAGCTCAGGTTAATTTTGTGGTTCTATACTAACAGATCCAGTTGTCCTTACTTGAGTTAAGCTGTCCATGGTTTGAGTTGTACAGGACAAATGAGAATCTAATGTTATATGATCCATCTATTAAAACAACTACAATAACCAAAATATGATAACCAAAAATACCTTTACATGTCTTTCTATCTTGACCTCTAGTTGTCTTCACAAGACTTGGGTTAATGTACATATCACACACATGATCCAGGATGCTTCTGTAAAACAAAAGATACTAACAAATTGGTATGAAAACCTCACTGATTGACAACTGAATGTGTACAAGATATTCCAATTATGGCTGCAACGATTCACTGGAAAGTCGATTTGATACCATTCGTTTTTTTTTCTTCTGATTCAATTTTGTCAATTCAATTCAATTTTTCCTTTTTCCTTGGTAAAGCTTATACCACATGTACAGTAATACTTCCACTTGAGCTTACAACTAACTAATATTGATAAAATAAAATTGTTACTTTATTACATTAATTTTATACCAAGATCAATAAAGTAAATGAATTTTCATACTGCAGCGTGTTCAGTAACAACTGTTTGTGAACGTTACGAGTGTGGGACAACTCAACCGGAAGACAACTCAACCTGTGAATAGCTCAACTTAAAGTTGGGACAACTCAACCCATTAGTGGGGGATTGAGTTGTCCCGGGTTGAGTTTTCTTTGGGTAGAGTTGTTACGTTACAGAACGTTATGGAACCTTCGGGGTAATAGAACAGGCAACTGATTTGTTTATCACTAGTTTACCATTGTACGAAAAGTCTTAAATCCTCACACCTTTTATAGACAAGTTTAAAGGCCAATATTGAATCATAAATCGCCGGTTCCAATTCAGTGATATTCTATGTTCATTTCTTAGGAAAATTCTTCCCTTCACATATTTCATTAAAAGCATTGCAGCATGATAAATAATTTGAGCAAAGGGTGCATAGGAAACATTTACAACTCACAGCTAATTTAGACAAACAATAAAGACTTGACTTAAAGTTGCTTATTCTGCCAAGTCATCCTAAAACACAAAATTCATAGAACACCCTTGCACCACTAGGACAGTTATCATAAACAGATGCTAGTATGATACTTACTTTATTTTTTCTTTTCAATATTTCAACAGTTTTAGTGATAGCTTTTCCACTACTGTACCTTACCAACAAATCTGTCTTGTTCCTGAAAATAATATTATCACATGAAATACAGACTGACAAAAAACTGACAAGATGCAGGCCAGCCTCAGTAAATTTGATGAATTTGGGAGAATCCCTAAAGCCACTCAAACGCACATGAAAGCACATTCTTGTACCCAGCGTTTAGTAGGATTCTCGATACCTTGGGGTACAAGAATGATGAAAGCAAAGAATGTTATAAAAACAGAGGTGACTGTCAGTGTTGCATTATTACATTTCTTTGTCTTGAAGTGAGCCTACAAGTAGTAACGATGTCACAGGCTCACCTTCAGACGAAGAAATGTAATTGTTATATATTATGTGCTACTTGAATCCTTTCTTTTTTTCAGAACTTGTCATTAATTTTTAAAGAAGGTGTACGATATAACCTTTTTTGGTTGATGCGCCATTAAACCCAAACAAACCAAATGTAGGTTACGTGTTTTGAATATCAGCCATATATTTATCTTGCCCAAACAAAATGTTAAATTGCAGTAATAAGTTGCCCAAACCCAAATACAAGTTGTCAGGTGCAATCAGACGACCTATAATAATAGACTTAATTCGGAACTCAACTGTAGTTGTAGAACTGTAGGTACAAACAAAGATTTTTAACACATTATTGATGAAACATACGAAATACGGATTAAGTCTCATTGTTCTTTGTACACATGTTTTCATTGTGAGAGTAAAAGTTTGTTTGTACCTACAGGGAAAACCCAAATATTTGAATTCTCGATAGAGTCTATTATGTCAAGCCCCATTCTTTTACTGTTGCATGAACTTGACAAAAAACAGCATTTTGTTTACTAACTACATGTATATACCCTTAGAAAAATTATGTTCAAGCTCCACTGATATTTGATGTATGGAAACCATATTAGTATCGTGAAAAGGCAAGCATGTAGATGAACATGTAAACCAATCTGAGTAAAACCTGATCTAAATGTTTTGATTTCTTGCTAATTTAGATCTGGCTGTTTCATTATGAGGGTCATGTTCAGGTGATCTAAGTTTCTCCATCATAAGTAATTCTATTTTCACAGGTTTATACATGCACACATAGATATGACTTTGATCTTTTGAATGAAATTTAAATGATTTCGCAAAAAATAATAACAAGAGCTCCGCTGGGCGGGGCATTATACGCCCGTGTGCAGTCCATGCTGTGTTCTATCTCATATAAAGTCCCTGTGACCTTGACCAATGACCCCGGGATCTCAGAATAGGTCCCATTCTTAACAGGAGGGCTATCCAAAGCAAAGATTTTGAGAACCTAGGTACAGCCATGGTTGATTTATCACCGACACAAAGTTTTCCCATACAAACTTCCAGTGACCTTGACCCTGGGGCCTCAGAACCAAAAGTTCTCGCCCTTGACCCAAAGAGTATTGATACATAAAATTTGGTGATCTTAGGTAAAGTTGGTTGTTGGACAAGGTTTTTCCTCATGATTTTTCTTTTGACTTTAACTTTTAACCCAGGGACCTGAAACCAAAGGGGCATATGCTAGACATTAAGGCTACCCTTAAATAAGATTTGGAAAACCTACAATGTAGGTACAATTAATATTGAGTTACTGTCCGGAAAATGTTTCAGTATGAATTAAGTCCCTGTGACCTTGACTTTTGTCCCTGGGGTTTCCAAATCAAAAGAGAACATCAAATACCAAAGAGCTATCAACACATTACATCTTGACAAATGGGCTGATCCACATAAAATTTGGTTAACCTAGGTACAATCATTGTTTAGTTATTGTCCGGACAAGGATTGTCCATATGATGCCCCTGTGACCTAGATCTTTGACCCAGTTTTGACCCAAAACCAATTGGGAACATCCTTAACACATGGGCCACCCTCAAATAAAATTTGGTGAACTAAATTCATTTTACTTATTAAATATAGCATTATTTCCATGGTTTGCCATTTTGACTTTATTAACATATTGATTGAACATTTGAAGTCTCTGCTTGGTAATTTGATATCTTCTGGATGATGGTTTAAACTTGACCCAGGGGCCCCAAAATCAATAGGGAACATCCTTGACACATGGGCTACTCTCACATGAAATTTGGTGAACTTTGGTACAATCATTGTTGAGTAATTATCCGGACAATGTTTTTCAATATGATGCTCCTGTGACCTTGACCTTTGACCAAGGTACCCCAAAACCAATAGGGCATAACCTTGACACATGGGCTACTTTCACGCCAAATTTAGTGAACCTAGGTACATTGGTTGTTCAGTTATTGTCTGGACAAGGTTTTTCCATATGATCCCTCTGTGACCTTGACCTTTGGGTCTGGGGCCCAAAAACCTATTGGGAACATCCTTGACACAAGGGCTACCTTCACATAAAATTTTGTGAACCTAGGTACAGTAGTTGATGAGTTATTGTCCAAACAAGGATTTTCAATATGATGCCTCTGTGACCTTGACCTTTGACCCAGGAACCCCAAAACCAATAGGGCATAACCTTTACCCAAGGGCTACCCTCACATAAAATTTGGAGAACCTAGGTACATTGGTGGTTCAGTTATTGTCTGGACAAGTGTTTCATTGTTTGCCGTTTTGACTTTATAAACATATTGATAGAACATTTGAAGTCACAGCTTGGTAATTTGATATCTTCTGGTTTAAGATTTAAACTTAACCCTGTTTTCCCAAAACTGATAAGGTACATCCTTGACACATGGGCTACTCTCACATGAAATTTGGTGAACTTTGGTACAATCATTGTTGAGTAATTATCCAGACAATGTTTTTCAATATGATGCCCCTGTGACCTTGACCTTTGACCAAGGTGCCCCAAAACCAATAGGGCATAACCTTGACACATGGGCTACTTTCACGCCAAATTTAGTGAACCTAGGTACATTGGTTGTTCGGTTATTGTCTGGACAAGGTTTTTCCATATGATCCCTCTGTGACCTTGACCTTTGGGTCTGGGGCCCAAATACCTATTGGGAACATCCTTGACACAAGGGCTACCTTCACATAAAATTTTGTGAACCTAGGTACAGTAGTTGATGAGTTATTGTCCAAACAAGGATTTTCAATATGATGCCTCTGTGACCTTGACCTTTGACCCAGGAACCCCAAAACCAATAGGGCATAACCTTTACCCAAGGGCTACCCTCACATAAAATTTGGAGAACCTAGGTACATTGGTGGTTCAGTTATTGTCTGGACAAGTGTTTCATTGTTTGCCGTTTTGACTTTATAAACATATTGATAGAACATTTGAAGTCACAGCTTGGTAATTTGATATCTTCTGGTTTAAGATTTAAACTTAACCCTGTTTTCCCAAAACTGATAAGGTACATCCTTGACACATGGGCTACTCTCACATGAAATTTGGTGAACCTAGGTACAGTCATTAGTGAGTTATTACCCGGACAATGTTTTTCAATTTGATGCCACTGTGACCTTGACCTTTGACCCAGGGGCCCCAAAATCAATAGTGCATATCCTTGACACATGGGCTACTCTCACATGAAATTTGGTGAACCTAGGTACATTGGTGTTTCATTTATTGTCCGGACAAAGTTTTTCCATATAATGCCCCTGTGACCTTGACCTTTGAACCTGGGGCCCCATAAACCTATAGGGCGCATCTTTGACACATGGGCTACTCTTACATAAAATTTGGTGAACCTAGGTACAGGCGTTGTTTAGTTATGGTCCGGACAAGGTTTTTCAATTTGATGTCCCTGTGACCTTGACCTTTGACCCAGGGGCCCCAAAACCGATTGGGAACATCCTTGACACATGGGCTTCTCTCACATAAAATTTGGTGATCCTAGGTAGATTGGTTTTTAAGTTATTGTCAGGACAAGTTTTTTTCCCATATGATGCCACTGTGACCTTGACCTTTGACGCAGGGGCCCCAAAACCGATAGGGAACATCTTTGACACATGGGCTACTCTTACATTAAATTTGATGAACTTAGGTACATTGGTGGTTCAGATATTGTACGGACAAGTTTTACCTATTTTAAGTCCCAGTGACCTTGACCTTTAACCCTGGGGTCTCAAAATCAATAGGGAACCTCCTCCACCCAAGGGCTATCAACACATAAAATTTGAGGAACCTAGGTTCATCCTTTCTTGAGTTATCATCCGGACAAGCAATTGTCCACGGACGGACAGACGGACAGACGGACAGACAGACAGACGGACAGACGGACAGACGGACAGACGGACAGACGGACAACAGCATAACATAATACGACCGTTTTTTCAAAACGGGCGTATAAAAACCTACCTGGGCTGGATAACAAGACTGTCTATATACCACATGATCTATGTGCACCGGGATTACTGACCATTCCAGTAATCTACATTCACTTTTATCTAACTCATTATATCTCTTTAAAATGGACTTATCTGTCAACAACAAAACAAACATTCATCAAATAAGATATTTTTATACAATATAAAATTAAAATACTTGAAACAAAGTTTTTGAAGTCTACTTTTAGTATCATTATTGAGTCGACTCTTGACATTAACTTCATAATTTTGTATATGGCCTGTAGTCAAGGAAAGCTCGGCCCGTAGTCAAGTATATATTGACTGTTTATGATGTAATATTTGCATTTACTGCAGACAGACCATCCAATGTTAATTTAATTGACATATTTACAATAAGTGCACTGGATTGTGTACAAAAGCATTACTATTAAGTATGACAGCCTATAAAACTACCTATTCCAAATTTAGAACCACAAACCGTAACATTGTAAACTTCTGCAGGATTATAGTAACAAGAGCTCCGCTGGGCGGGGCATTATACGCCCGTGTGCAGTCCATGCTGTGTTCTATCTCATATAAAGTCCCTGTGACCTTGACCAATGACCCCTGGATCTCAGAATAGGTCCCATTCTTAACAGGAGGGCTATCCAAAGCAAAGATTTTGAGAACCTAGGTACAGCCATGGTTGATTTATCACCGACACAAAGTTTTCCCATACAAACTTCCAGTGACTTTGACCCTGGGGCCTCAGAACCAAAAGTTCTCGCCCTTGACCCAAAGAGTATTGATACATAAAATTTGGTGATCTTAGGTAAAGTTGGTTGTTGGACAAGGTTTTTCCTCATGATTTTTCTTTTGACTTTAACCTTTAACACAGGGACCTAAAACCAAAGGGGCATATGCTAGACATTAAGGCTACCCTTAAATAAGATTTGGAAAACCTACAATGTAGGTACAATTATTATTGAGTTACTGTCCGGAAAATGTTTCAATATGAATTAAGTCCCTGTGACCTTGACTTTTGTCCCTGGGGTTTCCAAATCAAAAGAGAACAACAAATACCAAAGAGCTATCAACACATTACATCTTGACAAATGGGCTGATCCACATAAAATTTGGTTAACCTAGGTACAATCATTGTTTAGTTATTGTCCGGACAAGGATTGTCCATATGATGCCCCTGTGACCTAGATCTTTGACCCAGTTTTGACCCAAAACCAATTGGGAACATCCTTAACACATGGGCTACCCTCACATAAAATTTGGTGAACTAAATTCATTTTACTTATTAAATATAGCATTATTTCGATGGTCTGCCAATTTGACTTTGTTAACATATTGATTGAACATTTGAAGTCTCTGCTTGGTAATTTGATATCTTCTGGATGATGGTTTAAACTTGACCCAGGGGCCCCAAAATCAATAGGGAACATCCTTGACACATGGGCTACTCTCACATGAAATTTGGTGAACTTAAGTGCAGTCATTGTTGATTTACTACACATACAATGTTTTTCAATATGATGCCCCTGTGACCTTGACCTTTGACCCAGGGGCCCTAAAACCAATAGGACATAACCATGACACATGGGCTACTCTCCTAAAAAAATTTAGTGAACCTAGGTACATTGGTTGTTCAGTTATTGTCTGGACAAGGTTTTTCCATATGATGCCTCTGTGACCTTGACCTTTGGGTCTGGGGCCCCAAATCCTATTGGGAACATCCTTAACACAAGGGCTACATTCACATAAAATTTTATGAACCTACGTACAGTCCTTGTTGAGTTATTGTCCAAACAAGGTTTTTCAATATGATGCCTCTGTGACCTTGACCTTTGACCCAGGAGCCCCAAAACCAAAAGGGCATATCCTTGACACAAGGGCTACCCTCACATAGACTTTAATGAACCTAGGTAAATTGGTGGTTCAGTTATTGCCTGGACAAAAGTTTCATTGTTTGCCATTTTGACTTTATAAACATATTGATAGAACATATGAAGTCACTGCTTGGTAATTTGATATCTTCTGGTTGAAGGTTTATACTTGACCCTGTTTCCCCAAAACTGATAAGGCACATCCTTGACACATGGTCTACTGTCACATGAAATTAGGTGAACTTAGGTACAGTCATTGTTAAGTAATTACCCAGACAATGTTTTTCAATGTGATGCCCCTGTGACCTTGACCTTTGACAAAGGTGCCCCAAAACCAATAGGGCATAACCTTGACACATGGGCTACTTTTATATAAAATTTAGTGAACCTAGGTACATTGGTTGTTCAGTTATTGTCTGGACAAGGTTTTTCCATATGATGCCTCCGTGACCTTGACCTTTGGGTCTGGGGCCCAAAAACCTATTGGGAACATCCTTGACAAAAGGGCTACCTTCACATAAAATTTTGTGAATCTAGGTACAGTAGTTGATGAGTTATTGCCCAAACAAGGATTTTCAATATGATGCCCCTGTGACCTTGACCTTTGACCCAGGAGCCCCAAAACCAATAGGGCATAAATTTTACCCAAGGGCTACCCTCACATAAAATTTGGAGAACCAAGGTACATTGGTGGTTCAGTTATTGTCTGGGCAAGTGTTTCATTGTTTGCCGTTTTGACTTTATAAACATATTGATAGAACATTTGAAGTCACAGCTTGGTAATTTGATATCTTCTGGTTTAAGATTTAAACTTAACCCTGTTTTCCCAAAACTGATAAGGTACATCCTTGACACATGGGCTACTCTCACATGAAATTTGGTGAACTTTGGTACAATCATTGTTGAGTAATTATCCAGACAATGTTTTTCAATATGATGCCCCTGTGACCTTGACCTTTGACCAAGGTGCCCCAAAACCAATAGGGCATAACCTTGACACATGGGCTACTTTCACAAAAAAATTAGTGAACCTAGGTACATTGGTTGTTCAGTTATTGTCTGGACAAGGTTTTTCCATATGATCCCTCTGTGACCTTGACCTTTGGGTCTGGGGCCCAAAAACCTATTGGGAACATCCTTGACACAAGGGCTACCTTCACATAAAATTTTGTGAACCTAGGTACAGTAGTTGATGAGTTATTGTCCAAACAAGGATTTTCAATATGATGCCTCTGTGACCTTGACCTTTGACCCAGGAACCCCAAAACCAATAGGGCATAACCTTTACCCAAGGGCTACCCTCACATAAAATTTGGAGAACCTAGGTACATTGGTGGTTCAGTTATTGTCTGGACAAGTGTTTCATTGTTTGCCGTTTTGACTTTATAAACATATTGATAGAACATTTGAAGTCACAGCTTGGTAATTTGATATCTTCTGGTTTAAGATTTAAACTTAACCCTGTTTTCCCAAAACTGATAAGGTACATCCTTGACACATGGGCTACTCTCACATGAAATTTGGTGAACCTAGGTACAGTCATTAGTGAGTTATTACCCGGACAATGTTTTTCAATTTGATGCCACTGTGACCTTGACCTTTGACCCAGGGGCCCCAAAATCAATAGTGCATATCCTTGACACATGGGCTACTCTCACATGAAATTTGGTGAACCTAGGTACATTGGTGTTTCATTTATTGTCCGGACAAAGTTTTCCATATAATGCCCCTGTGACCTTGACCTTTGAACCTGGGGCCCCATAAACCTTTAGGGCGCATCTTTGACACATGGGCTACTCTTACATAAAATTTGGTGAACCTAGGTACAGGCGTTGTTGAGTTATGGTCCGGACAAGGTTTTTCAATTTGATGTCCCAGTGACCTTGACCTTTGACTCAGGGGCCCCAAAACCGATTGGGAACATCCTTGACACATGGGCTTCTCTCACATAAAATTTGGTGATCCTAGGTAGATTGGTTGTTAAGTTATTGTCAGGACAAGTTTTTTTCCCATATGATGCCACTGTGACCTTGACCTTTGACGCAGGGGCCCCAAAACCGATAGGGAACATCTTTGACACATGGGCTACTCTTACATTAAATTTGGTGAACTTAGGTACATTGGTGGTTCAGATATTGTCCGGACAAGTTTTACCTATTTTAAGTCCCAGTGACCTTGACCTTTAACCCTGGGGTCTCAATATCAATAGGGAACCTCCTCCACCCAAGGGCTATCAACACATAAAATTTGAGGAACCTAGGTTCATCCTTTCTTGAGTTATCATCCGGACAAGCAATTGTCCACGGACGGACAGACGGACAGACGGACAGACGGACAGACGGACAGACGGACAGACGGACAGACGGACAACAGCATAACATAATACGACCGTTTTTTCAAAACGGGCGTATAAAAATGACAGCAAAAAAATGAATGAAAGGATTTAATGTCTGTATAAAATAAAACATTACCTTGATGGGCCATAAGCAAGTTTACGGACTGGTTGGTCAGACCTCAAAGTTATATGGCCCTCGGCTGGGTTTCGGGCCTAATACTTTTCTCGGTGTGATCAACCAGTCTGTAAACTTGCATATTGCCTTCAAGGCTATTTATTCAATTTTTGTTAAATACATGGTCATAAACAGTGCTCTCTAAAATTTTAGACTCAACCACAAATTTTCCTATCTATTTCTATTGTAACACTTTCAAAATTCAATCCAATCTTATGAAAGTTCAATTTATTATTTATTGGAGTAAACCCTGTGTCAACAATTTGGGTCATTTAAGGGCGTCCAGCTTACCTAGCTTTCCTGGACCATTGTCTATAACCAGTACTCACCTACCCTTCCACAAAGTCGGAAACTTCTCCATATTATATTAGCAATGGAGGAAAATCGACACTTTTATCAAATTTTCATGGAAGGGTATAATCTCCCAGGGTGGGATTTGAACCTGCACCCCTTCAGGCACAAGATTCCAAATCCCGACGCGCTACCAACTGCACTATTTGATGTTTCTATCAGTCATTCACATAGAGCAAGAATATTATTACCTGTATTATTGCTAGAATTTCCTAGAAATTTATTTATAGCTAGTTCATAGTAAAATTAGATCTTCTAATATCTGTTTGAAACTCTTGTGACTTTTCGGATGTCTTTCGTTTCATGTTGTCCATCATTTAAAACTGTAACTACAATTATCAAATTAACATTTTGGAATTTAACATTTTGGCATGTTGAGAGGATCCTGAATGAAATCAATGACAGTTACCAATAAAGTATTAGTAGAAACTAATTGCATAGGTCATATAACAGTGTCCAGCTCTTCTAACCTAGCTTTCCTGGACCCTTGTCTATAACCAGTACTAACCTACCCTTCCACAAGGCTGGAAACCTTATTAACAGAGACCTTATTAATGGAGGAAAATTATCAAATGTTCATGGTATTCCAACCCATACCCCCTTATGACATGATATTCCAAATCCTGGCACGCTACCAACTGTCCTATCAACCCAGGTTAAAATTGATGCTTAACTATAAAAGTGTAGTTTATTCCAAATATACATCAATACATTCATTGAAATTTAATTTGTTTCTAAAATGTATATGCTACATATAAAAAATTGGATTTAAGTTTCCAAAACAGTTTTCTGAAAATCATGATGGATACTTTAGAAAAATGTAACAATGTGTATAACAGTCAACACACACTGAAGAACAAGAATAGCTTATAAAATATTATAAAAAGGTTCATAAAATGCTCAAAAGGTTAACCTGCTTTGAATATTCTGCACATTCCTGTTCAAGTAAACATCACTTGACCCAATAAACTGTTTCATACTATTACGACCAATTCAACAATTAATACATGTCTGAGTTACATTTGATGCACATCCTGAAAAACAAAAACAACAAATTTAAACCATGCTTAGTCTGTATGATACTATGCAAAGAATCATGGTTAAAGTCTTCTGATTGAGGGATTGTCGGTTCGATTACCAGGCGGGGCATACTTCTGTGGAGCTTGGTCATGAAATTTAGCACTATTTTTCTTAAAGTTTTGTTGCCAATTTTTCCAACAGTCATCCGACTGTCTACCAAGCTTTACAAAAAATCAATTATGGCAATGTGCGTGTCTTTTTTAAGCGTTAATCACTTGCAAATGTCTATAAAGCCAAGAAGACGCCTTGATAGCTCAGTTGGCAGCAAAGATCAAGGGATCGTGGGTTTGATTCCAAAGCATAGCTTACTTTTATGGAGCTTGGTCCCTTATTTGAAGACGGCCAGATCTAAATTAGTGAGTAGGGGAGCCGAAAATTTTAGATCAGGTTTTAATCAGATTGAACTACAGTTATCAACCAACACTGTAAAGTTTATCCTTGAGATTCTGTATTGCAAACTATTATGGGAGAAATTGTTCAAGGATTCATTTATTCATCATCTGAAGCTATTGACCAAGTTTTATGAAACAAAATCAAATAGTTTTGTTTGTTTAACGGGTTTAACGCCATAGCAACACATTGTATAAGCCATATAACGGCGATCAGTCTACCTACTCAATCCTCCTGGAAAAGCTAAATCTCTAGATTTAGATGTTAAGCAACTACTAAGCACATACTTTTGTCAGTGACTGACAACTGACCTACATAATAAAAATCATTGGTAGGAGGGAGAATGGCCAAAGAAATAATTTCATGACCAAGCTCTATGAAAGTATGCCCTGCCTAGAAATGGAACCCATGATCCTTGGATATTTTTATGTGAGTCAAACAGTGACAAAGACAGAAAGGTCCCCAACAGTTATGCTTGCTTTGGCTGATCAAATGTTTTGCTCTTGGATATATGTGTCAAACAGTGCACAGAAAGAAAAATGTGCGCAGTTCTATTTGCTTGGGTGGATCAAATTCTTTCCTAATGGGTATATGTGTCAAAAAGTGACAGTGACAGAAATAAATGCACAACTATTTTTGCTCGAAAAATCAAATGATTTCCCTTTGGATATACATGTATTGTCAAACAGTGACAGGGAAAGAAATGTTCCCACAGTTATGTTTGCTTTTGCAGATCTAATGCTTTCCTTTTGTATACATGTGTCATACAGGCACAGAAAAAGAAATGTTCCCACAGTAATGTTCACTAGGGTGGAATAAATGCTTTTCTTTTGGATACATGTGTATGTGTCATACGGTGACAAGAAAAGAAATATATGCAACAGTAATAATTGCTAGGGTGGATCAAATGCTTTTGTTTTGGATGTATGTGTCATACAGAGACAGAAATTTTCCTATAGTTATGTTTGCTTGGCAAATCAAATGCTTTCCTTTTGGAAATAGATATCATACAGTAACAGAGAAAGCAATGTTCTTACAATTATGTTTGTTTCAGTGGATCAAATGCTTTCTTTTGGATATATGTGTGATACAGGAGAGACAGAAATGTTCCAATAGTTATGTTTGCTAGAGCTAATCAAAAGCTTTCATTTTGGAAGAATGTATCATACTGTGACTAGAAAAGAAATATATGCAACAGTAATAATTGCTAGTGGGAATCAAAAACTTCTGTTTTGGATATATGTGTCATACAGTGACAGAGAAAGAAATGTTCCAACAGTTATTTTTATTTTGGCAGACCAAATACTTTCCATTGGATATATTCACGAGTCAAAACATAGACAGAGAAAGAAATGTTTCCACATTTTTGTTTGCTTGGGCGGATCAAATGCCTTGCATTTGGATATCAACAGACAAAGAAAAAGACTTATCATTTTGTCTGCTTATAAGGATCAAATGTTCATTATTTAGCTATTTATGTTGCATGATGAAAATAAAGAAATGATTTCGACAGTTATGTCGGTTTGGCTGGCCAAAAGCTTTCTTTTTTTGGTAATTGTTTCTTAAAAGGAAAAAAGGGAAATTCTTTCAATTATGATAAAATATGATGTAGTTTTGACGGATAAAATTCATTACAATTAGCTATTTCAATAGTTTTAATGAGAAAGAAAAAAATCTAAGTTGACAAAACTTAATGGTGAAAAAATCTAAATAAAACAAAATAAAAACAAAAATCAGAAAAAATCGAAGAACACACTAGTTATTGACAAACAGTGATGAAACAAAATAAATATAACCTCTAAAGTGTTTAAATAGTTTTTCATTAGTTGAATTTGTAAGAGATTGACAAGACAAGTCAACCAGTACTGTCTCATCATATGACCGGCGAAAAATATACCCCCGATTGCCGTGAGAGGCAACACGGAGGCATAAGACCTACTGACCACCCGCAAAAATTGAGTGTTCAGAACAATGACAGGTGCTTTCCTGGGCCAAGGTGTGACGACAAGTCCGTGCAATGTCGTTCACTTACAAACCTTCAACAAAAATAATCAAAAATGTTTAAATTCAATAACATGATTACATCATATTTCAATTACACTAAAGTTTATTAAAATTGTACAAATATTCATCAATTGGGTAAGCATATTAATAGAACTTTCAAGAAAAAATGGAGAAAAATTTCTTATTAGTGTATGTATTTGGGTCATACAGAAACAAAAAAGGTATTAACATATCAAACATTGATGTTCAAATTGATTAAAGACAAACATTTGCGGTAATAGATAAATAGATAAAGATAGATATAAACTTAAAAGAAATAGTTGTTCAGGTTGATCAAATACTTACCTTTTAGTGCATGTGCCATGTAGCAACAAAGAAAGAAATGAACAGTTATATTTGTATTGCTGAATCAAATGCATTGCTGTTGGTTTTATGTGTCATACAGCGACAAAGACAGAAATATACTCAACAGTTGTGTTTGTATTGCTGGATCAAAAGCATTGCTTATGGTGAATGTGTCATACAGCGACAAAGAAAGAAAGAAACTTAACAATTAGGTCTGTAATTAAGTTCATATGTTCATTATTTTGCTATTTGAGTGATACATTGAAATAGAAAGAAATACTCTCACAAGGTATCTGGCCGAAAGATTTTTCTTCAGGCAATTGTTTCTATAAATGAAATGGGGAAATTTTTTCAATCATAATTATAATAGTGTCTTGATGGACTGAATACATTACAAATGGCTTTATCATTTTTTTACAGTAAAAAACGTTGGAAAAGTGTCCTGATTCTATATTTAATATCAACAATATTACAAATGAAAATTTATGGTGTCAAAGTCTTAAAAAACAAATTAATTGAAAAAGTCTATAAAAATATTAAAAGCTATAGCTATCAACAAACAGTAATGAAACAAAATTAATAAAAGTAACCTCTTAAGTGTCAAAAAAGTTCTTAACAGGTTGAATTTGTAAGAGATTGACAAGACAAGTCAACCAGTACTGTCTTAGCCATCGTATGACCGGCGAAAAATATACCCCTGATTGCCATTAGAGGCAACAAGGAGGCATAAAACCTACTGACCACCCGTAAAAATTGAGTGTTCAGAACAATGACAGGTGCTTTCCTGGACCAAATACATAGACAAGTCTGAGCAATGTCATTCACTTACAATATATTTATCAAAAATAATAGAAAAATATGTTTTAATTCTATAACAATGCATAATATTTCAATTACTCTAAAGTTTGTTAAAATTGCACAAATATTCATTAATTGGATGAGCATAACAAGAACTTACAAGAAGAAAGAGAGAAAACTGTCCGATTGGATGTTTGTATTTGTGTCATACAGAAACATAAAAGATATTAACATTTCAAACAGTGATGTTTGGATTGATTAAAGACAAACATTCAAGGTATGTGTGTCATACAGCAACAAAGGTCGAAATAAAGTTAACAGAAATAGTTGTTCAAATTGAACAAATACTTACCTTTTAGAGCATGTGCCATATAGAAAGAAAGAAAGAAATATTCTCAACAGTTGTGTTTGTATTGCTGAATCAAATGCATTGCTGTTGGTTTTATGTGTCATACAGCGACAAAGACAGAAATATACTCAACAGTTGTGTTTGTATTGCTGGATCAAAAGCATTGCTTATGGTGAATGTGTCATACAGCGACAAAGAAAGAAAGAAACTTAACAATTAGGTCTGTAATTAAGTTCATATGTTCATTATTTTGCTATTTGAGTGATACATTGAAATAGAAAGAAATACTCTCACAAGGTATCTGGTCGAAAGATTTTTCTTCAGGCAATTGTTTCTATAAATGAAATGGGGATTTTTTTTCAATCATAATTATAATAGTGTCTTGATGGACTGAATACATTACAAATGGCTTTATCATTTTTTTACAGTAAAAAACGTTGGAAAAGTGTCATGATTCTATATTTAATATCAACAATATTACAAATGAAAATTTATGGTGTCAAAGTCTTAAAAAACAAATTAATTGAAAAAATCTATAAAAATATTAAAAGCTATAGCTATCAACAAACAGTAATGAAACAAAATTAATAAAAGTAACCTCTTAAGTGTCAAAAAAGTTCATAACAGGTTGAATTTGTAAGAGATTGACAAGACAAGTCAACCAGTACTGTCTTAGCCATCGTATGACCGGCGAAAAATATACCCCTGATTGCCATTAGAGGCAACAAGGAGGCATAAAACCTACTGACCACCCGTAAAAATTGAGTGTTCAGAACAATGACAGGTGCTTTCCTGGACCAAATACATAGACAAGTCTGAGCAATGTCATTCACTTACAATATATTTATCAAAAATAATAGAAAAATATGTTTTAATTCTATAACAATGCATAATATTTCAATTACTCTAAAGTTTGTTAAAATTGCACAAATATTCATTAATTGGATGAGCATAACAAGAACTTACAAGAAGAAAGAGAGAAAACTGTCCGATTGGATGTTTGTATTTGTGTCATACAGAAACATAAAAGATATTAACATTTCAAACAGTGATGTTTGGATTGGTTAAAGACAAACATTCAAGGTATGTGTGTCATACAGCAACAAAGGTCGAAATAAAGTTAACAGAAATAGTTGTTCAAATTGAACAAATACTTACCTTTTAGAGCATGTGCCATATAGAAAGAAAGAAAGAAATATTCTCAACAGTTGTGTTTGTATTGCTGAATCAAATGCATTGCTGTTGGTTTTATGTGTCATACAGCGACAAAGACAGAAATATACTCAACAGTTGTGTTTGTATTGCTGGATCAAAAGCATTGCTTATGGTGAATGTGTCATACAGCGACAAAGAAAGAAAGAAACTTAACAATTAGGTCTGTAATTAAGTTCATATGTTCATTATTTTGCTATTTGAGTGATACATTGAAATAGAAAGAAATACTCTCACAAGGTATCTGGCCGAAAGATTTTTCTTCAGGCAATTGTTTCTATAAATGAAATGGGGATTTTTTTTCAATCATAATTATAATAGTGTCTTGATGGACTGAATACATTACAAATGGCTTTATCATTTTTTTACAGTAAAAAACGTTGGAAAAGTGTCATGATTCTATATTTAATATCAACAATATTACAAATGAAAATTTATGGTGTCAAAGTCTTAAAAAACAAATTAATTGAAAAAGTCTATAAAAATATTAAAAGCTATAGCTATCAACAAACAGTAATGAAACAAAATTAATAAAAGTAACCTCTTAAGTGTCAAAAAAGTTCTTAACAGGTTGAATTTGTAAGAGATTGACAAGACAAGTCAACCAGTACTGTCTTAGCCATCATATGACCGGCGAAAAATATACCCCTGATTGCCATTAGAGGCAACAAGGAGGCATAAAACCTACTGACCACCCGTAAAAATTGAGTGTTCAGAACAATGACAGGTGCTTTCCTGGACCAAATACATAGACAAGTCTGAGCAATGTCATTCACTTACAATATATTTATCAAAAATAATAGAAAAATATGTTTTAATTCTATAACAATGCATAATATTTCAATTACTCTAAAGTTTGTTAAAATTGCACAAATATTCATTAATTGGATGAGCATAACAAGAACTTACAAGAAGAAAGAGAGAAAACTGTCCGATTGGATGTTTGTATTTGTGTCATACAGAAACATAAAAGATATTAACATTTCAAACAGTGATGTTTGGATTGATTAAAGACAAACATTCAAGGTATGTGTGTCATACAGCAACAAAGGTCGAAATAAAGTTAACAGAAATAGTTGTTCAAATTGAACAAATACTTACCTTTTAGAGCATGTGCCATATAGAAAGAAAGAAAGAAATATTCTCAACAGTTGTGTTTGTATTGCTGAATCAAATGCATTGCTGTTGGTTTTATGTGTCATACAGCGACAAAGACAGAAATATACTCAACAGTTGTGTTTGTATTGCTGGATCAAAAGCATTGCTTATGGTGAATGTGTCATACAGCGACAAAGAAAGAAAGAAACTTAACAATTAGGTCTGTAATTAAGTTCATATGTTCATTATTTTGCTATTTGAGTGATACATTGAAATAGAAAGAAATACTCTCACAAGGTATCTGGTCGAAAGATTTTTCTTCAGGCAATTGTTTCTATAAATGAAATGGGGATTTTTTTTCAATCATAATTATAATAGTGTCTTGATGGACTGAATACATTACAAATGGCTTTATCATTTTTTTACAGTAAAAAACGTTGGAAAAGTGTCATGATTCTATATTTAATATCAACAATATTACAAATGAAAATTTATGGTGTCAAAGTCTTAAAAAACAAATTAATTGAAAAAATCTATAAAAATATTAAAAGCTATAGCTATCAACAAACAGTAATGAAACAAAATTAATAAAAGTAACCTCTTAAGTGTCAAAAAAGTTCATAACAGGTTGAATTTGTAAGAGATTGACAAGACAAGTCAACCAGTACTGTCTTAGCCATCGTATGACCGGCGAAAAATATACCCCTGATTGCCATTAGAGGCAACAAGGAGGCATAAAACCTACTGACCACCCGTAAAAATTGAGTGTTCAGAACAATGACAGGTGCTTTCCTGGACCAAATACATAGACAAGTCTGAGCAATGTCATTCACTTACAATATATTTATCAAAAATAATAGAAAAATATGTTTTAATTCTATAACAATGCATAATATTTCAATTACTCTAAAGTTTGTTAAAATTGCACAAATATTCATTAATTGGATGAGCATAACAAGAACTTACAAGAAGAAAGAGAGAAAACTGTCCGATTGGATGTTTGTATTTGTGTCATACAGAAACATAAAAGATATTAACATTTCAAACAGTGATGTTTGGATTGGTTAAAGACAAACATTCAAGGTATGTGTGTCATACAGCAACAAAGGTCGAAATAAAGTTAACAGAAATAGTTGTTCAAATTGAACAAATACTTACCTTTTAGAGCATGTGCCATATAGAAAGAAAGAAAGAAATATTCTCAACAGTTGTGTTTGTATTGCTGAATCAAATGCATTGCTGTTGGTTTTATGTGTCATACAGCGACAAAGACAGAAATATACTCAACAGTTGTGTTTGTATTGCTGGATCAAAAGCATTGCTTATGGTGAATGTGTCATACAGCGACAAAGAAAGAAAGAAACTTAACAATTAGGTCTGTAATTAAGTTCATATGTTCATTATTTTGCTATTTGAGTGATACATTGAAATAGAAAGAAATACTCTCAACAGGTATCTGGCCGAAAGATTTTTCTTCAGGCAATTGTTTCTATAAATGAAATGGGGATTTTTTTTCAATCATAATTATAATAGTGTCTTGATGGACTGAATACATTACAAATGGCTTTATCATTTTTTACAGTAAAAAACGTTGGAAAAGTGTCATGATTCTATATTTAATATCAACAATATTACAAATAAAAATTTATGGTGTCAAAGACTTAAAAAACAAATTAATTGAAAAAATCTATAAAAATATTAAAAGCTATAGCTATCAACAAACAGTAATGAAACAAAATTAATAAAAGTAACCTCTTAAGTGTCAAAAAAGTTCTTAACAGGTTGAATTTGTAAGAGATTGACAAGACAAGTCAACCAGTACTGTCTTAGCCATCGTATGACCGGCGAAAAATATACCCCTGATTGCCATTAGAGGCAACAAGGAGGCATAAAACCTACTGACCACCCGTAAAAATTGAGTGTTCAGAACAATGACAGGTGCTTTCCTGGACCAAATACATAGACAAGTCTGAGCAATGTCATTCACTTACAATATATTTATCAAAAATAATAGAAAAATATGTTTTAATTCTATAACAATGCATAATATTTCAATTACTCTAAAGTTTGTTAAAATTGCACAAATATTCATTAATTGGATGAGCATAACAAGAACTTACAAGAAGAAAGAGAGAAAACTGTCCGATTGGATGTTTGTATTTGTGTCATACAGAAACATAAAAGATATTAACATTTCAAACAGTGATGTTTGGATTGATTAAAGACAAACATTCAAGGTATGTGTGTCATACAGCAACAAAGGTCGAAATAAAGTTAACAGAAATAGTTGTTCAAATTGAACAAATACTTACCTTTTAGAGCATGTGCCATATAGAAAGAAAGAAAGAAATATTCTCAACAGTTGTGTTTGTATTGCTGAATCAAATGCATTGCTGTTGGTTTTATGTGTCATACAGCGACAAAGACAGAAATATACTCAACAGTTGTGTTTGTATTGCTGGATCAAAAGCATTGCTTATGGTGAATGTGTCATACAGCGACAAAGAAAGAAAGAAACTTAACAATTAGGTCTGTAATTAAGTTCATATGTTCATTATTTTGCTATTTGAGTGATACATTGAAATAGAAAGAAATACTCTCACAAGGTATCTGGCCGAAAGATTTTTCTTCAGGCAATTGTTTCTATAAATGAAATGGGGATTTTTTTTCAATCATAATTATAATAGTGTCTTGATGGACTGAATACATTACAAATGGCTTTATCATTTTTTTACAGTAAAAAACGTTGGAAAAGTGTCATGATTCTATATTTAATATCAACAATATTACAAATGAAAATTTATGGTGTCAAAGTCTTAAAAAACAAATTAATTGAAAAAATCTATAAAAATATTAAAAGCTATAGCTATCAACAAACAGTAATGAAACAAAATTAATAAAAGTAACCTCTTAAGTGTCAAAAAAGTTCTTAACAGGTTGAATTTGTAAGAGATTGACAAGACAAGTCAACCAGTACTGTCTTAGCCATCGTATGACCGGCGAAAAATATACCCCTGATTGCCATTAGAGGCAACAAGGAGGCATAAAACCTACTGACCACCCGTAAAAATTGAGTGTTCAGAACAATGACAGGTGCTTTCCTGGACCAAATACATAGACAAGTCTGAGCAATGTCATTCACTTACAATATATTTATCAAAAATAATAGAAAAATATGTTTTAATTCTATAACAATGCATAATATTTCAATTACTCTAAAGTTTGTTAAAATTGCACAAATATTCATTAATTGGATGAGCATAACAAGAACTTACAAGAAGAAAGAGAGAAAACTGTCCGATTGGATGTTTGTATTTGTGTCATACAGAAACATAAAAGATATTAACATTTCAAACAGTGATGTTTGGATTGATTAAAGACAAACATTCAAGGTATGTGTGTCATACAGCAACAAAGGTCGAAATAAAGTTAACAGAAATAGTTGTTCAAATTGAACAAATACTTACCTTTTAGAGCATGTGCCATATAGAAAGAAAGAAAGAAATATTCTCAACAGTTGTGTTTGTATTGCTGAATCAAATGCATTGCTGTTGGTTTTATGTGTCATACAGCGACAAAGACAGAAATATACTCAACAGTTGTGTTTGTATTGCTGGATCAAAAGCATTGCTTATGGTGAATGTGTCATACAGCGACAAAGAAAGAAAGAAACTTAACAATTAGGTCTGTAATTAAGTTCATATGTTCATTATTTTGCTATTTGAGTGATACATTGAAATAGAAAGAAATACTCTCACAAGGTATCTGGCCGAAAGATTTTTCTTCAGGCAATTGTTTCTATAAATGAAATGGGGATTTTTTTTCAATCATAATTATAATAGTGTCTTGATGGACTGAATACATTACAAATGGCTTTATCATTTTTTTACAGTAAAAAACGTTGGAAAAGTGTCATGATTCTATATTTAATATCAACAATATTACAAATGAAAATTTATGGTGTCAAAGTCTTAAAAAACAAATTAATTGAAAAAATCTATAAAAATATTAAAAGCTATAGCTATCAACAAACAGTAATGAAACAAAATTAATAAAAGTAACCTCTTAAGTGTCAAAAAAGTTCTTAACAGGTTGAATTTGTAAGAGATTGACAAGACAAGTCAACCAGTACTGTCTTAGCCATCGTATGACCGGCGAAAAATATACCCCTGATTGCCATTAGAGGCAACAAGGAGGCATAAAACCTACTGACCACCCGTAAAAATTGAGTGTTCAGAACAATGACAGGTGCTTTCCTGGACCAAATACATAGACAAGTCTGAGCAATGTCATTCACTTACAATATATTTATCAAAAATAATAGAAAAATATGTTTTAATTCTATAACAATGCATAATATTTCAATTACTCTAAAGTTTGTTAAAATTGCACAAATATTCATTAATTGGATGAGCATAACAAGAACTTACAAGAAGAAAGAGAGAAAACTGTCCGATTGGATGTTTGTATTTGTGTCATACAGAAACATAAAAGATATTAACATTTCAAACAGTGATGTTTGGATTGATTAAAGACAAACATTCAAGGTATGTGTGTCATACAGCAACAAAGGTCGAAATAAAGTTAACAGAAATAGTTGTTCAAATTGAACAAATACTTACCTTTTAGAGCATGTGCCATATAGAAAGAAAGAAAGAAATATTCTCAACAGTTGTGTTTGTATTGCTGAATCAAATGCATTGCTGTTGGTTTTATGTGTCATACAGCGACAAAGACAGAAATATACTCAACAGTTATGTTTGTATTGCGGGATCAAAAGCATTGCTTATGGTGAATGTGTCATACAGCGACAAAGAAAGAAAGAAACTTAACAATTAGGTCTGTAATTAAGTTCATATGTTCATTATTTTGCTATTTGAGTGATACATTGAAATAGAAAGAAATACTCTCAACAGGTATCTGGCCGAAAGATTTTTCTTCAGGCAATTGTTTCTATAAATGAAATGGGGATTTTTTTTCAATCATAATTATAATAGTGTCTTGATGGACTGAATACATTACAAATGGCTTTATCATTTTTTACAGTAAAAAACGTTGGAAAAGTGTCATGATTCTATATTTAATATCAACAATATTACAAATAAAAATTTATGGTGTCAAAGACTTAAAAAACAAATTAATTGAAAAAATCTATAAAAATATTAAAAGCTATAGCTATCAACAAACAGTAATGAAACAAAATTAATAAAAGTAACCTCTTAAGTGTCAAAAAAGTTCATAACAGGTTGAATTTGTAAGAGATTGACAAGACAAGTCAACCAGTACTGTCTTAGCCATCGTATGACCGGCGAAAAATATACCCCTGATTGCCATTAGAGGCAACAAGGAGGCATAAAACCTACTGACCACCCGTAAAAATTGAGTGTTCAGAACAATGACAGGTGCTTTCCTGGACCAAATACATAGACAAGTCTGAGCAATGTCATTCACTTACAATATATTTATCAAAAATAATAGAAAAATATGTTTTAATTCTATAACAATGCATAATATTTCAATTACTCTAAAGTTTGTTAAAATTGCACAAATATTCATTAATTGGATGAGCATAACAAGAACTTACAAAAAGAAAGAGAGAAAACTGTCCGATTGGATGTTTGTATTTGTGTCATACAGAAACATAAAAGATATTAACATTTCAAACAGTGATGTTTGGATTGATTAAAGACAAACATTCAAGGTATGTGTGTCATACAGCAACAAAGGTCGAAATAAAGTTAACAGAAATAGTTGTTCAAATTGAACAAATACTTACCTTTTAGAGCATGTGCCATATAGAAAGAAAGAAAGAAATATTCTCAACAGTTGTGTTTGTATTGCTGAATCAAATGCATTGCTGTTGGTTTTATGTGTCATACAGCGACAAAGACAGAAATATACTCAACAGTTGTGTTTGTATTGCTGGATCAAAAGCATTGCTTATGGTGAATGTGTCATACAGCGACAAAGAAAGAAAGAAACTTAACAATTAGGTCTGTAATTAAGTTCATATGTTCATTATTTTGCTATTTGAGTGATACATTGAAATAGAAAGAAATACTCTCACAAGGTATCTGGCCGAAAGATTTTTCTTCAGGCAATTGTTTCTATAAATGAAATGGGGATTTTTTTTCAATCATAATTATAATAGTGTCTTGATGGACTGAATACATTACAAATGGCTTTATCATTTTTTTACAGTAAAAAACGTTGGAAAAGTGTCATGATTCTATATTTAATATCAACAATATTACAAATGAAAATTTATGGTGTCAAAGTCTTAAAAAACAAATTAATTGAAAAAATCTATAAAAATATTAAAAGCTATAGCTATCAACAAACAGTAATGAAACAAAATTAATAAAAGTAACCTCTTAAGTGTCAAAAAAGTTCTTAACAGGTTGAATTTGTAAGAGATTGACAAGACAAGTCAACCAGTACTGTCTTAGCCATCGTATGACCGGCGAAAAATATACCCCTGATTGCCATTAGAGGCAACAAGGAGGCATAAAACCTACTGACCACCCGTAAAAATTTAGTGTTCAGAACAATGACAGGTGCTTTCCTGGACCAAATACATAGACAAGTCTGAGCAATGTCATTCACTTACAATATATTTATCAAAAATAATAGAAAAATATGTTTTAATTCTATAACAATGCATAATATTTCAATTACTCTAAAGTTTGTTAAAATTGCACAAATATTCATTAATTGGATGAGCATAACAAGAACTTACAAGAAGAAAGAGAGAAAACTGTCCGATTGGATGTTTGTATTTGTGTCATACAGAAACATAAAAGATATTAACATTTCAAACAGTGATGTTTGGATTGGTTAAAGACAAACATTCAAGGTATGTGTGTCATACAGCAACAAAGGTCGAAATAAAGTTAACAGAAATAGTTGTTCAAATTGAACAAATACTTACCTTTTAGAGCATGTGCCATATAGAAAGAAAGAAAGAAATATTCTCAACAGTTGTGTTTGTATTGCTGAATCAAATGCATTGCTGTTGGTTTTATGTGTCATACAGCGACAAAGACAGAAATATACTCAACAGTTATGTTTGTATTGCGGGATCAAAAGCATTGCTTATGGTGAATGTGTCATACAGCGACAAAGAAAGAAAGAAACTTAACAATTAGGTCTGTAATTAAGTTCATATGTTCATTATTTTGCTATTTGAGTGATACATTGAAATAGAAAGAAATACTCTCAACAGGTATCTGGCCGAAAGATTTTTCTTCAGGCAATTGTTTCTATAAATGAAATGGGGATTTTTTTTCAATCATAATTATAATAGTGTCTTGATGGACTGAATACATTACAAATGGCTTTATCATTTTTTACAGTAAAAAACGTTGGAAAAGTGTCATGATTCTATATTTAATATCAACAATATTACAAATAAAAATTTATGGTGTCAAAGACTTAAAAAACAAATTAATTGAAAAAATCTATAAAAATATTAAAAGCTATAGCTATCAACAAACAGTAATGAAACAAAATTAATAAAAGTAACCTCTTAAGTGTCAAAAAAGTTCATAACAGGTTGAATTTGTAAGAGATTGACAAGACAAGTCAACCAGTACTGTCTTAGCCATCGTATGACCGGCGAAAAATATACCCCTGATTGCCATTAGAGGCAACAAGGAGGCATAAAACCTACTGACCACCCGTAAAAATTGAGTGTTCAGAACAATGACAGGTGCTTTCCTGGACCAAATACATAGACAAGTCTGAGCAATGTCATTCACTTACAATATATTTATCAAAAATAATAGAAAAATATGTTTTAATTCTATAACAATGCATAATATTTCAATTACTCTAAAGTTTGTTAAAATTGCACAAATATTCATTAATTGGATGAGCATAACAAGAACTTACAAGAAGAAAGAGAGAAAACTGTCCGATTGGATGTTTGTATTTGTGTCATACAGAAACATAAAAGATATTAACATTTCAAACAGTGATGTTTGGATTGATTAAAGACAAACATTCAAGGTATGTGTGTCATACAGCAACAAAGGTCGAAATAAAGTTAACAGAAATAGTTGTTCAAATTGAACAAATACTTACCTTTTAGAGCATGTGCCATATAGAAAGAAAGAAAGAAATATTCTCAACAGTTGTGTTTGTATTGCTGAATCAAATGCATTGCTGTTGGTTTTATGTGTCATACAGCGACAAAGACAGAAATATACTCAACAGTTGTGTTTGTATTGCTGGATCAAAAGCATTGCTTATGGTGAATGTGTCATACAGCGACAAAGAAAGAAAGAAACTTAACAATTAGGTCTGTAATTAAGTTCATATGTTCATTATTTTGCTATTTGAGTGATACATTGAAATAGAAAGAAATACTCTCACAAGGTATCTGGCCGAAAGATTTTTCTTCAGGCAATTGTTTCTATAAATGAAATGGGGATTTTTTTTCAATCATAATTATAATACAAATGTAGTGTCTTGATGGACTGAATACATTACAAATGGCTTTATCATTTTTTACAGTAAAAAACGTTGGAAAAGTGTCATGATTCTATATTTAATATCAACAATATTACAAATAAAAATTTATGGTGTCAAAGTCTTAAAAAACAAATTAATTGAAAAAATCTATAAAAATATTAAAAGCTATAGCTATCAACAAACAGTAATGAAACAAAATTAATAAAAGTAACCTCTTAAGTGGCAAAAAAGTTCTTAACAGGTTGAATTTGTAAGAGATTGACAAGACAAGTCAACCAGTACTGTCTTAGCCATCGTATGACCGGCGAAAAATATACCCCTGATTGCCATTAGAGGCAACAAGGAGGCATAAAACCTACTGACCACCCGTAAAAATTGAGTGTTCAGAACAATGACAGGTGCTTTCCTGGACCAAATACATAGACAAGTCTGAGCAATGTCATTCACTTACAATATATTTATCAAAAATAATAGAAAAATATGTTTTAATTCTATAACAATGCATAATATTTCAATTACTCTAAAGTTTGTTAAAATTGCACAAATATTCATTAATTGGATGAGCATAACAAGAACTTACAAGAAGAGAGAAAAATGTCCGATTGGATGTTTGTATTTGTGTCATACAGAAACATAAAAGATATTAACATTTCAAACAGTGATGTTTGGATTGATTAAAGACAAACATTCAAGGTATGTGTGTCATACAGCAACAAAGGTCGAAATAAAGTTAACAGAAATAGTTGTTCAAATTGAACAAATACTTACCTTTTAGAGCATGTGCCATATAGAAAGAAAGAAATATTCTCAACAGTTGTGTTTGTATTGCTGAATCAAATGCATTGCTTTTGGTATATGTGTCATACAGTGCCAAAGAAAACAAGAGCTCCGCTGGGCGGGGCATTATACGCCCGTGTGCAGTCCATGCTGTGTTCTATCTCATATAAAGTCCCTGTGACCTTGACCAATGACCCCAGGATCTCAGAATAGGTCCCATTCTTAACAGGAGGGCTATCCAAAGCAAAGATTTTGAGAACCTAGGTACAGCCATGGTTGATTTATCACCGACACAAAGTTTTCCCATACAAACTTCCAGTGACTTTGACCCTGGGGCCTCAGAACCAAAAGTTCTCGCCCTTGACCCAAAGAGTATTGATACATAAAATTTGGTGATCTTAGGTAAAGTTGGTTGTTGGACAAGGTTTTTCCTCATGATTTTTCTTTTGACTTTAACCTTTAACACAGGGACCTAAAACCAAAGGGGCATATGCTAGACATTAAGGCTACCCTTAAATAAGATTTGGAAAACCTACAATGTAGGTACAATTATTATTGAGTTACTGTCCGGAAAATGTTTCAATATGAATTAAGTCCCTGTGACCTTGACTTTTGTCCCTGGGGTTTCCAAATCAAAAGAGAACATCAAATACCAAAGAGCTATCAACACATTACATCTTGACAAATGGGCTGATCCACATAAAATTTGGTTAACCTAGGTACAATCATTGTTTAGTTATTGTCCGAACAAGGATTGTCCAAATGATGCCCATGTGACCTAGATCTTTGACCCAGTTTTGACCCAAAACCAATTGGGAACATCCTTAACACATGGGCTACCCTCACATAAAATTTGGTGAACTAAATTCATTTTACTTATTAAATATAGCATTATTTCCATGGTCTGCCATTTTGACTTTGTTAACATATTGATTGAACATTTGAAGTCTCTGCTTGGTAATTTGATATCTTCTGGATGATGGTTTAAACTTGACCCAGGGGCCGCAAAATCAATAGGGAACATCCTTGACACATGGGCTACTCTCACATGAAATTTGGTGAACTTAAGTGCAGTCATTGTTGATTTACTACACATACAATGTTTTTCAATATGATGCCCCTGTGACCTTGACCTTTGACCCAGGGGCCCTAAAACCAGTAGGACATAACCATGACACATGGGCTACTCTCCTAAAAAAATTTAGTGAACCTAGGTACATTGGTTGTTCAGTTATTGTCTGGACAAGGTTTTTCCATATGATGCCTCTGTGACCTTGACCTTTGGATCTGGGGCCCCAAAACCTATTGGGAACATCCTTAACACAAGGGCTACATTCACATAAAATTTAATGAACCTAGGTACAGTCCTTGTTGAGTTATTGTCCAAACAAGGTTTTTCAATATGATGCCTCTGTGACCTTGACCTTTGACCCAGGAGCCCCAAAACCAAAAGGGCATATCCTTGACACAAGGGCTACCCTCACATAGACTTTATTGAACCTAGGTAAATTGGTGGTTCAGTTATTGCCTGGACAAAAGTTTCATTGTTTGCCATTTTGACTTTATAAACATATTGATAGAACATATGAAGTCACTGCTTGGTAATTTGATATCTTCTGGTTGAAGGTTTATACTTGACCCTGTTTCCCCAAAACTGATAAGGCACATCCTTGACACATGGTCTACTGTCACATGAAATTAGGTGAACTTAGGTACAGTCATTGTTGAGTAATTACCCAGACAATGTTTTTCAATGTGATGCCCCTGTGACCTTGACCTTTGACAAAGGCGCCCCTAAACCAATAGGGCATAACCTTGACACACGGGCTACTTTCATATAAAATTTAGTGAACCTAGGTACATTGGTTGTTCAGTTATTGTCTGGACAAGGTTTTTCCATATGATGCCTCCGTGACCTTGACCTTTGGGTCTGGGGCCCAAAAACCTATTGGGAACATCCTTGACAAAAGGGCTACCTTCACATAAAATTTTGTGAATCTAGGTACAGTAGTTGATGAGTTATTGCCCAAACAAGGATTTTCAATATGATGCCCCTGTGACCTTGACCTTTGACCCAGGAGCCCCAAAACCAATAGGGCATAACCTTTACCCAAGGGCTACCCTCACATAAAATTTGGAGAACCTAGGTACATTGGTGGTTCAGTTATTGTCTGGACAAGTGTTTCATTGTTTGCTGTTTTGACTTTATAAACATATTGATAGAACATTTGAAGTCACAGCTTGGTAATTTGATATCTTCTGGTTTAAGATTTAAACTTAACCCTGTTTTCCCAAAACTGATAAGGTACATCCTTGACACATGGGCTACTCTCACATGAAATTTGGTGAACCTAGGTACAGTCATTAGTGAGTTATTACCCGGATAATGTTTTTCAATTTGATGCCCCTGTGACCTTGACCTTTGACCCAGGGGCCCCAAAATCAATAGTGCATATCCTTGACACATGGGCTCCTCTCACATGAAATTTGGTGAACCTAGGTACATTGGTGTTTCATTTATTGTCCGGACAAAGTTTTTCCATATAATGCCCCTGTGACCTTGACCTTTGAACCTGGGGCCCCATAAACATATAGGGCGCATCTTTGACACATGGGCTACTCTTACATAAAATTTGGTGAACCTAGGTACAGGCGTTGTTGAGTTATGGTCCGGACAAGGTTTTTCAATTTGATGTCCCTGTGACCTTGACCTTTGACCCAGGGGCCCCAAAACCGATTGGGAACATCCTTGACACATGGGCTTCTCTCACATAAAATTTGGTGATCCTAGGTAGATTGGTTGTTAAGTTATTGTCAGGACAAGTTTTTTACCCATATGATGCCACTGTGACCTTGACCTTTGACGCAGGGGCCCCAAAACCGATAGGGAACATCTTTGACACATGGGCTACTCTTACATTAAATTTGGTGAACTTAGGTACATTGGTGGTTCAGATATTGTCCGGACAAGTTTTACCTATTTTAAGTCCCAGTGACCTTGACCTTTAACCCTGGGGTCTCAAAATCAATAGGGAACCTCCTCCACCCAAGGGCTATCCACACATATAATTTTAGGAACCTAGATATATCCTTTCTTGAGTTATCATCCGGACAAGCAATTGTCCACGGACGGACAGACGGACAGACGGACAGACGGCCAGACGGACAGACGGACAGACGGACAACAGCATAACATAATACGACCGTTTTTTCAAAACGGGCGTATAAAAATAAACTCAACAGTTATGTTTGTATTGCGGGATCAAAAGCATTGCTTATGGTGAATGTGTCATACAGCGACAAAGAAAGAAAGAAACTTAACAATTAGGTCTGTAATTAAGTTCATATGTTCATTATTTTGCTATTTGAGTGATACATTGAAATAGAAAGAAATACTCTCAACAGGTATCTGGCCGAAAGATTTTTCTTCAGGCAATTGTTTCTATAAATGAAATGGGGAAATTTTTTCAATCATAATTATAATAGTGTCTTGATGGACTGAATACATTACAAATGGCTTTATCATTTTTTACAGTAAAAAACGTTGGAAAAGTGTCATGATTCTATATTTAATATCAACAATATTACAAATAAAAAATTATGGTGTCAAAGTCTTAAAAAACAATTTAATTGAAAAAATCTATAAAAATATTAAAAGCTATAGCTATCAACAAACAGTAATGAAACAAAATTAATAAAAGTAACCTCTTAAGTGTCAAAAAAGTTCTTAACAGGTTGAATTTGTAAGAGATTGACAAGACAAGTCAACCAGTACTGTCTTAGCCATCGTATGACCGGCGAAAAAAATACCCCTGATTGCCATTAGAGGCAACAAGGAGGCATAAAACCTACTGACCACCCGTAAAAATTGAGTGTTCAGAGCAATGACAGGTGCTTTCCTGGACCAATGGGTGACGACAAGTCTGTGCAATGTCATTCACTTACAAAAGCTTCAACAAAAATAATAGTAAAGTATGTTCAGTTATATTACAATACATAATATTTCAATTACTCCAAAGTTTGTTAAAGTTGCACAATTAATTCATGAATTGTGTGAGCCTAAGGAAACATCATAAGAATAAAGAAAATTTTCCTATTAGGTGTTTATTTGTGTCATACAGCCTCAAACAAGAGCACTGCTGGGTGGAGCATTATATACCCGAAAGTGTTGTTTTTTAGTTAAGATGAAGCATTTGTAAGACATGAGAATATTTCAGATGAATATCATATTATGAATAATTGTGGAAAACAAATTAGACAAAAAGTTTTAAGGTAATAGTGACCTCGACCTTATGACCCCAAAATCAATAGGGGTCTTCTACCCAATAAGGACTTAAGTTATGCTCCGGAAACCATATTGCTAACCAATCTGATTAAAACCCGATCTACAATTTTACCGCTCGCATACTCGCTAATGTAGATCTGGCCTTTTCCAAACGAAGGTCACGTTCAGGTGACCTTTTCTCATCATAATATTCATGACGAAATTGTTATGATACGTAACTTGTTTACATCGTCAACGTCACGAAATTTGAAATGAGCCGCCCAATCGCAGACTGTGAATAATACCGCTGTTAAATTAGCATGCAAACATAGGTCTAAAAATAGAAATTACGAAAATCAAAATGTGATTAATAGTGTTTTCGTGTAGATGAAAGCTACGCATTGATTGGTCGACACAAAGTTCATCTCGACGTGACCTTGCATTGATTAAGTAGAGATCCAGTACGACAACGCTCTACAGGATCTCTGTTTACGAAGATTGATTGCTAACAGACGGATCGACAGACACCATGAGGTATCACTTTATATGTCTGAAATCCTTTGGGCATATATATAAAAAATTAATTGTAAATTAAAGAAAAAAGATTGAGGTATCTGTGTCACACAGCCACAAAGGTAGACATAAACTTAACAGAAATAGTTGTTAAGTTTGATTAAATAGGCCTACTTTTTGTTTAGCACATGTGTCATACAGCGACAAAGACAGAAATAAACTTAACAATTATGTTTCAATAGCTGGACCAAATGAGAACCCTATAGTATTGTTTGTTTTTAGCAGTTCAATGTGGTTTATTGATGTGTCATACAGTGCAAAATAGAAATAAAGTTAATGGAAATGATTGTTTTGAGTATATGTGTCATACAGCAAAAAAGAATAAAGAACATGAGTACCCAAGAGTATTTGTTTTTAGCAGTTCAATGTGGTTTATCGCTGTGTCATACAGCGTTCAAAATAGAACTAAAGTAAATGGAAATTGCTGTTTGGATTGGTCAAATACTTGACTTTTGAGTATATGTGTGTCATACAAGGACAAAGATGGAAGTAAACAGAGAGGAAAAAAATTTCCTATGCGATATGTTTGCGTAATAAATGCATCAGAAATGGATGCTTGACTTGATCAAATAATTTACTTTTGAGTAAATTTGTTGTACAGAGACAAAGAATGAAGTAAAAAGAGAATTAAGAAGAATTCCTATGGGATATGTTTATGTAATAAAGCGACAACCACAGAAATAAACATTTATCAGATATGGATGCTTGACTTGATCAAGTAATTCATTGTCTTTTAATACATGTGTCATACAGCAACACAGATAGAAGAAAAACAAAGAATATTGAAAACTTTCTTTCGGAATATTTTTGTGTCATAAAGCGACAAAGACAGAAATGAACATATTAAAAATCAATGCTTGGATTGGTCAAATACTTACCTTTTAAGTATATGTGTCATACAGTGACAAAGAAAGAAGTCACACGTGCCCAACAGTAATGTTGTTTTTAGCAGATCAAATTTATTGATGCGTCATATTGTGGCAAAGTTAGAAATAAAGTGAACGGAAATTGCTGTTTGGATTGGTGAAATACTTGACTTTTTGGGAAAAGTGTCATACAGCAACTTTCTTATTGGAAAGTTTTGTATCATAAAGCAAAAAGACGGAAATGAACTAATAAAATATAAATGCTTGGATTGATCAAATACTTACCTTGTAAGTATATATGTGTCATACAGCGACAAAGAAAGAAGTAAACTCAACATTTGTTTTGTTTGGGAGAATCTATTAATAGCCTTACTAGCAACAAAGATATAAATAATCACAACCAATATTTGAATTATAGTTGATCAAATTCATTCCTACTGGGTATGTTTTTGTATGTACATTGTACTTGAGAAATAATTGAAGTAGTATTTTCCTTAGCTCATGAGTATATGTATCAAACATTATAAAGTTTGTTTGTTTTTGAAGGTTTAATGCCAAAGCAACACATTAAATAGGTCATCTATCCGGGTCAAACTTTACACACAATATATGTATGCATAAGATCAGGTAATGAATTTAATTAATTAACTATCAAGATAGACTTTACATATGAAGAGATTTAACAAACAATTTGTATTTGTAATTTTAACAAAAGGGGTCAACGTTATTATGTCATGTAAAGACAGAACAGTGCCATCCATAATACTGTATAGCGGGTATTATCTGCGGGGGTTTTATTTTGGCTTAATTGGCGGAAAATGAAAATGCGCCTAATATAAACACCGGGAATACAAACCTCCGCAGTATTTAGTCGCCGCCATATTGTTTACTACGGGACATTACTCTTAATTAATTTTGTATTCATAAAAACGTGCATTTATTATCTCCCATAAAATCAAGAATTATGTAGTGAATTTGGTGAGATTTATTATGAAAATGAACAAAATTTAGTATTTTGAATAACACAAAGGAATTGATTCAACTTATGTATGTAGCAAACAAAAATACAGACAGACAACACAGTCAATCTAACAATTAGACGACAGGCTCCATCAAAACTCGGTTACGCAACTCGACGACGTTGCTGCCATTTGTTTACTTTATAAACCCGTATGTCGGTCATTTCCGAATCTTCACGAGTTTAGCTCAAACACATATTTGATTGTCGTAAAAAACAAAGTCATCTTTAGTATTGCAATTAATTTACGTGTTTGCTAGCAAACCGAAGACAAACTTCACATCACATAATTTAACAAATTGAGTAAAAAGAGCGGAGTTAGTGTTTATGTAGCTTATTATTTATTGATATTCAAAAGAAAACTATTGTCAAATTTCGTCACATGACAACGCTTCATAATTGATTTTATCTGTTTAAAGACACCACTAGGTGCGTTGATAATACATTGTTTGTGACAAGCTGTTAATTTTAAAATTTGTTGGACTCTGACCAATGGATTCAGGTAAATTGGCGATTTTTAAGGAGTGTGTGGCCGCAAACTTTAATACCGATAATTTTTAACAAAAACGAAGGCGTTATTCACAACTATTAAGAAACATGCGAAAATTTTGATTGTTCATTACAACATACATTATACATCATGTATTAATATTATAAGACCCTCGCGAGTTGGGCTATTTGTCGAACGATCAATCAAACTTAGCGGCACCCAGGTAATATTTTTAACAAAAACATTCACATTTAATGGCGATTCTTATCTTATTTATGATTGAACTTGTCCTGTCAATACATCATCATAGAAATAGATAATATGCTGTGTAAGTGTTGGTTTTTCACACGTCCGCTTATATTATGCAACTTAGGTGACACTTAGTTAATTAAAAAAATTAAAAAGTCGCGGACGGTAGTGACCGCTTATACAGGTAAATTGACTTTTTTATTGAAAATGACAGAGTTATGTACCTTTGACCATCTTTCACCGGGAGGTTTAAAATTGGCGCTCAGAGTAATTTCCGCCAATATTTAGCATCACCGATACAAAACTCTCTTGTTTACGGGAAAGTTTTGCCCCGCAGAAATAACCCGCTATACAGTAACCTTTACATTTTTGTAAATGTGTGGTTTGTTTCTAAATTTTTACAAATACATGAAACTCAAAACCATACCTTTCGCACATGTACATGTATAATAAATACAATATTAAAGGGACTTTAGTCAGTTATCTTTCCCTGATAAATTCTAAAGCAATCCAATTGGTAAGTAGGTCCTACTAGTTGGAATCCTTGGATTTTATCATAGAGGTCCTATGTAAGGGTAATAAAATATTTCATCTAGTATCTTTCTTGTTAATGAGATATTAACAGAAGGGATGAAATTTAGATAGTTCTTCACTTTCAAAATACTTAGCTTGAATTTCAAACAAATTAAATGATTTGAAAAAAAAAGTTATTAAAGATTAATTTTGGCAAATTTACATTGAAAAAAAGGGTAAAATCAGAGTAATCCAACTAATTGAACCTACCTATTTGAAGAGTATACAAGGGGAAATAACTGACTAAAGTCCCTTATTGTATAAAGTATTATAGGCTTTTATAGAACTCATTTCAAATGTTATAATCTATTATAGCTACCGTAATGTGGAAATATATCTGAATTAAAATGTAATTATATAAATGAACAAATCAGCTCTTGTGTAAGTGTAAAGGTTATTTTAAATGGCACTGTATTGACTTAGCAATATAAACTAAAAGTAAGTATAAAGATCTTAGCGTATTTTCTTCTCTGTAACTATGCTGGTCCAAGCAAACTGGACCAAGCAAACTGGTCTTCCAATTTCTTCCCCATAATCATCCAGTGAGTACCATTTCCTTCAAAAAGTTGAACACCGCTTGATAAGACATCATATTGTAAATATCCTGAAAACAAACAATTCAATTGATAAAAATAAAAATAATAAATACAAGAAATGTAATGTGGAAACCACAATAAAGCCAGATTTAAAAAGTTTAACGCAAAAATTTCAAAGGGAAATAATCCATAATTCAGCAAGTATGAGTTGCGGTAACTGTCTTATATTCTATTATATGATTTTATATGTAATCTTTGTTTTAAAGTTCATAATATTTAACCATAAATGGCTAAGATTTATAACAATTTAAAAACATTAAAACAAAAATTTCAAAGGGAAATCATCCATTATTTAACCAGGTAGAGTTGCGGTTACTGTCTTATTCTTTTCAACAAATGGTATGTAATCATTGAATGAAATTTCATAATTATCTAACCATACATGGCACAGATATCCAACAATATTGTAACAATCCGGCTCTATACCGAACAGTACGGACTTTGTTCATTTTCTGGGATTATGACCTAGTTTCGATTCTACTTGCAATTTTGGCTCCGTTACGCAATGACATGCAACATTACTAGTTGAAATCATATTTATACATGTTAATTAATCAATTTAAGTCAGTTTTACCTTTTAGAAGTAGTGTTTAAGGCCTCATTTTACTTTACTTTCATTTCATACTGACTGTCACAATTTACGGCAGCCATGCTGGAAACTGCATGATGGGGACCAGTTTATTCTGCGGCGCCTATTTCGCGGCGCTCATATAGAAATAGAGTAAAAAGTGCGGCGCTCATATAGATATAGAGTGGAAAGTGTGGCGCTCATATAGATAAAGAACAAACTTTGCGGCGCTCATATAGAAATAGTTTAGAAAGTGCGGCGCTCATATAGATAAAGAACGAACTTTGCGGCGCTTATATAGAAATAGTTTAGAAAGTGCGGCGCTCATATAGATAAAGAACAAACTTTGCGGCGCTCATATAGAAATAGTTTAGAAAGTGCGGCGCTCATATAGACATAGAACAAATTTTGCGGCGCTCAAATAGATAAAGAGTAAATTAGATATTTTAAAATATGCTTAAATTTAATTTTGTTTTAAACTTTGATAAACTTCATAGTTGATTTAATTTGGAAATATGATTGATTGATTTATGCGTAAAGATAAAATTATATCCTGTGGAATAAATAAATTATCGATATGTAATAATACTTGACTATGATCATTTTAAAAATCATGTTACTACTTGTATATTTTCAACCTAACCTAACAGTGGACTTGATTTAATCATGATAAATGTATGACACGATGTAATTAAAGTTAAATATCATCACACGTGTCAACAACAATAACAGTTGACACGTGTATGATACAATACAAATGATTGGATTATCTTTTACACATCATTTACATGTAAAGGTAATTAAAAATGTCGTTAGGCCTACGTGTTATTCATTAAATAAAGTTATTAAAATATCTTAAACGACACGACTACTAACGAATGAAGTAACAATATCGAAATGAAATGAAAATTCAGAAAAAATAAGTTTTATTCGCATGACTGTATTCTAACATAGAAATAAATTATAAATATTTTTCGACATTAATTTTTTTATCTATAAAGTGACGACATATCATACAAATTTATAATACAATGAAAACATATATAATTTTACATTACTTGAAAAAAATAAAACATATTAAAACAAGACATGGAAATTCCAAGAAGACCAAATCGTTCTTTATAAGATTAAGAGCCCAGCACATTCTACATTATTTCTATAGCCTACGAGCGTCACAAAATCGTTCTTTATGAGCGCTCTATATCTATATCTATATGAGCGCTGCAACTTTGTTTTTTGTCTAAATGAGCGCCGCAAAATTTGTTCTTTACCTATACGAGCGCCGCACATTCTACACTATTTCTATATGAGCGCCGCAAAGTTTGTTCTTTGTCTATATGAGCGCCGCGCATTCTACACTATTTCTATATGAGCGCCGCACATTCTAAACTATTTCTAAATGAGCGCCGCAAAATTTGTTCTTTGCCTATATGAGCGCCGCACATTCTACACTATTTCTATATGAGCGCCGCAAAGTTTGTTCTATGTCTATATGAGCGCCGCACATTCTACACTATTTCTATATGAGCGCCGCACATTCTACACTATTTCTATATGAGCGCCGCACATTCTACACTATTTCTATATGAGCGCCGCAAAGTTTGTTCTATGTCTATATGAGCGCCGCACATTCTACACTATTTCCATATGAGCGCCGCACATTCTACACTATTTCCATATGAGCGCCGCACATTCTACACTATTTCCATATGAGCGCCGCACATTCTACACTATTTCTATATGAGCGCCGCACATTCTACACTATTTCTATATGAGCGCCGCACATTCTACACTACTTCTATATGAGCACCGCAAAGTTTTTTCTTTGTCTATATGAGCGCCGCACATTCTACACTATTTCTATCTGAGCGCCGCAAAGTTTGTTCTATGTATATATGAGCGCCGCACATTCTACACTATTTCCATATGAGCGCCGCACATTCTACACTATTTCTATATGAGCGCCGCACATTCTACACTATTTCTATATGAGCGCCGCAAAATTTGTTCTGTGTCTGTATGAGCCGTAAAATTATTCAATTCTTATAAATAATGTAGGGCGCTCATATGAAGCAATTACACATTAATTAACTTATCATATCTGTTATCTGTTCAATATGAAACTTATTCTTCAATATCTGTACTTTTTATATCAATTATAACCCGTGAGTATTTCTCATAACAACAGCATCACGTCTACATAGCAAAATAATAATCATGATAATAAAAAAAATACACCAACGCCAAGTTGAATCAAATTCTTTATATTTTTAAACACAATAACTTATGAAAAATCTTTAATTACACATTTTTATAAAGTATGATTTAATCATCAACGATTTTGAATAAATACGATATTGATACAAATTCACATTTATACAACTCTTATACATTTTTTATTTAGTTATCAGAACAAATACTGACTTATAAATATACAAAATTTAAAGTTCAGAAACTTCACACCGTTTCCCGTTTTCATTCGTAATTTTTATTTTTTAAGTTTACACTTAACATATTTTTGACCCATTAAACTAATTCATTCTTAATGTATATGAGCGCCGCAAAATTTGTTCTTTGTCTATATGAGCGCCGCACATTCTAAACTATTTCTATATGAGCGCCGCAAAGTTTGTTCTTTATCTATATGAACGCCGCACTTTCCACTCTATGTCTATATGAGCGCCGCACTTTTTACTCTATTTCTATATGAGCGCCGCAAAATAGGCGCCGCAGAATAAACTGGTCCGCATGATGGGACGTGGTTGCTTGGCGACCGCTTAGAACGTTTGTTTACTCAAATGTCAACTGCTTGTATAAAGAAAACTTTTCTATGTCTCTCCAAAGAAACATGTTTAAAAGGCCGTTTGAGGTTACTACCAGTTTAATTTATCATTTAAGATCATTTTCATCACTGATAAAACCTATTTTCATTCAACTTTTTAACTTTCTTTAAAGGCACTATTTGGCGCTGATGTGAATTTGTAAGCACTACTTGCACAACGTTTAATGTGAGCGTAACGTTATTTTTGTGAGCTCACAGCTCACACTATTAGGTGTGAGCACATTTATTTCTGTGAATTCACATTCTCACATGGGTGACTGTGAGAATGTCTGTGAGTATAAATAGGCCAGAGAACCTTTGAGCAGGGTTCACATTCATTTTGGCTGCCTGGCTGACACGTTAAAATTTAAACTTAGATTTTTTGGAGCTCTTTTGTAATTTCATTCTAAATGGTTAGGGTTTATTACTTATTGATACTGTTACTTTTAGTAGGCTTTATTCATAAATATTAAGTAACGTTTTTTACATTTTATAAGATTTTAGGGCTAGATTGCAGTTTACCGGTACGAGTTTATTTACCACTTCTGCGCATGCCTAACCAGTCAGAGCAGATGCACTTCTGTTGCTTTTTTCTCGTTTAAAACATAAAAAACGGGGGTTCGGGGGCGGTAGCCCCTGATATAACATGAAATCCTGCATTTTCATTGATTGTTAGCTTTAAAGATATGCCAGGCTCAGTTACTAATAAACACTACAACTTCGCGGATTTTTTTTACGTACCGGTAAACTGCAATTGTCCCGATTAAAGTAATTTTAAAGGTACCATATCAGTAATTTTTCATGTATGAATAACTTCTGATCACAGTCATTGATAGCAGTTTAATAGTCTTTTTAAACCGGAACAAAAGGGTATTATTTGTTAAATTAAGCTGTTTTAACTGTAGCACAAATTATTTCTTTGTAGCATAAAATTAAATTGTTGCTAGATCTATATTTATTTTCTGTATGTAATAAAAATCATAACATTCGAAACAAAAAGTCGTTTGTTGATTATCATAAGTAATATTTGTGAACCACCCAGTGAACCATGTGAAGTTCCACAGCCAGAGCACTACAATATGAAAACTTAAACGCAAAAATTTCGAAGTGAAATAATGCAATACGTTTTAAACACAATACGTACCGGTATGGTCCCGCAATATATCGCGAAATTTTTATCTTAATCTAAAAGACTAATAGTGCATACTCGAACCTGTTCTGCATTATTTGTGGCAGAATTTGACCGGAAACTATTTCATTTTTGGTTTTCCATTAATCTATTTTTAGCATAAATGTCTAGTATAAAGTATTGACGTATCTATCTGTGACAACTTTAACATTAAGTAGGGGGTTGGAACTGATGAATATTTTTCATGACTTGGCATTGATTTAGATACAAATAGAATATATGTTTTAGTAAAATTTAGTTGGCATCATTAATATTTTATTTCAATCTTAACTTTTTCTTATTTTGTACGCGTCCTCATTTTTTGCTCTCATCCTTTGTTGACCACTTTTTCCCTCTATATCTAGACAAAAGTTTAGTCTTAAAATGTTTGCAATTGCTTAAATAACGCTTTTACAATGTATAAGTGTGTTGAATCCTTATATTGTCAGTAAAATACAAGCATGAGTGCTGAAAAAGTTTATGTTCTAAACTCCCAATATATCGCAATACATATTACAATACGCTGTTGTGTATCGCAATATATCGCAATACGAAATTTCCAGCAATACCCATCCCTAGCAGTTACCGTCTAAATCTTTTCAACAGATGGTATGTAATCATTGTATGAAATTTTGTAAACATCTAGAACAATAAATGGCATAGTATTCCAACAATATGAAAATTTTAACGCAATAATTTCAAAGGGAAATAATCCATTATAATTAAGTCAGGTAGAGTCACGGTTACGGTAGAACTCTTTTCAACAGACGGTATGTAATCATTGTATGAAATTTCATAAACATCTAACCATAAATGGCACAGATATCCAACAATTTGATAACTTAAACTCAAAAATTTCAAAGGAAAACACTCCATAATTAAGCCAGGTAGAGTTGGGGTTACTGTATAATTCTTTTCAGCAGATGGTATGTAATCATGGCATGAAGTTTCATAAAGATCTATCAATAAGTGGCAGAAATACACTATGCTAAATTAAAAACGTTAACACAATTGTTAAAGACACTAGCCGCTTGACTGCACATCCACCTACCAGTCTTAGCCCAAATCATAAGACCAATTTTTTCAATGAAAAACCTGGCTAAAACTACATAACCATTAGATCTGTGTTAAGCATTTAGGTCAGGGTAGAGAACCCTACTTTAAGGTCATGAACCGGTACATTTTGGAATTCTCTAAGGGGTTCCTGCCCCCAAGCCCCCGCTGGATTCGCCTATGGTATGAATACTAAAAGTTAATGATGTAAAGTAATCTTCTTGAAATTATGATCAATATTTTTGGGAAGATCAAACCCCATAGCAACACATTGTCTACATGTAGATCATATCACTTTTAATCAGTTTATTGACACATACTTCCTTCATTGACTTTCAGCTTCCATCCTCATTTAGAAACAGAGGTAGGAGGGCAAATGGCCAGAGAAATTACTTTATAACCAAACTCCGCGAAAATATGCCCCTTCTGGGAATCAAACCCAAGACCACTTGGATAGAGACTTGTGTGCTACTGACTGAGCTAGCTGGGGGGGGGCTAATGAGAAAGAAAGAACAATTAATTAAAACTAACAAATACTCACATAAGACTGACACTGTCTTGTATGGTCACCAGTATGTAGACCATAAATCATAAATTACTATCAACCATTTATTTTGAATACATTTGCAGTAAGTCAGAGGATATACAGTTTCAGATCTGCCAAAATTTACCTGTTCATTAGTGTATTTCTTATAATGTGGTTGTGGTTGAAAGTAAGAAAAAGTTTGGACACCCCCCCCCCCCTAGAAAAATCCTGGATCTACCCCTGTTAGTGGTGATTGTAGCCTGTAGGTGATTATATACACATTTCCAACAGCCTTGCTGTTTGATTAACAATTTAGCAAGGCAGTAGAGTGTCTCACCACCATGGAGAGCCAGGTTCGATTCCAAAATCAAAGTGATGACAGCCTGATTTGGGGTTTAGACCCAAATAAACTATCACAGTTTCTATATGCAGTTCAATTTTGAAATTTATTCCTTAAACCATCTTGAAGTTGAAGAGCTACAAGACACTATTCTATTCTAAGCCTTAGAGTAAGGTCTATTGACCTAGAAAACCAGTCTCAGGGGTAAATAAAAAAATCACATGTAAAGAATTATTTATGGACATGGTTCAATTTACAACTAAGTTTGAACAACATTACAGATTCCGTCATAAATAAAAGAGAATTGCACGTTAGGTACACAGCTTATGAAGCTCTTAGACAACATGGTAAACAAGCACATGGGAATGACCCCCCCCCAAACCTCTCTCTCTCCATTCAATTGCATGGCAATGACACGAGGTCGAGGAGCAGCTCCAAGGAAGTCGCGTGGACGCAACTTTGACGTTCAAGATTAGCAGTTTACCGCTCTCTTTCTCTCTAAACGGTTAAATAACGGATAAAACAAATATAAAGACTTACCTAAATCCACATATTATTCCAAAAATTAACAACATTAAGAAAATAAATTAACTCCGCTAAGGTAATCTAAATATTCCACACATTCTCCATTGAAGAAAACCTCGGGCTGTGTGTATAGAGCGACAAAATTTCAGCCAATCGGATTCAATCATTTACTCCATGTGATTACTCAAATAAGCGCAAAACCGGTTTTGGATTTGTCCGTTTTTGGGGGTTACACATTTATAAGTCCACACGGTTGTGTAGCAGCATTCGGAAAACCGCTCGGGTGATTCCGTAAACTGACGATCTGCCGAGCGGTTTTATTCAGAAAATATAAAAAAACATTTCTGAATTATTAATCCATCCTTTCTTTGACATTCAGACTATACTTTTGTTAAATCGACTCGCCAAGTTACACAGACGAATTAAATGGAATATTTTTGTTGTCAATAATACAATGAACTAATCTACGACAGGGGATGATCAGGATGACAATAAAATATATTCATAATATACGTTTTATGAGTGTCTTGTTGGACGAGAGGCTGGAAGTTCTACCATTACAAACAAGAGTGACCAAGGGGTGAGGGTGGTTTATCCATCATGCTTATTTTGTTGAATTGAATTATACAACTTTTATTTGGATATTGCCTACCTCAGAAATGGATTGTTTCATTTTTAATGTTTACCCAAACACGTTTTTTGTACGCGCTCAAATCGACGTAAGTCGGAACTCTGGACAATTAAAAGAAATAAATCATACTGTTTTATGCAGTTTATGTTTTATACCGCCTAGAAAAACCTAAATATTTTAGGTCTGTCTATTAGACCATTTGTAGTGCACTCGGAAAGGGTCGGCATGTTTCCTTTATTTGGCCGGTGGCATAACTTCGGTTTATTAACTTAAGTCGAAGTGAAGTGAATAAGTCCTAACGCTCACGAAAATGCATTCGTTGTTCAATTTCAACCTTAGATTTGCATTTAATTCACCAAAAATGGAGTTCTAATACAATTGTGCTCCATTTTTCGGCTCTCAGTAACCGTTGTTTGAGCAAAAGCGACAGAGTGGGTGTGCGACATGGGTTTGACCATAAAGGAATTAAGGAAAGTTTAATAGTGCTTAGTAAAAGTTTGTTCCTGATACATCACTGGTCTAAATAACTGGTCATTTAATGAATAAAATAAAATCAAGCTAGGTGCAGTAGCCCAGCGATAGGACACATGGTTAGAGATCTAGAGGTCCTAGGTTTGAATTCTACGAGGGGCACTGCATATCTCATTGAGCAAGAAATTTACCTACGATTGATTCACTCGACCCAGGTGTAAAAAGGTATCAGCGAGTGTGGTTTAGTACCGTTGCGCCAATTTGTCGGTTGCACTAATAAGTAAAAGGACTCACAGGAAGATTGACAGATAGTTATCAGTAGCCCGACGACCAGGGATAATAGCTGTAAAGTCGATGAGCGTGCGTAAGCATGAACACACACTAAAAACTGCCATTACAAAATAAATTCACAGTAACAGCAGTAACAACAAGAAGATCAATCTTACTCGGCTGCTCCAGCCAGAGGTATGTTGAAAATTACAGCGTTAATATTGATCTAACTGTTGTTCCTGGTGTATAAGCGGATCTAACGGGGGGGGGGGGTTCTAAATTGTGTTGACACGTAGTTAAACCCAATTAAAAAACAAACAAAAACTTACACATAGCTTAATTTTCAATAAATTGATTTGAAAAATTATTTGAGATAGAAAGTTTAAAATTTTGGCCGCAAATCTAAATTGTAATTCTGATGATAAAAATAGTAACAAAGCTTGTCCTTGATGTGTGTATTATGGGAATTCTTCCTTAATCTCAATAGTCTAGCTCAGTGTGTTATGCGTGTCATTGTCCATATACGGGTTGGTGAAACAAGAATGTGGACAGAAAGCAGATCCACATAAATTGCTGAAAATCAGTTGTATACAACCAGACATAGACTCCATACAGGACCTCATCCCCCATTCTCGTTCCCAGAGTCTAATAGGATTCTCAGTACTAGTATTGAGAATCCTACTGGACTCTGGGAACGAGAATACTCATTCCCTTGATACTTACACAGAATCTAAGAAATGAATCCCAAGGTTGGTCGATGTATTATTCCATAAAGTGAAGGGAATTTAAGTCTGATTCTGACATCATTTGAAATTTTAGATTGAAATCCATCGATAATGTTGCGTAAATTGACCGTCCGAGTTTCTATGTTTAATTACTTTGGTGGACCATCTTTTCCTTACGACATCACGAATATTTTTTGTGTGTACTCTAACCGAGTGCAGGCATCGGTGAATGATGTTTTCAAAACGAACAGTTTTGACTGGTTTAGTCACATAAACAGTTCGGTAGAGTCATTTTGTACATTTCTCGCGAAAGATGTTGCCTCAATTATAATTCTAGTGCCAACTTTCATTAACGATCTCTTTTCGCTCACTAGACCCAAGGACGTTTTAATGTTTTAGGAGAATAATTGCTAGAACTATTATCATGAATTAAATTTCAACTTTATAGCATAAATGCGCTTAGATTATGAATGAAATGACAGTTGAAATTGCCTTTCCTTTTACTTTTTTACTTTTAATTCTTCCAAGCTGGAGAGCATATTATGATGCAAAATACAAAACAATACAGAGAAAAGCATATTGAAAGATGCCCCCTTTCCAACATTCCCAGTTAGATGTGTATGCAAGTATTCTATGCACCGATGCAATCAATCATTTTTATTGGAAATACAGGTAATCATAGCAACGTCATAGTAACGTTGTATATTATGCATTATGATATCCAAATCAGAATATGAATGCATTACACTGGTGACTGCATACACCTTTTGGCATGAATACAGCAGGAGCATATACATGTATTTATAAATGTCTATATTTTCCTCAGGATTCATATGAAATTATCGGCTGACATAGTCTTACCAAAGCAAGGGTTGTCCGCAAGACTGTAGTAATTCACTTTTAATGCAATGCACTTACTACAGTCTTGCAGGCAACCCTCGAAAGATAAGTTGACTACATTGATTCTTATATAATATTAACGTTATTCATTATGTTATTATTTGTACATGTAATCCACCTGAACATGCTGAAGAAGACGTATCGCGTTGTGGAATAAAACGTTTTTTAATTGGAGTTTGTCTTCCTTATTCAAACACTATATAATATTGAGTAATAGAAAAGGGGAAGGTGCCTAAAGATGTTTTTTTCATTATCATTTGAAATTCAATATTACAGAGTTTCATTCAATTCATAGTTGATTACAATACAGTAGTCATGCATTAGATAAAAATGACCCAAGAACATGATATAATTATGATACAGTTAATAAATATATATAGTTCAATGACAGGTTCAATACATAATGCATATTAATTAATTTCATCAAAATAATTCAATTTTTTATCATAATATACTAAATAAACATTCTGTATCATAATATTTAAGTTCAAAAATGAATATTATTCACAAAATTACCATCTACATAATGTAATAACACACATATATTATACCTATATATAAAAAAGTGGAGAAATTACCAGGGTAGAAAGTGGGGAAATGACCAGGGGAGAAATGACTTAATCAGCTATCATTATGTATAAAAGTAACACTGTATCTGTACTATATTTTATTTCTTGTTTATCACTGTAAATAAGTGATCACTTAATCTGTTTTTTATTTTTTACCCGAATCTTAATTTTGCCAGCGCATGCACATAATCCTAAAAGTAATGAGGGAGTGCATTATTCTCGTAGAAGTAGAAGACTTAGTGGAGAAATGACTGTTAGTCCACAGGGGATCGGGACAACTTAACCCGATGACAAGTCAACCCGAGACAACTCAACCCGTATCGTATAAGTTATAAATAATAAAAATAGAGCTTTGGCAGTTATATTTGATATTTAGATTACAAAATCACTTATGAGAATCATTATATATAAAATTTATGATTCTTATGCGTAGTATTTTTTTCAAAATGAGAACATATGATAAATTATAATTAAAAATAAAGATTGTTCAATTCTTTTATAGATATTGCAAAAAGTATATATGTACTACATACGTATTAATTGAATGTTTTGCCTAACTTGGATAACTGATATTACCATAAATATTGCTTATTAAAACGAAAATATGTGATTAAATACATTGACAAACAGGTAATTGATGACTGGAAAACGTGCTTGTTTAATCAAGACTTATTGTCGATTATCACATTTTCGCTTTGTAGTTCAAAAATTAATGCAATTTTTATTCTTTAATTGTGTTTTAGTCGATTGAATTTGGCACACTTATCTCATTATTATATCTTTAAAAAGTTTATTTTGATGGTTTGTCGGACAAGTTATAAATGCATACTAAATTGCAAGTACACTTACCAATAATCACTTTGTAACAATGCTATTTCTAACTTAGACGTAACAGTTCGCAAACGAATTAGTGCTTTAAAGTCAGAACCATTAAGACGTACAATTCTACTTTGATTATCGCATATGACTTTTTAACGTCAATATGAAACTTAATTACTAAAGTAATGTCTAAGTTTATCGAATAAACAGTTAATTCAATGTAAAAATTATATTAATTTTACATATTCAATATGCAATACATGCAACACAATTGACACTATGTTTACACACTCTTCACTTTTGTTGCTCATCTGATTAAAAAAACTCTAAACACAAAACAATAATTTTATTTCCTTCACAAATACTTTCCATTATCAATAAAATTGTCCACGGGTTCACTTGTCCACGGGTTGAGTTGTACCGGATACAGTCACAGTATGGTATAGGGTTTTTGTAATTCATTCTTTACGGACTAATTCGGACATTTTCCCTGAGAAACCATGAAAAGGAAACAAGCTTGATCGACTTTGTTTTGCGAAGTAATTCGATGATTACTACACTTACTCTGTGAGTATTTTTCTATTCTCTGAAAGTTTTATAACGACTGCATTATGCGTTTTCTTCAGTCACTTGTTCACTGGCTGAGATGCTTTTTGTTCAGACGATTCGTCCCCAAGACTTTTCTCCCCTAGACGATCCGTCCCCTGTCACATTCGTCCTTGGACGATCCGTTCCCAAAATATCAGAGTTTAGAGGCTTCGTCCCCATTTTATAAGTGTATACGGGAATTGATACAAAGATTTATGTACAGATATTCATATTTTTTATGAGATTTTGCCAATATTTATTCGTAAATGGTCATAAATTAGCAAAATCCGTTAGTTATAAAGTAAATTGGGGGAATAAAAACCATACATGCCCAGACTGGGAATCGAACCTGGTTCTCCCAGGTGGTAGGCGAGACACTCAACCGCGTCGCTAAAGGGTTAACCCAACAGCAAGGCTGTTGGAAGTGACTATATCACCTACGATCACCACACTCTTCCCCTCTTTACATTTTTGGAGCTGGCATCAACTGCACATACTAGCAATTTATAGCCATTTCCGCTCCCCGGTGGCCATATACCTGCACACCGAATTATCCTCGTCGCCATTAAAGTAAATTGGGGGAATAAAAACCATACATGCCCAGACTGGGAATCGAACCTGGTTCTCCCGGGTGGTACTGGTAGGCGAGACACTTAACCGCGTCGCTAAAGGGTTAACCCAACAGCAAGGCTGTTTGAAGTGACTATATCACCTACGATCACCACAGTTACTTGTTCTTAAATTTATAGCTGTAACTTTTTTTCTATCTGGAATATTTTAATTTTGTTTTCAATATTAAAAAGCTGATTAAATTCTGCAAAAAATGTACATTTCAATTTTTAGGGTTACCTTTGATTTTTTCCGGTAAAATTCATTTATGGTGGACACACGGGTTCTCGCACCTCTAAGGACTCAATGAACCATTTCTAATAAATGCAACAATACTTTCAGAAAAATACATTAAAAACGAACCTTTTAATCTATATTCCATTTGTTTATCATATACTTGCTGATATTTTATATTTAAAACAAATCCAAATTCTTCCCAAAAAAACACGACCATTTTCTGAAAACTGTCATGGCGGCTAAAAATAGATGACCTAATTTCACACTTCTACCGTATTTGGCTCTAAGTTGTGACGTCATAATTAGCTGCCACATGACTGTCACGTGACTTTATGAGCAAGGGCTACCTGCCATGTGCTTTTTTTATTATAACATAATTTTAATTAATATTTAATGGATTGTACTGACAGAGCAGAAAAAGGTAATAAGGATTTACTGAAAAATATTCACCATCACAAAATTTTCATTCTAAAAACCTGTTTCTTGCGCATTATTCTCGTTTGACAGTTGTAGTTGCGTTGATTGTTTACTTGACATTGTGCACACGAATTGATGACGTCATACGCAATAAAATAGCAAAGTAAACAACTTTTTTATGAAAGGACCGAAATCAGGTGAGGAACGAGATCAGGTGTTTGTACGATATTTACAGTGCTCTAATTTTTTTCTTAAAAAATTGTAACATGCATGTCTTTAAGTTAACTTGTATTATTTTTTAAATTAAAATAGCACAATAATAAAATTGTGATCAATGAATTCATAAGTTAATGGTCTTTCCAAAAATGTATATTTTTATGCATTTATCTGTAATAATTTTGATGGTATGATTTGAAAAAGCCGCTTAAGAATGTTCATATATTTTTGTCTTTTAAGGTGTCTAATTGGTAATGTGAACAGTTTGATGATTGGAACATTATATCATGAAGTCGGAAGTAAACTGTGAATTAGTTTTGAGGCAACCAGCAGTAGATAGGACATCAAACATACCTCTCCAATGTTCTACATGTGGATCTGAATTTACTTCACTTTTCATGTTGAAAGATCACAGGATTTACAAACACAGTTACTCCAAAACTAATAAAAGTATCATAAAAAATAAGGCTTTATTAGACGATCCTAAAATAAAGACATTTATACAGTGTGACAAAAATTCCTATCAATGTATTATTTGTGATGTTGAATTTAGTAGTAAAGAATCACTGAGAAATCACATGATAAAGCACACAAGTAAATATACTCAAGAAAATTTCAAGTGTGATTTATGTGGTAAGTCTTTCAAGAAAGAGAGTGCTTATGAGATTCACTTGAAAAAACATGATGCTACTTATGGAGATAAAAAGTATAGCTGCACAACTTGCAGGGAAACATTTCAAACAAAACTTAAACTATTTGAACACAGAAAGACAAACAATTGTGGTAAAACACATACTTGCCAAATTTGTGGCTTAGGTTTTTCACATAAAGTTATTTTGGAAAAGCACAAAGAATTTCATAATGGAAAGAAGGTCATAAAAAAAGTGCTAAAACGTTATGTGTGCAACATTTGTGGGTCTGGTTACATTAGACAGAAAAATTTGGATGATCACATGAAGCAACATGCAGCACGTAGTGATGGAACATATGTTTGTCATATTTGTCAGACAATTTTTAAAGAAAGAAAATACCTTCTTGAACATTTTAGTAAACATGCATGTAAGAAAACGTATATTTGTCACATTTGTGGGTTAACTCACTATAACAGAGATAAATATTATTCACATATCAGAGATCATACTGATTCATCTAGTAAGGAGTCATATATTTGTCACATTTGTGGGGCAGCTTTCAATAAGCGAAATACCTTGCATGCCCATGTCAAAAGTCATAAACCTAAAGAACCTTGTATTTGTCACATTTGTGGGTCAGTTTTCACAAGTAAAAGTGGCTTGAGTTATCATGTTAAAGTGCATACAGATTTGAACTCTTATAAATGTGAAAAATGTGAAACTGTTTTATCATCTCGTCGTACCCTTAGAATACATAGGTGTAATGCAAAACGTGACACAACCTATAGATGTCATTCATGTGCGTATGTTTGTACAACACCATTTCTGCTTGCTACTCATGTTCGAGTACACAGTCTTGAAAAAACATTTCCTTGTGAAACATGTAATATTGTATTTTCAACACATTGGATCTTGAAGGAGCATAGAAGACAACATACTGGAGAAAAGCCTTATAGTTGTACAACATGTGGTTTATCATTTCGACACATAAGCACATTGTATTCTCATCGTCGATGGCATAAAAAAGGTATTCAACATATCAAGTGTAATATTTGTGAGTCTACATTTTCGAAACGTACTTATCTTAATATGCATTTGGCTAAAACTCATAGTATAATGTCTGTTAGTGTACCGTAACATCTGTAAAACTAGCAAATGGGTTGTGCTGCCTACAATCTTGGCATTTTTATAGTGAGTAAGAACTTGATGAAGCTTGTAAATTAAACAATATTATGCTAACAGTGCTTATAACTTTGTGCTCTCATCAAATGAGAGCATTAAATAAAAGTAAGAGTGAAGTTCGAGTAATCAAACTGATTAGACCCGATGATACTAAATACTGCCACAAAATCAAAAGACATCAAATTTTCAATTATATTTTTATTATTTTATGCATTTATTCTATGATCATGTGGTAAGAGTCAGACAAGACGGCAGAGTAAGAGACTATCATACACTTGCATCAAAAGACACACGAAGAGTGAAAATATGCACAAAGATACTTTTTATGTATTATCATCTAAACATTTTAGAATAAATTTTTGAAGCCTCACACATGTCTACGGGGTATTGGAGGTCAAATACCAAGTTACGTTACATGACTCTTGGATGAATTTGGACTGAATTATGGCCCTTTTATACTAAGAAATTTCTTGGTTAATTTTTTAGGTGCAACATTTTATCTTTGCAACTACTAATGGGATTCACTTGAAACCTCACACATGTCTACGACGTTACAATTGGAGTTTGAGTACCAAGTTACATAACTCTAGGATGAATTTGGACTGAATTATAGCCCTGATATACTTAGAAATTTCATGGTTAAGTTTTAGGTGCAAAATTTTATCTTTGCAACTACTAATGGGATTCACTTGAAACTTCACACATGTCTACCCGGTTACTAATTGATGTGAAATACCAAGTTGCATAACTCTAGCATGAATTTTGACTGGATTATGGACTGGTCCTCTAATACTTACAATATTTTAGCAGGCCCATAGGAACAGGGGGGGGGGTTAAGCCCCCCCCCAAATATTTACAGCAGTTATAGTGATTGAGGATTTTAATTTAATCTGTCCCACTAAATTGATTGATGCATGTGTGCTTTTTCTTCAAAATCAATATTACAAACACTTTTTATGGAACAAGATGCTCAAATGTGAGTGATGTCCCTTGGTAATGGACGGATGCAAAACAGTGATCTCCGTAAAAACACCTTTTAAACGTGTTATATGGATATAATAAGTGATAAAAAGTGGATTATAAGGAACAACTGTATCATCGGTAATAGTTTTTTGACTACTATTTTGAACAATTGTCATCGTAAATGATGATTTTGTAACATTTTTCAACGCACACGATGTCCAGCTATATATCATGATCATAATCATACTGTATTAACTGTGAATGAAAACATTACTACATAAATGGTTATTGCTTTCACCTATGTAATAAGTTGACACAGTGTAATAGAAACCCGCCACTCAAATTTTAAAAGTATACTACTCTACACCAATAACGGGACATCAATAGATTATTATGATATACTATGTCAGATAAAACTAAGCGTAAGTGGAGTGGTAGCAGTTCTAGTGAAATGGACAATAGCATCAATAATACAATGGAAAAACCAATCAAACAAAAAAAGAAAAAAGGAAAGGTTGTTGAAGAAAAAAAAGTCCTGGAAAAATGTCAAAAAGACAAAGACATGATGACGGTAGAAGAAAGTGCAGATGATGATATTATAGAAGAAGAACTAGATATCTGGAGAGAGATAAGAGACATCAAAGTTATGTTAGGAAATGTTTTCACAAAAAACGACCAGACTATAAAACAAATGATAAAAGATTTAATAATCCAAATGAAAGATGAAATTTTAAAACCCATGGAAAAGAGAATAGAGATAATTGAAGAAAAACTTTTCTCAAAGGAAGCTGAGAACGATAAACTATTGAAGAAAATCGAAGGCCTTGAAAGGACGATCGAGGAAAACAAAGATAATAGAAAGCAATGGCAAAATGACACAATGGACCTACTAGAGAGACAAACGGGAAGGATGAATGATATGGAACAATATGGACGCAGGAATAACATCCGAATAGCAGGCTTGACTGAGATAGATATTAGGCATGGTGGACGAAATAACGAAGGCGAAACAGCGGAGCAGACTACTGAAAAAGTAGTAAAACTGATTAACGAAAAAATCCCAGATTTAAATATCACAAAGGTTGACATAGACATATCACATAGGCTTGGGAAAAAAGAAAACGGAAAAACGAGGCCGATTATTGTTAAATTTGTTTCAAGGCTTATAAGAGATAAAGTGATAAAAAATAGAAGTAAACTAAAGGGTACAAAAATCTTCATAAATGAAGACCTTACGCAACTTAACCAATCTGTATTGATGGCAATAAAAAAGCAGCTAACCGTAAATGAGACCACGTGGTCTTGGGATGGAAAACTATTCCATAAGAACACACAAGGAAATATAAATTGTGTACGATACAAAGATTATAAACTATGGTTAGGACGCGAATGGTGGAACATCATAAAAAAGTTCAGTTTTGCCAACTGATATGTTGACTCTTACCAACTATCGTATTTAATGTTGAACAGTATAGACTTAACTACTTAAATCATGACGAACGGGAACATTGGAAATACTGTTGAAACATGGTAGAGACATTTATTACACAAAACTATGTAATGTATTTGTAAATTATTGATGTTTTGATATCATAAACTGATTAGACATGTATTATGGGCGATATTCTTTTGGGGGAGGGGGAATAAAGCTATTTCGTTTGACTGAACATTTATTGTTCGTGTTTTTTTAATCAACATTATAAAATGTAAATGCAACATTGAAAATTACGTAATCCAGGCTATCATACATTAACGTATATTGTCCTGAACAAAATGCCTGCCAAACCATTTTAAATATATATCATAGGTACATGTATACCTATTAGGTTTTAATAAAATGTGGCATTGAGTTGGGGCTTTTTTTTTTCTTTGTGAAACACAATAGTTTCGAGCATGTAAGTCCTTCCTAAAATTTTGGCGAAGTATAGCATTATACTATTTTTATAGCACGATACCACGTTGGCAAGAAGTATGTCTTTGGTATGCGTTTTGAGGCATGATGTCTTGTAACATGAATTGTAGTTATTTGGTATGCACTGTATAATATGATGTAACGGGGGCATGAATTGTAAATTTTTGATATGCATTGCATGGCATGATATTATGAAATGAAAATAGTAAATATTTGGGATGCACTGGATAACATGATATTATATAGCATAAATTTTAAGCCTTTTTGTTTGCATTGTATAGCATGATTTAATGACGCATAAATGATAAAACTTTGTCATGCGTTGTATAACACGATTTCATGAAGCATAAAATGTAAATCCTTAGTATACATTGTATTCTATGATATCGAGTTGTACATTTTAGGTATGAATTTAATAGCACTATATTATGCAACATGAATGTAAATATTGTAAATCTTTGGTATGCATAGTACGGCATGAAATTATATAACATGAATTGTAAGTCTTTGGTATGCATTCTATGGCAAGATATTATGTAACATGAATCGTAAATCTTTGGTATGCAATATATTGCATGCATGTTTGGTTTTTTTTTGTAATATGAATTGTAAATCTTTTTTATGCATTGTATGGCAAGTATCATGAATTGTAAAACTTTTGTATGCATTGTATGGCATGTATCATGAATATTAAATCCTTGGTATGCATTGTATGGTAACATGACTTGCACGTCTTTGATATGCATTGTATGGCATTAAATTATGTAACATGAAGTATGAATTTTTGGTAGGCAATGTTTTTGCATGATGTTTCGTTACATGAATGGTATATTTTTGGTATACATCGTATGGCATGATATTTTGAGGCATGGATTGTAAATCCTTGGTATGCATTACATGTCTTGATATTGTGTAACATGAATTTTAAGTCTTTGGTATGCACTATATAGCACGACATTATGCAACATGAAGTGAAAGCCTTCGGTAGCCATCATAAAGCATGATATTATAGTACATGGATTTAATCTTTGATTTGCATTGTTTAGCATGACGTTACGTAAATTAATTATAAATCTTTGGTATACATTCGGTAACAGAATGTTATGTAACATGAGCTGCAAAAACTTGGTATGCATTGCATGGCTAATATTAGGTAACATGAGAAGTAAATCCCTAAAATGCATTGTATAGCATGATGTTATGTAACATGAATTATAAGTATTTAGCATGCATTGTATAGCATGATGTTATGTAACATGAATTATAAATCTTTGGTATGCATTGTATGGCATGTATCATGAATTGTAAATCTTTGGTAACCATTGTATGGCATGTATCATGAATTGTAAATCTTTTGTATTCATTGTAGGGCATGTATCACGAATTGTAAATATTTTGTATGCATTGTATGGCATGTATCATGAATGTAAATCCATTGTATGCATTGTATGGCACGTATCATTAATTGTTAATTTTCTGTATGCATTGTGTGGCATGTATCATGAATCGTAAATCGTTTGTATGCATTGTATGGCATGTATTGTGAATTGTAAATCCTTGGTATGCATTGTATGGTACGATATTATGTAACATGACTTGTACGTTTTTGGTATTCATTATATGGTATGGTATAGAGCAACATGAAGATTACATTTTTATGATGCTTTGTACAGCATTAAAATGTAACATGAAATGTAAATCTTATGTATGCATTAGATGGCATTACATTATGTAACATGAAGTATGAATCTTTGGTGTGCAATGTTTCGCATGATGTTTCGTTACATAGATGGTAATTTTTGGTATACATCGTATAGCATGATAAAATGGGGCATGGATTGTAAATCTTTGGTATGCATCGCATAGCTAGACATTATGCAACATGAAGTGAAAGTCTTCGGTATGCATCATAAAACATGATATTATAGTACATGAATTTTAAATCTTCGACATGCATTGTTTAGCATGATGTTACGTAAAATGAATTGCAAATTTTTGGTATGCATTCGGTTACAGAATGTTATGTTACATGAGCTGAAAAAATTTGGTATGCATTGCGTGGCAATGTAAGGTAACATGAGATGTAAATCTTAAGAATGCATTGTGTAGCATGATGTTACGTAACACGAATTGTAAATCCTCGGTATGGTAACATGATATTTTTGTAGCATGAATTGTAAATCTATGTAATGCATTGTTTGGAATGATATCACATGATATGAAATGTCAATCTTTGGCATGCATTAAATGAAATTGTAACATAAATTGTTTTATCCTCGGTATGCATTGTATAGCAGGATGCTATGTAACATTTACTATAAATCTTATAAATCTTAGGTATACATGATGGAGCATAATGCTCTATAGCAAATAAGTTTTAAATATTTGGTATACATTGTATTACTTGATGGAGCGATGCATGAAGGATGAGTCTTTGGTATGCATTAGGAAACTTGATGTTATGTAGCATGTGTGGCATGAAGTATGAATCTTTTGCATGCATTACATATTATGAAGCATGAAGTATAAATAAGGTTATACATTGTGCAACATGATGCTATGTAGCATGGGGCAGGTTTTGTTTTTCTTGTTATGCATAATATGGTGTGATATAATGTAATATAAAAGAAAAATCACGGGTACTCATTATACAATATGAAATTATGTATCATGAAATATAAATCTTTGGTATGCATTGTGCGACACGTAACATGTGGTATAAATGATTTGTATACTTGTATTACAGGATATTATGTAACATAAAATCTGATTTTTAATATACATTATAACATGATGTTGAGTGGTATGAGGTATATAAGAGATTGGTGTGCATTGTGCAGCATAAAGTTATGTTATGTTATGAGGTTAAAACTATTTGGTGTACATTAAAACATGATAATAGTGCATGAGGTACATATAACTAGTATGCATCGAGTTATATGAGGCTATGTAGTATGAGGCACGAATCTTTATTTTGCATTGTAAAACATAATATTATGTAATTTGAGGTAAAATGTTTTGATGTGCGTCATATTGTATGATGTCATGTGACATAATAGTTTGGTGTGTATGGTTTAACATTATATAATATAAGATTAGGTTAAGCCTTCTTATGTTCTTGTATAGGATGATATTATGTACTACGAGATATGACATCCTTTTTGTATGTATCCTTAAACATGATGTTATGTAGTATAAAGTGTAGCATCAATTTTGAAGTATCTATAGAAATAACACAAATTTTGTTCTTAGCAATTTGCAAACATAACTCATAAGATTAGTACGTTTTTATGTATTTCATTTAAATACAATTAAAAACAAAACAATTGTCTTCTACCAAAATTAGCTAACAACTGATTAGGTCATGAATTTAAACAATTAATACAATATTTTGTTTTCTTTTACGGACACGTGTGCAAATTCATTCAAATTTTTTCTTATATCCATGTGTAAAATATCATTTTCAAGCACAAATCTAACCGTTGTTGAGATTTTGTTGTCTTTTTATATTTATATAAAATGGAAACATTAATAACTTCGATGAATGTGAGAGGTTTAGGCCAAAAACAAAAAAGGTTACAAATATTTGAATGGTTAAAAAACAACAATGCGTCAATTTACATGTTACAAGAAACTCACTCTACTAATAGCCAAGTCGAAAAATGGCAAGATGAATGGAAAGGAAATTGTTTTTTCAGTGGAGATAAGTCTAATAGTGAGGGCGTTTGCATTCTTAGTCACCCGGGTAAACACATAGTATTAGAAAATAAAATAGAACTCGTAAAAGGAAGATTAATAGCATGTGACATAACCATTCAAAATAAAAACATGACATTAATAAATATTTATGGTCCAAATAAGGATGATATTTATGTATTCAACATTCTTGAAAAATACCTCTTTCAAAATATGGATAAAAACTTTATTATAGGTGGAGATTTTAACACAATTATTGATATTAAATTGGATAAAAAGAATGGGAATCTAGATACCCACAAAAAATGTAGAAACAAAATAAAAACTATGATAGATAATTGTGACCTTACTGATGTATGGCGTAATAAAAATCCGGACAAAATACAGTTTACCTGGCACTCCTCGAGTGCAAAACATTCAATACATTGTAGACTTGACTATTTCTTAATATCCAACTCATTAAACAATATCATAAAAACTTGCAAAATTCTACATGGCTATAAAACAGACCATTCAATGATCACGGTGACTATTGATGAACTATTAATGGAGAAAGGGCCAGGATATTTTAAAATTAACAACTCAATTTTACTTGATAACGAATACAAATCAAAAATAATACAAAGTATAAACGAAGTAGCTGAAATAAATAAAGAATGTACGCCTGACACACTATGGGAACTCATAAAAGGCACTGTAAGAAACGAGACAATAAAGTACACTACATATAAGAACAAAGAGATGAAACAGAATGAATTAAAATTGCAAATTGAAATTGCTAAGTTAGAAAATGAACTAAATGAATCAAATGAAAATGATGATGATGAGATTATGCAAATGATCACAATAAAAAAACAAGAATTAGATAACATTATTGATAAAAGAATAAATGGTATACTATTACGATCTAAAGCGATACATATAGAAAACAATGAAAAAAATTCATCATATTTTGCTTCTTTGGAAAAACGTAAAGCAGAACAGAAAACAATTTACAAATTGAAAGTAGATGAAAAATATGTTTATGGGAAAAATGACGTGTTAGAAGCCGAATATGTATTCTACAAAAAATTATATCATGAAAGTAATTATCACGATGAAAACGAATATATAAATAATGAATTTCTTAAAGTCAATATAACGACTCTCAATGAAGAAGAAAAATTATCATGCGAAGGCGAAATAAATGAAGTTGAGTGTGCAAAAGCCTTAAAAGAAATGATGAATAACAAAAGTCCAGGATCAGATGGTCTTAATGTAGAATTTTATAAAATATTCTGGAACCATTTAAAAGGCTTTCTAATAAATTCTTTAAACTACTCCTTTAAAAATGGTAACTTAACCCAACTTCAAAGACAAGGCGTTATAACTTTAATTCCCAAACAAGGAAAAAATCTTGATCATTTATCAAATTGGAGACCTATCACTTTACTGAATGTTGACTACAAAATAGCCACAAAAACTATATCAAATAGAATAAAAAAAGTTCTTCCAACTATAATAAACTATGATCAAACTGGCTTTATGAAAAATAGATATATTGGTGAAAATGTAAGAACAATATTTGAAATCATTGAATACATAAACGAAAACAATTTGTCAGGGCTTTTATTTTTTGCTGACTTTGAGAAAGCATTCGATAGTTTAAATCACGTTTTCATGATTAAATGTCTGAAAAGACTCAATTTTGGTTCTGAACTTATACAATGGGTTAAAGTATTCTACACTGATATATCCAGTATAATAATTAACAACGGCCATTTGACTGATTCATTTGCGATTAAAAAAGGTGTACGACAAGGCTGTCCACTGTCGACATCTTTGTTCATTATCTGCTTAGAAATTTTGTCTAACTTCATAGAAAACAATAAAAACATAAAAGGAATTACAGTTGAAAACCAAGAGTTTAAACAAACATACTTCGCTGATGACGCAACTTTCTTTAATGATGGTTCAAAAGACTCTTTTCAAGAACTTGTTACAACTTTGACGAATTTTAGTAAAATCTCTGGCCTAAACCTAAACACATCAAAATCCACAATACTTAGAGTAGGTACTTTATCAGGCTCAAATGTAAAATATTGTAATGACAAACCTTTTATATGGACTTCTACGCAGGCAAAAACATTGGGAATGAACTTCTGTAATAGCAAAGAATTAAATGTAAAAAATAACTTAGAACCAAAATTAAAAGAATTCTTTCAATGTCTTAAACAATGGCAACACCGAAAATTAACTCTAATGGGAAAAGTTATCGTTATCAAGACATTTGCATTACCAAAATTAATATATCCATTTAATGTTTTACCAAACCCAAAAAGTAATATTATACATGAAATAAATAAAGCAATCTTTGAATTTTTGTGGGACGGTAAACCAGATAAAATAAAACGTACTCGTCTCAAACAGTCATATAAAAATGGTGGACTAAAACTACCAGATATTCTTTTGTTTCTAAAATCACAAAAAGCTTGTTGGATAAAACGGTATTTTGACAACAATAATAAAGGCAAGTGGAAATTATTCTTCAAAAATAATCTTAAAAAGTTTGGAGACAAACTATTGTTTGAATGCAATTTTAAAATTACAGATATTAAATCCATGATACAAAATGATACGTTCCTATATGATATTTTAACGTCGTGGACTGAAATAAATGAAATTTATAAAAATAAAAAAGATACTAATATAAGAAAAGAAATTATATGGAATAATTCAAGTATCAAACTTAAGGGGAGTCTACTATTCTATCCAGAGTGGTTTAATAAAGGTATTAAATACCTGGAACAAATATTCGATTTTAGAACAAAAACTTTTTATTCTTTTGAGCAAATGAGACACCTGTACGAAATAGATAAAACTGATTTCTTAAAATTTTATGGTCTTATAAAAAGTATACCTGAAAGTTACAAAACAAAACTCAAATCTTGTAACGTAAATGTCAATTTCGAAAATCATACTTTAATAAAAGAGATAGAAAAGAAAAAACAGTTAAACAAATATCTTTATATGTTACAAATAGACACAGAAATTAATCATAATGTAGAAAACAAATGGATTCAATATTTTGGTAACAATGTAATCATCAATTGGCAAGCTATATTCTTAGTTCCATTCCAAACTACCCTAGATGTATCATTGCGTTGTTTTCAGTATAAATGCCTAATGAGAATTATCCCAACAAATAAATTTCTACACATATGTAAAATTAAGCAATCTGGCATCTGCGATTTATGCCAGTGTAATACTGAAAGCATAGAACATTTATTCTGGGAATGTCAAAAAAGCCAAGAAATGTGGTGTGAACTTTCAAACTTTTTAAAAAGTAAGTCAATTAACATAACAATAACTAAAAAAGATGTACTTCTCGGTCGTGAAATAAAGAGTAATAAAACATACATCATATTTAATCACATTATACTCCTAATGAAATATTATATCTTTAAAATGAAATGTAAAAACACTCTTCCTACTCTAAATACTTTTAAAACTTTCTTAAAACATCAAATACAAATTGAAGCAGAAATGTCAATCTTTAAAAATAAGTGTGAACAGCATAACGAAAAATGGAAAGACTTTACAAACTTGTTTGATTAGTATCGATCTCAACAACGGTTAGAAATTGTACAAGTAATGTGTTTTTTTTGAAACCTGATCTTAGGCTCATTTTGTTTTACAAAAATTTACTATCTTGTGTAAACAACTTTACAAATTTTATAATTGAGGGTAAAAAAGATTGAATGTTAGAATTTTGTGGAACCAAATGGGCTTGAAAGTAGTGAATGGGAGAGTGAGAGGAAATTGTGTGTGTGAGTGAGCGTGAGTGGTAGTGTGAGTACGAGTGTGAATGAGAGAATGAAATTGTGAGTCATTATGTATATGTATATATTTGAAAAACAATGTGGTTGTTATTTTTTGTTTTATATTCCTTTGTGAAAATGTATTTTTGTAAACCATTATTTGTTTTTTGTTAAAAATAAATGATAAAAAAAAAAAAAAAAAAAAAAAAAAAGATGCTCAAATGCAGTGTAAAACTTAACTTTAGCATAAGTATGGAAACATTAGGTAAGGTTTTCTTTTTCTTAAAATAAATCTGAACAAATAAGCCCCCTCCCTCAATCTGAAAATGCTTCCTATGTCACTGTTTAGTTAAACATTTTATTTTTGAAACTACTGAAGGGATTTACTTGAAACTTCACGTGTGTCAACAGGGTTAGGAATGAAGGTCAAATACCAAGTTGCATAACTCCAGCATGAGTTTTGATTTGTTGTTGCTGTCGTTTACACAAATACTCTGAATAGTCAAGCTCACTGTCTGTGGACTCTTGTTTTGTTATACTGTCATGAATAAATGTTTAATAAGACATTTTAGAATAATTTTGAACTACCCGGTATATTATAATATTTTCATTATTTTATGTACTTTTATGATGGTTATATGTAAAGAGTCAGACCAGCGTACGTAACAAAAAGTGTCTTTGTGCATATACTCTCTGCCTTTGCGTGTCTTCTGATGTCTTTTGATGTCTGTGGCAGTATTTAGTAGGACCTGATTAGACATAGGTATTGAAAGAGTATACAAAGGTACTTCACTGGCTAATAATCTTATATTTTTTTCAGTACTTGGGAAGGGGCCTGGGGCCTTTATATATAGAACATTTGGGGAAATTTGATCGCAATTTCGTAGCAAGGGGAACAAAATATCCAAGGTAAACTCCAAATTTGGGGAAAACTGCATGATTTTTAAGAAATTTCAAGAGGGGAAGGGGCCTGTTATCGGCCCCTGTTTATATAAGGAAAACCTGAATATTCCTTTTTCACTTAAAGACGATATTATATACCTGAGCTTGACCTAAATGCCAGGATATATTGAACTCAGTATTTATTCTCGTCTATTTTGTCTTCTTTTGTTATTCGCGCTTTATTGGAAGCTTTCCACAAAGTACATGTACTGTACTCACCAATTAATTTGTTTTCATTAGAAACAAGATACTTCGAAACTTAGCAACAATTTTGTGGGCTTTCGTGCTTACCCATAAACTAATGAGCCAGAAATTATAAGTACAATAACATGCGGTGTTTACATTTTTTATTATTGTTATATGGTGAGTTATGAACGTGTGTATAATCGTATACATACATAGGGAAACTCACAAATTAAAGTAAGCAAAGTGTGGATTTATTGTTATAAGGTAGTTCAAGATATAAAACAAACTTAATATTGTCAGACTGTAAAAGAATGTTTTGATACTGTAAATAAGCTTGCAGACATGTGTGGTTAAGACATGTTCTGTTACACATTGCTGTGAACAATTTATGAACTCTGTCTCAGTCATAGAAATTCAGATTAAAATTTTGCTAGCAAGCGTGGCTAGTAATAAAGAAACAACTTTCACAAGTCTTTTGGGGTTTTTTGTTCTACCTTGTAGAGTAATTACAATTTTAAATGATTTTGTATGTACAGCTACAAATTCTACTAGGAGCTTGTTACAAAGAAAAATAACCCATTTTCTTATTTGCTTAAGTATTTTACAGTTGCCTCCCTTGTGTATTGTGACTATTTTCATTGTTGCCTTAGCTGACTATATCTTTAAGTATTGTTATTGTAGCTTGTACATGTATTTACATACTCATTAATGTTGATAAATGTTGTACTCAAATGTATTAGCATTTTATAATCCCTAGCAATTTGTGAACATAGAAAAATGAAATCATTGTTGTTGTTTCTTTTGTTGTTTTTTGTTTATTTAACCCATGACAGGACGTTTCATATTACTGCAGTCAGTCAATTACCCACAGTATCTGAAAAAGCTAAATTTCTGGTTTTAGCTGTTTACTAGTAATTAGGTGCATACTTTTGATTACTTCTGTCAGTGACTGACAACTGTGAATCAGTGATAGGAGGGAGAATGGCTGTATATGCCATGTCAGAGATTCGATCCCACCATCTTACCATCAGTAGACTTGTGGGTAAATTTCTGACGTAGCCGGAATATACAGACTGACTACACAGACTAACCATGTGTAAACATGTCTATGAAAGTACTACTTTCGTATATACTAAAACAATAAATAATAGTGGTGTGAGCATATTTTAAGAATGATTAAAGAAGTATTTGGACACTGATACCTGACCTACGACACGATACTTAACCACAGCCTTTTGTGTAGTTAATTTTAAAACCTCTTCCCCAATAACCCGATTAAAATCCAAGGCCAGAACAGAGATTCGAACCCATGACCTCTTGAATCGTAAGCGGACAATTGCAGGTCGACATAAAAGGTAGCTTGAAGGTAAGGGAGTACAAGTTCCATCTATTATACCTCTGCTACATAATGTCTATGAATTTATTGATCTGATACCTGACCGGCACTTAACCACAGCCTTTTCTGTAATTTTAATTTTGACCCTCTTCCCAGAGATATAAAAACTATTGGCGGTAATCGGCTTGGGTATTAAGTTTGGTCTAGGATTATTTTGGATTGTTAGTACAGACTTGTCGGTCGTTTTTTCATTGAATTTAAGTGTATTACAATATTTTATACGTATAGAGCAATTTTCCTATCTCGGATATCTATGTCTCTGCTTCCCTCCAATGTTCCTTCGTGTCCGCTGTACGGAGTTTAACGCGTACATGTCTAGTAGGAACGATAACTCTGCGATTTCTATAGTTACAGTATTGTTTAGGTTTTTCGAATGGCAGTGGCTAGAGATATTCCAATTTACCAAACTCCATGAAAGTATGCCCTGTCCCAGAATCAAACCCATGACTCCTTCATCTGTAGACTTGGGCACTAATGTCTGAGCTTGCTAGGAGACTGACTATACAGTCTAGTCATCTATAGACTACAATTATTTAGTTAGAGCAGGAGTGGCTGAGTAGTAAATTGTTGACTGGTAATCCTTGGACAGCCAGCTCTGAAATTGTTCCAATTCCATTCAAAACCTATCCTCATTTTTCCTTTAGCAAGAAACTTAATCTTCCAAGCTCAGTAGTGGGGAACCAATAATCATTTGTCGTTTTATTCCAAATAATTATTTCATTCTTCCAATTGCATTACAACAAAATAATTGGGTTTTTTGCACATCTTTTGAAAATCCAAGGGCTATTGAACCCTGTTACTCAACTTGATCTGTCAATGTTTGAAGCCTTATTTCAATTTAATACAAGAGCAGTCCACGGACAGCGCGCTCGACTATTCCAGGTATTCGTGTAAATGACAGCAACAACCAATCAAAACTCATGCTGGAGTTATGCAACTTAGTATTTGACCTTTATTTCTAACCCTGTTGACATGTGTGAAGTTTTAAGGAAATCCTTTCAGTAGGGTCAAAAATAAAATGTTGCTCCAAAAATTTTAACCAAAAAATTCTTAGTATTAGAGGGCCATAATCCAGTCAAAATTCTTGCTAGAGTTATGCAACTTAGTATTTGACGTCAATTATTACCCCTGTAAACATGTGTGAAGTTTCAAGTGAATCCCTTCAGTAGTTGCAAAGAAAAAATGTTGCACCTATAAACTTAACCAAGAAATTTCCTAAGTATAAAAGGGCCATTATTCAGTCCAAATTCATCCAAGAGTTATGTAACTTGGAATTTGACCTCCAATAGTAACCCCGTAGACATGTGTGAAGTTTCAAGTGAATCCCTCTAGTAGTTGCACAGAAAAAATGTTGCACCTATAAACTTAACCAAGAAATTTCTAAGTATATAGGGGCCATAATTTAGTCCATATTCATGCAAGAGTTATGTAACTTGGAATTTGATCAACAATGATAACCACATAGACGTGTGTGAAGTTTCAAGTGAATCCCTCCAGTAGTTGCAAAGAAAAAATGTTGCACCTAAAAACTTAACCAAGAAATTTCTAAGTATATAGGGGCCATAATTCAATCCAAATTCATCCTAGAGTTATGTAACTTGGTATTTGAACTCCATTGGTAATCCCGTAAACACAAATAAAGTTTTAAGTGAATCCCTCAAGTACTTGCAAAGATATAAAAGATACAAAAATGTTGCACCTAAAAACTTAACCAACAAGTGTTACGCCGATGCCGACGCACAGCTGAGTAGGATATCCCCACTATTCTCCGAATAGTCGATACTTCAATAGCAAACACTGTCATATACAGACCAAGACACATGAACAAATGTTTCTGAAAAAAATCATCATCACCATCATATTACATAAACGTCGGTAAAATACCCTAACAACATGTTATGCTAATTGGCCAGGAGGGGGTGTGTGTATAGAGGTATAATACGGCACTTGTACTACCTTGCCTTCAAGCTAGCTTTTATGGCGACGTGGTAGAGTGTTCGCTTACGACTCGAGAGGTTGTGGGCTTCGAATCTCAGTTCGGACCTTGGATTTTTATCGGGTTACATTAAGCTAAAGGTTGGGTTCACAGGTGCCAGTCACATAGTTTTCATTATTATAGTATTCTCTATATGTACTATAATGAGGAAAATTTGTGACTGGCACCAGTGGTTGGGTTATAATATCTTCAATAGTACACATTTTGTGACTTTTTCTCTAAAAGGTTGACCGTATTTCAATCTTCAAATCTTAGTTGCCCAGAAAGTAGAGCCCAACACTCGTACTACTATTGATTGTCTGACGGCTGCAATGTCGGAGCGGGGTGGGGATATCAAACGAACCCAATTAATTTCCGATTCATAATCTTTTGATTGACTTTTCTTCTGTCCCTCTGTTTCTGCTTTTTCTGCTGTGCTTGCAACTTCATATTCATAATTGGTTCAAAGCGTTGAACATTTATGTAATTTTTTACGAGTCAAACATTTTTTATTCATTTGTATATTTATACATACATGTATTTTCTACTTCGAATAAAATAGTTCTAACATAATGTATAGGAATGAAATGGCAAGACTTGAAGCTGCAACGTACCTTACGTTTCATAAACTTACAATATACATTACCACTACACCATGCAGTGATTCTATAATAATATGATTTATATATAATATATCGCGGGTTTAGCGAAAAACGGTCGTAACTCAATATAAGAAAACACATTCTCGTACCCAGAGTCTAGTAGGATTCGCGATACTAGCTCGAGAATCTAGATAAGCTCGGGGTACGAGAATGCAGAACGGATATTTTAAATATACATTTGTATATTAAATATGATTGATGATTAAATGAAAACAAATTTCTAGAATGCATCAAATATATATACCATTCAGCATCTGATATCCCAAAGTGTCCAAAATCAAATTCAATGTCATTCTTTTCTAAAACTTAGGTTTTAAGCTACTTTGGTAGTCGCAAATACAAATACATGTAGTACCATAGCACATTAATTAGCAAAACTAAAAACGCATTGCAAAATAAAAGGTTATCAAACTTTTGATAAAACCTGTTTAGTAGACTAAGGTCACAACAAGTTGATGATATGTTCTACGGATTTTTCTAGAAAAAAATGGGGCGAGCGATCGAAGAAAAAAAATCTTAATTCAGTTGCTTTACATAGCGGTTTGACCAAATTCTTATGAGCGAGCGAGGACATAAAAATATAGTTTTTGTAAAAACCGTCAAAATTAAGGTGCGAGCGAATCCATAGAACATATGATCAATTTGTTGTGGCCTAACAAAGTAAAAAAATTATCAAAACTTTTGGTGGGTACTGAATAGTCACGAGTGTCTGTTATTTCAAGTTTAAATCACTGTATTTTCTTTCCATTTGGAATTATTTTGATAAATTAGAATGTAATATTGCCATAAGTTGACCTATTTAAATTTATCAATTGTAAACATGGCTCTACTTAACTATTGTAAAGATAAATTAGGTCTGACCTTGGAATTTAACTGATTACTAAAAGTACTCGGCTAGAGATTTGAGTCAAGATCTGTATGTCATGTTCTTATCTGTGATTATTTTTTGTTATTAAAAGTTTGTTATTTAGTGTTTGTACACGCACATTCATATGGCATCAACTATGTTTTGGATTTCGACTCTTTTACTTACGTCGTGTTTAGTTTCTTTTATTGAAGGTATATACTGTTTATCAATCTATACGTTTTCCAACTGTCAATGGAGCATACATTAACATCACTGCTTTAGATACTTAAAACAGTATTTCTGTACTCTCTATCGATAATCGAGTATTTAAATCAGCGGGGATAATGTTTACGCTGCTGACAGTTGTATAAAATTAACAATAACTGGTTTTATTTTATTTCCGAAGTTAATGCTGGCTATAAAAACGGCAATGCTATACATGTATTTCGTAAAAGACAATAAAAATTGATGTATATACTAAAATACATTAAATTACTGCTAGAAGGTCCTTAAATTGTCGCGGGGCCACCTCAGGTGCCATCTGAAAGCTACGGACGTAAACGGCGTCCTTTCTGATTGGTGTCGGCTGCGTCGTGTGGCTACTAACAACCAGCAACGGATGATGACTGCTGACGCCATTCTAAAATTGTCAAGAACGATCGACATTCGCTACGAACAAATTAATGACATGTGCACCACGGCACATATTTTAGGGGTTCTGTGTGACAGTGCAGTTCTAGGATATGGGTCAATGACTCCTTAGCAATTATCACCTGGAAACTTCTTTCAGCAGTTATACGTTGCTATATTCATTCAATAAAGGAAAATAATCGTTGCGGCGAGTTTGTCGCCCACAGGTAGTTATTGGTACAGCTGCGGCGAGTTTGTCGCCCATAAGTAGTTATAGGTACAGCTGCGGCGAGTTTGTCGCCCACAAATAGTTATAGGTTCAGCTGTGGCGAGTTTGTCGCCCACAAATAGTTATAGGTACAGCTGATGCGAGTTTGTCGCCCACAGGTAGTTATAGGTACAGCTGCTGAGAGTTTGTCGCCCACAAATAGTTATAGGTACAGCTGCGGCGAGTTTGTCGCCCACAAGTAGTTATAGGTACAGCTGTGGCAAGTTTGTCGCCCACAAGTAGTTATAGGTACAGCTTCGGCGAGTTTGTCGCCTAGAAATAGTTATAGGTATCGTATATACTTGAAAAAAAACCCAGACTTGTTCTGTTCGATTCTGTTCATACTGACAATCTTCTGAGATAATAAGAGTCAGTTTATATATTGTAGGACAGTGCCTTCCAGGCTGGACTTTATCAGGGGAAAGATGTTTTCATTTGACTGAAGAAATGGGTTCATGGGCTGACGGCATGGTAAGAAAGTATTGTTTAATTAGTACAACCATTCAGAAAACCCCTCGGGTAATTCCGTAAACTGACGTTCCACCGAGTGTGAATTCTCGTACATTGAGGTTATTAAGATCTAGATCGAGCATCTTGATAACCTCTGAGCACGAGAATATCAACTGTGTATCCTCGCTATTGCCGAGGTGTTCCGAGTATAGAACTACCTAAATTACATGTATAATAGGCATCCACTGTGATTTATAGTTGTATTTTATAACGGAAATTATACCGCACGAAAGCATTTATTGTTTTTATTCTTGCTAATGATCCTTATGCATTTTTTTTAAAGTAAAAAAACAACAAATAACTATTTCTCTCGCGTGTAAACGCAATGAAGTTATCCGGCTGACGATGACGATGTTTGTTGTTTAGTTGTTCACCGGTGTCCATTCGCTCCATATGAAAACATTATGTGCAGACATCCCTCTCGAACTTAATCCAAACAAGTTAAGTGTTGAGTAGACATTTTGTTGAGAAGAACACAATCTTCCACCATGTCCGTAGAGGTGTGATTAATACTAGTACAGCATCTTCTGCGGTATTGGTCTCACTAACCATTTCTCACCCGACTTGCGACCGGATACGGCTGGTTTACATATAATTGAACGAAAAGATTTTACATTTTACTTCATGCTTAAATGTTAATATTTATAAAAGTATATTACTTATGATATTTCCAGGCTTTTTGTAAGCAATATGGAGGACAGCTAGCTAATATTGATAGTAAGGGAATACAAGCTACTATAGCTGGAATGATAAGTGTAGAAGACATCCAAAGTATGTATAATACATGTATAAAACCCACGGTGGCAATACGCTGTCAAGAGCCTGCGCTCTTTCTGTAGTGAATTAAAGATTTTGCAATTGTAGGAGTGTGAACCTTGGTTTCACAATGGCAATACCACGTGACTATGACATCACAAATGCTACGGTTTGAAGAAAAAAACAGTGAAAAATTAGCATTTTTTTTAAATTCTTGTCAAATTTACATGATCTACTTGAGGCTTAACAGAAAAGGTATATACAATAAAAACTCTAAAAACCGGACCCTCTGAAAACCGGAATCCTCTGAAAACCGGACGATTTTTAAAGTCCCTAAAGGTCCCTTTTAAAATATCGTATTTGTGTCGCGCACGGCAAATAATATTTTTTTAATCATAAATAAGAATATCTTATCGAATATAAGGACTTAAGTGCCAGTGTTTTTCACATTAAATACCATGTATGTACTCGTATAATACTAGTACAGTAAGGCTTATTATGATTGGTACCTCCGTAAGAATGTTCATGGTTCTTATTATTTGTTTTATAAATATTTTTGCAGTAAATAATGTGAATCTACCAACTGGTAATGTTTATAAATACAATTATCTTCATGACTTGGGTATAGATGTAACAGACAACAAAGCTACTGCTTTTAAATTTTCCGTACAGGTATGTGCAATCTCCGTTAACACATATCCTATAGACCGCTGTCGTATAGGATCTCTAAGTGTTGCTCGGAGGGTCACGTGGTGAAGACCTTTGTGTCGACCCATGAATGCGTTCATTTCACCTAGACGAAACACTATAGTAATTTAGCATCTTGACTTCGTAATTTCTATTTTTAAACCAAGATTTGCGAGCTAATTTGTTGTCTAGTTCCCAGTCGTACTTTGAACGATAGTGGTAAGGGGCAGGTAATCCAGACTAGCTAATTTGACGCAATAGTTGTTTGGTGATTTTATCTTTCTGTACATTGATTTATTAGCAATTAGCATTAAAAATCGTATAAAATATCTTCTCCTTTACTGTGTCAGAAAATTGCTCACAGGGCTGGCTATTCATGTTCAAAAGATTACCATTCAAAGGCCATAACCACAACTACCATAAGAACTTAGGCTTTGGTTTTTATGCATGGTCCGTTGACGTAACTTTATATAGCTTTTAATGCCGGTACATCATAAATAACAATCATTTGACTGTTGCCAGCTCACCTAACCTAGCTTTCCTGGATCTCACCAGTACTCACTTCCATAAGGTCGACATGTAACCTCTCTATATACCTATCAGCGGATGAATATCGACATTATCATAGAGTCATACTTTCATGGAAGGGTATGGTAGGTATATTACCAGCCCGCACGAGAATCAAACCAGCAAACCTATCGGATCAAGATTGGAAATAATGCGCTTAGCCTAGTGCGTCGCAGACCCGGATCTTAGTAGAACAATATCAAGTCAAATGTATATTCATGTATATTCTTGCAGGCATGTAATGATGCACACATTGCATTGTCTGCCAACAAAGCTCTTGATGTCACGGACACGTATGAAATAGTTATAGGTGGATGGAGTGACTCACAATCTGTAATACGTGACTGTAAGCAATGTGCCCACATGGACGAGTTCAAGCATATGTAAGAACTCTATCTTTTAAAAAGGTTATTTTATGTAACATTGTAATGGTTTATTACCCACCAAAAATTTGGAGACATTTTCCCTTTGTAGGCTTCTGAATAGCTTTTATCTAAAACTTGATAACTTTTTTTTGAAATGCTTTTAATCTTTGCTTTGTTATTTGGTTATCATTATAATTATAACTGGGACTACAAAAATAGCATACTTTAAAAAGCTATTTTATGGAAAATAATTACAATAAACATGGGTTTGATGGCTTTAAGGTATAAAATGCTGAATTTTATAAATGTGTTGCATTCATGAAATTTGTTTATATTTTATCACAAACCATACTAAAATGTATTACAAATACTGTTTCTACAGAGATAATCATCAAAATTCAAGAATTGTAGTAATTAAATTTCTTTTGTCTCCAAACTTTTGGTGGGTACTGGTATATTGTAGTTTCAATCATAGTGATCATAGTGTAAGGGTTGTACTGGTTACATGTTAGGGTCGAGAATTTTTACCTATCAAGCAAGCTGCTCAAATGACACTATATTAAATATTAAGTTCTGCTATAACGACAATATTGATTATTGCAAAACTATATCATTTTTGGACGGTTTATAAGTTCCAAATGGTTAACTTTAGAGTAAAGAGCCTTATGCCAAGACCATTGCGTTTTTAAGACCATCAACTTACCAGTATTTGGAACAACCTTGACGATTGAAAAAATGAATGTTACGTATTTTAGCTTCATTAATTCTCGGCAGTTATGAATCAAAGAATAATAACTCAGACTAATACAAATACAATGTAAATCTCTCCTGTGCATCGCTCGAAATTGTCACTCGTTTACTTTCTACTAGAAGTAACGTAGAGTATTCACTAAGCTGCCAAGGGAGCGTATACAAATAAGTACTCTACACAACTAGTTACAGAGTAGGTTATTCCGAAGTAAAAACGACTCTTTCAGAAATTAAGCGAGTTTATGCAGTATTATCTGTATTTCTGCATATATTTTATGATGTAAATATTGTTAAATTTATTTATCAGAAAAATCCGAATTTCATAAAGCTCCATATACACGTCTCACGTTAAACTGTAACAATCCCAGTAATGTCAAATTTCACAATATTTCATGGCACTGATTAAACTGTTTGTATATCCGAGTTATGTCAAATTTCACAATATTTCATGACACTGATTAAACTGTTTATATATCCGAGTTATGTCAAATTTCACAATATTTCATGACACTGATTAAACTGTTTATATACCCCAGTTATGTCAAATTTCACAATATTTCATGACACTGATTAAATTGTTTATATATCCCAGTTATGTCAAATTTCACAATATTTCATGACACTGATTAAACTGTTTATATACCCCAGTTATGTCAAATTTCACAATATTTCATGACACTGATTAAACTGTTTATATATCCGAGTTATGTCAAATTATACAATATTTCATGACACTGATTAAACTGTTTATATATCCGAGTTATGTCAATTTTCACAATATTTCATGACACTGATTAAACTGTTTATATATCCGAGTTATGTCAATTTTCACAATATTTCATGACACTGATTAAACTGTTTATATATCCGAGTTACGTCAATTTCACAATATTTCATGACACTGATTAAACTGTTTATATATCTTAGTTATGTCAAATTTTACAATATTTTATGACACTGATTAAACTGTTTATATATCCGAGTTATGTCAAATTATACAATATTTCATGACACTGATTAAACTGTTTATATATCCGAGTTATGTCAAGTTTCACAATATTTCATGACACTGATTAAACTGTTTATATATCTTAGTTATGTCAAATTTTACAATATTTTATGACACTGATTAAACTGTTTATATATATATCCGAGTTATGTCAAATTTCACAATATTTCATGACACTGATTAAACTGTTTATATATCCGAGTTATGTCAAGTTTCACAATATTTTATGACACTGATTCAACTGTTTATATATCCGAGTTATGTCAAATTATACAATATTTCATGACACTGATTAAACTGTTTATATATATATCCGAGTTATGTCAAATTTCACAATATTTCATGACACTGATTAAACTGTTTATATATCCGAGTTATGTCAAATTTTACAATATTTTATGACACTGATTAAACTGTTTATATATCCGAGTTATGTCAAATTATACAATATTTCATGACACTGATTAAACTGTTTATATATCCGAGTTATGTCAAGTTTCACAATATTTCATGACACTGATTAAACTGTTTATATATCTTAGTTATGTCAAATTTTACAATATTTTATGACACTGATTAAACTGTTTATATATATATCCGAGTTATGTCAAATTTCACAATATTTCATGACACTGATTAAACTGTTTATATATCCGAGTTATGTCAAATTTTACAATATTTTATGACACTGATTAAACTGTTTATATATCCGAGTTATGTCAAATTATACAATATTTCATGACACTGATTAAACTGTTTATATATCCGAGTTATGTCAAGTTTCACAATATTTCATGACACTGATTAAACTGTTTATATATCTTAGTTATGTCAAATTTTACAATATTTTATGACACTGATTAAACTGTTTATATATCCGAGTTATGTCAAATTATACAATATTTCATGACACTGATTAAACTGTTTATATATCCGAGTTATGTCAAGTTTCACAATATTTCATGACACTGATTAAACTGTTTATATATCTTAGTTATGTCAAATTTTACAATATTTTATGACACTGATTAAACTGTTTATATATATATCCGAGTTACGTCAATTTCACAATATTTCATGACACTGGTTAAACTGTTTATATATATATCCGAGTTATGTCAATTTCACAATATTTCATGACACTGATTAAACTGTTTATATATCCGAGTTATGTCAAATTTCACAATATTTTATGGCACTGATTAAACTGTTTATATATCCGAGTTATGTCAAATTTCACAATATTTTATGACACTGCCTAAACTGTTTATATATCCGAGTTATGTCAAATTTTACAATATTCCATGACACTGCCTAAACTGTTTATATATCCGAGTTATGTCAACTTTTACAATATTTCATGACACTGCCTAAACTGTTTATATATCCGAGTTATGTCAACTTTTACAATATTTCATGACACTGCCTAAACTGTTTATATATTCGAGATATGTCAAATTTCACAATATTTTATGGCACTGATTAAACTGTTTATATATCCGAGTTATGTCAATTTTCACAATATTATATGACACTGCCTAAACTGTTTATATATCCGAGTTATGTCAAATTTTACAATGTTTCATGACACTGCCTAAACTGTTTATATATCCGAGTTATGTCAACTTTTGCAATATTTCATGACACTGCCTAAACTGTTTATATATTCGAGATATGTCAAATTTCACAATATTTCATGACACTGATTAAACTGTTTATATATCCGAGTTATGTCAATTTTCACAATATTTCATGACACTGATTAAACTGTTTATATATCCGAGTTATGTCAAATTTTACAATATTTCATGACACTGATTAAACTGTTTATATATCCGAGTTATGTCAATTTTCACAATATTTCATGACACTGATTAAACTGTTTATATATCCGAGTTATGTCAAATTTCACAATATTTCATGACACTGATTAAACTGTTTATATATCCCAGTTATGTCAAATTTCACAATATTTCATGGCACTGATTAAACTGTTTGTATATCCGAGTTATGTCAAATTATACAATATTTCATGACACTGATTAAACTGTTTATATATCCGAGTTATGTCAAATTTCACAATATTCATGACACTAATTAAACTGTTTATATATCCGAGTTATGTCAAATTTCACAATATTTCATGACACTGATTAAACTGTTTATATATCCGAGTCATGTCAAATTTCACAATATTTCATGACACTAATTAAAATGTTTATATATCCGAGTCATGTCAAATTTCACAATATTTTATGACACTGATTAAACTGTTTATATATCCGAGTTATGTCAAATTTCACAATATTTAATAACACTAATTAAACTGTTTATATATCCGAGTCATGTCAAATTTCACAATATTTTATGACATTGATTAAACTGTTTATATATCCGAGTCATGTCAAATTTCACAATATTTAATAACACTAATTAAACTGTTTATAACCGAGTTATGTCAAATTTTACAATATTTAAGGTCTCTGGTTAAACTGATTATAACACATTTATGTCAAATTTTACAATATTTCAGGTCACATCCTCTCGATTGTAATCAAGCACATGACTTCTGGATTAGCTGGGCCAACAATTACATTCGTGTTGGTTTAGGTAACATCATAGGAGAACAACAGTTTATGCACTGGAACGATACTAGCCCACATCCAGTAAATTATGTTGCCGTATCAACTGGTTTTGGATCAACAGGCAATTGGACATTTAATATAAGTATGTCGATTCCATTTACTTCATGTTACAGTAAAATGTTCACATTGTAAAGTTTCACTCTTAGGATCATCAAAATCGATGGCCTTTACATTGGAATAGTCTTAATTTGACACAATTAGCATGAATTTGCAACAACCAGGTCGGTATTTATAAGGGTAATTATAGAGAGTATTCCAAATGAGATTTTACAGTATTTTAAATCGGACGGCTCTGTTTTGTTCATAAAAGCCAATGCAAGTTGCTGAAAGTACTTGAAACAAGCAAAATGAGACGAATTTTCATTTATTTCAGACAAATACTTAACAGGAAAATTCTGGGTTGCTGCAACCGATATTACAACGGAAGGTGAATGGCTCTGGCTCCCGTCTCAGACACCAATGAGTGGTGGATACACAGACTGGGTACCAAACGAGCCAAATAACCAGTATGGTAGACAACACTGTCTGGTTGTTGATGCAGCAACTGAAATGAAGTGGAGAGATGATAATTGTGAGGAGAATAGGAATTTCATCTGTGAGAAAGATATGGTAGAAACAATACCAGGAGTGATTGGATAAATGAGTTACTTTACATGTAAATGAAGCTGTATTGTAGATTTACCAATATACGTAACAGATGTTTAAAATAAAATGATATAAAGTCGGTTTGGTTTCTCTATTGTAATAATTCATACTGGGTTTAACCCCGTTTCAACACAATTTAGGTTATTTTGCGACGGCCAGTGCACATAAACTAGCTTCCTGGACCATTGTCTATAACCAATTCTCACAATCCCTTCCACAAGGCCGGCATCTTCTCCATAGAACTTAGTAATGGAAGAAAATTGACATTATTATCAAATTTCCATGAAAGGGTATAACCGTTCCGAAGAGTTTCAAAGTCGTACCCCATTCGGACATTCTCGTACCCAGAGGTTATCAAGATTCTCGTTCTAATGTTACATTGCGAAACTTGATAACCTTTTGGTAGGGAATGCCCATGGAAAACATAATCCGCGGAAAACTCAACCCGTTTTATGTATCAATAGTTATCAATAGGCGGATCTAGCGGGTGGAGGGTTTCAGGGGGTTCTGGCCCCCCTGAAATTTCCAAAATGTACCCGACCATGAGTGTATTTTTAAATGTATACCATTTTTAAGTAGTATGAGACAATTTTTCTCGGGCTCACTTCGCTCACTTTTGTGTTTAACATAGATCAAATGGTTATGCAGCTTTTTATTATGATTAACGGCTGCGTTATTCTGCAAACAGTGTGTATGTATGTGGTTGTGGTTCGAAAGTTTTGACCTCCCTCCCCCCCCCTAGAAAAAATTTGGACCCCCCTAGAAAAAAACTTAAAAGTGCTTTATGAATAATATATTTTGATAAAATTTGGTCGGTAGTCCTACATGTAGAGGTTTTAGTATTTGCCAAAAGTCACATTTGAAAGTGAATTGCATCATGGACCCTATATAGCCTTAGGGTCCTGTATGACCATATGGGCCCAGTATACATTTTAACTTAGCCTAGGATCCCTGTATCTTTGTACAATAGTGCAGTATTACGTTATTACATATATTCTGTATATATTTTTCTTGTCAATTATGAATTAAATTTATTAGAACGTAGTTAGAAATTTCAAAAAATATAGTCCTGTCGAAATGAATGTAGACGACAACAATATCACATTTGTTTATTCGTCACAAGTTAGTCAGAGTTAATTCCCTTTGCGTCAAGGAAACCTGTAAACTAATAAAATTTCCGGTGACATTTCTAATCGTATTTTATTATTAATTCGCGATAAATAGTTTTTGATTTGAATAAAATATTGGATTATTTTCACAAAAGAACTGAAAACAATAATGGTCATCCAGTATGATTTTTTCTTATACTGTTTTACGCGACGTTGATATTACACCTGTCAAATACCAAAACAAACATGGCGGCCAGTGCCAAAATGTCCTATAATCATTACCAGAATGGCAAGTTCGCTACGTTGCCTCAAAATCCAACAAAAGACATGGAGGTCACACAGGACATGCATCTTAAGATGTCAAAGAAGATTGCTCAGCTTACCAAGGTATGATTTTTATGAAGATAATTTGCTTGTTTGCAGATTCTAGACGTTTCTCCCTTGGCTATTCCACAGGCTATCGGCGTGGGTTAGGTCAATATATCCCCCCCCTCTTTGGACCCGCTCAAGACCAATCTACAACCCAAAACCCCTTAAACACATCTTATAACACATAATTCTTAATAAAAAAACATATCAAAACATAACAAAACAATTCTCAAAAAATAAACAACACCGATACTATATACTAAGAAAAGGTATGTAACTCTCCAGCTTATTTCTGTAGAAAAACAGACATGGTTGTAATCTATGCCTCGTAGATCAGTCAATTTTAGGCCGATTTCAGTCAGCCCGAGCTTAAAGGTCTTATATAAATTCGTTTTTTCGCGATAAAATATGTTTTAAACACGTTCAATACTACATATCAACATTTTTTTCGTAAAAAAAATACCGAATAAAACGGTAAAGCACGGAAAAAGACCGATATACCACACTGAGAACTGGAAGTACCGCGAGAGTGATCTCCCCTGATTTTTCGTCAGTTTTGAACATCCGCTATTTTTGGTTCAATTACCTGTCAATAGCGATACTCGCACTGTAGTCATGTATTTGATTGAAAAAGGGACTATCGTTTGATTTTAACAATGTCTGTGAGGAAAATGAAGTATTAAAGCCGTACTAGTATAAATCACAGCTAAAATTAGCACTGAATAAAATAATTAAGCTTCGAAAGAGTCCCAGACGGAGTCGGAAGATGAATTTTCTGAAGATTCGGCCGGAGATTGGTAAGTGCGCTAATTGGTCCGTTTTAAGCCTACATCGATCTATATTTATAAAATAAGACTATATTTTAGAATTATTTAACTGATTATTCCCTTTTCCGCAACATTTGAACGTTATTTAATGATTCATTTGATCGATAGATTCAATGGCAGTTCAATGTCTAGATTCTAATCAAGTTCTACCGTCTATATTTTTTCGTAAGGTGATCAGACTGAAATAATCATTTTGAGTATATTCCGAGTATATGTATGCTTGTTAACTATTTTATAAATGATGAGATGCTTTCAAATAAAATTGGTTTTCGTCTACAGTGTCACGGAATTCGGATATTCACTATTTCGGACGGAAAACCAGGTAGCCTACCTTTCAAATTGTAGCCATATACCTTTTAAATGGAGGTTTATTGGCATTATTGTCAAATCTTAATGGAAGGGTATAACCTCGGAAGGTTGGATTAGAACCCGTTCCGCCTCCAGGAAAAGAAATTCTAAATCCCAGCACACTATAAACTGAACTATTGACCTGGGTTTTCTCCAATAACGATGTAAAGAGAGCTCTATGCTAGGGACAGCCAATATCAAGCATCAACTTATTGGATTAAAAAACTTTTATTAGATGTGAACCTGACTTTAGCATATATTGTTTTGTTTACTCTTCTTTTTACTTTTTTCAGGTCATGCACTCCCAGAGAATGAGAGAGAAGCCCCTTTCCCCATGGATCATAACAGAGAAAAAGGGTACTGTGCTAGCCAGCCAATGTGACTGTATTAAGAAGATATGTTATCCAACAAATTCATTTCAAAATGAGGCTACAAAGTGGGGTAAAGAACAGGAAAGAAAAACTAAAATTGACTATATTCGCAAACATCAACAGGAAACATGAAAATGCTCGAATCACAGACAATGGTCTTTACATTTACTTTGAAAAGCCTTTCATAGCAGCCTCCCCGGATGGTATTGTTTCATGTAAGTGTCCAGACTGTTGAAAACTCATGTTATGAATGAAATATGTGACTTATGTGAAATGCGGCTCAAATTAATAACATGTGAATAAACTAAATTTATTGCAGGAATGTGACATGTGACTCAGTCATTCCGTGTTCATGACCTAAAGTAATAAGTAAATATGAAATCTGTTAGTGTGTAAATGTGCAACTCTCTAAAACTAGAGGTAATAAAAGTATATGCATGTATTGACTCATATTTGAATTTGATATAATTAGGTTAATCTAATTTGCTTCTTTCAATTATTGTAACTAAAAATAATAACTACCAATGTTCTCTTTTTACCTGTACTAATTATTAAACTTATGAATTTTCCAGACATTTAAACATTTGTCATCTTTCATCCTTAGTAATATGAAATTCATATAAAGTCAAATCTCGATACAACAACATGGTTTGTTTCTGAGAAATGTGTCGTTATAACACATATGTCAGTGTAATGAATTCTTTTCACCATGTACATGTTGTTATTGGTTCCCATAAAATATGTCGGTATAACAAGAATGTCGTTGTATCAAGATCTGACTGTAGATGGTATTTTATTCATTCAAAGCTGCCTGGCTAGCTCAGTTGGTAGCATGCAAGTCTACTGATCGAGTGTTTTGAACTCAATTCATTAGCGGGGCATAATATTGTTGAGCTTCGTCATGAAATAATTTTATACATCAACTCTCCCTCCTACCAATGATTGTTGGTTATGCAGGGCAGTTGTCAGTCACTGACAAAAGTATATGCTTAGTACTTGGTGAACAGCTAAATCTAGACGTTTAGCCTTTCCAGGAACAATGAGTCGGTTGACTGACTGCCATTATATGACCTATACAATGTGCTGCTACAGCGCGATGGAGGTGTCCTGGGTTCTATTCCTCGGCTGGGTATATTTTTGTTGAGCCTTGCATGAAATAATTTCTACAACAATTCTCCCTCCTACCAGTGATTCATACTTATGTAGGGCAGTTGTCAGTCAATGTTGAAAGTAAGCTCTTAGTAGTTGGTAAACAGCTAAATTCAGAGATTTAGCCTTTCCACGCACAATGGGTAGGTTGACTGACTGCCATTATTTGACCTATACAATGTTTTGCAACAAAACAAACATACTCATTCATACAATGTTCTTCAACACAAATGATTAATGTAAGGACTGCTATTATTTTCTTAATATTTATTATAACTTATAGTACCAAAAAAATGAAAAAATACATAATATACACATAAAAATATGTATAAAAGCAACACGTTATGACTTCTATTGGCATAAATTTGGTCCACTAGGATTTTAGAACAACTATAACACTTATTAAAGATATCGAACTATTTCTCAATCAAACACAACAACAGTGTCACACAAATTCACTAGACAGCAACATAATGGGCAATTTTGTCAACTGCGGGAATGCCATTATTGTCTTTAGTCATGAGATAATCTAGGGGAAGTGTAACATTAAGAATTGTGTACTTCTGTCTAGTTACACCAATGACGCCTTCAACATGGATCCTTACACTTGCTCAGTTACAAGTCGTCCCTACATCAATTGGTGACAACTGATCTTTCCCCTTAGTAAAAGCTGGGATCTTTACTTCGCCACACAATGTAATACGTAGTAGTCTTGGTGCACTGGTACAACTCAGTTTTCTTCATTATATAACGCTGGGACTGCTTACATTTCTTATTTCTTTTTGAAGTACTGTGGGTAAACGCCTGTCTACACGGCATACTTTCTTTGCAATTTGTAACTAGTCTTTCTCCTTTCGCTTTATATAGCTTTCATTAGATCTTGGATACTCCCTGCTGAAAAAGAATAAATTAGTTATTACTAGGGCTACCACAATAAAACGCTATACCGGTATATTGTGATATGCAGCTGCAGCATACCCCTGTACAAATTTAATGAACCGGTATTTAGGCTAGCGATATGTTCTACACATATCGGAATATTCTCATTATTATTAAATGCCCGATTATTTTTAGTCCAGTCTGCAACGGACACTTTCCTTACAAAACTCTATAATATACCACTATACTGAATACTTCTTTGAAGCAAAAGTTATGTATTGTGTTGTGTCACCTGCGTCTTTGGTTTGCAAAGCTATATATTGTAGTATTAATCGCGATTCAGTTCCAGCTCACTATACCGTGATCCGCCCCTAGTGTGTTGTGACAGGCCTAGTTATTACTTTCCTTTCATATAGAAATAGAGCAATTTTAAATGTATGCTTATATCAGACATGGTGAAAAGTTTCTATTCGTTTTTTCTCATCTGTCAAAACATGAATAATTTCATGGTGAATGTGTTTATTAAATCACTATTGTAATACATCCATAAGTTTCCGAGAGTGTGTATTATGATCAAGTAAAGCTGTTTATGGCGTATGATATGTTTTAGTCAAGATATTCTTAATTACAATTAGGCTGCCAGTACAAAAACAATGCATTCAGTCACTGTGTAATTATTCAAGCTTTGACAGTTTAGAAAAAACAGACAATAAACATGATGAACTTACAATGATTATTTCATACCAAATTAAAGATACCTTTTTTACATCAGAGAGCATATCAAATACTTGTTCCAATTAAAACTAACTATCATACAAACAAGAGTTTTGCTTGGAGGGGCATATACATCTGTGAGCAGTTATGTCTCATAAGAAGTCACGGTGACCTTGACCGCGGGACCTCTGAATAAGTCATTACCCTGACCAGAGGAAAATGAAGAAAATATTTTGTGAACCCAAGTACATCTGTTTCCGAGGTTATCACCTGCATAAAGTTTCTCAATATGAGCTTCCAGTGACCTTGACCTTTGACACAGGGGCTTCAGAACCAATAGGGCATACTCTTTACCCAAGAAGTATCAACACATTAAATTTCGTGAAGCAAGGTAAAGTGGATGTTGAGTTATTGTCCAGACAAAGTGTTTTTATACTATGTCCGTGTGACCTTCACCTTTGACCAAGAGGCCTTAAATAAATGGGCACACCTTAGACATAATGGCTACCAACACATAAAACTTGGTGAACCTAGGTACCGTCATTGTTGAGTTATTTGTCCGAACAAAGTATTCATATAATTTCACACCAAGTGACCTTTGACCTAAAAATTATAGGACACACCCTCTATCCAAGGGCTATCCACACATTAAATTTTGGGATCTAGGTACAACATCACTTACTTTAGTCATTGACCAACTACTGCCCTACATTATTTAGAATCAGTGGTAGGAAAGAGAATGGCCATATCAATAATTTCATAACTAAGCTCCAAGAAAGTATGCCCCATCCAGGAATCAAAGCATCAACCCCATGATCAGTAGACTAGCGTGTTGCCAACTGAGCTAGCCAGGCAGCTACCAATGCAATTCATGTATATTAATGGCATTCTCTTGGTTTTGTTCCATTTAACACTGAAGCAAAACATCAAGGGTCAGTCTATTCCTGGCCATTCCTGGAACTCTGAATCTCAGGATTTTAACCAGTTAATGAGTGTGTTTTTCTGTTGTTGACTGATAGCTGCTTATCTTGATTTAAAATCAGTGGTATGGGGAACAATGGTCATAGAAATTATATCCTGACCAATCTTTGCTAAAAATGCATCAAACAATTACCCCCTTTGTTTTTTTTTTGTAATTCTTTTTATTTTCATATAGTTTACAAGTAAAAATACATGTATAATGATAGAATTTGATAATGAAAAACATAAGCATAATAGTACAATGATGTTATAATAATATATGCATGTTGATTTACTATGTTAACATTATCAAGAGTTATTAGAATTTCATAAAAGAAAACAACTTTTAATCCAGTAATATTATTGTAAATAAAAACATATTATAGATTTATGGAGAATGTTTAACAAAAAAAATAGTTTCTTATTTGATACTGTTTGACTATTTTTGACATGGAAAAGAAAAAATTCCGTAGGGAGAAAAAACATTATGCATGGAAAAAAGACAGTCAACTTTACGAGTTTTAGTTTCATATGTATGAGACTTGTCAAAATGATACAAAACATCTATAAATGAACACATAAAAGTACCTTCTCAGGTTTTGTATTAGTATATTTGATTATCAATATAATGAATATTTTAACACATCCAAAAACAAGCATAACTACTTTTCTAAGTGTTAAATTTCTTAATAGAGACTAGATAAAATTTGTATTTGGTTGGTTACTTAGGGTCAGCAGAATTGAAGCAAAAAAGGGAAAAAAATAAAATAAAGTAAATTCTCTACAGAATAATTACAATATTTCATTTACCACTGGAGGTTACCGTTTAAGATTGTTACTAACAAGGGAGATAAAAAAGGCATGAACTATACAAGAGTATTCTCCCTTGGATGATAAGTTAATAATGAGTATAACATAATCACTTACTGAAGGTAAAAAAAATACCAAAAAACAACAGTAAACATAAATAATTTTAATATAATAAGAACCATATAATAGTTACGATAATTTGATTTTACACCTGTCCAAAAGTAATATGCATATAACATTCAGACTGAGATAATATTATAAATATAATCAATAGTTTTCTTCTTTTACATGTATAAAATTATCTTTACACCCATACATATTCATGTAACAATTCACATATTCACATACATAATCAAACGTTTCTTTCTTGGAGATCCAATCTACAATGAATAAAAAATCAAACATTAAGTCAGGTAAATACATGTATTTACAAATAAACAATATAAACTGCACACAAAGTTTGTAATTTTTTGTGAATTCAGAGAGAATAAAGAAATAGAAGAAATATAGAAGTATAGAAAGAGGGATGAAAAATAAAAAAGGAAAAGCCATCCGGTGGATGGTTAGGATATAAACACATAGCTGTGGTAGGTGGAGGAACAAAGTGTTGGTGTATTGTTAGAAAATGCCCAGTTTATAATACATAACATCATAATCTTTGACAGCTGTTACTGCATTTGATATGTTGATACCAAAGTAATTAATGGAGACCACATCCTATCAAAAGTATGAAGACTTGACGATATAATAGCATTGTATTGTTCGACTTTGTAGTATGAGACCAGCTGTCTCTGAAAATCTTGTAAATTAGGAATCATTGAATTCATTTTACATTTGAATATATGCTGCTTAGCTAGTATAAGGAATTTGTATAAAATATCTTGATGTCTGTCATTACCAAGCAAAATATCCTGTTTTGACCAATTAGTGCTAATGTTTGGACAGTTGTTTGCTATCCATAACTTAACGGCCTGCCAAAATGTCTTGACCACATCGCAGTCAAAAAATAAATGAGCTATAGATTCAATTGAAGAATTACAAAAAGTACAATTATCATCATTTTGTATGCCCATCTTTTTAAGTAAGGATTTTGTACCCAGAATTCTTTGGTTAATTCTATATTGAAACCATTGAAGTTTGCTTTCCTGTAAAACTTTAAAAGGCATTTTGTATGTTTGTTTCCAGTTAATATAGTTTACATTGAGGTCATATTTCCATTTCATTTCAGAATTTCTGGTCACCGGATGTAAATTTAAAACATCGTAAAATATGCGACACCCTTTTTTAGATTGTGAAGTCAATTTAATAAATAATGGTTGAATAGGGTTGTAACTATTACATGATAAATGATGTAATTAGCATTATTGAGGAATTTCTTTATTGAATGAACAATATTGTTATACTGTAAAAAATTAGTTGCACAAGAATATCTATCTTTAAATTCATCATAAGAATAAAAATTTCCCATATTGTTAACAAAGTCATTTACTGTAGAAATGCCCTTTATAGTATAATTTTTGTCACAGTAGGATTTGCCTGCAATCTTAAAATTTGAATTGTGCCACACTGGCATTGATAAGAAATCATACCAAGATTTAACTAAAGCCTTTTCATTGAAATCAATATATGCTTTCCACACATCTTTCCAGAAATCATTATGACAATTAGTAATGGTTTTCTTTACATAGTCTGATCCGTACCGGCTAAAATGTTGGAGCCACGGACAGATAGATTCGACAAGATTAAAATATTTTGTATTGCAGTTAATTAACCGTCTAACCCAGGTAAGTTTCATAGACTGGTCAAAGAATGATACATCTATCATTCTAATTCCACCATAACAATAATCTTGAGTGATAAGTTTTCTCTTAATTTTATCAGGATTGTTGCTCCAGAGAAATTTAAAAAACATGTTTTGAATTCTTTTAACAATTTCATCAGGGGGAGATGGTAGACCCATCATTAAATTTATCAATTTAGGTAGAGCTAAAGATTTAATAACTGTATTTCTTCCTATTGGAGTTAATATTCTTTTCGACCAGGTTGATAATAGGCATTTAATTTCTTCTATTTTAGGGTTAAAATTAGTATTTATTATATTATTGAGATTTAATGTAAAAGTTACACCTAACAATTTGAAAGATTCTTTTTCCCAGGTTAAACCTAGTTCTGGGCAAATCACATGATCAGTGTTCTTCATTGAACCTATCCATATAGCTTTTGTTTTATCTATATTAACATTAAGGCCGGATATTTTGGCATAGAATTTTAAAACATTGATTGAATTATACAGAGACTTTTCAGAACCATCAAGTAATAAGGATGTGTCATCAGCATATTGAGAAATTAAGTATTCCTGATCATTAATTTTGATTCCTTTTATATCATTATTTTGTTTTATCAGTAAAGATAGGATTTCAGCACATAAAATAAAAAGATAAGGTGAAAGAGGATCTCCTTGTCTGCATCCACGGTGAAGATAGAACCAATCAGATAAATGGCCGTTTACTAAAACGCATGATTGAATATTCTTATAAAAAACATGTATCCATTTTTTTATGTCTGTACCAAAGTTAAAAAAGTCTAAGACTTTTGACATAAATTCCCAACAGATTGAATCAAATGCTGTAGCAAAATCAATGAGAAGAACCATTCCAGGATAATTAAACTTTTCAGTATAAGACATAACGTCATACATTAATCTAATGTTTTCACCTAGGAAACGTCCTGGAATAAACCCAGTTTGGTCTTCACTTATTACAGTATTGAGAACTGACTTTATTCTGTTTGCTATGGCTGCAGACGCTATTTTGTACGAAATATTTAGTAAAGATATAGGACGCCAATTCTTTAGATATTGTTTGTCTTTGTTGCCTTTGGGTATACAAGTTATTACGCCAAGTTTTTGAGAAACTGAAAGTTCACCATTATCAAAAGCTGAATTGATTGACCTAACAAGAAAATGACCAATTTTTGACCAGAAAACTTTATAGAAAGCAGCTGTGAAACCAGAATTCCCTGGGGCAGAATAATTAGACATATTTTTCAAGCTTAACAACATTTCTTTATATGATAATTTCCCTTCTAAAGAAGTTTTCATTGATTCATTAAGTTTTTTTACTGAGTTATTTGGGAAAAGTGTATCTAAATTAACATTTTCACAGTCTCTATTTGAATATAAATTTTTGTAATGAGTTTCAGTTTCTTTAAGAATTTCATTTTGATCAAGTAAAAGGTTACCAGACTTTGAGTATAAAGAGTTCATTATTTTTGAGGTGAAATTACGGTTTTCTAAATTGCAGAAATATTTTGTGGGTTTTTCCCCCTCCAGTATCCATTTTGCTCTTGATCTTACTAGATTTCCTTCCAATTTATTTTTTCTTAAATCAATTAATTCTTTTTTCTTTGATTCTAGCATAGATATATCAAAATTGTTTGAGTTTTGTAAATTTTCAATTTCATTTTCAAGGTTTTTTTCTGCCAAGTTTTGATTTTTCTTTTTACTTGATGAATATGCAATAGTTTTCCCTCTTACTTCCATTAAAAGGGTTTCAAAGAATAACTGATCTGAAATAGTAAGTTTTAACTCTGCATCAGGAATTAAGTTTAAAGGAAGATTAGTGTTCTGAACTTGAGAGCTATACTTAAGTTTTATTTCTTCAATCATTTGATTAATTTCAGACACATATTGACAATCTTTTAATAGTGAATTATTCATCTTCCAATATGAAAAACCTTTTTTAAATTTTATCAAGTCTAAAGATAATACAACAAGAGAATGATCTGTCCTGTAGCCAGGTAAAATATTTGTTTGTTCTACTTCTGTAAATAAATAGCTAGAAATTAAGAAGAAATCCAGGCGAGCCTTTTTTATCGGGTTATTTTTAAACCATGTATACCTTAATTTTTCAATATTTTGTTCCCTCCAACAGTCAATGAGGTCATTTTCTATTAACATTTGCATAACTATTTCTCTAGATCTGGGGTTATTTATGTTTTTATAGTTAAAACAGTCTTTTTGTGGGTCTAAAACTAAATTAAAGTCACCTCCGACTATACAATAATGATTAATGTTACTAATTTTTGATTTAATATTGATATAAAAATCAGGACTGTCCCTATTTGGTCCGTATATACAGAACAAACTAAATGGTTTTGAGTAAATTTCACAATGTATGATCAACAGATTTCCATCATTGTCATTTTCTTCAGAAAGAAAGTGAAAGTCAAAATTGTTCTTAATCAAAATACAAACCCCCCTTGATTGACTGCCAAAATTACTGAAAAAACATTTAAAGCCCCATTGACTTCTTATATAATTTGTTTCTTTATTTGTAAAGTGAGTATCCTGCAGGAAGTATATGTTAAAATTTTTCTCATGAAGGAAGCCGAATACGTCTTTGCGTTTTGATTTATCACCTAGGCCTTGGACATTCATGGAAGCAAACGTTATTTTTTCAGTCATTTACATGAAAAAAGAAAATTAAACCTTATACTTGATATCTTCATATCAGCATACACTGTCACAGAATACCAATCTTTTCTCAATTGGTTATGTATGATATTGTTCTCCACACACCACAGACTATCTGCACATAACAAAAAATAAACATGATACATTTTATATTACAAGTAGGAAAAATGGATTATTAGATTAGAATAAACAATGTTCTAGAATACAATGACTTGAATTTCAATCTATGTTAAGAAAAGGATGACATAGATACAATGGGGAAAATTTAATAGGTCATGTACTATTTTAATCTGTAGACCAGCATTTTTAGAATTTACATACAGGTCCGACATAATCTGTCATATGGATACAGACATAAAGGTATGTTTCTATGGTTAATATAGAAAATAAGTCAAGTAGTGAGGCATGAATTGCTATTGCCGGTACAAAACTAATAGAACCTGCATTTAACAGAGGTAGGATAATGGTCGACAGTTCTTACTTTAAAGAGTAGAAGTATATCCTTTAAATGTGATTAATAAAAAACATAAACATAAAAACAAAGAATGTATACCCAAATTACAGCACCACACTATCTCTGTGATATTCTGTCACACACCATTTTTAACAATCTATTTAATTTAAATACAACCAACATCTTCTATGAAATCTAATCCATGAGATTTTATACCTGTAGTGAACCTGTTAGCTATATATAAAATAAATAGACATGAGAGACAAAAACTATGAAAAGGTGATGGTAATGATGTATGTCAACAAATGATAATAATATAAAATATACAAACATGAAAGAAAAATGTTATGAAAAAATGATGGTAATGTTTTACGTTAGCTTATGATTATAATATAAAATGGACAAACATGAAAGAAAAATGTAATAAAAAAATGATGTTAATGCTGTATGTCAGCTAATGATTATAATATAAAATAGACAAACATGAAAAAGAAAATGTTATGAAGAAGTGATGGTAAATTATATGTATGTCAACTAATGATACTAATATAAAGTAACAGGTGTTTGACACCCCACATCACCCCCACGAAAAACTCCCATCCCACATACAATAAGATTATATGTAGGAGGGGAACCCCCGTAGTCCGATCTGAAAACGTCAATCTCCCATGACAAAATAGACAACCTGAGGCTGAAGGAAATATGTTGTGTAAGAGTGATGATGGATGTCCAACAAATGATTCACATTACAACATGCATGTTTTAATAAATGACTATTGAATTAAAGTAACAATTACAATTATAACACTGCTACAGTATATGTACACGTCGACATCTTGGGATTGTCATGATTTTGACACTATTGACAGTTTTTCACTCTTCAATCTTGACCTTGTGGTTTACTCGATAAAAAGGATAATATTAAGCCCCCGTCTTAGCGGAAATAAAGAGAGATAAAAACATCTTGTAGGTAATCTGTTACACACATCGTCTATGTTTATGATCGTAGAATAAAAACAAAAGCATTAGCACTGTTAAATTAAATTTACCTATACCGGTTAATTCATTCAGGAAAGTAAACATCCCCACGTGAACTGCACTTAAGATCATTACGTCATCGAAAGTAGTGGTCACGTGATTCACAAAAATTGACGAACCAAAGAAAAACATTAGCACGTGTTGGCTGTCAGATTCCTAACTAGGAATGTTTTAGTTTGTTTTGAATCTTCTGAGCTCGTCTTGTGATAATAATGGGCATGACAAATCAGAGTTAAGATCAAAACGAATTTTTTTCCCATTTTGTAGTTGGGCTAAGATACGGCCCTCGTATGTCCAAGCCGATTTAACCCCTTCTATTGCTGAGACCGACTCTAGTAGTTTAGCGTTGCGTGAGGTTAAGTCTTCACGGATTATGATGGCGGAACCCTTGAGTTGACGTCTTAGGTGTATAACGTTTCTCTTAATTTCTTTAGAGGTGAATTTGCAAATAATAGGGCGGTTTCCGTCTTCTCTGAACTGGCCTATTCTATGAGCGATATCTATCGCTGATGAGGTGATATCTACTTGAAGTTTACTCTTAAGAAGTTTAAGAACAGTGTCTCTACTCTTTTCTGATGTCTCAAGTTTGTCCGTGTCATTTATCCCATAGATCCTGACACTATTATTTCTGGTGTACTGTTCTAAATTGTTAAGATATATTTCCTGGCTTTTTAGTTTTTGTTGCACATTTAGGTTGGTTTGTTTAAGGTTTGTATTCTCCTCTGTTAGTTTTTTGTAATCTTCCTTCAAATCTACATTATTAGATTTTAAGTATTCAATTTTTGAGTCCTGGTCGTTGAGTTTCGACTTGAAAGAACTAAGTTTCTCGTTTAGTCTCTCAATTTCCTGTTTAAACTCTTGTTTAATTTCGTTCTTCAACATCAGAATGGACTCCTTAACAAATTTTTCGGTGACAAGACTAGACAGTTTTTCATTTAATTTTTTGTCTATATAATCTCTTGAGGCTAAGCAACTTATTCTGCCCTCTAATGCACTTATTGAAGCCATTAATGTTTTCAGTTCAACTTTAATGTCAAGTGGACTGCTCACAGCCAAGTCCTCCACACTAGATTCTGATAGCATGGCGTCGATTTTTGTCTGCTGGCTGTCTAAATGCTCTGATACAGACGACTTATTTAAAGATTTTGTAGTGGACTTATTCCTTCCACGTGAAGTCATTGTCACAGTGATCTAAATATATTTGCGGAATAGTTCAGAAAATTTCTTTTAAAGTATATTGTATTCTCTACTAGCTACGCGCCTTCGTCGTAAATACACAAGGTTGTAGAACCGGTTTTTTGCCCAATGTACATTACACAGTCAAAATATTCTTCAAATACAACTTACTGGTAACTCTAAATATCCATTTTTCCGCACGTTTTAGTCCATACACATATTTCCAATTTAGTTTTAATTTTCACAGAACTCAAAAACGGCTTTAAATCGCCAAAAATAATAGTTTTAACGGATCGAAGAATAACCACGTTGAACCACCTGTGGTGGCCTTGACCTTTTTCCTTTGTTTTTAAGTAGACTTGTGCGCTAGCCACACAATATTTAAAAGCATTTAATTAATCAACACAAAATCTAATTGTTTCAAATGTATTTAGATGTCCGGATAGCTCAGTTGGTAGCTCACAAGTCTACTGATCGAGGGGTTGTGGATCCAATTCCTGTGCTGGGCATTCTTTCATGGAGCTCAGTCATGAAATTATTTCTACAGTCATTCTCCCTCCTACCAATGATTTTTAATTATGTAGGGCAGTTGTCTGTTACTGACCAAAATATGGGCTTAGTAGTCTGAATCAAGAGAAATAGCCTTTCCGGAAGAGTAATACTACAGATCTGAAATCAGTATCTTAAAGGTCATGCAAATTAAAATACTGAGTTATACATTACATTACCTTGCTTTCATTATAGAGTGCATCTAATGACGGGTGTGAAATCCATCTAAATATAACTTTTTGAAAGACTTCCGATTCATTTGTAGGTTCTGCCTGAGAAACTGTTAAACATCTTTTATGTGAAATTTTAGCAGATTTTTTTCTAGCTCAGCATGTGGCTTGCACTCTGAAAAACATAATATGTGTTCAAGTGATTAGATGAAAATTGTAACACCTAGTTTAATTAGTTCAATATAATGGTTTTGCCCATATACCATGACTTGCATTACTTTATAGGTACAAAATTTTCTCTGAAATAAAGGGCTATCATTAAGTTTTATCAATTTTAATGCAATATTTCTAATAAGGCCACAGCAAGTTGATCGTATGTTCTGTGGATTTGCTCGCACCTTTATTGTGACGGTTTTTACAAAAAATATATTTTTATTTCCTTGCTCGCTAATAAATTTTGTCGAACCGCCACATAAAGCAACTGAATCAAGATTTTTTTTCTTCACTTGCTCGCCCCATTTTTTCTTGAAAAATCAGTAGAACATAATTATCATCAACTTGATGTGGCCTAAAGCAATATTTTTGTTCATTAATTTGCAGTCATACAAATTTCCAAGTATTTTTTTGAATTACGACATACATTATAACTTATGTCAATAAGGATAACCACATTTTACCCAGCATACAATGTCATAGCTTGGGCTCATAAGTTGAAATGGTTAGTTTTACTAATTCAGATCCTTTTTTTCAGTATTTTATTGCTTGATATATATTGTCAACACAATTATAAGATGACACAAGGTGTCCTTAAATGACTGATAGCAGTAAAATAACAGTTTTTATTTTCACTGCAGTGAAACAAATACTATTTTATACTTATACTGTAAAAATTCACCAAATAAACTGAATTTCAAAGTACAAGGTTAATTTCATCAATAATTAAATCATAATATTTCACTTAATTTTTCTATGAGCAGGAATGCTTATCTATATCTATAAAATAACAAGTGACTTTATCTTTTGGCAAGATTCCAAGTCATAAAACACAGGTCTCTGATCATTATCTAATATCAGGGGTCATACAATAATTTGTTTATTGAAATCAGGACATACTGTCATAAAACAGCATGCTGTCTGGGTCAGTTACTGATAAAAATCATGTATTTCCTGTCACAGTGTGATATAATACTACATGAAAGAATTTGCTACTATAATTGTGCAACTATGTGATTTACAATTATGTGGGTGTCAATTAAGTGCATAAAATATCCTCTGGATTAAATACAATAAACAGATGTTTTCACCAATGAATACAGATTTCCAAAATTTACGTATCCATTAGTATATTCATCAGTCATTTATTTTTTACTATTAATAGGTTGCATTATTTTGCAGTATATCTTGTTTAGGATAACATGAGACAAAATTCACTGATACAATTTTCATTCACCAGTGGATCTTAGAATAGTACATGTAATTATCCACTATTATCAATGTGTTTTGTATGTATTAACTTAGTAAGAGAACACGCGTTCCACGCATTTAAGACATTGTTAATTCTTTCATTAGACAACGGTGACCCCCTCTCAGCCAATCAAATTGCTTAAGAAGCGTTTGATAAATTCCGTAACACACGGTAAAGTGTTTGATATTATAAGATCGTTTTCTCCGTACGTTAAACTCGAGAAGACATTGATTAAAAGTATGGGGTAGATTCAGACTTTTTTAAGTGGGTGCACACTAAGAACAAAATGAAATGTTATTGTTCGTATACAAGCGGCCACGAACATTGGAAAGGACTAATTATGATCTTATTTGTTGACAAGCGTAAGTCATTAAATAGCACAATCCCTCGTTAAAAGTCTAGATCTGCCCCATAATCAGTTTAATACAATTAACTGAAATGCTTCAACAAGCTTATCTGTATTTAGTCTGAATTACCTGCCCCTTACCACTATAGTTATCAGGTCAGGCAAAGTACGATCATGGCTACACTTCCAGTTTTTATTCAGATAACACAATTATCGTATACGTTTTCTTTATCTGCAAGATCATTTGCTGACAATAGTAACTTTAGCAGGAATTCGGTACAATATAAGAAATTTAAAGTCGATTTAGGGATTGCTCGTATACTTAGCGAACAATTAAGCAAAAACCATGTCTCGAAGTGAACACAATTCAGACATGAAATAGTCTCGTTAGAGTTTCGGTAACTTTATTTATCATAAATGTAACCAAACTACCAAAGAATGTATCTACTGTAATTCTTGTACAATGATCTTATTTAAGCCCGTGTAGTGAGAAATGTTCATATGAAAACCTTATTATCCAATGCCTAATTCATTAATAGGGCGTGGCCATTATCATGCTTTGCTTAACGTTCTTTTACCTGTCAAAGTATGAATGGGAACCGGACAAATCTATTTGAAAGCTAACCAAAGTTTTGAGAAATTAACTGTCCTTATTGCTTGTTACCGGGAGACAAGGAATCACATTTGTTATAAGTCTAAAACTACTGGAAACGAATGATTTTATTGAATTCATCTTATCAAGTTAATATAACATGTTATGTTATTTTAAAGAAAACCAAGATCTATATTTAAGACAGAAAGCTTTTCGATCAATTGTAATTTGGATAGTTCATACTTTCATCAAAACAAATGTTTAGGCGTCATCATGCACAAATGTTTATAAAGGATAATGTATTTAACAATGTAATTGAGATTTTCTACCATTTTGGTTCACGACAATTAAATGGTATTGAAGGTTTTAAGCAAGTGAAAAAAATATTGGTAGAGGTTGATTCAAAGGTCCACTTGTTCCTACATAATAGAACGACCAGAATTATGTAACACAATGCAATTCACATCTGTCCACTCCCTTGATTACATATTAAACGACAATATATGAGAAATATTGTCTAAATTGTGTATTCGCATGTTTATTAGGTATAACAATGCAGAAAAAAAGATGAAATTCGTAAAACAATAATATATACTTACAGCCTAATATAACTCTTGGTTAGCCAAAACATTCTTTAGTTCTGCGATAAAGAGTTATTTCTAAGACGACTCACCACAGTGATTATTTATCAAAAATGACTTTTTATTCATTTTATTCATTAACTGCCGATGTGTACATGGGCACAAATATTTATTTCCATGAATCTACAGGTCGTATTCTAGGTCATGCGTGTTTTTGTACTTTAAACAATGGACTTGCCCACTAAATAGGTAAGTAAGCTAATACATGAACAACAAAGATTTAAACGTACCACTTTGATATAAATAGTATTTATGCTCATTATAAATTTTATATGATGATATGTTTATAAAATAGGAGTGAACAAACTAAACTATAAATTTGTAAAAATATTTCACCCCTAAATATTAGTAGGTAATGAAATCGGCAATGTTTATATAAGCAATGTTTACGTGGACGACCTGTAAAATTAATGTTGTTCATAAGTTTTAATTAGCTTTCGCATGAAATTCACGACACAAGTATCGTACGCTTTAGAATAGATTAAGGCCAACCATATTTCTCTGCCTTTTATATGGCTTTAAGGTGACAGTAGTATAAATATGCGACAAAATAAATGAAAATGGACATTATAAACATATAATTTCCTACCCGTTGTCTAAGTCGGATAGAGTACTCGTAGCATTTTGATATGAGATTTATCGAACTGCTACTCAATGCTCTATCCTATACTTACACAAAATCAGTCTGACCTCCTTATATAACCTAATACCAGAGTCCAAAATATGTAAACAAACCAAGTCGTTTGTCTCAAGTTATCCGAAACAAGCTATATGTGCACAATTTGTTTAGGGTTAGAAAGTTAGAACCCCCCCCCCCTCTAGAAAATAATCCCGGATCCACACCTGACTAGGCAAACAGTAGGCTAACAATTATTATCTTATAATCAAATAATTGAGGTGATATCAATTATATACATAATTACAATGCCATGAAAGATAGCAAATGATAAAAACAACTTGCCTGTCAGTGTCACTGAAATCTTTCTGTTCTATTTTCCCATCATACAGGCGACTGTTTCACTGAATAATCGTCTTTTGTGACGATGTTCAGTTTTTTTGTTCTTCTAATGTATTTCTGATACATCAAATTGGTTGTCATCAAACTTCAACGAGCACAACTACCTGTACGAGTGTATCTATTTGGAACGAACGTATTTGCTTCGCCAATTGACTGCTCCCATGTCCTAGCTTTTGCACCAATAACTTGCTCAAAAATTTGCCCATAAAATCCAACACGGTCGCATCTTGAATGCGAGGAACAACCGAAAGCTGTACAAATCACCATAATATTACAAAAAGTTAACTTATTAACGCTATGAACACAATCGAATGATCAAACAAGGCAATAATCTGCGTAAATGTATATTGAACCTCGTTTCCGTTGTGCAATTATGACGTAGTAAGCGTGGATAAAACCCGGTTAATCAAGGGAGATAAACGCGGTCGGAATCCGGGACAAATCTATTTTTACGAATTTTCAAGTTACAAAAACAACGTTTTTGGAAAAAATTTTTCGGTGTTTTTAATTCTCTGCTTCATTTTTAATGTATAACCTTCATAATTGAGTATATTCTATTTAAATCTGATCTCAATTTATATATGACCTTTAATCAACTCAGAAATAAATATTCTTTTCAATGCCATAAAGACCTACTGTCTATCTACAATAATCGCAGCAGTGCGAGAGTCAAAACTGCTCGAAATACGATCTAAGACACCGTGTGACCGTTGAAATGCATTGTGCCGTAATGGATTAAATACGGTTATCTATGACAAATATCTGTTTTGTCACTTAAAACCCGTATTGTTCAATAGATAATGTAATTATTTATTACTCACATGCGGTCGCTTCATTGAAAAATCGCTAATTTCCGTGCAGTTCGCCTTCTTTTACTTTTTCACTTTCGTTTTTGACGGGCGCTTCCTTATTGAATCGCTGAACCGGAAACGGTCTAAAACGAAAGTAAACAAGTGAATGAAGGCGAACTGCATCGACAATAGCGATTTTTCATTGAAGCGACCACATGTGAGTACTTAATAATTACATTTACCATTGAACAATACTGGTTTTAAGTGACAAAACAGAGGTTTGTCATAGATTGCCGTATTCAACATTAACGGCACAATGCATTTCAACGGTCACACGGTGTCCTAGATCGTATTTCGAGCAGTTTTGACCCTCGCACTGCTGCTGTAGTTGTAGATAGACAGTAGGTCTTTATGGCAATGAAAAGAATATTTATTTCTGAGTTGATTAAGCTCAGGCTGACTGAAATTGGCCGAAAATTGACTGATCTATGAGGCATAGATCACAACCATGTCTGTTTTTCTACAGAAATAAGCTTGAGAGTTACATACCTTTTCTTAGTATATAGTATCGGTTGATATATTGACCTTACACACGCCGATAGACTGTGGGCTATTCCTAATCATGCTAATCATGAACTTAATTAAAATAGATTGTCTCCTATGAAATTTGTGATATTAAAAGAGCTCATTAGTGATATTTTAAAAATATCATTTACCAATCTTGATTTGTTGTTAATCATGAAATAAAGTATGATACATATCAAAAGAAAAGCCATGATTTTAAGCTCATGGTTTTTAAGGTCATTGATTGTGAAGTAAAGATCACCTACAGAAGCACTTGTATAACCAGTGGCTCAGGGTTCAACACTAACAGTACCAGGGATCCTGCAGCTGAAGGAATCCCTCTAGCTAAGTGTCACTAGGATTCATCCAGTTTTTGGGATCTTAAGAATCCCAGGCTCCTGTTAGTGTCTAGCCATGTGGCCGGATTGGGATTTAAACTTGTAAAATGTTATGGTCATTTCTGTTGGTTTACTCAAAGAAAAAGATTGGTTTCAACCCTGCCTAATTTAAAGTATGAAGCCATAAGCTATATGAACTATGTGTGTTTGCATAAATCTTGATAGATTTTTGAAGAAATTTTGAAACTTAAAAATTGTGTTATGCATTGATTCAGAAAGTAACAAGTATTTAAATTTCTTTTGTTAGGTAATTTATGCATTAAACACCAAGAATGATGAACATGAAGCGGTTATACAACAAATTAAAGAGCAACATGAAGAAGAGCTACAACAAGTCCTTAAAGAGACGAAGGAAAAAGTTGCTCAATATAAGCAAAAACTTGATTCTGAGTCGTCTCAGAGTAAAAGAATTGAGGAGATTGAATCCAGTTTGCAACAACATGAACTTTTAAAACAAAGACATTTGAATCAGTTTGAAAACTTTAAAAGAACAGCTGAAGACAGAGAGATGAAGTTGAAAGCTGAACATGCACAAAAAATGCTTGAACTATCACAAGATGTGTTACATACGAAAAAAGACTTTGAAGAAAAGTTAAAACAGTTTGAATTATGGAAGGAAGGTGTAAATGATGAACATGACAGAAAACTAAGTGAATTGCAGCAGCAACACAATGCTGAACTGAATGATGTACGAAATCATTTTAAAGGGAAAAATGATGACTGGTTGAATGAAGTGAACAAAGTCGAGGATAAATATAAACAAGAACTAGAAAAATTACATGCTAAGTTGAAAGAGATGGAAGAACAGAAAGTTACAATGAAAGATGAATATGAGGCTAAATTAGAGAAAGCAAGATTGTTTTATGAAAAGGAACTTGAAGCTGTGATGAAAGCTAATAACATTTCCTCTGAAGAGGCTAATCGCATGTTAATGGAAGAAAAAGAAAAACTGACGAAACAATTTGCTGCTCAGGAAGCAGAACTTAAAAAACAAGTGGAAAGTGTATTAAGTCAATTAATGGAAAAAGAAGATGAAATTGAACTATTGAAAGAAGAAATAAATAAATTGAATAGAAGTTTAAATGATAAAGATGGAAGCTCTCATGAACTATTGAAACAGGTTTGTGACAATTACTATCATATATTGAGGGCTTATTGATGTTATACATAATTTGTGGGTTTACAGACCTTTTTTCCATATATAACAGGGCCCATTTACAGGCGCCTTCCCCTCTTAAAATTTCCTTAAAATCATGCAGTTTTCCCCAAATTTGCAGTTAACTTTGGATTTTTTGTTCCCCTATCTATGGCATTGCAATAAAACTTCTCCTTTCCCATATACTGAAAAAAGCCCTGGTTAGCGCAAAACAGTTTTGTGCTAAACCCATGAATATGAGTTCTCAACTGAGATAAAGCTTCTGTTAACTAATATAACTGCAGCATTAACTCACTCAGTAGAAAAAAAACCTATGTTCAAAAAGTCATGTACCAGACTCACTGCCTTTAAAATGCTGATTTCAGTTAAACTGACTTGATATAATATAAAATTATTAGTAATTTCTTTTTCTTTCACATTGATCCCAACTGAGACTATAGATTTTTATTCGGTTACATATGCCACCCAATGTAAATAACTAGGACTTGTTTGATTGCAGCCTTAGATTGTCCCATAGAAATTCAAGCTCAAATTTAGGATGAATAATGGTAAGGAAGGAGTTTATGTGGCAGAGGTATAATATGGCAATTGTACTCTCTTGCCTTCAAGCTAGCTTTTATGGCGACATGGTACATGTATAGTGTCTGTTTATGCCTTGTAAGGTCATGGGGTTTGATCCCTGCCTGGACCATAGATTTTGATGGTTCTACAGTTAAAACTGAGAATTTCCCATGCTGAGAAAAGTGTTAACTGCACAAAATTTTTGGTCTGGAAAATATTTATATTTATTATATGAATAATAAATTACATTACACCTCATTTGCATAACGTCCTCTATATTTAATGTGATGTCATCCGGTCCATAAATCGCATATTGACCGGCTAGCCAGTCCATAAATTTTGTATTGACCGTTTATGACGTCACCCAGTCTTATTTAACGCAACCTTCATGTTGTGCTAATTACACAGCAAAACACAAACAGACGAAATGGCTAAGTCGATTAACAAAAATGAAATATAACAAGAAGAGCATGTTATCTTGCTACGTTGTGTGAAAAGTCAGACTGGGGTTTTAGATATTTGACATACTGAAGAATAAAATAATTATTTGTCAGACCTCAGAAGCTATATGGCCCTTAGCTGCGCTTCGGGCCATATACCTTCCTCAGTCTGACCAACCAGTCCGTAAACTTGAATAATGCCCTCATGGCCATGTATAATTTGTTAAATATGTCACATTGAGGAAACTGGAGAGTTGAGAATACCAGACAGTATTGTCAGTCCTGGCACTGTTCAGTATTCTCAACTTCTACTGAACATATAAACAATATTTTTATACTATATATTTAGTTACAAGATGCCCAGGAAGCAGCTAAATCAAGTCTTGCTAAACTAAGAGATACAGAAGCTGATCTATCTGTAATGAAAGATAGATGTACTAGACAAGAAGAAGATATGGTGAAAAAATCTAGTAAGTTTGCAGTTTATGTAGGGATATTGAACCTTATATAACAGGGTTCGACACATACTGTATTTACTAGGGATTCAGAGAGAACCCTAGTCAGTTTTTCAGAGATTTCTCCATAACATTAGGGATTCATTCAATGAAAAATATAATTCAAGATACAAATTTGTAGTCACAAATTAGGATACACAAATCATAGCAACTTAAATTTGAGTAAGAACAGGACAATTTATAGTGTTTCTGACAGAATCCTTAGCTAAGTGTCACTGGAATGCCTCCGAAGTATTTGGGATCTTTGGAATCCTTAGACACTGTAAGAGTCGACCCCTGTATAAGTTACTGACAAGTTCTCACAACTTAGTTTAATCACTTTTGAGTCCACTTCCTAAGTACCGAGCCAGTAGGATTTAGTTTCTTGCTCTAAAATAACCGGGTAGTTTTTGGATGGAATTTGAACCAACACAGACCTATGATTACCATACTATCAAAAATATTCTACAAAACATTTGTTAAGTATGATATGATGTCATCTTATGGGAGGAATGACATCACATTATATTTTGCATAAAATATATCTTAAAAAAAAGCAAAGAAAAAAAGAATGAAAGAAACAAAATATTCATTCATTCTGGAATACAATCTTTTTACTTCAACTTCTGAGCTCAGAAAATAATATTTTCACTTGCGATCATGCCACTCTTGAAAATAGTTTTCTGAGCTCCCTTGATGGAATTAAAATCAATCTTATTGCAAAATTAATAAATATTCTGGCACAAGTCAATAAATATCCACCATTTATTTTACAGCAACAATTGGTCAACTAGAGGCAACAAAACATCAGAATGAGTCCACCATACAAGAGTTAGAATCAGAAATTAACAAACTACGTGATAAATTATCTTGGTTAGAAAAGGAAAGAAGTAATCTAGAAAAACAGAAAACTGATCTTAACCAAAACCAGATGGCTCAGTTACGCTCATTAGAAAAGGTATGTATACTAAGCAGTTAAGCTGTGTGTTTTTTATACTCGATTTAACCCTACGTCAACACAATTTAGGTTATATTACAGAGTCCAGTGCACCTAACCTAGCTTTCCAGGACACTTGTCTATAATCAGTACACACCTACTCTTCTACAAGGCTGGAAACTTCTCCATATACATTTTTAATGGAGAGAAATTGACATTATTTTCAATATTTTATAATATTCATTTTTTCCCCGGCCCAGTTTTTCCCCAGGGAAGAAACTGACTAGACTAATTGGTTGAGCTGTGTATTTTGAAGCCTAGCAGTTGCAATACCATGCATGTCACAATACATTTGTAGTGATATGATATACTTTCAAGAAAGTAAAATTCAAATAAGATCAATATGTTTATATAAATCTTACCCTCAAGAGGGACATTTTCAAAGGAACTTGTTAGTGTTCTGGTTTGAAAATACTAACTTTATTAACAATGTTACATGTATGCCCCTCTGATATATTTTCATAAAAATACAGAAATTGGCAATAATAAAAATAACAGTGCAACATTTTCAGGACAAGGGGTTTTGCTGCAGAGAATGTGAATGAATCTACATTTTGGGGAAATGAATTGGGTCAAAGTTTTCTTACCCAAAACCCTGAAAAAATACCCTAGTTTTTACACAACAGTTTACTTTACATACGTGTATATTCATTCCAGTCATTAGAAGATTTATCAATAGAGAAACAGACAATGAAAGAAAGATATGAACGTGAGATAGACTCATTGCGTAACAACTCGTCTAAATCAGAGAAAGATATCATGAGTAAACATACAGCAGAACTTGAGAAGCTTAGAGAAGAATTAATGTCACAGTTAGCATTACAGAAGAAACAGGCTGAGGAATTACTGGAACAAACAAAAATGGTATGTTTTCTCATGTAAAGTTTAGTTCCACCATTTTGGTCAAGTTTGATTTGATCTAAATGGTGGAAATTTTTACCAAATCAATTAAAACAGATAAAAGTGAAAGCAAACTCATGAATGTGCTTAAAACTTTCCTTATGAGAAATTTATTTGCTCCAGAAAAACTTCTTCGGGCACAATTCTGAAAGAGATATTTAAGACTCTTATTACATGAACTATGTTGTGAAGTGCAATAGACTCTTTCCGGAATTCAAATATTTGGGTTTTCCCCTCCGGTACAAACAAACTTTCACTGTTACAATAAAAACATGTGTAAGAAGAACAATAGGATTTAATCCATAGTTCGTGCTGTTTAGCAATAATGTGTAGAAAACTTTGTTTGTACCGCCTGTGCACTGACGGAAAAACCCATAAATTTGAATCCCAGATTAGGTCAATTGAATATCTCTATTGACTGATAAATATTTGCTCTATATAGATGTATTGTTTTCATATAAGTTTAGTTATTTTAATGGTTTAACAAAATCGCCTCTTCATGGATAAATCTCATACATTTTTTTATCAACACTTTAAAAGGCATTTTGTGGTTCAGTAACTATTTTAGATATCAACAGCCATTAGAATTAAGTTAACAAAAATGAATTGATGTACATTTGGATTGAAGAATACTATTCAATGAATCAAAATTAATAGAAAGAAATAGAAGAAGAATATATATGTCTTTGGCTACAATCAAATCTACTGACCAAACTAAACGATAACCTTTAATCAGCTCTGGACAATTGATTCAGCAAAATGGCATTTTTACTGGACTGAAATGAAGTTTAGAAAACAAAAAAAACCCTCAGTGATATGTTAGAATATGCTGTCTATTTTAATGATTAAGCATTATATATCCTAAAATGAAATAAACAATATTACAACTTATAAGTTTATTTTATTGAATGTAGAAAATAGAGACTGTGATTAGATTGTAGACCATAAGACCTTTAAAATTCTAAAAGTTGCTGGACCAAATGTGATTTTGGTGGACTTGTTTTACTGGCTAAATGTGAAGTCTGAGCTTTATGTTTTATATTTTTTATATTGTTTTCTTCGTACAGGAGTTAAATAAGCAACGTGAGACAGAAGTCACTGATATGACAAGTAAACGTGATGCTGTACAGATAGAATTAGATAATCTCAGAGCTGAGTTAACTAGTCGACTTAAAGCAGCGGAAGATGAGGTAATTGATAGAATCATAGGTTTATGAATTATTTTCATGATAAGTAAATAATGAGTAGTTATTTTATAGAATGAAAATTAATATGTATAATTATATAAACTTAATATTTATCATTCTCCATTGTAAACCAAACTTTGTAATGACCTCGGAAAAAATTCTTCGCCGGGACCCTACCTTATGTAAAAATTAACTGGATTCATTTAGAATATACCTATACTTTAAAATATAATTTATATGTTCACTAATTCTTAACAATAAACGTTAACTTGTTTTTATTAATGACTTTATCAACCACTTGGCTAGCTCAGTCCGTAGCACACAAGTCTATTCATAGAGGGGTCATAGTTTTGATTTTTAGCGGGAATACTTTCGTTGAGCTTGGTCATGAAATGATTTTGTCGGCCATTCTCCCTCCTACCCTTGATTCTTAATCATGCAGGGCAGTGGTCAGTCACTGACAGAAGTATGCCCCATAGTTACTGGTTAACAGCTAAATCCAGAGATATAGCTTTTTCATGAATGGTGAGCAGGTTGACTGACCGCTGTGATATAAGCTATACAATGTGTTGCTATGGCTTTAAAACCCAACCCTCCAAAATATTTCTTTATTTTTATTCTGGATCCGCTCATGTGTAACATTAATCCAGTTTGTTTTCAAACTTAAATATTCTAAAATTTTCGTAATTCTCATTTTGCTTATATTGTTTCAGGTTGCAAGAGTTAATAGTTTATTACAGAATAAAGAACAAGGTTTAGGATCTGCTACAGGAATGATCAATAGTTTACGAGAAGCCAACTCTCAACTACAGCAACAACTTGATAAATCTAGGAATGAACATAAAGCTGAAAAAACTAGAGCTTCTACCTTACAGGTATGTTATGCTTGTTAGTTCGTGTTCAGGAAAGTTTCTTTATAAAGACCACCTTGGTTACTGCGAAATCATGCAATCATGATATTTTTTCTTTCAAATGCTATATTGACCCACAGTCTAGACTCTAAAGTTCAGATGTAATGTTTATTTATTAAGGGTGTAATGGTTAGCGGAAATGCTGGACAATATTGCAATACAAATTTTGATGATTTTAACCAGTTCGTTTCACTCTTAACTGGTTTTTGTAGTTACATGATTTAAATGTTCTAATAAATGTCTACACAAGTCATTCAAACAATTGTATAAGAGTATGTATAAAAATACTCATATGTATATAATGTTGATCCAATTAAGGCAATGCATGTGCATAAATCATGCTTTGCATTATTATAAAAAACCAACATTATGTAGTGCAATATCACCGTATTGTCACACCCCTATTATTTATACTACAGTCAGAGTTGGATAAACTACGTATGCAACATGATGCTGATATGAAACAAGCTAAACAAGAATTCCAACAAAAGATGGAAAATACCACAGCAGAACTTGATATCAAATGGCAAGATTATCTCAGGTGAGAAAGTTTGAAATATTTCTTTCACACTTTACAGTTAAATGTGAAGTTATTTGCTAAAAATATAGACAATGAAAGTAAAAATTTCCATTGTAGTGAAATATTTTCATTGACAAAAGATAAATGATGTCATCTTGTAAAAGAAATGATGTCACATTATAATTTGTGTTCAATACCTCTAACAATACACAAGATGTTCATCAACTTTGATGTAAGATCTTCTTATTTCATGTTATCTTTTATGTTATCTCATGAACTCTGAAAAACAAAATTTTCACTTGTGGCTATGTCACCGGTGAAAATATTTTTTTCTGATGAAATTAAAATCCGTCTTACACCATAGTTGATGAACATCCTCCATATTGATTCAGTAAAAAATTCCATTTTCTTGGACCAAATATCCTGTGCTTATGAAAATTGGTTATGAAGGCTGCTAGCAATTTTGATTGTAAAACAGTTATTATTTAGGACGTTAAATACTTTTTATTTAATTGCAAAAAAGTTATTTTTATAGAATTTTACTGCTTATTAATTTTAAATTAAAAAATGAGTGATTTGTTTTGTAGACGTGAATGTAATAAACTTAGAGATGAGATTAACACACAAAAAGAAAGTGAGATGAAAGCAGCATTAGAACAATTGTCTCGTATGAAAGATGATGAAATAATGGCAACTAAAGCTGGCTGGGAGAATAAAGTACATGACTTGATGAAACAGGTATATTGTTGCTAAATTTTGTTCAACTGTGGGTAGGGCATGCAAATACCTTTCTTAATTAAATACTAACTACAGTACTTCTGTACTCATAATCTTTACAAATAGAAACTGGTTATTATGTACGGATCTTATGAATCAATTATAGAACATTTTAATGAGTTGAGTTAATGTATGTACCACTGACAGTCTTTGTAAAAATGTAAAATGGTTGTAAAGGTTTATCTGAACTGATGAGAATACATTATAGTTCAATAGATGTTTCTCTGATTCTGGATCGTTCATGGAGTTAATTTTTTCTGCTCGGCATAAGTTACTAGCATTGAAATTTTTGTTGACGTCTGAATTACTTCCTCATGAAATCAAAATTACATATGATAATATAAATTGTATGTACATACATTTTAGCTCTTAGTTTAAGAAAATCAACTTGAAAAAAACTTTATATTTACAAAAGCACACAATAATAACTTGTTTAATTTAGTTTTTGAAGGAGCTGTAGGCAGATATTTCTTTAAATTTAGTCAAATTGTGGTTGTAAGTCAATTGACTCTTTGTCTAAAGTGCGGCTTCGATCTCTCTACTTGAGAATTTCAAGATTTTGAAAACTTTGATCTTTTTTCCATGTACCTACATTAATGTACATACAATAGTTATGTTTAAACACACTTGTGCATGTATGTAAAAATATGGCAACAATGTCTGTTGAAACAAACTCTATTTCACCTTTTTGAACTTATTTAAACCACAGTCACTCAGCAAGATGTTTTGTTTTGGGGGTAATTGTGTTCACACTAACAGTGTCCACAATTTTGTGGCATAATGTTATACCCCTCAATCTTTGATATCAAAAAAACAGTTTTCATGGTTAGATAATTTTGTTCATGATTCCATGGTTTTGATTATGTACATTTATATATTATGTATGTATTTGTTTAATGACATTTAATAAAAAATGACCATTTTCAATTCAAAACCATGTTGTTTGTTGATTCTCATGTCGAGAAAGGTAGACATAAATGACATTTTTTAAGATTGAAAAACTTCCTGTATTTTATGTACTTTGTTTTTGAAAATTCCAGATAGAATCTCTGAGAGAAAGTATGGCAAATAGTAATTCTAAATCTTTAGAAGAACAGGAAAGGATACGTCAAGCAGCCGAAGACGAACGTAAACGTCTAGAACAAGATTTGTTGAAGGCTGCTGAAGAATATATGGCTAAAATACAAGCTTTAGAAAATATACATGAAGAAAATATTAAAAAAATGAAGGATCAAAAACAAACTGAATTAGAGGTAAGAATATTTATGACCCATAGGCAACTGGCATGGTTTAGGATCAAAATCACTTTATATACATGTATCATAAAGTATTATCAATCCAGAACCTTTTTGGCTGCCTATATCATGCCCTCAAGAAAGAAGCTTTGTTTTTTGGCATTCAGCATACACATTTTCATTGTTTTTTTGTTCCGTGCAAGCAGTCATGGCCTATAAGTTTTCTCCAGCTCAAGACAAAATAATTATGTTGTGAAGTAAAGGGCAAAAATATCAACTAACCCGACTATAATTTTGAAAAAAAATTTTTTTTTCACTAGCTGAATCTATGTTAGTAGTCCAGAGTTTTTAGCTAATGGGTTTAAGTGATTTCTGAGTGAGACTAAGACCTGTTGCTCCTTGGTAGATCACATTCAATGTGTTCAAATAATTGTCCATCCTGATTCATGTCTCAGTCTCTTCAATGAACCTGAGTGTAGTCATGGATTTAAAACCCTTTTGGATTACTAATTTTTTTGTTTAGCTTAATTGTGAAACAAGTTCTTATAACTTAGATTTATCACTTTCTAGTCTGCTTCCTGGTCCCCTAGCACAAATGTAGTAGGATAAAGTTTCTTGCTCAAGGAAACAATGGGGTAGGTTTTGGATGGGATTCGAACCAACGTGGAGCTGGCTATCCAATGATTACCTGTCTAACGTCATACCCGCTTGGCCACGCCCACTCCACCTTTTATTTGTTCGCAGCTATCAGGGATTTATGGATAGATACCAGTAGCCCGATAATCTGGGTTAATAGCTGTTAAGTCATTGAATGTATATCAGCATAGAGCTTAAACTGATATAAAATGTAATTACTTTTAACTTCTTTTTGTTAATATAGGATTTACAAAAGACATTGACTGACAAACATATAGAAGATATGCAGGTACAAATGTCAGCTCACAAAGCTAGTGTTGAAAGTATTAAAGATCAAGCTGAAAAAAATAAACTAGCAGAATTAAATGTTCAAAGGAAACAAATGGAAAAGGAAAAAGGTAAACATCTGGGCAAGATATTATCTTTTTTTCTGCACTCTTTCCCGTTAAGGATATCTCATTGAGGTCCTAGAGTGAACGTGCTCCCTCTATTGCTGGGGATTGAAAGGGTGCAGCACCCTTCATTGCCAAATAAAAAATAGCATGTGTGGGTGCTGACGATTTTCACAAACAGATATCCTGTAGAGCGTTGTGTCGTACAGGATCTCTAAGATTTGCATGGAGGGTCACGTCGACATTACCTTTATGTCGACCAATCAATGCGTAGCTTACATCTAGATGAAACACTATTAATAGCATTTGATTTCATAAATTCTTTTTTTAGACCAAGGTTTGCGAGCTAATTTGACAGCAGTATTATTCACAGTCTGTGATTGGTAGGCTCTTTTTAATTTGCGTGACATATACAATGTAAACAAGTTACTAAACAAACTAACAATTTCATCATGAATATTATAATGAGAAAAGGTCCCCTGAACGTGACTCTCGCAAGAAAATGGGCATATCTGAATTAGCAAGTAGGCGAGTGGAAAATTTTAGATCAGGTTTTACCGGTAGTCGGATTGAGGTGCAGACGTCTTACATTATCTTGACGTAAAGACAATTTTCGACCAAGTCAAAACTAGTTATGGGTTCAGTTTCAACGAAGTTAAAACTAGTTATGGGTTCAGTTATCCTCCATTTTTATAGCCAGATTCTGACATTGATTTCAAGTATTTGAAACAAACACGTTTTTTAAGACTTTTTACATCATGTTTTAATCTGACAATGACGGATGCTGCACCCTTTCAAACCCCTTTTAAAGTAAGACTATACACTTTTCCTTATATAATTGTCTTGTATATATGTTATTTGTAAAATACTGCCAGATTTTCAGCGATGAATGTATAGTTTTATGCCAAGAAGATATTTTGACTTTGACTTGTATATTTTAGATGAATTACGTAGTGAAATGTCACAGAGACATATGGATGAATTAGATAGAAAAAATAAAGAACATGAGTCTCATTTACAAGCTGCTAGAATGGAATTAGAAAGAGCTGTAGAAATATCAAAACAAAAGGTAAAACACATGCTCCTTATTTCAGGACTTACACATAGATAAAACAAAAGAACTAATCTAAACTTTGACATGTTTTTGTAGTTTTTTATGTTTTTTATCATGAATGTGCCTGGTAAAACCCTTTTTTTCTTTGGTTTAAAAACACCAAATTTAGTTCTGGTTATGAACTACATGTGTATTGACCCTTGACTTTAGGTAGAATTCCCCTTCTACAAGACTATGTTTACACAGAAAATTCTTCAGAAAAGGTTAAATGTACATACTATTTTTGACAATTTCACCATGTCATATTTTTAATTATACATGTAAATGTATTTAAAATTGTGCATAAATAAATTGAAAAAAGAGCTGTTTTCATATCAAAGGAAGATAATAAAATCTGCTTGAATTTTTCCATGAAAATTTTTGCTCCAGAATGTTAATTTTAAAATTTAAACCATGCAAAATGATTGACTTGATGCATAGGATAAAATTGTATTTTTTAGCAACCATTTATTATTATACCCCCGCTTCGAAGAAGAGGGGGGTATACTGTTTTACCCTTGTCCGTGCGTCCGTCCGTCCGTTACAAAATTTCCGTCGCAGTTTTCTCAGCAACTATAACATGCAGCAGCCTAATACTTTGCATATTGCTTCATCCCATAGTCCCATGTGGTGTAAAGCGATTTCATGCTCCTTGCTCATCTACTTCCTGTTTGTTGCATATTTTTAGATTTTTGCGGGGGTATCACTAGTGAGCATTAGCTCACAGATTTACTTGTTGCTTTTGAATTATAATGAACTAAGTAGAATTCCACCCGAAGGAAATTATAATTATACTTATGTATTAAAGCTTACTTGATGAAATTAAAATCCATACATATTTTCTGAAGTTTTATTAAATCTACATTCTATTTTACAGGAGAAAGATCATGCCTTACGTGTTGAAGATTTACAAGGGGAAATAACTCAAAGAGAAAGACATATAACCAACATGAAAGAAGATGCTACTAAATTACAAACCAGTATTAATCATTTAAATAAAGAGATTGATTTCAAACGTCAAGAAATACAAAAAATAAAGGCAGATACTCAGGCACAAATCAGGTAATTAGATTGAAATTTGGTAATGTTCTGACAAATATCTCAGGTAAAAATCTATGATAAACCGTAAAGTTCCAATGTTAGGACCATTAAAATCAATGGTCTTAATAGCAGAATGATCTTGCTATAGGATTTTTTTCTTAACAAATAAGCACTTGGGACTTATAAATCATCAAAAATCACATGATTTTACAAATATCCAAGAGGTTCTTTATAGTTGAACTTCACTGTATGTCTTTTACATTTGTTTTCCAATCTAAATCAAAAATTCAAAGAATGACAATAATTTTAGAGGAATTTGAATTTAAAAAACAAATCTTATTTATATCATTTTATACATTTAGTGCATGGAATAAGATTGAATTCCATCTAAACTTGTGAGTTCAGAAATTGTCATTTTACACTTGTGGATACACCGCTCTTAAAAATATGTTTTCAGAGCTTACTTGGTGAAAAAACTGATCAATTAACAAACTTTGACTGGGACAACCTCTTTTTAGTTTCTTTTTTTTTTTTAGTTTCAACAGTTTATTTAGCAACCAAATTCTTCAAATGAGATATAGTGCTTGCTCTAAAAATGATCTGTTCGGACAACCAATTTCATATCCTAATTTCATAGCCTGGATTATTATCCTCTATAAATTGTATAACTATATTACTTACAGGATGGTTGAGAAGAAAATGGTAGAAAAATTACAAAGAGAAATGGAGAATTTGCAAACTGATCATATACGTGAATCTCAACAACTTGTACAACAATTTAATGAAGCACAAGAAATGTTGAAAGATAAAATATCAGAATTACAAATACAGTAAGTTTATCGGTTGAGATATTGGTCTTTGTATAGCTGCCCTGTTAGCTCAGTTGGTAGAGCACACAGGGGTTGTAGATAAGATTCCTTGGCGTGGGTCATATTTTCGTGATGCTTGGTCAATAATTTGTAAGGTCATTTTACGGCCTCCTAATCATGTAGGGCTGTTTTGACTCACTCACTGATGGAAGTATGCATCTAGTGACTAGGTAACTGCATAATTCTGAGATATAGCTTTTCCAGAAATAGTGAGTGGGTTGACTGATCGCTGTGATATGATCTATACAATGTGGATCTAACATGTTTATTGTTAAAACTTGCAACAAATTTATTTGGTACATTATTGCTGAAAGGCAGTCAACACAAATTAAATGTATTCTTACATTTTTATTTCAACTTTATTTCAATTTAGTTTTTAATCAAATCTATTAGATTCTGATACTAGCTGAGGGATGTGAGCTGTCAATTTATTAATATTTTTATTTCAATGTTTCAGATTACATGAAGCAGAAGATAGGTATAATAATCGTGAATCTCGACCTGAAGATTTAGAACTTATACACCAACTACGTGAACATATTCTTGAAAAGGAAGAAAAAGTTAAGGCATTAATTGTAAGTATCTTGTTTACTACATATCAGAGAAAAATGTTTCTTTCATGGCTTATGATGAAATGTGGTGTTAGTTGATGAAAATATATGACAAAAATATAAAATCTTGCACTTTCATTATAGTGAATATATATCATTCTTATGAAGGTCATTTTCAAGAGAAAAATGATGTCATCTGAGAGGATAAATGGCATAACATTAAGCTTTTGTAAAACTCAGGGGCGGATCCAGTATTTTTTCTGGGGGGGGGTCCAAACTTTTCTCGGGGGGTTCCGAACTTTTCTACGGGGGGGGGGGGGGGGGGGGGGGGGGGTCCAAACCTCAAACTACAACCTCATTATACCAATTTTGCAGAATAATGCAACATATTGATAATAAAAACTACATAACCATTAAATCTTTGTTAAGCACCGAGAAAAATTGCTTCATGCTACTTAAAATGACTTACAGGCAAGAAATACACTAATGGACAAGTACATTTTCCAAATTCTAGGGGGTCCAGGTATAAATGATGTGTATTTATAACTTAATTGTTTGATCAACATTAAGTTAGCTTTTTATTATATCTTCAAGACTTCAATTTTTTCTGATTTTCAGGAAGAGAAGAAATTTTTCCAGATGGAACTTGTGAATAGAGAAACAAACTTTAACAAAGTATTTAGTGCTAGTCCTAATGTTGGAATTCTAAATCCATTAGATGCAAAGGTATGATCATCATAGCCACATATTTTTTTTTTTGTGAGGTTTAACACCATAGCAAATCGTTGTATGTAGTAGGTCTGTAACAATACGACCAAAACCATATTGCATTATATTGCAATATTCAAAACCTGTATTGCAATATATTGCAATACTTATCGGTTTTGTTAGTAGAAGTGTTAAGCATGAATTAATGCACGTGTATTGCGTTCGCTACACTTATATGTGTATTTCAAATGACCTCTTATCCAAATATTTGAACGACTTGTACAACATTGAATATGTGTTAGAAAAGGCATATTCTACAACAGATTTCCGCAGGGAGTTATTTGCTTATTTGACGAAATGTTTTACATTTATAGCACAATAAGATTATTACTAGTTTTCAACACGTTTTAACTAAAATCAATCAGTACGACACACAACTACAAAAACCGGTTCAGGAAAAAACGAATCGGTTACAAACCGTCTGAATTCGTATTGCGATATAAACCAATATATAAGTTAACCGTTACACCCCTAGTATGTAGGCAATATAAAGGCTGTCAGTCAACCTACTCACCATTCCTGGAAAGGCTAAATATCTGGATTTAGCTGTTAACCAGTTACTAGGAGCATATTTCTAACAGTGACTGACAATTGCCCTACATGATTAAGAATCAGTGGTAGGAGAGAGGGATGGTCATAGAAATTAATCCATGTTCAAGCTACATTAAAGTATGCATGGCCCAGGAATCAAACCAACTAACCCAAGTGCACTACCGACTGAGTTAGCTCAGTTGCTTGTAATGATTGTAAATGTCTTTATTTGATATAACTACTTTATACATGTGGATATAGTATTTGGTGTATTTTATAATTTTGCCATCAATGCTGAATAAAGATTATTTTAATATGTGCTTTACATAATAACCTAATATTAACTTGTCTTTTTGTTTTTACAGAAACGCAAAGATTCAAGAGGAAAGGGAAATAACTCTGCACCAAATTTAAGTGGAAGATTGGATCCCTTGCCTAATTCCCCAATGCATCATAGTCAACTAAATCCATCTAAACCGTTACCTCCCTTTGCTAAGAAATTTGTAAAGTGATGTTAACGTATTTTATATGTTCTGTGAATGTCTGTAATGTGATCCAAAGGTATCATGTCATTTTGGTGCTGATTTCTTGTTTCAAAACATCAGCTGTGTGGGAGTTGTCCCCCTTTACAGCTAGTACTGAGTGACAAAAATAATGAAATGACCATAGTGCCTGATTTGCCATATCTGTTACTCTATAGCTTGTTAGTATTGACCCGTGGAAATGTTTTAAAAATAGGTTTACATGCTTTAGAACTTTCAGTATACCAGTCACCGCGAAACATGGCGGACCGACAGACAAATCCTGTAAAAAATATAAGGTCTGTCCAGATCTAATATTTTTCCGGACTGACTGTCCGGCAAAAACTTTGATCTTATCCACACAGTTTTCAATTCATCAAAATATGTAAAATGTCTATGGTGCTGTAAGACTTGGTTTGGTCTTGTTACTGTGCAGTAATAAACTGCTAATTTTCGCGATGACTGGTATATAATGGCTAACAGATTCAATGAATGTTAATTATGTTAAATTGTATTCGTGTTCTAGTAAATTTGAACTAGCTATACTTGATACTGTAATCCTTGTCTAAAGCCAATGTTAACAAGCTATTAAATTTTGTTGACATTTACGATGAGGAGATATAATTAATTTTAGTCTCAGTGATTGCTTTTAACATTACAAGTTTAGAAAAATTTGTATTTGTGATATTATCATAGCATTTGTTTTTTCTTTGTAATTATGATTATTGTTAAAACTTATTCAACTGTCAGTGGCACATACTATACATTAATCCTTCTGATTTAAATGCACAATATTTGTTCTTTAATTCCTGTACATAGATACTGATAATTATTTTTATTGATAGTGAGATCTGTGCATTAGTTATGTAGTGTGTATTTAAATCAGCAGGGTTAATGTATAGGCCACTGACAGTTGAATTATATTTAACAATTCAAAAGTGTATTTTTATACATGTCACATAGGACATATTGTATGCTGGTTGTAGATGCTTTAAGCTAATCTGTGATGATATAATGACTAAACCGTCCTTTTTTTTACATTCCATTTATGGGTATAGTTTAGTTTATTATTATGTTTTTATTTGCATCCGTTTAATTATCTAGATATGATGGTATAATTATATTATACTCTGTTGAATTGTTGATATTTTAGTATTTTATTTAGTGCCTACTTGTTTTGTTAGTCTTGAAATTACTATCGTTATATTTTATTTAACTGTCAGTGGCAATTACATTAACCCCACCCATTTAAATACTCATTATTTGTTCAATAGTCCCCATATGTAATATAACAAGGGTATTTTATTGGTATTTAAAATTAATATGTGGTTATCGTTATTATACCCCCGCTTCGAAGAAGAGGGGGGTATACTGTTTTACCCTTGTCCGTGCATCCGTGCGTTCGTCCGTTACAAAATTTCCGTCGCAGTTTTCTCAGCAACTATAACATGCAGCAGCCTAAAACTTTGCATATTGCTTCATCCCACAGTCCCATGTGGTGTAAAGCGATTTCATGCTCCTTGCTCATCTACTTCCTGTTAGTCGCATATTTTTAGATTTTGGCGGGGGTATCACTAGTGAGCATTAGCTCACAGATTTACTTGTTTGTTCAATAGTTCCAATATGTAATGTAACAAAGGTATTTTATTGGTATTTAAAATTAATATGTGGTTATCTTTATTAATCATAAGGACTGAAGTACTGTACATAGTGAGTATAGTCCAACAATATCAACCTGAACTTGAACTACCTTATTATAATTATAACATACTTCACTTACATTACATCGTGAGTTTCCGTATGCGTGTATATGATTATGCACGTGGTTATAACAGCTGATGCAACTATAAATCAATTTTGTAAACATTGCGCATTATCGTAACTTTTGTTCCCCTCATTATTTATGGATAATTACATAAGTCCGCAATATTGTGGCATGGTTTCAAAGTATTTATTCTTATAAAAACAAAATTACAAAATTATTACGAGCATTTTGCCGAAAGCTTCTGATAAAATGCGATTTACAAACGAAGACAAAAATAGACAATAAATTCTGAGTTTAATATATTCTTGCATAAAGGTCAAGATCAGGTTAATTCTGTCGGACTATACCTAAAAAATTAATGAAAGTGCAACTGACAGTTGAATGAAATTTAACAATATACTCATTAAAATAGTTATAAATTATGCAGTAATTCTGTTGTTGTTTTTTCATGAGAACTACTTACATCTTTGGCCTCACCTATTAAATTAAAAAAATTGACCAGATTTTATTGCCATTTATAGTATGAAGGTGTTGTAGACATAAGAATGAACTGAACAAATGTTACTGAATGTATAAGTTCTGTTTACCTATGGAGATCATGTGACTTGTTCGTAATTAGTAAAATGCAGCAAACAATAAAATTATATCTGTTTACAAATATTTGTTTGATAGTCATTGGTTGATATTTTGTTTGATAAGGAAATATTTGATCCTATATATCTATTAAACCGACAGTACTTTTATCTTGATATACAGTGCCATCCAAAATTACCTTTACATTTATAAAGAAATAGAGGATATTCGTCAACTTTGGTGTAAGATCGATTTTTATTTCACCAAGTGAGCTCAGAAAACATATTTTCATGAGTGGCATAGCCACGAGTGAAAATGTCCCTTTCTGAGTTCACGAGTTGAAATAAACATCATCTTACATCAAAGTTGACGAATATTCTGTTTCTTTCATGCTTAGTTTTGTGCTTTATTTGATGTATTTTAATCAAATTATAACATGACGTCATTTCTACTCCATGATGACGTCATTTATCTTCTAACATGACGTCATGAATGATGAAAATATAAAGTTATATTTTCACTACGATGAAAATATAAAATTTATATTTTCATCGTTTATTTTCATGGAATAATGCGACGTTTCACCGTAAAGCATGAAAGAAAAGCAGTTCTTTTATTCATACTATTAAATTTCATTTCAGCTGTATATATATCAGAATAGTTATAATATATTGTAACATTTGAAAAGGAAGTTATAGTACTTTATACCGTTGTTATTGTTTTACATGTATAAGTATCTAAAGATATGTTTCAATATCTTAACACTTGGTAAAGATTTTTTTTTGTTTAAGAACAAGTCTCACATTTATAAAAGCTTAAAGATAATTACAGATGTCACAGTATATTCATACTGGTGTAGAGCCCTATTCTGTAGATCAAGTGACTTTATACTCTGTATTGTTTCATTAATAATGTAATTTTAGGTTAACATATTGCTAGTAGAATCATTTAGTATTTGTTATGTAATCATATACAAACTGTGGTTGTTAGACACATTCTCACTTACTTCCTAAGAACTGAAGTTAAAGTCCCTCCCTGAGTCTACAGTATTTATGGATATTCATTTTGAATCAAGTGTTACTTATTATTGAAGTGCCCTCTAGCTTAGTTTGATGAATATTTTTTTGTTAAGCCTTGAATTTTTTCTTGACATTATAAAGAAAAATTTGTGATATTTATTATTGATGAATATATATTCATTTGAACTATGTGATTGAATCAATAAATCTACTTATAGTATTAATTAAAGGATTGACTTTTTTATTCCCAACTAGACTCATTGGTTTGCTCACTTGTTAAAGTGTTTGACTAGAAAACCGGGTGTCCAGTTTGTATTCCCTGGGTAGGCCTAGGAGTATAGTTTGATTTCCTGGAGAGACCTACAAACTTTAGTGGAGTTTGATCTTGAACTACTTTTTACAGCCATTTCCTCTCCTACCTCTGTATCAAGTAAGGTAGTTATCAGCCACTGGCCAAGATATGAGCTTAGTACTATGTTAAATGTCCAGAGATCTAGGCTAGCCTATCCAAAACTGTGTGTGGGACAATAAATTTTCTACTCTAATTTGACTGATTAAATGTTGACATGGAGGGTAAAGAACCATGTATTTTGTTTATTCTGTATACCTGACTATATTTAATTGATCTTGTTTTCTGTACTTGATGAAGTTCTCTAGTCAGGAACTGTATGATAATTATTGTATGATCCAGAATACATTAACATTTTCACTTTCGGTACATTTATTTACATTGCATTGATTTATTTGATATTTGTTGACAGAAGTTACCAGTTATCACATAATAAACCAAGAAAAAACACATATACAAAAAGTGAGCAATCAACAAGTAAGCCTTGTTTCAAAATCGAGATGAAAATAACCTGCATAATAGTTATAACATATGTAACATATACAATACCTTCTGAATGTACTCAACACTGTTCTTAGAATAAATCAATATACATTTACCCATGAAAAAAAGAAAAACTGATACTGTAGTCAGCATTTATTAGTTTATCACCGTATGATTCAAATTATGTTTGTCAAATTAGCATTAATTATAGTTTTTTCCTTTTGTTTGTAATATTGTCTTTGAAGGCATAGAAGTTTTGTTAATTAGAATTTATGTGTCAGTCAAGAGTATGGAATTCTTCGTTATTTCTGAATTTAGATTTTTTTTATATATAAAAAATGAAACAAGTCTGGTATGTACAGAATATTTATGCCAGAAATACTTGGTAGCAAATTATAACTTGTGAATAAGACAATACAATCGGGTTATATCAGGCTTGGTTAGGTGTTGTTGTATCTAGTCTGAAAGTTGAATTTATCAAGTTACTTATTCTTGCTGTCTATGAAACTAGTCAGTGTCTGGTTGCCTGGGACAACCATTATTTAGTTCAGGCAACCAACAATTTCTTATGGGCAACAGAAATTCTACAAATGAGATATAGTGCTTGCTCTTAAAATTATTGTTCAGACAACTGCTTTAATATCCTAATGTCGTAGACTGTTCTTGCAGGGCCCACTCTTGGGAATCAACACACCTCAAACTGTTTCTGTAGTATTAATTTCTAGCAAAAAGCTAATTTAAACATACATGTACATGCACATATTAATTATGTTTTATACTTCATCAATAATTCAAATTTATGGTTTCCCTGCAGTACAAACAACTGTTTACCATTTGTTTACAATTAAATCTATGCATATTGAGGACATTACCTTTAATTTTTTGTGTTTTATGAATTTCAGCTGGAATGTTTTAAATATTTTGTCAGTTCCCAAATAGTACAGGTGGAAAAAACCCAAAATTTTGAGTATGTGTAATGTATATTAATATCACATTATTACTATAGGTGCTGAGCTTAAACTACCTAATTATAATAATTACACGCTTCACTTACATTAAATCGTGAATTTGGGTGTGCGTGTAAATGATTATACACGTGTTATAACAACCGATATGACTATAAATCAATTTATAAAAAGTGTCATGTTATTGTACTTATAATTTTGGACACATTAGTTTTTGGGGAAACAAGTAAGTCAGCAATATTATGGCACAGTTTCAAAGTATTTATTCGTATGAAAACAACATTAATTGTTCAGTATGTGTATTTTGCCAAAAGCTTCCGATAAAGTGTGATTTACAAATGAAGACAAAAATAGACTGTAAATACTGAGTTTAATATATTCTTGCATAAAGGTCAAGCTCAGATTAATTATGTTGGACTATAACAATTACCCTATAAACCACTGAGCTATGGCGGCAGTGACTTCTCCCTGGTACGGCCTTGCAAGCCAGATAGGTCACATGTAGGACTTTGTGGGGATATAGTGACTGATTAGCTTGCTTTCATTTCTATTTTGGTTCCCCTGATTGATTTCTATCTTTATTTCCTATCAATTTTTCTATATATCCCAATTTTATAATGCACACTTTGATATTATTGTCAAGTAATTACAGCAGCATCATGTATCACTTAGATTTAGAATGTCATTAATATTGATACCTTAACCCGGATCGATAGCGCAGTTGGAAGCGCGCCGGGATTTGGAATCTCGTGCCTGTCACTGCCCGAGGGGGTGCGGGTTCGAATCCCAACAGGGCAGGTTATACCCTACCATGAAAATTTGACAATAATGTCGATTTTCCTCCATTGATTAGATAATATGGAGAAGTTTCCGGCCTTGTGGAAGGGCAGGTGAGTACTGGTTATAGACAATGGTCCAGGAAAGCTAGGTTAGGTGTGCTGGATGCCGTAAATTGACCTAAATTGTGTTGACACGGCGTTAAATCCAGTAAATAAATATTGATACCTTTGTTTCTGTGCTATGGACCACTTGTATGTTTATTTCTTTGGTCTATGCAAAATAATCTTACTTGATGTAAAAAGACAGATGTAAACTAGTTTTGCATTAACTTACCAATCTGCTTTTCTTGTAAATAAAATTAACTGTGAATGGAGTTATTAAGATAAAGTGATGGAAAATAATAACTTTGTACAAAAACATAAGCCAGCGTTCTTTTGTTTGACATTTACATGTAATAAAAAGTATATAAAGATTTAAATGATTATGTTTCATTCAATTGCTACTGCAGTTTGATTTTATAAACATTGTGTTTACAACATTTATAAAAAAACATGAACTTTGAAAAGCAATATTAATTCAGTGGATCAGTACAAAATCATGAATGACTAGGAAAAACTGTACAAAGTCTGTTTACATACATAATAATGCAGGCACGTAGGAGCAGGAGCCGCAAGATAATTTTTCATGACACATATTCAACATCTGGAGATCTCTTTATAATACAAAGACTGGGTATTAAACAGGGGGTACTGAAAGTGCTGGAAATTGAGTTGGAATTGGGACATCCCTCCCATACCCACCTCATCTGCGGCCCTAATATTCAGATCCTTCCTACTCGACTGTAATTAATCACTGTCAAAGTTCATATATCAACTACATGTATTTATTTGAGGTATTCAAGGTAATGTTTTTCTCAAAGTTTAATTAGCCAAAATCTCTTGGAGGCACTCTATAATAAATAGAAGTCAGAATTAATTATCAACAATATCAAAGATTGCTATATGATTGAATTATAGTGAATTATTTCGGGTACATGTACATGTAAGCATGCTATGTTTTTCTTCAAGTTCATTCTGTCGAAGAACTGCTGGGGGCGCTGTATAAAAATTACTGTCAGAGTTTGTTAATCAGAGATTGGTACAAAATTTGTATTGATGTATATATACCACCTGTTACATAAAATATAGACATTTCTACAGGTATACTACTACACAGATATAGTTATGTAAGCCGCCCTGCTAGCTCAGTTGGTAGTGTAGATCTTTACTGATCGAGGAGTTGTAGGTTCGATTCCCGTTCGGGCCATACTTTCATGGAGCTTGGCTGTAGAATAATTTCTATGGCCTTTCACCCTCCTACCACTGATCCTGAATTATGTAGGGCAGTTTTGGGTTTTCACTGGAAGTATGTGCCCTGTAACTGGTTAACAGCTGTAAATCCAGAGATTAAGCTTTTCCAGGAATAGTGAGTAGGTTTACTGACTGCAGTTATATGACCTATACAAGGTGTTGCAACAGCGTTAAACGCAACAAAAAATTCTTCTTTAGTTTATGTGGTTTCTTATTTATTTATGCTTGAAGTGTATAATGCTATATCTATTGCAGTATATTTGACAAAATAATTACTGGTAAATTGACAAAGAATCATTTCAAAAGTTCTAATTGAGACTAATATGTATCGGCCGGGTAGATTAATCAACCAACAAAAAATGGAAAACTAAAACATTATTGTTTTCATGTTAAGTAAGTAATAACTTCTAAAGATCATGAGAGGCAGTACAGACTTTAAAAGTCTGTTTTTGAGCAATCTCCGTGAACAGATATCCTGTAGAGCATTGTCGTACAGGATCTCTTTTGTCTCCGTGGAAGGTCACGTCAACATGAACTTTATGTCGACCAATTAATGCGTAGCTTTCATCTAGATGAAACACTATAAATAGCATTGTTATTTCGTAATTTCTTTTTTTAGACCAAGGTTTGCAAGCTAATTTAACAGCGGTATTAATCACTGTCTGCGATTGGACGGCTCATTTTAAATTACTTGACGTAGATGATGTAAAAATGTTACGTATCATAACAATTTCGTAATTAATACGAGTATTATGATGAGAAAAGGTCACCTAAACGTGACCTTCGTTTGGAAAAGGCCAGATCTAAATTAGCGAGTAAGAAAGGGAAAAATTTAGATCGGTTTTAATCAGACTGGTTTTTGAGAGTCGTAAAACAACTTTGTATTAATATTGGTTAGACTTGATTCATATATCTTGTTTCATGAGCATACTTTTTATTGTTGATTTTACCCTTGCCAGGAATTAATACAACACCATGAGGCATTTCCACTGGATATATAAACAATTTTATATATATTATAAACATAGAAACTTGTTAAATGTATTCCAGAATCTCTAGAATAAACACGTTCTGCCATCTGTTTGCATTAGTCTATGAGACTAGTCAGTGGTTCCGTAAATGTTATAGCAACAAATACTGCACATGTTGAAGGATGTTTATTTTATACCATCTAAATATTTAAAGAAAAAAGAAAATTGATTGTTCCTATTTAACACATTTGGTGTTAAATCTAAAATGCATTTTCAAGCATTATTGCAGCTAAAAGGGTAAAAGTTCTCATATTTCTGAATCTGAATCTGAATCTGAATCTGAATAGATACGTTGAAGTAACCAGTCTTGGCTTTAATTCAACGGGGAGTGCGCATAAAAGTTTAAAGTTCTAGTTAGGCAAATGTCCCACTTTTGCCGTTAATAAAGATGATTTAAAACACTCTGTTGATGGTGAGTTAACAATATCGTCACTAAGTAAATTCCAATCTTGAACAGTTCTAGGGAAGAATGAGTATTTAAAATTATCAGTTTTTGTATGTATAGGTTGGTAACACTTAGAATTATTGTTCACTGATTTTAAGACAATGTTTTTATGAATATAGTTCTCAAATTGTTTAGCCCTAATAGTGCGTTTCGGACGTAAAGGTAGCAAATAGTGTTCAATATTGATTGCTGGTACGTGCCCTTCCACTACCTTGTACAGAAGTGTGAGCCTCTGGTGGCGCCGTCTCTCTTGTAGCGTGGGGAGGTTCAGGTCCTCTAACATGGCTGCTACACACCCGTCTTGTCTTGACTTATAATCCCTGGTGATGAAGCGTGCTGCAGATCGCTGGATGCGCTCTAGGCGGTCAATATCGCCTTGTAGATAGGGATCCCATACAACACTCCCATATTCGAGCTTTGACCGAATCAAGGCTTGGTAGGCTGATTTCCGACAACTTTGAGGGCAGTATCTAAGGTTGCGTCTAAGAAAGCCTAGTGTAGAGTTGGCCCGTTTTGTGATATTAGTGATATGAGTTTTCCACTTCAGATCGTTTGAGAAGGTGATGCCTAAATATGGGTTTTCTTGAACGTTTTTGAGAATGACATTGTTGATGGTATAGAAGAATGTTGATTTGGTTTTGGTACTGAGAAGATAGCATTTCTTGGCGTTGAACTTCATTCCCCAATCATTGGCCCAATTTTGGAGGTTGTCAAGGTCTTCTTGGAGAATTCTATGGTCTTTGATTGAATTTATGGCTCTATATAGGAGGCAGTCATCTGCAAAGAGTCGAATGTGAGACTTAACTCGCTCTGGCAGGTCGTTGATATGGCATAAGAACAGCAAGGGTCCGAGCACTGTACCCTGTGGAACACCTGAGCCTACTTCAACATGTCGGGACTTCTCACCTTCCACTACAACACACATCTCTCGCTGGGTTAAGAAGTTGGATATCCAGTTGAGTATTGGACCACGTATACCATAGTTTTCTAGCTTAAGTAGCAGTCGTTGGTGAGGCACAGTGTCGAACGCCTTGCTGAAATCCAGTATCATAGTGTCGACCTGTTTATTGTTATCATTGTATGCTAGCAGATCATGGGCTGTAACAATGAGTTGGGTCTCACAAGAGTATCCTGAACGGAAGCCATGGTTGAGGTTGGTGAGAACTTGATGCCTGTCTAGATGGTTAAGGATGTGATGGCAGATTATATGTTCTAGTAGTTTTGAGAGAACACAAGTGAGTGACACCGGACGATAATTATCTGGAGAGTGGCGGTCACCTTTCTTGAAGACTGGGGCGATATTTGCGTCTCTCCAATCTTTTGGAAGCTCTCCAGAGTCCACCGACTTTTGGAATATGGCTGTAATGGCTGGGGTAGCTTCTGTAGCACACGCCTGTAGTACTCTATTCGGTAAATCATCTGGGCCAGCTGCTTTCCTGATGTTAATGTTCATTCGCTTGTGTTGATATGCAATGCCTTTGCAGAGATTTGCTGCAATGTAGGACTAGATAGTAAATTGTTTTCTTGCTAGCTAAAAACATCCAGAACATTTGGTCCTTTGCCGAGGCCCCAATCTTTGTGTGGCTGTATTGAACTTGTTGTTGATCACTTGATGTGTATGGTTTGCGCCAAGTGTAGGCTGCATAAACCCTGTTCTGTTTTTTTTGTGATTTTTGCAATTTCTTGTGGATTGATTAAAGTGATTTTTATCAAAGTGGATTATTAAAGTGTGATTTGTTTTAACTTTATTTTGGAGATACTTGATGCTTAAAATTTGAAAATATTACAAAATATTATTAATTAGTGATATAAAACTATGCAACCGTAACATAAGATTTACAATCTCATTGTTATAAGACATAATACATTGAATAGCTATAGGGACTTACAGTCACTTTGCTATTGAGTAATAGAGAAGTGTTTGATTAACCAGGGATTTATAATCTATGTTTATCAACACATTATATTGTATAGCCTATAGGATTTTCAATTCAGTAGTTCATAAATACAATAGATTTGAGCTCACCAATTTAATAATTGCAATTTGAGTAAAATCATAATGACCATTGACTCTAATTCTATTTTAAAGTATAAGCGTACTAATCTCATAAATATTGGTAAATCTGCCCGGGGCAAATACAAAGTATCTGAGGTAACTGTAAATAGATTGAAGAACCTAGGTGTGTTAAGTTACAGGACAAAAAGGGGAGGAAAATTGAAAAGTAAAATCAGTTCAAACAATGGGATCAATTTAAACAATATAGTACCACTATCACAAGTTATAGAACCAGTTATTTCCCTGAGAGTAGCAGAAAACGCTGATATTGAAAAACTGAGGCATAATAATTTAAATAGCCTTGTCGAAGTAAAAAAATCTTTACCAATACTGTTCCTTATCAAACTAGAACAAAACAACTGAGTGTTTGTAGTATGAACATTAGATCTGTCAAAAATAAAGCCGATTTCCTGTGTGATTTCATAGTTTCAAACAATTTTGACATTGTCGCCTTAACAGAAACCTGGCTAACAAGTACATGTAACGATGACTCCTGTATAAATGATCTTTTGCCTACCGGATACGTTATGAAACAGATTATGAGAAGCAGCTCCCAACGTGGTGGGGGCGTCGCCTTGATCTATAAGAGCTCAATTACATTGAAAAAGCTGAAATATAGACAACTGTCACAGTTTGAACTATTTGACTGTCTTTTAGACATAGGTGGATTCAATCTGTGTCTAGCTATTGTCTATAGGCCACCCCCATCAAAAGCAAACGGTTTAAAAACTTCAAAATTTCTTGAATGTGAATGGCCTTCTTTCTTGAGTGAATATGCCCCAGAAGAAAATGAAATTCTAATTGTTGGTGATTTGAACTTTCATCTTGATACTAGAACAAACAGAGATACTATTATTTTCTCCAATATACTTGACTCTTGTGGTATGAAGCAGTGGGTAAATGAACCATAACTCATGTGAAGGGTCACACACTTGATGTTGTAATAACACGCGACAATTGCACGATTGTTTCTGATATTGTGGTTACCGACCCTGGACTATGTGATCATCAGGGGGAATATGAAACAGGACCATTTTGCTATTACTTTTAACATTGATACAACTAAACCAAAGCCAATAAACAAAACTGTTACATACAGAAAGTTAAGAGCTATTGACATTGGGTTGTTTAAACAAGACTTGATCATCTTCAATAAAATAAATTCTCAAAATTTGGATGCTGAAGAACTGCTTGATATTTATAATAGTGAGCTAACCAAATTGATGGATAAACATGCTCCTTTACACACAAAGACAATTACAGTTCGTCCTCAATCTCTATGGTTTAATGAGGAGCTACATTCTGCTAAACATTTGAAACGTAAATTAGAACGCAAATGGAGGGATACAAAACTTTTGATCCATCATCAGATTTACAGAAATCAATGTGCTGTGTATAACAAACTGCTGATTGAAGCCCGTAAAGACTATTACTCAGACAAAGTTGAAGCTGCTGGCAGAGATAGCAAAAGTTTATTCAAAATTGTAAATAATTTGTTAAATGGAGAAAAGTGTGGTCCTCTTTTACCATCTGGAACCACACCGAAAGACACTGCTCAGAATTTTAGCGATTTTTCTCATCAAAAATTGAAGGCATAAGAAATGACATTATGAACAGTCAAGCTGATACACCCACTGAATCTGTGACCGAGCAATTCCAAGGCACTAAACTCAAAAGTCTGGCTAGTGTTTCACAAGAAGAAGTAAAGAAAATCATTGAGAAGTCACCAAATAAATCTTGCGAGTTAGATCCTATTCCAACATGGCTTCTTAAATCATGTTTACCCGAACTCTTGCCTGTAATCACAATTCTAATCAATTCATCACTTAATGCTTGGAGTGTACCAAAAGCATTTAAAAGTGCTATTATTAGACCATTGCTGAAAAGTCAGATATGGATTCAAATGTACTCAAGAACTACAGACCGGTTTCAAATCTTCCATTTCTGTCAAAGATTTTAGAAAAAGTTGTCAATGTTAGACTTGAGAACCATCTTAAAGAGAACAATCTGCATGAACCATATCAATCTGCCTACAGAGAATTTCATTCCACGGAAACGGCTCTTCTTAAGGTGCAAAATGACATTCTTCAGTCTTTAGACAATAATTGTGTAACAATATTGGTGTTACTAGACCTATCGGCTGCTTTCGACACCATAGACCATCATACATTGTTAAGCAGACTGCATGATCACGATGGTCTTGCTGATGGTGCTCTAAATTGGATAAAGTCATATCTGAGTGATCGATACCAAACAGTCTGTGTTGGTGGAGAACTTTCTGACCCTGTGCTGATGAAATACAGTGTTCCTCAAGGATCTGTCTTAGGGCCTAAGTATTTCACCATGTACACTAAGCCTGTTGGTGCCATCTGCTTGCAACATGGATTGTTACATCATTTCTATGCTGATGATTCTCAACTATACATATCCTTTAAACCAATTGATAATATTTCAATATCAGAAGCATTAAGTCGTATTGAAAAATGTTTGACTGAAATTATTTCATGGATGAATGCCAACATGCTGAAACTGAATGCAGACAAGACGGAAGTTATGTTGTTCTCTTCAAAACATAATCGTAAACATGTTGAAGACGTGTCCATTAGAGTTGGCGATTCCATCATAAACTCTAAAGACTGTATTAGAAATCTTGGTGCTTACTTCACACCACACATGGATATGGAGAAGCATGTTAATAATGTATGCAGAGATCGTCTTATTATCAGCTAAGAAATGTCGGTCGCATAAGAAAGTTTCTTACTGTGGATGCTACAAGGACGTTAGTAAATTCGCTGGTTACATCAAGATTGGACTACTGCAATGCCCTTCTTGCAAATACTTCAAAGTCAAATCTGAATAAACTTCAACGTCTACAAAATACAGCAGCAAGAATCATCACCAGAACCCGTCGTCATGACCATATAACACCAGTGCTCCGAGAACTTCATTGGCTTCCTGTTTGTCAGCGGATCAGCTACAAGCTCTTGATATATACATATAAAGCACTTAGCAACCAATGTCCCATATATATCCAAGACCTAATACATGTTTATAAACCCAACAGAGACCTCCGATCTAGCAATTCATTATCTATTACAGTCCCACGGTCTAGGACAATTACTTTTGGTAATCGTAGTTTCAGCCATGCCGCGCCAAAATTGTGGAATTCACTTCCAGACTCTGTCAAGTGTGCTCAGTCTCCAAATACTTTTAAGAAAAGTTAAAGACCTACCTGTTTGTCAATTACTATGGTCACTAAATCAATCACCCTGGGACAAAAAACTTTTGTTTTTGAATAGATCAGTATTAATATGAGCCAATCTTACTAAGATTCTTAGACTACTTGAAATTGTTTATTAGTACGTCCAATAATACTACAGTGAAATTTCTTTTAATCAATAGAAACTATCTGGCTGAATGATCTTAAAATATACCCAAATTACGAACATATAACACCATAGTTTAAATAATAATAATAATAATTATGCACTAGGTATATTACAAAATAATGTGCGACCAAATGATGGATGTTCTGGTGGGATCCTTGGATTCGAATCCAACTTTGCACCTTGCAATTATGGATTTTACAGGACAACTAGCCAGTTTCCCCCATTGGCTGGGGGTTGCTTTTCAACCGATAACATACTCATTACCTTTAAGAATAATACTTTATCTAACCAATTAGGCCCTGACACTGATGGATGTTCTGGCAGGATCCTTGGATTAGAATCCGACTTTGCACCTTGCAATCATGGATTTTTCAAGGCAACTGGCTGGATTACCTATTGGTCGGTGGCTGCCTTTTCTCATACTCTAATCAGAACTATTATCACTTTTACTTTATCACTATACAATGCATGGTTGGGGGACGCGCAGCGCTGATGCTGATGGATGTTCTGGCAGGATCCTTGGATTGGAATCTGACTTTGCACCTTGCAATTATGGATTTTCTAGGGCATCTGGCCAGATTCCCCCATGGCTAGGGGTTGCCTTTCCACCGATTATATACTCATTACCTTTAAGATTAATACCTTATCTAACCAATTTAGGCGCTGACGCTGATGGATGTTCCGGAGGGATCCTTGGATTAGAATCCGACTTTGCACCTTGCAATCATGGATTTTCTAGGGCATCTGGCCAGATTCCCCATTGGCTAGGGGTTGCCTTTCCACCGATTATATACAATGTACTCATTACCTTTAAGATTAATACCTTATCTAACCAATTTAGGCGCTGACGCTGATGGATGTTCCGGAGGGATCCTTGGATTAGAATCCGACATTGCACCTTGCAATCATGGATTTTTCAAGGCATCTGGCTGGATTACCTATTGGTCGGTGGCTGCCTTTTCTCATACTCTAATCAGAACTATTATCACTTTTACTTTATCACTATACAATGCATGGTTGGGGGACGCGTAGCGCTGATGCTGATGGATGTTTGGGTAGGAGCCTTGGATAAGAATCCAACTTTGCACCTTGCAATCATGGATTTTCGGGGCATTTGGCCTGATTCCTCATCGACCACATGGCTGCCGTTCTACCAACAATCCATTATCTCTCTTTCACTATTTTTCAAAGTTGAAAATTCACTTGTTTTGTTGTTGTTGTCGTTTTTAAACTACTATGAGCACTTTCTTGATCACAAATTTTAGTTTATTATTATTTTTAGTTTATGTTTTTATATCTTAATCATTTTCGTTTTCATTTTAGCTCGTTTTTCCTAATTATGCATATGATTGTGAAGCGCTTTTGAACATATAGTTATTCAATATGAAAAGAGCGCTATACAAATGCGGTATATAATAATAAAAAGTAGAACTGATGCTTAATTAGTGCTTTGCTAGCATAAAAATATGTTTTGATGCGCTAGGTACATGTAGCAACTTCCATTCACAAATGTCTTTTGGGGGAATGATTTGCTGGGGAGGGGGTGAGTAAATATGCTGCTACTCCAGTCTAACTCTAACTGTAGAAACAAAACAAATATTATGTTAAGGTATTCAATGTTGACATTGGTGAGAGTTCATGTTTTATTTTAATAAGTGAGCTTCGAAAATGACTTTTTCACTTGTGGCTTTACCATTCCTGAAAAAAACTTGTTTCCTGTGCTCAAAAGTTGGAATAAATAGATTGTTTTCCAAAATGTTTCATGTGTTCTGCAAGATATATGCTTACAAAGTATAAAGCAACATCATTTTTTTTCTTTAAGATGACACCTAGCTGTTATCTTTTCAGATTATATCATTTTGATGTTATATTTTTACTGCAGACAAAATATCAACAAATTTCAATATCTTCAATATAAATTTACATCAAATATCACTTCCTCCTGGCATTGTTAGATAACGTAAGATGTTAAGATAATGAAAATCCTGACACCCGAAGAGAAATAAAAAAGCTGGTACAAAAAGTTTTTTTCTATCGCTAAACAAGCCGTTGAACATTCAAAATTTTTACACGATATGTTTTCTGTTGGTAGCCCACCGGGATTTCGAATCAAGCGTCTCGAAGGGGTACGGGTTCGAACCAACGGTTTTACCGTTCCATGAATTTTGACAATTATGTCAATTCTCCTCCATTAAAAAGGTATATTGAGAAGTTTCCTGCCTTGTTGAAAGGTAGAATGAGTATTGGTTATAGACAAGGGTCCAGAAAAGCTAGGTTAGGTGTGCTAGACGTAAAATAACCAAAATGTGTTGACATGGCATTAAACCCTATTTAAATTAAATTTAACTAAATGTTTTTTATCTTGAGCATTACTAGTCTGTTATCGAAGGAAGCTGATATTTATAGGAAAATAAAAAGTTGGTTTTTATAACATTTATAAACCCATTTTATCTAGAGTCAGATATTTTATGATGTTTATAAACTTGCTGGGAAAATTCATCAATATTTGTACAAGATCACAATCTTCACCAGATAGAAAATATAATTGAAATGTGGTGTAGTTTTGGGAGGAAAAACATGTTCTTGAATCACTAGATGTTTTTCTTTTAGTTTCAACTTGTTGAAAGAAATTGATAAACTACAGGATGTTGTGGCAGCACTAGAAAATATTTTTTATTAATGTCTTTTTTAGTAAACCAAAAGGCATAAAAATAAGTATCCAATATTTATATTTTTTTGTTTATTTTATGCGTCTTCTATCAAAATTAAATTCACTTACATGTATGTGATTTTAGGTTTTTTATAACAAAAGTTTAAAATGTCAAAACATTTCACTGTTTGTGTTTTGGATGTGTGGTAGGTCTCAGTATTTTCACTGATAGTGTTCTTGATATGTTTTCAAACATCTTTTTTATGTATATCTTTCTCGACAAGAAGTTTTCTCCGTTTGATAATAAAAGGAATAGAATCAACGAACAACATGTATTTGAATTGAAAATGGTCATTTTTATTAAATGACATCAAACAAATATATTATACATAAAATATACATATATGATCAAAACCATGAATCATGAATAAAATTATCCAAACATGAAACTTTTTTTTAATATCATTACATTTTATACTTGTTCACAAGTATAGTTTATCATTGGGTCTCAAGATAATGGAGTTGTCGTATTTAGCATTTAATTTAACAGTTGTATCATTTGGCAGCCATCTACCAAGTTGGTTTTAATGCTCTCTTGGGGCTTTAATGGGGATTAACTCACCTAACACATTTTCCTGGACTCATGCCCTTATATCTTCATTTAGACGGCTTTCAGGTGACTGAACAAATTATTTAATGCTCTCATGTAAACATCATACATATCATTTACCGCCGGCCTGAAGGCCGGTGGTATATTGGAGTCGTCAGAATCTGATGACCATGGTAGGAGCAGTCCATGATTTCTTTTACTTGCGTCCTCCTTTTTATTTACAAATGTTGACCGTGCTAAATTGTATTAATTTTTAGTTTTATAGTACTGCAATAAAATTTCGTGCCTTTTTTGGGGGCAGTTTGGAGAACAGTTTATCCTTAATTTATATTTTAAGACATTGTAAAATAGCTGCTCCCCTAAATTGAGGTTCAGGCTAAAAACAACCACGTACCGTACATATTTAACGCACGTCTCCGTGAACAGATTTGCTATAGACTCGTGGTAAATAAGCAAGTACGCGAGTTGAGAAATTTAGATCGGGTTTATCGTATACGAAGCGCTAAATGCATGATGTAAAATCTGGCGTGTTTTCGTATGCATAAATTTCATTTATTATTTAAAACATTTATATCATGTTTAAAAGGAGTTTCTCCAAGAAGTTGCTACATTGTAATTATCTTCTCTTCTAAACCCTGGTTTAGACTAAAACACGTAGACATGCGAGTATATTTAGTAAACATAAATTTATTGCTGTAAGTATTGGCCAATAAGCCGTATTTTTTTAAGTTTGTAAAAATGAATTATGTATTAATTAAATAATGTAGTAAATATATAGATTTATAAACTGTGCCATTTATCATGGAACACATGTTCTGTATTATACCTCAGTATACAGAATTTTGTACTCTTTTTGCCGCATAAATCTTTGTTTTCTCTTTTGATTTATGTACACATAATATTACCACTATCCGGCGGTATTTAATGCTTTGCATTAATCTTTTCTTGTTTGTTATTTGATTTGTTGTGGCATTATTCAAAGTGCTATCATAGGACTTAATTAACTTTATTTTAAAAGTCATGTCGTTGGTGAACAAAAACATCACGTAGTAATTATATATTTAGGCCACAACAAGTTGATGATATGTTCTATGGATTTTTCTAGAAAAAAAATGGGGCGAGTGAGCGAAGACAAAAAAAATAAAAAATCTTAATTCAGTTGCTTTATAAAGCGGTTTGGCCAAATTTTTATGAGCGAGCGAGGAAATAAAAATATATTTTTTGTAAAAACCGTCAAAATTAAGGTGCGAGCGAATCCATAGAACATATAATCAATTTGTTGTGGCCTTACAACTCAATTATGTGTACAATATGACTATAAACATGACAGGCTCCATTAAAACACCAAACCAATATTGTGGGGTGTAACATTTTAACAACTCAATGACTATTATTTTGAGACATTTTATTGGCATATCATATTAAATTTTACAATTTACTAAGTACGTATACGAGAGTTATTCATTTAATTCCAGAACGAAAACTATAAATTCTGTCTCAATTGCCCAAATGCAATGTAGTCCGATATAATGATACTTGTGTCTATTTCTGATTTAGCTACATTTTACGGAAATTGAGATGGAGTGACGTGATATATTGTAATTGACGTTAAAATGTTTGACGTCCGCGTGGGCCGCATATTGTTTGATGTATGTTTTAAGTTATTGTTCACTTCTGAACCAATGCTTGTATCACGCATACTATAAATAGACGGTGAAGATATCACCTCTATACTAAGAAGCATAACGATCTCCAGTCATCCGCAATTTACTTCCGCGTCAAGTAGTTCCGCGTATGAATACAAATATTACAGAAAATCGTTGTTGTGAATAACTTTGTTGGCATTTTAAGTAAAATAATAACCGCTTATAGCTACAGAAATATTAATCTATGTATACTAAGTACTTTTAAACCTCTATAGGTATAGGTACATAGTTAAACCGTGTACTCTACTTTCGATTTCAAATTATTGTGTAAAGAATGACAGATGTAAACACGTTATGATGAAGGTTTAACTTTCAGTTAAAAAGTTTAATTTGATGAGGATAGTTGGTTGGATAGTCAAATTTTATTGAGTAGACACAAAATTCATACTCTATTTGTTCAGATTACTTGAAGGGGAGAAATTGTTAGAATGTAAACATTGCCACGTGCTTTCAGGTAAATAAACAGTTTACCCGTGATGCGCGGCGTCTCCGTACAAAGGTCAGTCAGACCGTTTGTGTACAGAATGTGTATCACGTTGTAATTTACAGCACCAATACAAAAGTGTTTCTGGCACATGCATGTGTTTTTATTACTTTGAACTCTTATTACTTTACCAGTAATGACGGTCGTCTGGGAATTAAATGAACAGTCCTCTCATATACATTATTCATATGAAATATTGGATGTCAAAGGGGTAAACTGTAATACATTCATCATCATATTCACCTAGGTACAGGGAAATACACAATTTTATTAAAACTTGATTTAAAATTCTTCACATGCCTTCTTGCTAATTTCCTATGAGACATGCAGTGGTCCATAAGATATCTGTTTACAGAGATTGGGCAAATCCATTACTCCAAGTACATGTACATAAATATGCATGATTTGATATACAACATGTACAAGTAGTTGTTTTCTAAAATTTGTTTATGGTTATTTCATTTTTACATTGTTTTCTTGGCAACAAGAATTGTTTTTTTATTGATGTTACTAAATAATGATTGTAAGATTGTATTTAAGATATGTTTTATATGTTTTAATGTATCTTAATGCTTTATTGTGTTATGTAGATAAACATAGATAACTGCTGACGAAATAAATGAATATGTTTTACTCTGTGCTTCTATTGTAGATTTTACCAGATTTGTAGTATATATATTGATAAATTTTATTCAACTGTCAGTGGCACCTACATCAATCTGATTAAAACCAGATCTAAAATTTTCCGCTCGCCTACTCGCTATTTTAGATCTGGCCGTTTTCAAACGAAGGTCACGTTCTGGTGACCTTTTCTGATTATAATATTCATGACGAAATTGTTACGATACGTAACTTGTTTACATCGTCTACGTCACGCAATTTGAAATGAGCCACCCAATCACAGACTGTGAACAATACCGCTGATAAATTAGCATTCAAACCTTGGTCTAAAAATAGAAATTACGAAATCAAAATGTGATTAATAGCGTTTTCGTCTAGATGAAAGCTACATATTGATTGGTCGACACAAAGTTCATCTCGACATGACCTTCCACGGAGACAGTAGAGATCCTGTACGACAATGCTCTACTGGATATCTGTTTACGGAGATTGCACCTACATTAACCCTGCTGATTTAAATACTTGATATATGTGTTTGATACTCCCTGTACATACTGACTACAGCACTTCAGTACTCACTATCGATGAAAAGAGAATTCCATATTTATGTAACAAAAACCAAGTATCAAAATCAGTTGGGTTAATGTATGCGACAGAGACAGTTAATTAAAATATACCAATTCTTAAACCTACACAGTTGAGTTTGTAGACCAATTTTCAACTTATAGGATATAATTACATCCTGTATGTTTGTATACATGCATTTCTTCAACCATCTTTGATGTACTGATTTTTGCCTATGTTTCACGGAGAGAAAACAAACAAAAAACAGGTAGATATAAAAATATGTGGGGTGAGGTTTGAGTATGAAAAGAGTTCAATTAAGATGTTAGCATAGCTAATTTAGCAGATGTTTTTCATTAGTAAAACTTGGTATAGAGTATCAATATTAATGGCATATTACTTTGTATGAATTAACATGCTGGTGAATACTTGCACACTAACTGTCATGGACATATGTATACCACCCAGGTTCCAACTATTCAACACTCTCAGTTGTCAAGTTGTGTTGTTTATTTTATCAACAAGCACATATTATGTCAAATGTCAATATTTGTAAAACAGCCAAACTTACTACAGTGTATGCTCTATGGGCTTCAAACTGAGTGACAAATAGGTTTACAACATAGACATAGTAAAGATTGATATATCTATGACTTACAACATTTCATTTGAGTTTATGTAGCAATCGTCTTCCACAGTATATATGCAGTGCATGCAACTTGTTGAACGTATTTGCCTGTTGGCTCACCCACAACTGTTGCACTGACACACCATAACCAAATTGGAATAAATTATACTATACAAAATAGTTTAAATATTGCATAACATTACAAATAAATTCATCAATGTCATGAATATGTATGTGATTTTATGCAATATTTTAACTGTTTTGTACTGGAAGCCATAACCCGGGTCGATAGCGCAATTGGTAGCGCGCCGGGATTCGGAATCTCGTGTCCCGAGGGGGGTACGGGTTCGAACCCCACCCGGGGAGGTTATACCCTTCCATGAAAATTTGACAATAATGTCAATTTTCCTCCATTGATTAGATAATATGGAGAAGTTTCCGGCCTTGTGGAAGAGTAGGTGAGTACTGGTTATAGACAAAGGTCCACGAAAGCCAGGTTAGGTGCGCTGGACGCCGCGAAATGACCTAAAATGTGTTGATACGGCATTATATCCAATAATTAAAAAAAAATATACAAAAAACAATGTATACTGAAAGCCATTGACTTAGAAATCTGTTGTATACATGTATATATTGTAGAAGGATAGGCATATTGATTTTTTCTGAAATGAAATTTCTATCTATCCTAATTTATCATAACATTGCACTACTAGAGACAATAATTTTAAAGTTTTATGACAAACATACAGATGACTCATCATTGTATAATATGCAGCAAAACACGAAAACAAGTGTAATTTCCTAAATTCCTAATCTATATAAAACAAGGGATATAACTCTGCCCTTTTATAATAAATAAAATACAAACACCCACCTCTTTGTAATTGAATTATTAAAAACAAGTATATAGTTTTAATTAACCTGGATGGATTATGACAGGCATACATGCTACCCATTGTTGTATATTATAACTAAACCACGTTAAAAAGCCGCGGCCGTGGCGTAGTGTTTAGCTTGTCTGACTTCGAATCGGGAGATCGCAGGTTCGAAACCCGGTCGCGGCAGGTCATACCCTATACATGAGTTGTCGGCCTCGTGGTTGGGTAAGTTAGTACTGGTGATAGAAAAAGTGTCCAGGAAACCTATAGTAGGAAGAGCTGGCCGTCGTGTATAGGACCTATACATGTGTTGAATGCGACGTTAAAAAAAACCCCAAAAAACAAACAAACAAAAAACACGTTAATTATTAAGTATATGAAATCAGGGGAGGTAACTCAAATCGATTATCATGTATAGATTACTGACCCAATCCTTTTTTGTAGTTATTTATTGGAAAATCTTGATATTACAATTTTCGTTGTATAATATAACTAAACCACGAAACTCAATATTACATATACATTGTATTTCTTAATTATAGAAATTAAGGGAGGTAATTATGGTCTATAATTATACATTGTAAATCAATTACACTTGCCAGTTTATAATTATTTTCTTCTAAGAAAGTGATATTACAGCCACTTTCTTGTAATAAAGTTCTTGGAGGAATATGTGATTAATTAACTGGCATTAAAAAGCTTTCGTTTTCGCAGGTACCAAACATTATCCAGATTCTTAAGGAGATAACAGTAGTGAGGTATAGGTTCTTAGAAGAAGAACGATAGAAATGATAAGATACTCGTATAAAAAGATAGTCTACACCTGTTATCTTCAATGATGGAATAAATCTTTCAATATCAAATGCCTTTAAAATCCTTTCTGCAATATTTGCACTACTAACAAGTCATGTGGTCGCTGTAAATAAAATTGACTCGTCGTTTCATTAAGATGTTTTCATTAATTTTAATGTCTATATAATTTTAGTACAATTACTGTTAATAAAACTGCCATGTCGCGTTATAGGCGATGCCACAGGTCGCTAGCTCGATGATACTCTCATTCATTATAATAATAAAATGAGTGTAATATCTACCTGGCGAAATCTGGGTGATGCTTCAATTTGCAGCTTTGCAAAATCAAGTGCATCGCGAAATTAAAATTAATTATTAAACTACCAACAACGTCTTGCTATACCTTAAGGCATGAATTCCAAACAATTAAGAGTTTTGGATTCGGTTTTTTTTATCGATACTCGTTCTAAATTTTTAGACATTTCCAAGATATTGCATTCTTTGATTTCTACAAATCGAGGGTTGTCTGCAAGACTGCAGTAAGTGCATTGTGTTAAAGAGCGAGTTACTATACAGTTTTGCTGGAAACCCTCAAAATATAAAGAAATCAAGTTGGGCGTATATAGGTTCAGTCATTATACATATCAGTCGTTCATTTTCTTGTATATAAATGTAATTTTGTTAGATAAATATTGATATTAAAATTCTAAGTAATCTAAAACTCTGCAGTACAGTTTCTATTCCGTGTATTCGGAAAGCACGAACATCGGTACCTGTATAGTAATATAGAAATTAGCTCTAATCGGTGTACGTCGGTCATTTCCGCCAATTTCAGTTAGAGAGACTTTTGCATTCAAAATGTTATAGGCAGATCAGCCAATGTTTTTGCCGCCAAAATGAAACCTGCTTGCACCTTACCTTCAAAAGATATCTCGTTGATATACAAATGCGTTCCTCGCAGTGTGTCTTATAGAAATAGTTTTAAAGGCTGTCAGCTCTTATGCATTAGAAGATATCTTCGTTAATCTTTCTATTATGCGACCATCATGATAATTCTTAAACTTACACGCTATCAAGTTATTCACAGTAAAACGGCTCTCCATAAGGCGAAGGCGACATGCTTGTTGATATACTATAGAAAGTTATTGAAACGTTTTTCCGTGAGAATTTGTTAAGTTTGAAAATTGTTTAGTTTGCAGAACACGAGTTTAAAAGTGAATTGTAATTGTTTCATGCACAGGAAATTGTTTTTATTCTAATTAAATAAAAACAATTTTTTGTTCATGAAACAATATCACGATTTGAGATGATTAAAACCAGATGTAAAATTGTCCCACGCATGTTTCGATTTAATTTAAACATGCATCTTCGAGTTTAATACGTAGATGGGGATTTAAGTACTTTTTGAGAGTTTAAGCGACAGCTAGTTTACAACATTGTGTCCTATAGACGATATAACAGGTTCTCTTGTTAACTGGTTTTGTTTTTTTGTTACTCAAATAACCCTCACAAGAAGATAACAAGTTCTCCTTCCACAAAGAATAATTAACATAACATTTTCTAGCTAGGGATTGACATATGGCAACTGAGAAATGAGCCCGTGAACTCCGCATTCGAAATTCAGCATTTTCCTTCTGCGATACTGCTGCGACAAGCATATAACTTACTTTGATGCAATATATAGTCAGTGTCTCTTCGAACTAAGAAAAGGTTTTAAGTTTTAAGACAATTGAAAATGGCAGAGTTATTGCCCTGAAATATTGCATATTTTCGAGTTATTATTACAATACTTGGACATGCACTATAACACGTTTTAATATGGACAAAACATATCACGGCGAGATTTCAAAACATGGAATACGAACATCTAAAAAATAAAAATATTCAAACGAAACAGTTTCCCCTACATCAAAGTCGTTATATAAGATTTATGTCTAAGTACTATGTAGAACTCTGGTATTTTATCAACTCATAGATAGTAAGTTCGACCTTTAGATTGTGTTGAAAGATAATTCCAAGCTCTAATTAAGATTTATACCAGCTGTCATGCATGGTTAGGAATAACAGTATCTTTTGAATTACAGTAGATGGAATGTTTTATTTATCTCTCTTTCAAATATTTTTTTTCAAGATTAAACGGGCAAAAGTTGCCTTCCAGTGGAATCCAGTCTACGAAATTATGGTAATGAAGTGGTTGTCCGCACAGATAATTTTAAAATAAGTACTACATCTCATTTGCAGAATTTCGGTTGCCCAAAAGAAATTGGTGGTTGCCAAAACTAAAACATGGTTGTTACGGGCAACCACGCGCACACCCACAAATTTCGTAGACTTGGACTCTAAGTATTTTATTTTAAAAAATAGTTCATATTTGCGCTGTGACTTTCTTAAAATAAAAACCAAGGTATTCAAGGAGTATCAGCTAAAGATCTCTCCAACCAAGGCGAAAAATCTTATGACTCCTTACCTCGTTCGATCGGTACCAAAACGCTTTTGAACTCCAGGGCATAAAAAGTAGTCCGTCATTTGTAGTCACGTAACTGGCGGATAAAGCAGCGTTGATAAGACAAACCTAGGTGTATCAAGTGAACAGGTTTTTGTCCTAAAAGACCTATTAATTTTGTAGTATGATAAATGAGTTATTAAAAGAGGCTTGTATGTAAACTTCAGGTTAGACTTAAGATGTTTGGTCTAGGTCTATGTTATTCTTGCTTTTCATGAGTCTGTAATTTCAATATAATAAGAAACCAATTCAAAGCTAAATTACTAATATTGTTTTCAGATTTTATTTATTGTTTCTAATTTATCATTGTAAATTGCAATAACAGATTAGCTTTTTATTTGTTCTTTGTAATTCATACAGTCCTAACGATGTGTGTGCGTTATAAACAAACATAACATTATTTAATAAACTGAGGGATTGTCTGTATGAAATGGTTCTACTAGACTATATAATAACATTTATAAATTAAGTAGCATGCTCAATTGTACAGTAATAAGTCAATGAATGATATATTTCTGTAATATTGCGAAACAGAATGATAATGGCAGAACGGCATTAATTGGGCTGGTAGCTTTTCGACAACAGTGCAATCGATCTGCTTTCATTTCGCTTTTGTCAGAATCCGTCTTGTTATTTACTTTGAGGATAAACTTAGATTAGCTTAGTATTAAGGGGAGCATGTCCCTGCAGCGGGTATGAGAGTAATAAGTACTCAACGCTGCTGTTGTATAACAATGTAGTTGTTTATTTCTTAACCGCGTTTCGTCCGCTTCTTAGGATGCATTATGTGCAGACCTCGGCCGGAACTAAACTTCATACTTAAACTTAGCTCCGGAGTGACATTCCGTTGGAAGAACCTTCTTCCTCTGCTAGTCTTCATTCAGTGTTCAGCCAGTGTTGGGGCTTGGGACCGGTCACGACTAGAGTAGTACTAAATACATACTGCATTCGCATTTTATTTTAAAGGGAATGAAAACATAGGTTGCCAGCACGGTTCAGTTTTCTTTTCGGAGCCATGCTGACCAAATATAATGAGGCGTATTAACTAGGCAAGTAGTCTGTGCTCTTAATACATGAATTGTTTATATGTGTTATCAAATAGATTTTCATAGCATCTGCGTTACATAACGCATGCCCCCGTAGATATATTAGTATTGTTTTTGTTGTTTATATTTACGCTTCATATGTTGATAGTGGAAACCCAACTGTACTGTTATCTCACAGGTACATGAAACAGCATGTTATAATCAAATTGATTGGTTTGATCAAATTATGATCGCTGGATGTAATATGTTATAGTCATTAACTTTGTTTACATTAACATTACATTAAACATTAAAAACATTAAAAGCATTAAAAGAGATGCCGCGTAGCCATACTGAGACAATGATTGAAAATACAACCACCTGTACTATCAATTTGTGTTGGTTACATGTAATCGATATTACAATACTAATGAACTAATTGGTTGATAAGAACCCACACCACATGTGTAATTAAATACGGAAACTATACACGTATAATAATTAGGAAAGAGCCAAACTTGTCTATTGATGATGCAGTTTCGTATCGCTTATGCAATATTAAGAACTTAATGTATCTGTTTTGCTAAATTCCGATTGTCCAATTATAAAGTTAATTATTTTGATGAGTTTGTTTACGAACAAAAGGGACAAATACTACTCTGATTCATGATAAACATCTGGAAATCTTATTACAAATGTAGTTAATTAATCATATCATAAAATATGCATATTGAAATCTCATTTTACTTTTGTTATTTAGCCTTGTTGTTATAACTTCATTAAGTTTCTGTCATTATTGAAATTGTATGATGTCATTATAATGATTTTAACGTATGTATTTGGTATTGCGACGTAGCTCTTGTAGAGTGTATAAAAGAAATCGGAGAGTTAGAGGGAGGAGGAAAAAAACAAGAGAGTTAGAGAGGAGAGCTAGCGAGCAGCGAGATGATAGCTGTGTTTAGAACTTGTACTCTTCAAACGTATAATTTTGTATACAGTACCCACCAAAAGTTTGGAGACATTTTCAGATTATAGGCCAACCAAATAGCTTTTGTCTATAATTTGATAACTGTTTATTTTGAAATGCTTTTGTAGTTTTACATTATCTTTTGGTTATCATTATAATTATATTTGAGACTGCAAAAATAGCATAAAAACTATGATATGGAAAAGAATTACAATAAACTTTGTTTTGGAGGCTTTAGATTGTCAGATGCAGAGTCTTATAATTGTGTGGCATTCGGGAAAAATCATTTTCTTTTTATCACAAACCATACTTGAATATATTAAAAATAATGATTCAGTACAAATAAACATCAAAATTCAAGAGTTGTAGAAAATTACTTTTGTCTCCAAACTTTTGGTGGGCACTGTAGTATTTTTAATAGTGGATCTTGTAAATAAACTAGTTTGTATCGAATCGAAGACTTGACTTGCTGTTTGCAACCTAGGTAAAGAGGCGGCCGTGTTACAGACATAGATATCTACTAACTACGGAAACGTATTTGAGCCTCTACTTTTCTGAAACAATTGTGTCAAGTACATTTATTTGTATTTCTTTTTTCTATCAGTCATAATTCATTACATTCACTATGAAAGGTTATTGTTTACTACGTACGTTAAAGTGAAATATAAGGCTCAAAGTCTAATTACGCATGTGAAGTGGAAAATAAACATTATGTACGAACCTCTCGTTAGCTATACAGTTGTTCTTTTATGCGTTTACAAACCGATCTATGGACCATAATTAGGTAATTTTCTTGTTCATTTATTTCAAAGAGCTACATATTTCAAGTAAATTATGATTGCAAAAAGAGATAAGTACTTCAAAAAGGAGACTATGATCTAAGACTTAACAGTTTTGTAATATATTATTTATACAGCAAAGTTCCGCTAAAGAAACCACATTATTACAATATCATACATTTTTGTCGATTTTTAAATACAAAATGCTTTTCTTGAAGAGAACACATAGACATAGACATAATTTTATTGCAAAAAAGACATTTGTCCATAGGCAATACAAACATGTAATTTACATATAAATATATAGACAATTATTTCCAGTGACGGTCATTAAATTTCGGCAACAATTTCAATACATGTATCAATAGAATGTTGTTTACAATGTGATGTACAGCCTGACCTGCATATCGTGACCATCCGTTATGTCATATAGACAGAGAATCTAGATTCAGGACAACTGAGTTACTTATATGATAACATCACAGAATAACATCAAGACTGTGTTGTATAACTTAATTATGTTTGAATGCCGAGGGTCGCTTATGTAGGTTAGACTGTATATATACTAAGGTGTTTAACATTTATCAGATTGCTATAGAAAATAAATAGATATAAGTGCAAATAGAAGCTATTGTATTAAAAGTACTATGATAAATACAAAGGGGAAAGAAGTGTATATTTAGAAAAATAAGAACAACTAATATATGTATGTATACAAAAAATTATGAATGTAAAAAATAAAATACTTGAACATCAATTGGTAAGTATCTTTAAAATAGATAGTACGTGTGAATTTATCTTAACTTCTAAAATAATATAAATGTTCACGTTTATTCATACTTTTGTAAATATAATTTGACAGATTTTTTACAACTGTTGTACAACACATGTAGTCACTAATAAGGGGTGTGGAATTTCTATGCCCGTCTTGTCCGACTCATACATTTATGTCTGCGACAAGTGATTAAATCAATCCCTTCTTGTCCACGAACAAGTAATATTTTAGCTGTATATATACTAAATAATGTAAGCCGCCCGGCTAGCTCAATCGGTAGCGCACAAGTGTACTGATTGAGGGTCGTGGGTTCGATTCTCGGGCGGGGCATACTTTCTTGGAGTTTGGTCATGAAATAATTTCTACGGCCATTCTCCCTCCTACCACTGATTCTAAATCATGTAGGGCAGTAGTCAGTCACTGGCAAAAGTATGCGCTCAGTAGTTGGTTAACAGCTAAATCCAGAGATTTAGCCTTTCCATGAACAGTGAGTAGGTGGGCTGACCGCCGTGATATAACCTATAATGTGTTGCTACGGCGTTAAACACAACAAACAAACCCAACAAACAAACAAACACTAAATAATGTAAATGACTTAACATTTAAGTCAAACTCTTCAGTAAACTACACTGTTGTATATTGCCAACTGCTTATTATTACTTATTGTATGTATTTAATATCATAGATCTCAATAGTCTATTTGCATATATACAACTTCTAGACAAGTGCATTTTGACCCCGGACATGTATATTTTAAGATATCACCTATCCTAGGACAATTGAAAAATACTAGGGACTCAACACCCTGCAAGATTATGACCATGTCGCTATCCAGACCATCGACTTTGATGGTTCTAATGGTGGAACTTCACTATATTGCTTTGTACGGAGCCCTTAAAGTGACATTTTGAAATACTATTTTTATTTTAACAACTATTTCGTTTAAAAGTAAAATTATTTCGTTTTTACGAAGTATTATTTCGTTTAAACGTAATATTGTTTCGTATAATCGAAATAATATTTCGAATAAACGAAATAATATTTCGTAAAAACGAAATAATATTTCGTAAAAGCGAAATAGTTGTGAAAATAAAAAAAGTATTTCAAAATGTCACTTTAGGGGCTCCGTAGCTTTGCTTCCATACAATAGATCCTTTGTAATAAACTGTAAATATAGTAGAGTAAGTTCCCACTTGAAATTATCTGATTCAAATTATTTCAAACATTACGATCCTGTGTACACATTATACTTATATTTACAAAGCTACATTTGTAAAAATGCACTCATGAAAATGTTTTCAAGCTAATTTGATTAGTAACCCATTATAAGTACATTGTACAACCTTCGCAAAAACGACTTTTGTCTCATATTAAATGTTCTCGCCGATTTTAATAACAAATTGTATAGAGGAATAACTGCGTGATGGACGTACCCTCATGATAAACATGATGGTAATTTGATTGGTATATCGTATCATGACATTTTCACTAGTAATAAATGTCTGAAACATATGTTTTAGTTGGCATTAATGACCAAATTTGTCTGAAGTGATTTCATTTTACAAATGCTACTTGCTACGCTCAAAATTTGTTTAAGTCTATAGCTGAAACAAATATTTATAGAACGTATAAACATGTACTGTAATATCAGGCTCCATTATCAATCTTTAGGTGTGGAATCCGCAAGTAGTTCCGTCAGTATACAAGTAGCAATTCAAACAGATCGTCAACTATGAGAGCTGCAATAATTTCTGAACTCCTTACAGACACTTGAAACCCATTCTCGTACCCCCAGGTTATCATGAGTCTGGATATCATTCTCGTACCACGAGTTTATCAAAATTCTAGATCTAACAAGTATCGAGAATCTTGATAACCTCTGGGTACGAGAAACCGTACTACATTTTATTTCCAGCTCTGTGCCCGCATCACCTTTGATTAAATGGTTGTCGTAGTTTCCATGCTTATTTTGATGGAATATTATTTCTTTCTACGACCGTTCTCTCTATGTCTTCTGTAATAATTAAGTCGGGAAGCTTCTGGCCACTCTCGAGGGCATCGTCTTAATGGTATTGGTTAAAATCCTTAACCCGTTTGGAGACGGTCTGTCGGTCGATTGTCTGAACAATTTTCGAAAAAGCGGCGAATGTCACATTGAATTACTACAATTACCTTTATTTATGCGATAATATTTACAATGACAATAATATTTCGTGATGTCTAGTATCAAAGCTATCTCTCAGGAGCAGTTGTCAGCCAGAAACTAACAGATAGCGTGTAATAGAATATTGTCAAAGAAACTGTGAGCCTTACTATCGCCGCCAATATATTTATAACATATTCCAAATGATAGTGGGCGAGTTTCCTAAGCATATCGCTAGCTACATGTAGCGCTTTGTTTTCTGATACCCTTATTTGATATCAAATACGTAACCCGGGTCGATAGCGCAGTTGGTAGCGCGCCGGGATTTGGATACTCGTGCCCGAGGGGGTGCGGGTTCGAATCCCACCCGGGGAGGTTATACCCTTCCATTAAAATTTGACAATAATGTCGATTTCCTCCATTGATTAGATAATATGGAGAAGTTTCCGGCCTTGTGGAAGGGTAGGTGAGTACTGGTTATAGACAATGGTCCAGGAAAGCTAGGTTAGGTGCGCTGGACGCCGTGAAATGACCTAAATTGTGTTGATACGGCGTTAACTCCAATAAATAAATACAATAAATAAATAAATAAATAAAGATATCAAAAACGTATTCCTTTGGGGTACCAGGGTACCAAAGGTGCCAGGACACAAATCGATAGCTAGCGATATGCCTAGGAAACTCGCCAAGCGTTCTGACGACCTTGTTTGGCATTCGAAACTCCTAAGTCATTCGACACGACTCTGCCAAACAGGATAAACTAGCAAGTCTGTTTACAGAGTAGAGAAACATGTCTTTATTGTTCCATATACGTACATGTACATGTACCTATAAAATTGTACACGGGTCGTTAAGTATATCTTATATCAACTAAATGTTGAGTTCATAATTATAACCTCAGATTTAACAGTGGGGAGTCTATCTAAATGATAATCAATTCAGTTTTTCTAAGATTTTATAGATTGTCTTGTATCATGCTAACAATTTGAACCAGTTACAGCGCGCCATGATTCATACTTCTCCGACATAAAATAATAAATAAAACAAATGTTATAATTAATGTTTTACAATAGGTAATACGATGCCATTTTTTTGCAGTCGAAAACAGTGTGTTATGAATGTACGGTTTAACTTGCATTAACATTCACCTGCATTTAGCGTTTGTCTGCTGTAAGTGGTCAGTCTGGCGTCCTCCCAATTAAAACATTTATAATTTGACCCTGTAATAAACGACCATCAACTGTGCGAGACCTGTAAGCTCAAATTACCTTCTAAAAACATTGACTTACTCGTAGCACTTTATTTGACCCTGGTTTAAGTGATCACTTGCTGTAACAAGACAATCCAGCCACTACACGTCCATCGTACGATCATCAGTTATGGATTCTGGTGCCAGTGCTTTTACTTGATCCTTGTGCATATACAGCACTCCTAAAGGACAAATGGTATTTTGCACACTGAAAGTCAATTTAACTATAATTAAAGTTATTTATGTGAGATAGTTTAAATTATGAGGTGATTCGTTAACGGAAAGATGCTGGATTTTGTAATTTTCTCAGATGGCTATTCGTTTCTTCTTCATGGGTTTATTTGATTATTTGAATCTGTTTATCGTAAATTCGGGATTTTGTGAAGAGTTTCGTCAGCCACTGAACTAATGAAGATTCTTCTTTCTGACCAGAGGTGCGTTTTACAAAAAATCTTACGATAAAAGTCATCGTAAGTCAAAACAGGAAACATTAATAATATGGTTATTTCTTGGCCAATCAATTTAAAAAATATCTGAATTACATGTATGTAGAATTTTGTATACCTCTTAAACATCACATCATGCTTATGTTTTTATCTTCCGACTGCAAAAATTATGGAATTGAGAAAGTGATTCAAGTTTTTCATTTTTAACAGAAAAGAAAAGACGTAAAAATGATCCCGACTTTTTCCAGAGGGGGGTGTCAAGGGGGGGGTTATTTCGTATCTCATAAGTCCTAATGTCAGGTCTTTATTGATAACTTCTGTAGCCGGAATGAAACATAGTACCTATACTATGAGAACTTAATTACCTGTGGTATTTTTCTGGATTAGTAACTAAGTGGATACTGTGTAGTTGTTTTAATTATAACTTTATAAATGAAGGTTATATATTAAGACAATTGCAAAATTAGTAAAAAAAATGCCTTAATTACAAATGAGTTTCAACATGAACACAGAATAAAAAACTTGTCCGCGATAACTAGTTGACGCTCAAAATGGATTTTTTTCCAAAATGGCTGCCAATTGTTTACGTGATGTATGACACGAAACGAATTTTAACATGGATTCTTTACAAATTGCTTAGAAATCAGTACGACTATCTCATGGTTACCGTCCAAACTTCCTTAAATGGACATAAATGTCATCACCGAGCTAACACTTACCGTGTATGTGAAACAATAAAGCTTAAGTGCTAAGTACATTGAAATATATTGACTTCATTCATAGATCTAGAAAGAACGGAAATGTAAATTTGTAGATGATAATTGGGGACTATAGTGAATCGGAAATGGACAATTTTAACTAAATAAATATATAATACATATATATAGATACATGAGCTTATAAGTTCTGACTCAATCACTTCTGATTCGATAACTCAGTTTTACAAAAACAAGAAACAGGAGTGTTTTTACATAGTTTGAATCGTAATGACGTACGTGAATGCCTTCACTCATCGGACACAGAATCTTAATGATAACAAAAATTGAGTTTCACTACGCCTGTTTCATTGACTTCCAGGATTTAACGTTTTTTATAAGCTTTTAGAATTCTACTGGTTATCACGAATATAAACTGTTTATTGCTGAGGATACTGTTCACTTAGGCTATTTCTGATGTTTTTGGATGAAGGAACTAATAACAACGTGTTTTCATCTCTCCGAGTTTTCGATATTTCAGATAATGTACGAGTATATGTTCTAATAATTCAATTTGATATTGTACAGTATTAAAACTGCATATTTACTGATAGTGCTAAAGTTTGCTGATAGGATCTGAAGAAGTTTGTGGAATAAAAATTAATTTTGAATATTTTGATAATTTTGAAAATACTTTTTAGTGATAAGCGTAGCATTTGAAGTCTAGTTTTATTTACGAGTTCAGGAGGATTTACGTTTAATTTTAAAATCTGTAGAGTTTTGTGATAACTTTTTTTTTTGAAAATTGATAATTTTGAAAATACCTTTTTGTGATACGTACGCAGTATATTTGGAGCTTAGTTTCATGAAGGAGTTTGACATTTATGAATAATTATTAAAATGGATTTTATGTGCGGAAGTATTATGTTGTGTAGAAAGAGAATGGAACAAATAGTGTGCTTTATATTTATCACACATTTAATGCTTGGTGTTGCATTAGCAACAAATAGTGTAGACAAACATACAACACCAACTTCTCGTGCAAAAGCACCATCATTTTTACACCGACAAAGACGTGAACAACCAACCACCAGTGGGTCAGTAGACAGTTTGTTGACACCGCCTCTCTATGATTATTCATACGATAATTTCAATAATGGTTTTAATACAGGTTTTTATGATATGTTTAGAATTGATTCCCCATCTTGTCACCGAGCTACTTCCTGTTCGTATCCGGCCTCTTTTCCCGACAGAAATTGTCACTGTGACAGCCGATGTCCAATTATGAGAGATTGCTGTAAGGATTACACCGGAAGCACTAGTTCCACCATTACTGAAGATCAATTTAAATGCGTCCAGCTGACCGAGATCGTTAAAACGCCAGGTCATGGTGTACACATGGTAACAAAATGCTCCTCGAGTTGGACGCACGATGAAACAAAGCGTTTGTGTGAAGAGGAAGCATCCGGTGATGACCTATTTCTTCGGGTTCCAGTTTCAGATCAAGGTGACGATAAGTTTATGTATAAAAATACATATTGCGCTCAGTGTAATTATATATTTAATTTTTTATTCTGGAATGTTGAAATAAAATGTCGCAATGAGACTGGTGTTCATAGTTTGCCAGATGCTGATTACTGTAGTAAGTTTTTTATTCCACCTAAACAGGAATATGGTCGTCGCACGTGTCTTTTAGAGCCAACTATAAACACATGTATTGATGACTTTTATGCCGATAATTGCACAAATGGTCAGTTTTACCTAGTATATGACTCAAATGGTCGTCTTTACCGGAACCAGTATTGTGCATATTGTAACAATATAAATGAAGGACTTACGTGTATGTCGCCTGAACAAGAACCAGTGCCTAGTTCAACTATAGTTCCAGGAGAACGTGCTGTGTATCCTCTATCATTTCTTGTCAACTTAAATCAAGGAACTGTTAAGAAAAATGGTACTGAGGTACCTGTTGTGAAATGTGATAATGATACTGAAATACTTGATGCGTGGGCAAATAAATGTCGCAAATTGTACTGTCCACCGAATTTTGTTCTTACGAACAAATCATGCGTGTTTAAGTCTCATTTGGTACAAGCAGGCTCGCAGGAACAGGAACGTACATTAAATTGCACGTTAGTTAAATTAAGTGATAAGGAATATGATTTAATAAATTCTTCCGCATTGCTGATTATTTCACAGAACAAAATATACTCAGAGGAAGAGTTTTTTATACAAAATGGAAGCGATGTATTTATGTGTTCGGATAAATTTTCCCAATGTGAAGAAGGCAATTGCGATTCAAATTCTTATGTTGAATTTGATTTCAATGCAGTAGAGAGTTACATGTCTTTGGTTGGTATGGTTATTTCTATAATTGCTCTTACAATTACACTGGCTGTGTATGTTGCCTTCCCACAACTAATGAACATTCCAGGAAAGATTCTTGTTTGTCTAATCATCTCTCTAGCTCTTGCCCAACTGTTCTTTATTATAGCTCCAAGTATTGAGAGCAGCCAGATTGCTTGCTCTATTATAGCTAAGGTTGTCCATTATCTGTTCTTGTGTGCTTTCTGCTGGATGAACGTCATTGCTATCGATTTATGTATGACCTTTTCAAATAAATTTGTGACCCCCGGAACCGGTTCAAGATCTAAGCGTTTTATGTTTTATTCACTATATGCTTGGTGTATTCCACTGCTGATAGTTGTTGCAGCCATTGTTATTGATTATGTTAATAATTATTCTGGTTTTGAAGATATAAAACCAAATTATGGCAAAGGTGTATGCTGGATATCATCAAAATATGGTCTTATTATTTTCTTTCTTATTCCTTTAGGAATATTCAAAGTCATTGACTTGGTTTCGTTCATTTTCACATCAATTTATATCGCTCGAGCTAGAAAAGAAGGTGCCATGGCGTCACAAAAAAGAAATACTTGTTCTTTGCTTATAAACATAAAATTGTCATTAGTTATGGGTCTCACGTGGTTGTTCGCTTTTATTGCCAATGCCACCAAGCATGACGTCATATGGTATATGTTTATAATATTTAATGCGCTACAAGGTTTGTTTATAGCCCTCTCCTTTCTTTGTACGAAGAAAGTTATTAGACTTCTACATGCTAAATATGAAAAGATGTCATCTAATTTAACTTCAGGCACACAGCTTACTTCAGAGTCTTAAAACAATTGTTTTATTTTATTGTGTATTTTATGTGTGAATGTGTTTTTTTCAGGGTTCGTACGGTCTTGTCTTGGAAAAGCCCTACATTTTACTACTTTGAATGCATCAAATTTAGTTTGGAAACTATTTGTTTGGTTAATAATCAGAATCTAAATGATAAACCAGGCAATTGAGCGCCAATAAATATCTTTTTATTAACATATAATTTCGTATTTTGGGCCAATTGACTCGGGGTCGAATTACTTGTTGAAGGTCTTGGGTGATCACTTTAAAGGAGTTAGCTGTTGTATGGTTAACAAAGAACTACAAATCAGACGCTTGTTAATGGCATGAAAACTAAGTGCTAAATTTCGAAAAAAGGTCCTGAAAAAGCCCTTAAAAGACCCTAAATATATGTATGAGAAATCTGTATAAACTATGTTCTTGGCATTCTCGTTCCCAGGGGTTATCAAGATTCTTGATCTAACCTTGATAATCTTTAAGTACGAGAATGGCTTTTTGGTAAAACTCGTACAAGCACCATATTTTGGAATGGTATAATAACATGTAAATTACTATACTCACTGTTTAATCTACATTGCTCAACGCAATAATTAACATATTAATAATGAATTAGTTAGTGAGAATACATATTTTTATATTTTGTCTTAAGGCGCAGGCACAAAAAATCCAATTTATAGTTCTTAGTATCAGTTATAGGTGAATATAGAGGCTATAAATAAAGTGGCTTTTGTTCTTTCGCCAAAACACACTAAATTTATTGCTGAATTCTATAGCTTTGTGGATTGATGGACTGATACCGAAGGTTTTATTACATGTTTTATTAAGATGATGATAAAATGATGTTAAAAAAATTATAACCTTGTAAAAGTAAAATAACTAATGCACTGGTGATATGCTTTTTATGTTGAACAAAGATTAACAGTGATCTAGTTAAATGAATTACATGTTTTAGTATACATTCCTTTCTAAGATAATATGGACTTTAATAAAATGATTTCGTTATAATAATGATTAAATAGCAAATAACAATTGTGTAAATAAAATAAAAATATTTCAAAATGTCACTTTAGGGGCTCGATCCGTTTGTTGGCGATTATTGGGCTCCTGTGTCATGTATTAGTCTCTAAATGATCAATTGTATACTTAGGGATATGTGTTCAGTGTTCTCAATATTTTGATTTAAAGTATTATTATGTATCCTTGACAAAAATGCAAGTGTTGTACATAAACGTTTTTCATTTATGAGTTATATTTGATACATAATAAATGTTTACATGTATATTTAAATACATACATGTACAATGTTATGGATTATTTGTCATATCCATTCTGCGTTTCTAAGATTTGTTTTTGTTTAAAACATATGTTTTTTTTTATTTGTCTCACTTATTGTATTGGTAAATTTTATTCAACTGCCAGTTGTGCATTTATTAACTCTGCTGATTTAAAGGTACTCATTCACCGATTTCAACTTAAGCATAAACTTTTTCTGAAACTAACAAAATTATTTGGAAACATTTTTAAGCAGGAAATTAATGATTTAATAATGACAATTTTAGTACAAATTGACAAATAAGTACAAATGATGGTGTTTCAAGTAGTAAAAATCTTCCCCGTATGTTACGGTATAGACAATTTTGTGACTTTTATTGAATATTTCTTGCAATCTATAGGTCAGTTTGTCCTAGAATATTAAGAAATAATGTTTTGACACAATTGCAGACACTGAATAGTATTTTGAAAATATTGAAAAATCTTAACCAAATCTGTGAACTAGTACCTTTAAATACCTAATATATGTTTGATAATTCTCGTACATTGATTGGTGTACATATTTTTATTATACCACAGAGGGAATCTAAATCATCAGGGTTAATGCATGGGCCACTGAATAGTACATTGTTGAAGATTAATTGTTCTGATTTGTGGTCATTCGGAACACCTCGACCTTTCGTGAATGAATAATTTTCGTAGCGAATGGCCGAGGTAGTTCCGAATGATTTGTGATTATTTGTAAAATCTGCTATTAATCTGTAATTTATTGTATATTATGAGGACCTCAACAGCTCAACGGATATAAGGGATTATAGTGCATACTCCACTTCCGTCATATACTTATTAACAAGCACTGTCCATTGTTGTGGCTGTTTTTATAAATAAATCATTTTGTTTATATTATTGTATATAATATTGATAAATTGTTTGCCACTTTAGTACATATACATTTTAATGGGGATATTGTTATAAAGCACATCATTATATCAAATTGTTCAAGGACCACTGGGTGAATTTATGTGCAGCCTTCCCAGACATTTTGTGAATACGTGGCTTTATTTTGCGGATGTTCAATATCATGTATGTTTGTAATTGTATAATTATTTAATAATCTATCTAAAAGTGTTGCATATTTATTCTGTTGTACTTAAGTACATACAGTACTCAACAACAAACTATTGTACTTAAACATCAAATTGTTCATGTCATATTGGATGAATTCACATGCATCCTCCCCAGCCAATCTGTGAGATTGGTGAATATGTAACTTTATTCGGTGGATGTTCAATATCATGTATATTTGTAATTGTATAATTATTTAATAATCTATCTAAAAGTTTCGCAAATTTATTCTGTTGTACTTAAGTACATACAGTACTCAACAAAAGTTTGGTGGACATTTTCAATTTGTAAGCCCGCTACATTGTACATAGGTTTTCTTAAAAAAGTTAGTACATGTACCATTTATTTGGAAATGTTTTTTAGTTTTGATTTATTGTTATGGTACTATTTTTAGTTGAGACTACCAAAGTAGCTTAAAATCTGCGTTATAGAAAAGAATTACTTTGAATTTGGTTTGGGAGGCTTTGGGATATCTGATGCTGAATCTTTATGTGTGCATTCATGAAATTTATATTCATTTAATCATCAGCCATAATATTTATATAAAAAATGGTTCTAACGAAAAGAATCAATGAAATTTAAGTTTTTAATGAATTTCCTTTGTCTCCAAACTTTTGGTGGGTACTGTATATATTACATGGATTCTACGTACATGAATTGTCAGTAATGCATAGCTTACTTGTTGTTTCCTGGTTGTATGTATGTTTTATAATGTATGCCTTGTTGTCACATTGTATATTGAAATAAATCTATCTATATATCTTTTACATGCTAATGCAAGTAAAATAAATGCATTCAATAAAAATTTGTAAAAGCCAGACAACTGTTTATTTTTATTTTATTTATTTTAGGCCACAGCAAATTGATCATACGTTCTATGGATTCGCTCGCACCTTAATTTTGACGGTTTTTACAAAAAATATCTTTATTTCCTCGCTCGCTCATAAAAAATGGTCAAACCGCTATATAAAGCAACTGAATTAAGATTTTTTTTAAAAAATTTTCTTCGCTCGCTCGCCCCATTTTTTCTAGAAAAATCCGTAGAGTATATCAGCAACTTGTTGTGGCCTTAATTTAAAATTTAAATCAAAATTCATACCATTTTGTATTAAATCTACAAATGATGTGGTTTCATGAACTGTTCTCACTGGACAAAAACACGATTATATGTGTGGTGTTAAATTTTATTCAACCGTCAGTCGGGGCTTTGATTTACCCACTGATTTAAATACTCAGTATTTATGTACTCACAATCTATAAGAATAGATATCCATATCCAGGGCCCGAATTTAACAAAAAATTGGACTTGCACATTTTTGCGAGTAGATTTTATTTCAACTTGCAAAATTAAAAAATCACTGGTACATTTTCCTCAAACTTATAGCTGCATACATAGTTACTTTTCACATATGTGATATAAAAAGCAAATTACATCGTAGCACTATATTTAGTTATGGATAGAACAAAGGCGTTATTGTGGAGTAGATCAAGAATATCAAACATGCTATCACGTTGAATCTGGCGCGATGTGACCTTTCTGTGTTGGTGCGCCGTAAAACCCAAACAAACAAACAAACGTTGAATCTGTAATTGTTACTATCGATCTATCTGGTCGTTTCAATGCTGATTTGAGCCTCATTTATTTAGACAGTAATATTTTTGCGTCGATTTCAACTCGCAAAAATTTGCGTGTTAGAACAAAAGTTACTCCCATATTCAAAATCCTTTCGCATTTTGCAAGTATGCGAGCTTAAATTTGAGCCCTGTCCATATCTATGTTTGGGAATTATCAATCAAGTATCAAGTTCATTTAAATCAGTGGGGTTAATGTATGAGCCACTGATACTTGAATAAACTTTAACAATAGATCTAGAGAAATAGATACCTATATATGACTGGGCAATCTTCTGAAGATACAATCAAATAGATATGGTCATGAACGTAATCAATTATCCTTATCACAACAGGAAGATGCTGATATGTAAAATGGAGTGTTGCTGTACTGATGTATCTATATACATAATCCCAAGTCGATATTTTTATTTTAATAGAAAAGTATAGGGAAAAATTCTTTGAACGGTCATAACTCTTTTATTTTTCAAGATATCAATTTTGTGCAAATGATGCAAAAAAGTTTAAACTGTCTTCTTTCATTTGATTGTTTTTACTTTTTTGTAAAATTGTAAAGTTTTGGTCCCTTTTTAGGTTTTATTTGATTACTCACGTTACTATAAACAAAGAAGGAAAATAAATACCCTTGCTGATATAAGTTGAAAAATAAAGCCTTTCCGGTTCTTTGATCAAATTTGTGCAAATGACATGAAAAAGCCGTATGTTTCTAGTTTTCGGAGCACTTTTTAAATTTAAAATATCTTAATGAAGTTTTGGTCCCATTTGCACTTTTTTCCAAAAGTTTTGCATTTTTAAAGTATTTTTTTCTTAAATTTATAGTGTGTGCTATCGGATTTATGGACCCCTGGTGTGATTGTATAATACACTGCGCATAGCAAGGCACAGCGGGTACACTTTTATGACAGGATTACCTTCCTGTCTCTGTTTTATCTATTTGTATATATACATGTACTTGTATCTGTCAAATGATGTTGTAATAAAGGTTCTGAAATAATTATAATTAAAGTGTTAAGATTCTAGGCAGGTTAGAGAATACATACATGTAATTTATCTATTTATTCAAAGAATTATTGTTCGGGAAGATTTACTCGATTATACGAATTATTGAAAACAGTATCATAAACATATTACTTTATTCTGGCGGCATAATGATAATTGAAAGACATCAATTGTTTTTAGTTTACCTCTACAATTATATTAATTAAAACGTTAATACATTGAAAACTATTTGTTTACTAGTTTACAAATCATTGTAGAACGATTGTATTAAAAAGGTGAAATATTAAAATGGATAAAACATTTATGCAAATAAGTGCATGGGCATTTTAGTCCAAGTAAAATAAATCAGCAGACGAAACAAAATAACAGTTATTGGCGGCTTAACGATAACGATGAGGTTTGAATATTGGTTCAAAGCTATTCATTTAAATTTAAAGCTTTTATAACAATAAATATAAGGCATTTCCAAATTAACGGATGGGCAATAAATAAATTCAAATGGTGGATGAGTACATAATTCTCATTTCTAACATAATTTGACAATCAAAAAATTATTTCAATCATCATTCTTGTTTCATCTGAATATTGTATACAAAATGTCAACTTAAAAGTTGTGAAACATTTATCTGCTAATTTACACTTGTTGTACAATTGACAATATAAAACATTAGTCTACAACGGATTTAATTAATCGCCTGATATGACTTGAAATTGTGACCTATGATCCTTATCTTATCTCATCGATCACAACATGGGGTCGCGGCTTGTAGATTATATCATCGCTAAACAGACGTATCTACAATCAGAGCTATATGGCTGTATCATAAAGCGAAAATCTTGATGGGTCTAAAAGTTGGGTATGAGATCTAGAGAAATAGATACCTATATATGACTGGGCAATCTTCTGAAGATACAATCAAATAGATATGGTCATGAACGTAATCAATTATCCTTATCACAACAGGAAGATGCTGATATGTAAAATGGAGTGTTGCTGTACTGATGTATCTATGATCAGTGAAATAAAGCTGTAACTAAGAGGGCGAAAGTTGGATATGTATGATCAGAAATGGTCACCGGTGTTCCCGGTTGAAGTAAATCTGCCATTTCAATCATGGTCTAGATTAGATAGAGTAAGAAAAAAAAATAGCTTGGCACTGAAGTCTGCTCGCAAGCAAAAAAATCCAAGGTTTCACGAAGTGTTTGTAAAAACGGTTCAGCTGCTGATGGAGATACTATATTCAGTGGAAAGGTTACACATGTCCCATAGAAATCGATGAAGAAATAAAATACTTACGGCTATTTTTGGTTTCCAAGTGGAGCAAATGTTTACAACTTTTCGTCTTGGTTTTGATGCATATTTTGACGTCGCAATCACGTGGTATTGCCACACTGGAAAGACTTTTGTGCACATCGAAACCTAACAGATCCATACTAATGATTACTCATTGCACGTTAGAATCAAGTACAAATCGAGCAAAGCAAAAACGCGGACATAGTGTTTATTCTACCCTGCATTATTGGCAAATATTTTAAAGATTTTTTTCCTCTTCTTGCTATACACAATCTTGAAGTACAGTTTTCCAAAGAACACTTTGCATACAAATTCTGTAGGTTCATTAGTGTAGTTAAATATGATAACTATGGTACAATACTGTAAAACAACTTAAACTTCAACTAATACATTAAACAGCTACAGACACAATCAATATATTTGACTACGCCCCATTCCACAAGCTTATATATCAATAAATATAAGTAAACACCTGTAACTGATCTAGTCAGATGACGGAACTACTTTTATCACCTAGAAATTGACTGTGAAGTAAATCAGAGACACATGTATCACTCTGCAGGTTAAATTGGTCAGGCATTTTCAACAATAGTTTTCGATTTGTGGTTTAACTTAAGTCTTTTGGCCAAATCGCTAAAAGTCTTTAAAATTGAATGTATCATATACATGTATACTTCAATTATTTAAAAATTAGTAAAAAAGATATTTCTTATGAGATATGAGATGTCAGTATGCCTAGATAAAGCAACAAGATTGTATGGTGAATGTAGCGCATTCTTGGTGACTTGATACATTCCATAGTTAGATAAAATGATGTTTGAAGACATAGAACATAAATATTTATAGTTACTCCCAATAACGAGGGTTGTCTCATGCGTTGTAAAATAATCAAGGGCATCAGATGAACGTAAAGTTGGCAGAAGGATTGAATTATAACAGAAAGATGAGTCTGCTGACAGAAGGATTGAACAACAACAGGAAAATCAATCTTTCTGCTGCGTCTGTTGGCAGAAGAATTGAATTATAACAGACGGATCAATCATTCTGCTGGGTTTGTTAGAAAAAAGAAAACATTACAGCGGTATGGTAATAAGTATAAATGAATACAAATGTACGTATACAAGAAATAAATTTATATAATAATAAATAAAATAAATGATTTATTTCTTGTATACGTACATTTGTATTCATTTATACTTATTATCATACCACTGTAATGTTTTCTTTTTTCTAACAAACCCAGCAGAATGATTGATCCGTCTGTTATAATTCAATTCTTCTGCCAACAGACGCAGCAGAAAGATGGATTCTTCTGTTGTTGTTTAATCCTTCTGCCAGCAGAAACATCTTTCTGTTATAATTCAATCCTTCTGCCAGCAGACACATCTTCCTGTTATAATTCAATCCTTCTGCCAGAAGACACATCTTTCTGTTATAATTCAATCCTTCTGCCAACAGACCCAGCAGAAAGATTGATCCTTCTGCTGTTGATTTATCCTTCTGCCAGCAGACACAGCAGAAGGATCGTTCCTTCTGCTGTGTCTGCTGAGTCTGCCAACTTTACGTTCATGGGCATCAGACAAGTTTCTAACTTGTGTGATACAGTATAACCTCTGCAGAACAAGTCCTCTGCATAGCAACAGCATCTGATATTTCCCTTAAACAAAATTTTAATTGAATTTAACCTCTGCAGAGGAACAACCTCTGAACAGCAACACACTTTAGTCTCTCCCAGTGGGTGTTGCTCAAGAGAAGTTGTAATGTACAATAAAAAAATATATGACCAAGGTCGGGATTGGACCTAGAACCTCTCATACCCTAAGCAGACTCTCTACCACATCACCACTAAGATATAGATTGATAGCAAGGGGGTTAAAGTGCTACATATACTGGACAAAATTCATTGAAATTCTGATAATAAGAATGGTGAGACTGTTGCTATAGCCTTGCACTGAAGGCTTTGTAGCATGTAATAATTGAAACAGAGTAGATGTGTACAAGCATACATTTAATCTGGGAAGAAACAGTGGCGGATCCAGGATTTTTTCTAGGGGGTCCGAATTTTTCTAGGGGGGGGGGTCAGACTTTTCTAGGGGGGTCCGAACCTCGAACCGCAGCCACATTATACAAATTTTGCAGTAAAAATGCAACACTTTGATAATAAAAACTACATAACCATTAAATCTATGTTAAGCACCGAAAAGTAATGCTTCATGCTACGTAAGAATGACTTACAGGCAAGAAATACACTAAAGGACAGGTAGTACAGGTACATTTTCCAAATTCTAGGGGGGCGGACCCCCTGACCCCCCCCCCCCGCTGGATCCGCCCCTGAGAACAGACAACAACCAAGTGAAGCAGGTAAGATGAACCAACTGCAGTAAGTCACCAACTGTAATAATCGTAGCATCAAACTACAGTTCATATTTTTTTTTCTATACAGCTTTAAATACTAAAGCTAACGTTTGTTCACAATTGTTTTTACTATGTAAACTGTGACGAAATAAAAGATATTTTCTGTTCTGATAATTTCTAAAAACATACCTTATTAAAAAGATTAATTCCAAGAAACTAGTAAAACAAAGATAAACCAAGTTTTCTTCATGGTCAGTGTTCTATCACTTTCTTGATTTTTTTTTATCTAAGGGAGGTAACACAAACAGAAAAGTTGGCTTACAAACTGAAAAAATATTCCCACGGTCCTCTGGATCTTTGGGTTCAAATGTCTCATAGAAAGAATTTTAACAATAATTGTTTCTTGAATAGTGAAATGCGTTAAGATGATCCATTTTTAATTTCAAACAATTTTTTTAAATATGCAAAATATGCAAAATTCTGGGTTTTGAATAATGCTACAGTCCCATAAACATGAAAATAGTCGTGAGGGCACCGTACGGGCGCCGTGCAATCAAACTCCGCAAGGACTCGTACGAACTCGTACGTACCCGTACGGACTGTTACTTTTTTACCAGTGTCCGTGAGATGAGCCATGGATACACGTAACAGTTTCAAAGTCAAATCGTGAACACAATCGTGGCCGAGTATGGATTAAACTTGCATATCTTCCAGCTACGTCTCCGTACGGGTGTGTTGTTTTTGTGCCATGTGCGTACCGTCACCTTAATACGCAAGGCTCCCCACGGCATACGGGTGTCTGCACGTACGGGTCCGCAACAAGCCACGATTTTATGGGACTGGGGCATTAGGGAGATAATTTTAACAGTGGGTTTGGGGAAAATATAGGAAAAATCTCCGGTTTTGAAATGTAAAAATTAATTATATACTCATATATTATTAATTAGAGTCTTAAAAAGTACCCGATTTATAGAATTAGCCATAAAGAACAGATATTAGTAAATAATGTCCAAGTTTTGTAAGTTTTTTATGAGTGACATAAGATAGGCAATACTCTACCATGGATACTAAAAATGAGTTGAAATATAAAAATAATCATCAGACTTTTTTCCTTTTTCAATTCTGTTTTAAAAAAGTTCCCATTTAATGAAATGAGACATGGTAAACATACATAAGTTAAAAAAACCAAATTAGAACCGAACAGATACTTTAGTAGGTATTTTTCATAGGAGGGTGTGGGGGGGCATAGCTCATGCAGGCAAATTTTGTATCATAAATATCAGTGGAGAATTAATATGTTTAAAATACACCAATTAAGATGCTATGAGACATGGTACCCAGATAACACTGTTCTTGAATATTTGATTTATAATTTTGATTTCCACAAAAATAGTTTTGCTGAATTTTTTTTTGTTATATGATAAAGCTTGGGAAAATGATCTGAGACAAATATACATTGTAAACATCATTTGCATACATTAAAGCTAGATACATAGATATCAGTTAAAATAGGGTAGTTAAATTAACTTAATGATGCATGTAACATATTATTATGTCTCTGTATTTGAAAAATCTACAGGAGCGGATCCAGGATTTTTTTCTGGGGGGGAGGTCCTAACTTTTCTAGGGGGAGGGGGAGTCCGAACCTCAAATCACAACCACATTATACACATTTTGCAGAAAAAATGCAACATATTGATAATAAAAACTACATTGTGTTCTATCGAGAGTTGCGCTAAAGAGTTGACTATATCCTAGTTGGGGCTATCTTCAACCATATGGCAGTATAATGAATATTTGTACATATCAGCTCTGCAACATGGTTGGTTATATTCGCAAGAAAGTCTTCAGGTGAAAGATGCAACAGGGCTGTAGATACATGTATTGTTTGGCATAGAAATACCCCCTTTTCATTGTAAGATAAAACAAAAACATATAATAAGTCTTGACTAAAGATATATATTTCTGACATATATATAATATCAAACATATAAAATATCATTATCTTATGCACAAATTTTCATAAAAACTTATGATATTTTAAACAATAAAAAAACAATGGATAAAATAGCAAGTGATATCCATGCATATAATATATAGCACTTTAGATATAACATACTATAGGCAGCCAACATTGCCTCTAACAACCAGAGACACTTAGCCGACTGCTTTAGCACCATACACTTATAGGGGTGTAACGGTTAACCGATATACCGGTTAATATTGCAATACGACTTCTGACGGTTTTTAACCGGTTCGTTTTTCTCTGAACCGGTTTTTCTAGTTATGTTCTATACTGATTGTTTTAATCTGAGTCTGAAATTTAAATGTTTGAATTAATGTTAAAATGTGTTCGGAAACTTTTTCGTAACGTGAGAGAAAAATTATCTTTGAAAGTCCAATCAAAACATTGTTTTCTAACTTATTCAAACATTTGCATAATACGTGTAGATCATTTGAAAATACAAATATCTATGCACAATATTGATCAAATTAAGACGATGCATGTGCATTAATTTATGCTATGCATGTAAGCGCAAAGAACAATATATATTGCAATATATTGCAATACGGGTTTCATGTATTGCAATATATTGCAATACGGGTTTTACCGTATTGTTACACCCCTATACACTTATATGACAATGTAACTTTACATGGTTGAACATTTCCTGGCCAGATAGCAAGCATAATTATGTACTCAACAACTTTTCTAACTCCACATTTTAAATACCCGCCATTTCTTTATGTTTAATCATAATATATCTTAACACGGACAACTTTTAAATTACTATAAGCCACACAGAAATTGTGAGTAAAACTGATTGTGAAACACAATTTTCTATGTCCATGAAGCATGTGCATTTCAGGTTCTTTGCATGTACATTGATACCAAGGAGTAGAATACATACATAACTACACATGTCTAGTCTTTAAGTATAGGTACATCAGGCAAACACTTCACTTTAAAACCCCAAAACTACAGTTATGGCAAGAATGTCAGTAGAATATAGAGAACCATTCTCGCACCCAGTCTAGTAGGATTTCTCAATACTAGCTAGTATTGAGAATCCTACTAGACTCTGGGAACGAGAATGATAGAGAACGTGCTGTTGACACAATGTGGACACATATGCTACTAAAATTCCAAATTGAAGACATCATGCCATGACATGAGATCTATTATAAATGCATGAAATACATTCAAATAGATTTACATTAATTGTCAACTAACTAAATAAATCAGGCAGTAATAGTAAATAAAATTTCTTTAATACATCAAAGCATCATAGAAATATTACCCGACAAAAAAATGAGGAGTTAGAAAAGTTATATATCTTATACCTTTAAAGTACCATATTTATTGTATCATGAATAAAAAGCATTTTTGACCCTATATTCTGAGTTGCTGTAAGTATCAATGGACTTCACTAGAGATATTCAACAAGCCTATTCAACTTAATAGAAATCTGACAGAATATTTTACAATTTTGTTAAGATGTTTTTTTTCAATGATTATTTTGTCAAATTTTGTGCAGTCTAAATTCTGCTGCACATTTGATGATGTTTTGCTATCTAGAACTGAAAGTATGATATTTGAGGTAGGGTACATCTTCTCAGGGTTTTTCAGATTTCCGTCAAATGGTATAGCAGGGGAGGATTAGTTTTAATGAAACAAGCGTATGATTGATTGTCATACATAAAATATGATATACAAAACTGCTTAATTACTTACATGACCAACCAGTTTCTGATTATGACCTTACAGACTATTTGCAGCATTACATCACAAGCACAAGTTATCAAGTTTTAGAATAGCTGATAAGCAGTAATAGCCTTTTTCAGTAATAAAAATAGGGGCAGGAAATTTTGAAATAAGATATTTACAATAAGGACCGTTTCATTACATATATAAGTACAAAATCTTATATTGATTTCAAATTCTACATTTAGAAACAATAAATATACATTAAATTTCGTCAATTGATAACCTAATTTTATCCTGATCTACCTGACAGATGTATGTGAAATTAAAAGTCTTTAGTCAAAAAAACTTGTGATCAATGATTTCCTTAATTATATTCAAAAACAATATATATTATATTCAAAAACAATATATATAACAAATATTTTCATAATAAAACAATAACAGACCCGAAAGGTAATTTTAAAATATTAAAAAAAAACTCAAACAAATCTGTTAAAGGAGATTTAACAAGTAAATCTGTGAGCTAATGCTCACTAGTGATACCCCCGCCAAAATCTAAAAATATGCGACAAACAGGAAGTAGATGAGCAAGGAGCATGAAATCGCTTTACACCACATGGGACTATGGGATGAAGCAATATGCAAAGTATTAGGCTGCTGTATGATATAGTTGCTGAGAAAACTGCGACGGAAATTTTGTAATGGACGGACGCACAGACGGACAAGGGTAAAACAGTATACCCCCCTCTTCTTCGAAGCGGGGGTATAATAATCATCACTGAATAAATGTAAAAGATACATTGGGGTCCAAAAGTTCCTTTACACAACGTTTTGTCTGTCGTATTTTCTTACGTTTTTTTATTGAAAAATTATTACAAACACATTTTGCTTTTTAATCAATTGTGTATTGATAATAAGTAAAACATAATTGACAGTTCATGATAAACTGTACGTAAGTTTTGAGACTAATAACATCTTGTAAAGTATATCCAAGTGTATTCCAAAACATCAAAGATTAACTTGAGTACAGAAACTTGTGGACACAATGTTATAGTAAAAAGATTTCATAGAAAACAAAATTTAACAATTGCCATAAGGGATATTATATAAAATCCCTGTTTTAACACATAAATATTTTAATATCAATTACATACCATATATTATCATATAAAGGCAAGAAACAGGAAGAAAATACATGTAGATTTTATTTAAAATGTCCCTTTGTATTCAATGTTAGCATAATTAAATAATGATTTGAACGCATTCTTCTTGTTTTTAGAAATTTATCAATTAAGTTTTTACCCTGGTCAAAAAACTTTTATTTGATCAAAATATAAGCATAACAGGCTTCTTTGAGAAAAACAATTAGACATGAACAAATAAACATGCCTAACAAAGCTAGCAACAATTAAATAAACAACAATTAACAAAGGTTTTGCATAGATGAGGTAAAATATTTGAGCACCATATTATATTAACTTACAGAAATGAAAGTCACAGCAAGTATTATGCAAATCTATGACGAAAGTCTATGGTAGGCTTACAACACAGACTTAAATCCAAACTCCCCGCAGGGATTATTTCCCTTTATTAATCAATAACCACTGCCACAACAAGTAAATTCATCCCTCAGAGAGCCAAATATTTTTTTCATGTTTTCTGTTACATTTCAATATTTTCTACAAAGTGAGTCTCCTTGTAAATTATGATGTTCAAAGTACATACACGGATAAAAATAGTTTTAATTAATAATTTGTTAACATAACAAAACGTGACGTAAGCACTGTGAGACGTTTGGGCATTCTATAAATAGATAGTATTCCCAGTGTCACGTGATTTACATGTTGGCAGTGATTAAAGTAGCAAAGCGTGACGTAAGCACTGTGAGAAGTTTGACTAAAAACCTGTTTCAATCCTTATGATTATTGATAAATCTTATTCACCTTTTAAAGGTGCATTCACTAACCAAACTGATTTAAATACTCAATACTATAGTCCTGTACAAATGATTTAACTCAGCAGGGTTAATGTAAGCGCAACTGACAGTAAAATAAAAAGACTAGTGTAAAAGTCACTGAAGTTACTGAACTGCCATTGAAAGTTATTATTGATGTAAAAAACACAAATGAATAATCCGATGTTTAAATTGATTGTCTTACAGTGATAAAAAGCATGTTTTAACCTATTCATGGTAAAGAAATTCAGTTTAGCATCAAGTAAAAATTGTCAGACAACAGTATTGGTATTAAAGATATAAAAAAAAACATCCTAATTAGTATGTACATACGTTAAATGATTGAAGTAAAAATTAATTGCATCATCTTAAAAATGTTATATTTAAAAGCAACAATCCTTAGAGAAGAAAATAAGGCCAAACTCCAAACTCAAACTGCCCGGTTATAAAACATTCATGGTTAAAAAACAAGCATAATTTAAAATGAAAAATTGCTAAACATGGTATGGGTGTACAAAAATTAACATTAACAATACAAAAGTTGTCTTCATAAATAAAGTACAAAATGAAGACCTGGACAGGCCCTTAGCTGGAAATCAGTAAAAGTAGGCAGAAAGCAAATCAAACTAACAGATATAACAACAAAAATAATGCTGAGAAAGTAAATCAAATCTACCATTAATATACAATATACATGAACATTCATAAAGCCTAAATGATTAAACCAAATTTATTCAAAGCCATTCATTAATAGGTAATACATGTAACATACATAATCATCCTTAACAACCACAGTACTTTTTTTCCGTTACACTCCATATGTACTGCAAAATCTCATTTTCATGAATATGCCTGAGGCAGGGGAGACCAATCTTCTTCCAATAAAATAGCATGTTACAATTATTACTCAATAACAATGACATCATACATCAACGTCATACAACACCCCATTTAGAAAAAAATTAAATGGTAAACCAAACCTTAGATATAAAACGTAATTTCATTGGCTAGTTTTCCACAGTGGTTTCCTTGCGGAACCATTTAAAATTGTCTCATTAATTATTCATGACTACAAGATTTTTCTAACCAAATGGCCCATGGTACATAACGCAGCATAAACGGAGTAATGTATCGTGGGATAACTGATGATGTATACATAATGTACATATACAATTTACAGTTAAGTTCCGCTATGAAGACCAACTTCACTATTTGCACAATCAAGCAACATTTGACAAGTTTTAGTCAAAAATGATTCATTTTAGAAGAAATAAATCCCTATTTTAAGACCTTTCCAATATTTTGACCATGAATTCTGATAATCCTATGAAACTTTTCTGTTTACAGTATGAAGTGAGCCAAATTTCACATCTCTCAGAATTAAAGTTTTCTGTTTTTTTCTTTTTGGGGCAAGTTGTTTAAAAAATTAGTCAAAAAAGAATAAAAAGCCATCTCAAATATCTTAATTTTTTTTAATGATTTTGATAGTCAACTAAAACAATTAAAACCAATACAATGAATAATTCAATTGTACCCGACATATGAAAGAAGTAGTAAGAAGCTAAACATATTCAGACAAAATATACATATTTTATAAAAGATATGGCATTAATTATAGTTATTATCCAATCACTAACCACTGTTTTTTTTTGGATAAAATAATATTGAGTTAAAAAAGTGTATGCCCAATAAGAAAACTACAACCATTAATATGTATCATTAATATGTGCAAATAAAATAAAATATAAAATTTCCCAATTATGTACATGACAAGTCAACCTATGAAATATACTGAAATTATAATAGTAAAGTGATTTTTAGACATTATAATTAACAGAGTGCATAGAACACATTTTGAATGATTTCCTTCCCTAATGCTTTACTATACATATCACATGACTTCTAAATTTTACATAAAAACTGTGGTCACAAGGACATCAAATAAAACATGACAACTGTGGTCACATGGCCATTAAATAGCACATGACAACTATGGGCTCATGACCATCAAGTATCACATGACAATCGAGGGCACATGACCAAGTTGAATATCATGATTATTAAGTTATATGACCAAAGTTACCATGGATAGCAAGACAAATGTGTCTCAAACACATGATTATTACAATTTACATATCACATGAAAACAGAGATCACATGACAATATAGAAAATTATAATAGCATCACATAACTAAATTTTGGATGGGTCACATGACCAATGAGCTATATATCAAAATTATCATAAGATCACATGAATACCACATATCACAAAAATCCTATTTGTCACATGACCATGGTGTATCACATGACATTGAGAATCAAATTATCATTATATAGGACTGCTGTCATAACCATGCTGTTGTAATTATGGTATTCTTACTAGACTATGCTGGATCCATTCCAGGTCACAAATAGTTTACCCTGTCATAAAAAAGGCTACAACAAATTGGTTCTTTTTTCAATTACATGTGGAGAAAAAGCCAGATACTTATAACAATAAGTTAAAATAAAATTTGGGCACTGACCTTACATAAAAGGGTTTACATATTGAACCAAGTAAATTTATTGGAGAGAAACTTAAGAATGTTTATAACCATAAATCCTGAATAACACTTCAATTTATATTAGCTAGTTCAAACAAAACAATTGTTCAGTAAAAATATAGCTGAACAATAAAATTTTATAGGTAAATATGTACATTTGTAAAATATTTATCTAATGCACTAAACAGATAATGCTAATAAAACACTAATTAACTAATTCTTTTTAATAGGACAGTTCAAACAGTATGTATAATTACAGTTGACAACAATATTTGCTAACAATTAACAGCGTGATAAAATAAATCTGAATATTGGAATCATACTTCTAATGATTGATAAAATAAAAATTCAGTGTTGGAACAAACCAAAAGCACTTAACTGAGCAACAAAATAAAGACTTTTTTTATCTAGGGCTAAATTTGAAATGGGTTTTAGAATGCTGTCTCCAATTGATCCGATAGATAAACCCACTGACTTGAATATTCTATTTATGTTCAAAGAGGAGTGGGATTTCCAAATACAAATGTAGAAACATTAAACTTGTACAATGGTTTACTTAAGTAGAACATATTGCTAGTTGTTGACTATCAAAGGATCTGTGCACCTATTCACAAAAATTCTTACGAAAAATAATAATATTGTAAGTCAAGTTTATAACTTTGCAGATCAAATTCAAACGGATAATTAACATTACCATGATATTATATACAAAAGGTATACAATATTCTGCATAGTTCAATAACATTTGGAATTGGTTGGCCAAAAAAATGACAGTATTATTGTTTCTCACTTTTGACTTACAATGATTTCTATTATAAGATTTTTTGTGAATAGTGCCTGCATTACTGTGGCATTAAAATATAAATAGATAATCAGCAGTCAATTCATAGTATACAATACAAAAAGTTTAATTTTTAATATAATTTTTAACTATCAGGTTGTCTGTTTCCTGACACAGACAGTATAAGCCCCGTAGTCTCTACAGGTATCACACCTACACCACCAGGACTGGTCTCTTTTTTAACAGTAGCTTTACATAATGGACAATTATTCTTTCTTTGTAGCCATTCAAGTAAACACCTGAAAGTATAACATTGTACTGTTAAATTTTATCCAACTGTTGGTGGCACATACATCTACCCTGTTGATTGGAATTTTCACTCAAGTATTTCTGTAGGGTTGATTTAAAAGCCAAATATATCTGCATTCAGAAATGGACAGAGAGAAGAGAAAAATGGCACATAATGAAGAAACTTACATAAGCTAACAACTTTATATAAAACAACACAAATTGCAGCATACTGATAGAGTCCCGTTAATCTTCCATGAAATGAAAGCTTGCTTCATTAACTAAAAACTTAGTTCTCGATTCCTTAAGTTTTAAATGCACTTTTATAACGTTTGGTTTTTTTTATCCAATGCTGTATACTTGTTCTTTAATTGTAAAGAATAGCTTAAGCCACTTAAAACTACATGCAAAATGTAAACAACAGACAAATTTTGTGTGTACATATATAATAAAATGGAGCACATAATGTGTATCAAAGTGATTTTGTATCAAATGAGGCTTTTTGATTTTTTCTCATCATTTAACACATAACTATTTTATCAAGTAATACATCACCAGATAAAACTTTATACACTTTAAAGGTACTCATTCACAGATTTCAACTTAAATACCACTTTTTTCTTTAATTATCAAAATTGTATGTAAATATCTTTTGAAGCAGGAAAGTAGTGTACTGATAATTACAATTTTAGAGCAAATTGACATACAGCTACAAATGATGGTGTTTCATGTAGTAAATATCTACCCTGTATGACACGGTATAGACACTTTTAGTGCATTTTTGTGACTTATTGTTAATTTCCTGTAACATATAGGTAAGTTTGTCTTAAAATAATAAGAGTTAATTTTTTTGACATAATTACAGACACTGAATGGTATTTTGAAATTATAGAAAAAATTCACCAAATCTGTGAACTAATACCTTTAACTATAAAATATGAATGCAAACTACAACTACCTTGAATGAAATACATGATGACAAGAACATACTGCTATCTTTTCTTTCTTTAGGAAATCATCTAAACAAACTGGACATGTCTAAAATGAAAAATATAACATCATTATCAAGAGCTGGTTGCAAATTGATGTCGCTATAGTGCGTTAAAATTGACGCTGATCTGACCTTTCACATTTGCACGTAATAATTACCTACACATACATGCATTCTGACGAAAATCAGTACCACACCTATTCTACACTTCAGCAGCCATTGTAAAATTATAGAAGTATGTTTGTGTGTACCGGTAATAATTTTAACTCATAACCCTCAGGGCTCGGTGAAATCAAGCATTAATACTACATTTGTATTCAATGTAATGAGTATTCTTGCAAAAAGGTCAGGTCGGGGTCAAACTCTACGCACAATACTAACTAGGAATACAGTCATGTGATTTTACAGAACACACTCAGGTTTTTCATTAAATTTTTGCAGTAGGACCTAAACTAAAAAATACTTTGTTTGCCCTTAACCAACCCTAAATTTTTGGGTTGGATCAGTAGTTAGGAATAATATTTTATTTTTTCAAGAATTATCCCTCAATAAGGTAGATCTGGCAAAACAACTTGTTTGTTCATGTATGTATATAAACTATACTTATCTAATATTCTATGATTTCAACATGTTCCTAAAGCAGAATTATTAGTGTAAAGAAACTTCCGGAAAGTAATACGATGAACAATTGTGAGTGACCAATAAAAAAAACCACCTCAAATATTTTTCGAATATCTTTTTTTGAGTTGGCAGCATTTTTTCGAGTTGGTCAGTAAAGGGCAAACAAACTTAACTTTAATTCAGGTCTAGTCAAAAAATAGAAAAGATTCAAATACATGTTAACTGGCTGAATCTGCGCAACTATATGTATACATATACAGAGACAACTGGTAAAATGGCCATACAAACATTTGAGACAAATTTCTCAACAGTATGTTTTCTCTTTCTTCTTTTTTTAATGTTGTATTCAACACATATAATCTATACATCATATATACGACGACCAGCTCTTCGTACAATAGGTTTCCTGGACACTTTTCTATCACCAGTTCTAACTTACCCTACCACGAGGCTGACAACTAATGTATAGGGTATGACCTACTGCGACCGGGCTTGAACCCGCGATCTCCGAATATTAAGTCTGACAGGCTAACCACTACGCCATGGTGGCAGCTCTTCAGCAGTATGTAGATCCTGCTTTGGAATCAAACCCATGACTGAGCTAAACAAGGGGATACTTATTTTAAATCAGAAGAAAATTAAATTATGTAATGCATTCTAACATTGTGTCACCCAAGTCAACAGTTTTTGCAAAGTGAAAGGCATTATATAAGTATTGGTACATGTGTAAGTAATGGAATGTATGTGTAAATAGACCGGATCCAGAATTCAAATTTATCGGTTTTTCCACCTGTGCACAGCTGGTACAAACAAAGTTTTATACACACAATTGCAACATAGCATGAACTATGGATTAAATCCTATTAATCTTTGTACACATGTTTTCATTGAAATGGTGAAAGTTTGTTTGTACAGGAGGGGAAAACCCAAATAATTGAATTCCAGATATAGTCTAATAAATCAACACTGAAATTGCCATAGATGTCACACATTATTATTTCAATGGTTTCACAATGCTTGCAATTTCCAAAAAGTACCACTTACCGCATTTCTGCAATCTTTTTTCCTTGGGGAAAACTCAATCTGAAACATACAGAATTATTTTGATAGATCAATATTTAGTATCAGTAACAATTGTTAGAAAGATAAAAAAGTATAGGACAACAAAAAGAAATAGATGTACATTGTATTTGGTGTTTATGTCAAATTCAAACATTTTTCTGTAATATTGCAGGGCTATTTGTTTTTCTCATGGGTCATGAATAGGTTTATATTATGAAATGTATGTCTCTGGGCCCAAGCTTGAAATATAAGCACATACCATAACCAGTGGCTGACAACTGTGGGTCTGTCAGTGATAGAATTATTTTTTTTTGGGGGGGAGGGGGTTAACGCCCTGTCAACACAATTTTGGTCATTTACATAGTCCAGTGCACATAACCTAGCTTTCCTGGACCCTTGTCTATCACCAGTACTCACCTACCCTTCCACAAGGCTGGAAACTTCTCTATATATCTTATCAATGGAGGAAAATTGACATTATTGTCAAATTTTCATGCAAGGATATAACCTCCCTAGGTGGGATTCGAACCCATACCCCCTTTGGGACAGGAGATTCCAAATCCTGGCGTGCCACCAACTGTGGGACCGACCCGGCTCAGAAAATTTTGTATCAATATACCAAAAGACAAGTATTGGTAATATATGGATATATTGAGTCAGACAAGGAGTGCAATAGAAGCCGCTAGAACTCCAGTATATATAATACTATATAGCTGCTGTCCTCATGATGTTATGCATGATGTAAAAAATTGTTCCAGACATAAAACAAAACTGCATTTTCTAGTTTTAATACTTCACAGAAAACATGAAAACTCAGAAATATAAAAAAGATAAAAATAACACAGGGATATCAAATTCCCATCTTCATTTAGTTTATAGCTTTATAAAATGCTAGATTGAATCTGTATTCCAAATTGAGAATCAATATCAGATCGTCTGTCAAGAATTGGGGATACATTGATATCGTGATTTCCAATGAAGGCCCTAGACAACTACCCTACTTGTTACAGAGGGAGGCAGGACAAAATTCATAACCAAACACTGCAAAGGTATGTAAGTCTCATCTGAGAATTGAACCCACGAAAAAATTTCAATCATATGGTAAATTTTCATCATTTATCTAAAAAAAGAGACTTATTTTACGTGTCTAGAAGCTTATGTAGTCCTTTAACATGAAAATAACCAGTAATCTCTGCAGTTTGTTTCAATGAATGTAAAAGGCTACTATTAAATTTTTTATACATGAATGCTTTGCTTGTAGACACATGTACTTTGAAAACAAACTAATAAAAAATGATACAATTCAAACCTTTCTGTATCCTCTTTCTGCCCGTGCATCTCTTTTCAATCTGAAACAACATTTTATACACTATGATAGAACATTGATATTAAAACAGCTAGTCCTTACATGTTTTACTTTTATAAAAGGTTCAAATAAAACCGACAAAAGAGATATCAGATTAAATAAAAAATAATGGGATATGCAAACAAATCAGGATCAGCTACAGTATAAAGATTTGATAGCAGACATCTACAAACATGTTCAGTGTTATCTGATTAGAACCCAATGAAAATTTCCTGCTGGCCTACTTGCTTATTTATACCTGGCCATTTTCACATGAGGGTCATGTTCAGGAGACCTTTTCTTGTTATAATAATATTCATGACGAAATAGTAATTTTTAGTAACTTGTTTACATCGCCTTTGTCACACAATTTAAAATGAGCTGACCAATCACAGACTGTGAATAATACCGCTGTCAAATTAACTTGCAAACCTTGGCCTAAAAATAGTAATTATGAAATCAAAATGCTATAATTAATTGTGTTTAGATTGTCGTCTAGATGAAAGCAACGAATTGATTGGAGAACATAAAGGTCATCTCCACGTGACCCTTAATGGGATCCTTAGAGATCCGGTACGACAATGCTCTACAGGATATCTGTTTACGGATATTGTGTTATATGCTACCTAAATCGGCAACAAACAGTTCCACTGATTACATAACTAGGAAATATGCAGTTAATCCAGTGATAGATGATTCAACATTAAAAGTTAAATCATATGCGCTAGATGGGTAAAGTCAGTAACACAGTGGTTGGTCCAGATTGTTCTTTAACTTTAAAAAATAATCATGTAAAGTTATCTGTGAAATTCAGCAGGGGTTGTTAAATTATCTCAGCACATGAAAAGTTTATCAATACTAATTTAAGAAATATTATGTTCACTTACTTCCACATGTAACAACAGAAAACAACACTCAACAATAAAGTAAACACACCAATAGCTAACAGAGGAAGTGATACAGAGCCTGGAACATCCATTACTAGCCCATGTTGATACTGAAAATACAATAGAATTTTTTGTAATGAATAATTAACACAATATAATAAAGTTACAAATGTTTAAGATAAAAAAGTTTAATGTTTAAGTGTAGCTTAAAGTCTTCCATATAGACTACAGTCGTGTTCAGCCAACTTTACAATTTTGTAAGATAATCCTTGATCACCGAAATCCCTTTCAGGGTGGTAATCTCTCTTCACGGTATCAGTATTAACACCTCTGTGGAGGAGTGAAACAAATATCTTGCAAATAACTTGCACAAGGAAATTTGCAGTACCCCTACTGGGGTTTCAACTTGGTACTTCTCAATTCTTAACCAGGTGTCTTACCACTGGACTATGGTTCTTATGCAATAATTAGTAGTAACCTCCCGGGTTTGGATTCAAACATGTACCCTCCTAGACACTAGATTCTAAGCCCTGGTGCTATACCAACTATCCTACCTGGGTTAGAATTAGATGTAATATGACGAGAAATGGTATGAATTAGAAAATTATATCTTTTAAATAAATAGCTGTAACATTCATACATTATATCAATGATTATATCTGCTGCATATATAAATATTTAACAGATGTAATTTTAGCATTAATCAAAAGCACCTACTAAAATTATAATTTATGCAGTGTAACTGAATACACAACTAAATAGAATACAATGAAAATAAAAGATATAGCAATGTAAACAAAGACAGGTTTTGACCTTAGTAAGTTAGTTGTCCAAAATTAAGGTCAAGTTCTGAAAGGTGAAATGATGATCAGCTGATCAATGTAAACATGGGTTACATAAGATATAATTTTATAACACTTTTTAAAATACTTAGTGTCACTCGACAAATCTTGCTGAAAATAATTAGTCCATCTTTTTGTTGTGTGTGTGCAGCAATTAAAGAATTAATCATCAATTTTAAGTGAAAATAACTGCAAATTATTATGTTCTAAAAATTGTACATCCGAATTTTTGTGTGTCCGAATATATAATAACTTTATATAAAACGTAAATATCAAGTAACAGAAATTCTGGCAATTTTTTTGATTTAAAGTAATACGATACCTCTTATTGTACAAAATAATAGAATAATCAGAACAATTGAACTTTAATGCGGCTACAACTTCATAAATTAAAATACAGTTTTGTTGTTGTTGTTGTCGTAAAATAACTTTCTGACCAGGGTAGTCTCCCCTGTTGATGTATATATCTCAGGTACTGTAGGCCTATATAGCATGATAAAAAACTCATCGTTGTTTGGACTATGATTTTAACATGTTTCAGTTCAGTAAAAACAATAGAGTGAAATTTGAAATGTTCTGGTATTAATCAAAACAGTTTGGGTCTCGGCCTTTAATACCTTGTATATATATATAGCCGGGGTCCTCGGTCAAGTTGCATCTTGTGACCCAATCATTAGGTATGTGTTTCTATAATCAATTGTCAATGCGCCTTCTCTAAATTCTTTCAAAAACCGCCTTAACAAGGACTGGACTGGAGGACCTGACAAATTCCGACCTAAATGTTTAAGTTTTCATTAAATTCCTCTACCCAATATGTAAGTCGCTACAAGTGATCAGAAAGTACATTTATGAAAGACTTGTACATAATTTTAAAATATAGTGTTGCTGTCCTTTCTAATATGAACTGTGTACATAGTGTTTTTAGTGTTAACAATAGTGTTTTTATAAGTGATGCTACCGGAACAACAACACAATCAAGTGTTAAACTATATCAACAATCACAAAAGACAGTTTATGTATATAATTTACTAACGAAGAACAAAAAAGAACTTAAAAATAATATCTCTTTTGAGAATTCAACATAGAAACAGCAAAATAAAACTGCCAATTAGAAACTTGATAGTTTATTTGGGTTGACCGACCCAAATCCGGCAGTCAAACATTGTGAACATTGTGAACATTGTGAACTATCCCATTCCAGAGGATTTTCCCGTCCGACTCTGAGATCACTAGCAGTGTAGGGTGGTAAATGGTATTTTTTTGTTGAAAATTATAGCACCCGGTCAAAACACAAATTTGGAGGGAAAGTAGGTACCATTCAAATGACCTCGGCTATTAAAAGAACATTCGGAAATACATTCAGATGATTCCGTAAATTTGGTAGCGGTAATTGTAAAACCTCTGGTATTTCCATTTGGTTCTTTAATACATAGAATAAAGGCCGAGGTCATCATCTGCACATAGTGCATTCTTTTAGAGTGGACCACGGACTCTATATTAAGTTAGATAACAGCAGGAAATTAGATAATGTCTTGTTTTCTATGTTTCCGGATAATAGCACTTGCTTGAAAAAAAGCAAGCATTTGTAAGTGTCTTTCTGGACTATCTGCTGAATACTTATACTTATACGACTCAAACATCTTTATATCTGCATATAAGGGTAGAGCGCTTTACCATGTCACCAACAAGAAACTAACAAATTAACTAAGTTAATATTATATTATTTTAAACTGTTATACATCAAGCATCCCCTGTCGTGGATTAGTTCATTGTACTATTTACATAATTAGGTTTTTGTACTAAATGTACTGTATGTAAATCGACTTTTCCTCGCTAAATTGTTTAAATCTACTTAATTCTAATTACCACATGTCAATAGTTCTTTATAACACAGGATACTGTATTTTAATCGAATAAGATTCTATATACAAAGTAAGTATGAAAAGTCTATGTTCTTTCTGCAAATTTTATGCTTTCAAATTGAAACAAGTTTACAGTATTGTCCGTTTTTCTCAACAGTCAAAGTTTAAATAATTTCATGGTGAATGATTACACACTATCTATATATCACGAATATAGTTCTATTATATTTTACCTGTCACAACTTGAATAATTACACGGTCACTGAATGTGTTAGTATTTAACTTCTTTTTAACCATTGGCCAACTGATCCATATCAATTATTGATGATCAAACTATAAATGCAGCGATTTTGAATATTGAGCAAATAACAAGTTCCAAAGAAATTAAAAATATCAAATTCAGTGACCGTGTATGTTTAAGTTGTGACAGGTTAATATAATAGAACTATAATACAAAGAGCGTTTAGTCTCCGTGAAATTATTCATGTTTTGACAGTTGAGAAAAAACGAACAATAAATTATATTCATTTCGAGACGTATTCATCACATGACATAAACATTATATCAAATTTGTAAAGGGAAATAACTGCAATAAATAATTAAGCAGAAATACGAATAGAGTTGAATTAACTCCCTTATTATAATAATAAAGTCTTCTACAACGAGTCTTCATCTTAAAGCTCGGAGCTTTAAAATGTATTATAATTAGTTCAAGCATTTATTCATAATTGCCACAGTTGCATTTCTCTAAAATTGCAAACGATAGAAACGTGTAATGTGATCATTCACGAAAAAATATATATATTTTATACTGGGTTAAACGCCGTGTCGACACAAGCGTTTAGGTTATTTTACAGCGTCCAGCTCACCTTTCCTAGCTTTCATTGACCCTCGTCTATAACCAGTATCACATACCATTCCACAAGGCCGTAAACTTCTCCACGTACCTTCATAATGGAAGAAAATTGACATTTTTGTAAAATTTTCATGGAAGGGTATAACCTCCGCAGATGGACTTTGAACCCATTCCGCTTCGAGACAATAAATTCTAAATCCAGACCCGCTGCCATTCACAATGAACTTTGATGTTTTTTGGATAAATGTGTATACTTATGGTATGTAAGTAATTATTTTAACTGGTGAAATTCATTAATATTGTCAGAGATCATCTTTGTATCTTATCTAAAGAACCATGATAGTCTAGCCGTGGTTATCTAGAACGCAACAGGAACTTTGTTAAATGAATAGATGAAGAAGGAATAGCCTGTGGTTAATTGATCTTCAGTTAGCGTCTTATTCAAAATGAAAAACACAACAACAAGTCTCTCCTTCCACTCCAAGACAAATGTCAATAGGATGAGTTTACACTTTTTTGTTTGTTTGTTTTTATAGATTTAACGCCGTGTCAACACAATTTAGGTCATTTTACGGCGTCCAGCCACCTAACTTAGCTTTCCTGGACCATTGTCTATAACCAGTACTCACCTACCCTTCCACCAGGTCGAAAACTTCTCCATATTATCTAACCAATGGAGGAAATCGACATTATTGTCTAATTTTCATGGAAATGTATAACCTCTCCGGGTGGGATTCGAACCCGTACCCCTTTGGGCACGAGATTCTAAATCCCGGCGCGCTACTAACTGCGCTATCGACCCGGGTTAAACACATTTTTGGTAGCTTAAAAAACAAGTTTATTAATAGTAACTTCTCGTGCTTTATAGCAGTCTTCATAAACTTCAATTACAAAAGGTAAATCGTTTTATCCAGTACGACAAAGTCGTTGTAAGTCGAAAAGGTTTATAATTACAGTGAACATAGACTTATGTAAATTTTTATACATTTATCATGGTAATTTGACCTTCCAGGACAGATATCATTATTTCTTTTTGAAAAGACTCATTGTATACCAAAGAATTTGTATAGGTCAGAATAATATGACATTTTTGTACTAATCATAAAACTATAATGTTTAAGTAATTATCTTTGCATTTTGTGATTCCAATACCCGACTTTTCTCTGAAACGTCAACAGAACCCGGGTCGATAGCGCAGTTGGTAGCGCGTCGGGATTCGGAATCTCGTGTCCCGAAGAGAGTGCGGGTTCGAATCCGACCCGGGGAGGTTATACCCTTCCATGAAAATTAGACAATAATGTCGATTTTCCTCCATTGATTAGATAATACAGAGAAGTTTCCGGCCTTGTGGAAGGGTAGGTGAGCACTGGTTATAGACAAGGTTCCAGGAAAGCTAGGTTAGGTGCGCTGGACGCCGTAAAATGACCTAAAATGTGTTGAAACGGCGTTAAATCCAATTAAATAAATAAATACAATGTAAATAAGAAACGTCAACAGCCGCTATTCCCTATCAATCTCATCCTCAGACTGAGAGGTTATCAAGATTCTCAATCTAACTAGCTAATATGGAGAATCCTGATAGCCTCTGGGTACGAGAATTCTCCCTTATTAGTTTAGACCCCCCTAATTCATAAATAAACTGGTTGCATATATTGTTCATAGAGTTTCAAGCCGTATATGGAGCATGAGATTTTTATTATACGTTTTAATATAGTTTTACTAGTTCGTTCATTCAGTTAAATAATAAAGATTACATTTAAGTATTTTACGTATACACTTTATATTTTGTATATAGACTTACACATATTACACATATACATACACGCAGACAGGAAACTATGATACTGGACACCATTGAATGTAGTATACCCTTCTTGTCCAATTCTTTTTGTTCAGTCTTTGTATTATATTACGTCATTATCATAAAGTTACAGCTTGAAGACAAAGTAGGTCGGTTGTAAATTATTTTTGAAAACAGAAATTTGGAGGGATATCAATCCAGCCGAGATTTCGGATGGTTGACGTTGAGGATTAAAAAAAAAACGACATAAAGCATTAATTAGATATGTGTAAAATCTATATTTCTAATGGACGCAAAGTTTAAAATAATACTTCTTCTAATTGTGAAATTATAGTTGGGTATTTTTAGCGGGTAAGTATTTTCATTATTTATAAATTATTTATTTTAGTCAGTGAAACAATTTGTCCATATTTAAACAATATTTTGTAAAAGTCATGGCGTTGATAATAAATAAATTCTCGTTCCCATAGGTTATCAAGATTCTTGATCTAACTATCGAGCATCCTGAAAGCCTTTTGGTACAAGAATGTAATAACTACATTCAATGTATTTATAAGGAGCTTCAGTAAAAAAAAAAATATATATATATAGTACTGGAAACAAAAATCACATTTCCTTTTAAAATTATGCCAAAATAATCGACTCCGTACGAACATCATAAGATGGTCATTTTTATTCTGTGACCCGCTAATGGGCGCTATACACGTACACGTAAAAATCTGCTATAAAAACCTCTATAAGCATTCACGCGAGGTATCATGATTTTTGAGGCACCAAAATGCTTAATTTGAGCAGAAAGAAATCCCTACATGAAAATCATTATACTAGTAAGACCAACGAAGACGATGGTCTAAACAGTATAACTTTACTGAATATTTAAATCTAAATAAAGCTGAATCCATATTTTTCACATCGTTATACATGCATTGTAATTTATTTTGGAACAACAAAATATATATTACAGAAACCACTTTTGTTGTCGAGGAAACAAACATTATACATTGCAATTTGTATAGAAAAGGTCTGGTATATAGCTGTTTCTTCTCTTGATTAACACAAACGATGATTATGTTTTGAGTAAAGCACACACAATCGTGCTAATTAGCTCTTGATATGATAAAATCTCAGATGGGATATGAACCCGTTTCCATTCGGGACACTAGATTCAATATCCAAAAGCGCTGTCATTTACAATAAATTTTGACGTTTTTGTGTTATATATGTATATATAAACTTATGCTCAATGTATGTAAGTAATCATTTCAACCGGTGAAATTCATTAATAGTATAATTATATTTAGATTTTAACAGGTTATGTAAGGCGATCACCTGACCTGATTTCCTGGACCATTTTCTTCACAAGTACCTAATTGCCCTTTAACATAAAGACGACAACATCCTATATAAACAGAGGAAAATAACTGCATGTATTAAATAATAAATATCCGAAATTCAAAGAAGGGTAAAATGTGCTGTAGTGTGGAGTCGAACCTGAGACCTCCGGGTTCAACCTCACGTGTGCGTCCATTGCTCCCCTGTCACGGTTTCCGAATTATATCATTGTCCATAGAATAACTCAAATGCTCTATTTCTAAAATTGCCAACAAGAATCGTCCGAACAAGACTCTAGAATCCAGTAAAGATACATCGCAGCTTCAGTAGTAGAGCTCATTCTCGTACCCAGAGTCTAGTAGGATCGAGTATCTTGATAACCTGGGGGTACGAGAATGATAGAGCTTGGTTACCTACAGACCCAGTGATATCGATAGCTTTTTGAACGTTTAAAATTAGACTGTCGTTCGGAATTACCTCGACAATCATCCATGCAGTTGATAGCATATCATATCTCCGAGGTCGTCCAAAATGTTAGACTGTATCAATAAAATGAATATAAAGGCATTCTTTTACTTCTGTTCAGTGTTAAGTCGTTCCATGGGGTCCGTCCGCTCCATGGGAAACATATGTGATGATCTCGGAAAAAACTTTAACTTTAAATTTGAGAATTAAAATTTAAGTGGGACATTTTGTTGGACGAACCATCTTTCTACGCTGATCTTCGTTAAGTTTCTTGTTAGGGTTGTCCTTACCATTTCCCAATCAGGCTTGGGACCGACTTCGGCTTATTCGTATATTAAGGTATATTTTTCATAAAAATAATATATCTTATCGACTCAAGGACAAGTCGTTAAAGTAACTGCATTTAAATCACTGTTATAAGTTGCTGAATGAGGGTCGTGAGTTAAAGTTTAAAGGTTTAAGCAAAGTTTTTGAAGTCTACTTCTAGTATTACTATTCAGTCGACTCTTGACATTAACTTCCCCAACCATCGAGTCACATACCAACTGTTAACATACGGCGCAGCCACAGCATTCAGTGCATGGCCCTAACAGGTACCCATTTACACCTGGGTGGAATGAAGCAATCGCAGATATATTTCTTGCTCAAGTAAATTAGCGTGTCCCTAGTGGGATTCGAACACAGGAACCCTCGATCCTTAAGCACGCGGCCGACAACTGGACTACTGCCCCTACTTCAAAACAAGTTACGAAAATGACGCCATCAATTATACAGAATCATATGGAAATGCCATCATGAAGAAACATGCTAAGTTTAGCGTTTTTTTACGTTAATTAATAGTTTTAGCAACAAATATACGATGACTAACTGTGATTTTCTACCATGCGCCGGATACAATGTAGAGCCTATTTAAAAGCAATATAAAATCAACATTGATTGACACAAATACATCATGGTTCCTTTCAAAATGTGTTGATTTTATTCTAAAATGTATGCTTATGAAATTTCATTACAATACACGTCGACGTTCAAAAGATATTTAGAAAGTCCACGAATTTTTGGATAAACCGTCGTATGTGCTATCAATGGTTCAATATATTAGAATGTAAACATTGGTTTTGGAAGGGTAGGATTCAGTACTAGTGCATTATAGAAATGATGGCTCCACTCTTAAAAAAACCACACAAAAATCCTAAAAATCTGGCCCCCAACTACATAACATACGAAAACCTTAAAAATCTGGCTCTTTCTACACAAAATACCCAAACCCCCTAAAAATCTGGCTCCCTTTACACAAAATACCCCAAAACCCTAAAAATCCGACTCTCTCTACACAAACTATCCCAAAAAAACCCTAAAATACCAAACAAAAACTCATCAAAACTGACTCTCTCTACACAAAATATAAAAAAAACACCCTCAAACTTGTATAATTGATACCAAAGTAAAAGTATTTGTCAACCATTAAGAATAGGACATTTGTGATATTCTACAAATAAAGTCCTATATATACATTATTATGTAAATGATACCTCTGTCACGACGACATCCGTTTTTATACAATACAAGTAGTAAATATTAAATGCCTTTTTATTATACATTAATTATTCAGTACTTGTATACAGAAACGGGTAGAATTACTCTATGAAAAAATAAAATGTATCATACATGAAGTATAAGGCCAAACTTTAATATTTTATGTGGATATTACATCGTTTATTTACATTATTTGAATTTTGTTACCAACGGCAAATTTTCTTAACCAATATTCGCTAATTTTCTATTGATTTAAGTTTAATTAGTATTTTTTATCATTTAGTCCGTTTCATTGAATTTGAGTACGATATCCATTCAGTAAAGGGAAAAAACGCTGTTGGGAGTTTGGCATTTTGACTTCTCTCCGACTAAATTCATCGAATGCCCATCAAACGGCGCTTTGTTACAAAATGACCCTTGTTTTAAAATGAAAATACATTAATTGCTAATTACAACAATGTAATTAGTTCACATACATGTACAATTAAAGGCCACAATTCCTAAAATATCACCCAACTAATCCATGTTGAAATTATGCGCATCTCATTACTGTCATTGAGCCTCTAATAAACTTTCGGTGTATTCCTGGCATAAGTTGCAGATAATTATGGTGGACAAAACTTCGGGACGGACGGACGGACGCACACGAAGCATGTACTATATGCTTCACTTTTGTTGAATGGAAAGGAAGATATAAAAACATATACTTTTAGTAATTGACTGTATGGTAGATTTAATAGGTCACTCATTTTAATAGCCATACAACCACTTTACCACTGTTTTTAATTCTAGAAGGCTAGACCCAGTAAGTTTTTCGAGGAATCCTACCCGCTAAAATTAAAACAAAAGCCGAAAGCGTTCTGAAATGTACTTAAAAAATCAAATATATGTCTCCGTCAACCCTGGAAAAAAATACAACCCCATGAAAAAAATTATTACATTTGTCCAACCCATTGAAGGTTATAATTTATATCCATGGTTTATGTCTATTGTTTGCGTTCTAAAACAGCAATACGTATAAATAGAATACCCTAGTAAAATTCAATTAAAAAACTTCAAAATGATAAATGACTTATACATGGCCATACATATGATATATAAAACAGTTTTAGGATACAATTCTCATGGCAAGCGGCGCGATTTTATATAGGTCAATTAACATGTGTTGAACGTAAACAAGATAATAGCAAATTAGCAATGCTATTTATAGTTTTTACCAATGGTTAAGTAGGTTAAAAAAAATTGAAATCGGTTTTTTTATCCATGGAACTTTGTTTAAAAATGAAGTGCCATCCTCAAGTTTGAATGCCACCATTTCGATCGCCATCTTGAATTGTAACATGGCCGCTATGAAAACAATACCTCGTTGATTTAAATGTACAAAAATCATATTAACGTTAAAAATTACACTCAAACTGTATTTGTATACGAAAACCAAGAGGAAATGGATTTCAATTTCAATGTCACAAAAAATAAGAACCATTCATTGAAACGATTCAGATAAGAAGCCGGTCCTTGTAAAGACTAACACGTGTTTTGGAACGCAGCTGAATTTGTCTTGTCATCCGTCATCTGGGTGCTGATGTTTTTGTTCCGCAGAAATATGATACTTTTGTTGATTTCATGTATAATGATGTAGACAGTCGGTTTATATGACCACAAAAACTTATATTATTTGTCATAAATGCGTGGATTCAAAATAAAGATTATCTATATATGTACTTATTTAGGTACAGTACATTCTCATTACTGAAGGTTATCAAAATTTTCGATCTAATGTAACAGTTAGATCGAGAATCTTGATAACCTCTGGGAACGAGAATGGATAAAGTACCGCTATTAGGTCCACCTTGAATATTTCAAAATGATGCGATTTTGTATGAAATTTTAAGTCTCAAATGCTTTATTAAATATAATATAATAATAAAGCCCCCATATAAAGACCACTCCGGTATTAAGACTCTACTAGTATTTTGATTGTGCAAATAGTGGAGCTTATATGTGTTAAGTTCTGTTTGGAAAAGTATTATTCATTGTCTATGTGACTAATTTTTATTTCTACAGGACTGGTGTGGGAAGATGGATAATGTTATTTTGTCACTGTTGTTTGTAGGAATTATTTACAAGCAAGTAAATGGACAAATACCGATATCAGGTAAGTTTTCTATTATATACAGTGCTTCAAATTAACACTCTGCACACTCACTCATGGCGACTAAAATGTATAATGTGCGACTTAATCTGCGATTTTAAATTGATGGCTAAGCTGACGACTGAAAATGGGATAGGCCTACCACATGTGTTTACATTTGATTCTTGTTATAGCTGGCTTAATATTCTGATACGTTCGCCTATTAGATAGTTTGAATTTATGCTAACACGACAAATGGGCAAAAATGTTTATGGGACAATACTAACATTAAAACATTAAGAGACTTTCTAACAAATTTAACGTATGAAACATTTTTTCACCAGTTGAACATGTATGAGTGTTGGTTCACTTTTGTTTATACTAAGTGATCACGTGATCATTATATTACTTAACTGAGACTGGTCTTAAAAGTTAAAACTTCAAGCTTTAAGACGTAAGATACTCACCAGTTACCCCTCCGATTAGCTCAGTGAGTAGCGCGCCTTAACACGAATATAGAGGTCTTTGATTCGATTCCCAATCAGAACATGGATACCTTCTTGGAGTTTGGTCATGTAATAATTTTCAACGGCCACTCTCCCGCCTATCTCCTTGTCAAGAATGCTAGTTGATACAGGGGCGGATCCAGGATTTTTTCTAGGGGGGTCCAAACTTTTCTAGGGGGGAGTCCGAACCTCGAACCACAACCACATTATACACATTTTGCAGAAAAATGCAACATATTGATAATAAAAACTACATAACCATTAAATCTATGTTAAGCACCGAGAAAATGCTTCATGCTACTTAAAATGACTTACAGGCAAGAAATACACTAATGGACAAGTACATTTTCCAAATTCTGGGGGGGTCCGGACCCCCCTGACCCCCCCCCGCTGGATCCACCCATGCGATAGCCGCAATATGGCTGACTACTGGCTGTGAGTAGGTTACAAACACAATTTGGATCAAATCAATCAGACAGTCTGTATCGCCCACTAAAGCTATCTAGTCTCAAAATAAACAATACGTTTTTCAGGTTGTCCTACAAACTGGATGATAAATAATGCTCATTGTTACAAGTTTGTCTTCGATGAGATATTGTCCTATGAAGAGGCTTCAATTGCGTGTCAAGTAAGTATATAGCATGAGATATCTGTAATTCTCTAAGTTCTAAAGAAGTATCTTGGTTCCTATGTAGTATAATCACCTTTTGCACCTTCTATGGTCGCCTATGTAACGCTGGTTTACAAACAATCACAAATGAGTCGGCAAGTTTATTTATACCATTCTATACATTCTTTTGCCCAAAATTCTAAGCTTTTGATACTCCAAGTCTGGCGTGGACTCGAGTTTCTGGCTCCTAAAATACTGCACAAAGTGTCTAGTCCCACACTGAGCATAGTTAATATCTCATCCAACCTATCACTGTACAAGAAAGTTATCATACATTGCACTTGGGTTTCTGAACTTATGTGACCGTTTTTGATAAATGAGACATCTTAAACATGTGTATCGTATCTGCCTATTTTATAATATTGACATACCCGAGTCCGTAGCGCAGTTGGAAGAGTCCAAGATTTCGAATCTATTTTCCGGATAGGATACGGGTTTGAATCTCGGATCAGAGCGGTTATATCCTTCCATGAAAATTCGACAATAATGTTATTTTCCTCCATTAATAAGGCATATGGAGTAGTTGCCGCCATTGTGGCAAGATGGGCCAGTACTGGTGATTGACTAGGGTCCATGAAAGCTATATTATGTGCGCTGACTCCTGTAAAATGACCATAATTATTTTAATACGCATTTAATCCATAAAAATATTGACCGCATACGTATTAAATCGGAAACAGACAATTTTGTTAATTAACCGTGTAATTATTATAATGAGATAGTTCAAGCTCAGGTTAATATTGTCGGACTATACCATTTGTAAAATCTCATATCGACCACTTACTTGTATTTTTATATTACTAACAGGCAACAGGTAGTGGCTTACTCAGTATAAACAACATACAAGAACATACTTTCATAACACAGTATCTAAATCGACATGCTGTTCAAAGGTAATTACAAACAAATAACAATATAATCAACCCTGAGGATGCTAATGTAATGTATTACCTAATAGATATTATAGTCGGATCATTTACGATGCGGAGAATAAGGCTTTGGTTAAATTTTGAGATCGTAATCATAGTTAAAATCCTTGCGGGGACTGATGAACTTCGTTGCACTCTTATCCAGATGTAATTGGATGATTGGAAGAAAAGCTGCTTTGAAGGTGATTCGGTGTACATTGTACAAGCGTTATCTCCCAAGATTGCAACAATTTTAAGGCGATTTATGTTTAAATGGAAGTAGGCTTCAAATCAAACTTATTCATTCATATACCGTAACTTTAAAATAGCCTGATGCGTAACGATGCTTAAAGTCCCATTATCAAAAGTAACAATGTTTTTGGACAGCAAGGAAAATAGACATTTATCTATTTTAAACACCTTTAATAAACAAGATTTTTAATTTAATGCAAATATTGCATAAATATGTTTATGTTATTTATTGCATTTTAAAGTGAAAGTAGATCGAAACCGAAAGTAGAATATGATTGTCAATACTTGAAACAATAGTTTAGATCACACTATGTTTAAGATGAAATCTGGTTATAGCACAGAATGCTCGAAATTACACAATTAAGCTCAAAAACTATTTTGGATAAGATATTAAATTGTTTTAAGCAGCGCGTACGTTCACTAAATTATTACCCGGGTCGATAGCGCAATTGGTAGCGCGCCGAGATTCGGAATCTCGTGTCCCGAGGGGGGTACGGGTTCGAATCCCACCCGGGGAGGTTATACCCTTCCATGAAAATTAGACAATGTCAATTTTCCTCCATTGATTAGATAATATGGAGAAGTTTCCGGCCTTGTGGAAGGGTAGGTGATTAATGGTTATAGACAATGGTCCAGGAAAGCTAGGTTAGGTGCGCTTGACGCCGTGAAATGACCTGAAATGTGTTGATACGGCGTTAACTCCAATAAATAAATAAACGTTCACTATTGTTGCGTTTCCTTATTATCCGACTGTCTTATGCAAGTTTGATTGTATTTTAAACATTTACATTCAGTGGTATGGGTTGGTATACCAGCGGTCAAGTTATGAGTAGTGAAATACGATGGTTTGGCGATGGTACCCGGTCATTCTACGATCCATTTGATTATACATACTGGAACCAGGAGGTCAGAAGTTACTTTGAGAGTGACAAAGTTGTTTATATGATATCTGGTAAGGTATTCAGTTACTCTTTAGGAAAGGTGCAAAACACTTATTGGCATAATTAATTCCACAAAACATGTTTAAAATACATAATGTACTGAAACAGGTATAAGAATTGTACTTTTTCGACGGTGCTCAATCAGGCTATTAGACAGATTCAGTAGTTCCAGCAATTTGCATTCGCTCTCATGAACAAAACAGAAAAAGTCCGATTAAATTACCGCAAAATCTTATGCGGATTTCTCGGGCGATATCTTGATAATCGTAATCCAAGAGAATCGTATAGCCGCGGCCGTGGCGTAGTGGTTAGCATGTCTGACTTCGAATCCGGATATCGCAGGTTCGAAACCCGGTCGCGGCAGGCCATACCCTATACATGAGTTGTCGGCCTCGTGGTAGGGTAAGTTAGTGGTGATATTTATGTGTCTAGGAAACCTATAGTAGGAAGAGCTGGCCGTCGTGTATATGACCTAGTATATATGTGTTGAATGCGACGTTAAAAATAATAAGTAAGTAAGTAAAGCAAGTGAATCGTTTTTACTATTTCAATAGCACTGATTCATCAGTACTCTCAGTACTTTGATTTATTTGAAAAATTGTTATTTCACCATCTATGTTGTGTTTGTGATTTGATTTGTTTTCATAAATTGTTCGTACATTATTCTACTTTTCTACAGAAACTACTGATAGATATGGTTGGTCGAAACAATCAGGACTTCATAAAAGAAATTATATCTGTGAAATTCCTTTAAATGAAGTATATAGGATTGTCCAACTAGAGAGAGATTTTGGTACGTGTATTTTCACAGGAGCTTGACATTCTGTATCGAAGTTTGAAATTTCCCTCATTCTTATAATAAGAACTATAAATACTAGAAAACCCGGGTCGATAGCGCAGTTGGTAGCGCACCGGGATTTGGAATCTCGTGCCCGAGGGGTGCGGTTTCGAATCCCATCCGGGAAGGTTATACCCTTCCATGAAAATTAGACACCATCAGTTTTCCACCATTGATTAGATAATATGGTGAAGTTTCCGGCCTTGTGGAAGGGTAGGTGAGTACTGGTTATAGACAATGGTCCAGGAAAGATAGGTTAGGTGCGCTAGACGCCGTAAAATGACCTAAATAGTATTGACACGACATTAAATCCAATAAAATATTTTTTATGAATACTAAAATATTTGCTTTTAGACATTTTATGTAGAACTCATTTACGGTGGAAGTTGACTTTAATGCACTGTTAACTTCTTACTGACAGAAGATTACATATTCAAGCTCTGCAACCGATCATATCTCCGTACGTTAGAATGTTAGCAGTTGCATGCTCATGATTGTTAGAAGTTTTGTACTAGTGACTCTCAGGAAATATAAAATAGAAACGTATGACCTGTTTATGAGCTTTTGTGGAAGGACAAACGATTTCATTTAAATAAATATTATCGAAAATCTGGTTAGGTGAATTGGTCAATGTAAATAAATAAAAAATACACTTGGATCCAAAAGTTTCTCTACACATTTTGTTGTTATAGAATATGAAAATATTTACTTCACACATGATGTTAGTTTCACTTATACATTCTAACATGAGTCCTCAGTTATATTGTTTCATAGTAACTTCATTTTTGTTTAAATAGAGTTTTAATGAAACAATTATTTTATTGCATACTTATTAAAGTCTATACAAAATTCAAAAAAGTACGAAAACAAATACTTGCCTGAAGAAAATTTTGGACCCAAAATTAAATTAACATTTTTTACGAGCATTTGGATTTAGTACACTTAACAAAACTTTCTAGTATATATATTTCAATTGCGTATAACTTTTTTTAGAACCAATATTTTTAACGAAATTTTGTACATCTGTTATTGGCTATACATGTATATCAATTCTTATTACGTAGTCACTTTTTCGAAAGTAATCCAACGGTGCGTTGAATTGTGAATCGAAGAACTTCCTTTAATGCACGAGGAAACCTTGACTGATGCGAATCAAAATTGCACATGGTCGCTATGGACAGTAGTATAGCTCGTTTAGGATAACTTTAGACAAAAAACAACGATACCATTTTTATACACAGGTGGATTTAAGTTAAGTACACGTAATTATCGACTATTATCAGTGTGTTTTAGATGTATTAAATTTAGTACGAGAATACACGTTCCACGCATTAAGACATGCTTAATACTTTCATTACACAAAATCAGTTAACCTCCCTATTTCATGTAATACTGGAGTCCCAAATATGTAAACAAACTAAGTCGTTTGTCTCAAGTTATCCTAAACGAGCTATACGACCCACACATCCAAAAAACACAAAATGGACCGGCTAACAATAGAACAGCATAGAAATAAACATAATAATGTTATTCCATCTTTAAACTATATTTGTTGGAAATTTGACTTAAATCGGACCAGGGATTTTATAAGCTGATCGGACCAACATATACTTAGATATGAGGTCAAATATACATGTGTACTTATAAGTTTTGTTAAGTGTAAACAAAGAGTTTAGTGCTTATTTTGATTGTAACTTCATATGTTTGTTCCAGATTTCGGTGTTGCTCCAGGTACAGACAAGTTTTCTATACCCAAGGGGCCAGTATTGATTAATGACATGATTGACTTAGTAGTTGTAGAATCATTCACACCTCTAGTTATAGACTGTGTAGCTACAGGTACCCCACAACCATCATATACATGGATTGTCAGAGAAAGTACCGATGACCCGTCTAGTAAATTCTATGAAGTAAGAATATTAAATACTGTTAACTGCATTTTTACGTTTCTAACAAGTCACGTGATCAATATAAATAAATTAATATTGTAGAGTTTTGATCAAATTGTTCAAATATGTTTTCAGTTAATTTTGTAGCCAATGTCAAATTGACACAGTTGCTGACAATGAAACCAGGTCATATTTTAAAAATCAAACATTCCTTAACTTTGCTTTTCATGATTGGTCAAATCAGACTTACTAAAACTCCTCACAGTGCCAACGTTACGCTTTGCTACTTAACCACTGCCAACCATAGACCCACTGCCGACACGTAAATCACGTGACGCTAGTTATACCATGTGATACCAATGTGTTGCGTGCGAATGGCATTTCGTTATTATTACAAAAATTGATTAAGACTATTACTTTTTTGTTTTTACTTTCTTAATAATTACTAAAAGAAAGCTCTATTTACAGAAAATATTGAACAGTAAAAAAAAGGTGAGGAAAATATTCGGTTCTCTGATGGACGAATTTACTTGTGGTGGCAGAGGTTATTGATTTAATAAAGGGAAATAACCATGAACAAAATCGAGCCAGTCCAATTCAAACTTACCAAGTCATGTGGATTACTTTGGCGACACAATTATATTCGCTGTTGAAGAGAATAAGCACGAACGCATTTGAAAACTACAGGAAAAACATAGATCACAATGTTCTTGAATTTTCAAGTTTCTTTGCATTCTAAAGTTCGCACCATGACAATACAAATCGTGTAGGAAGGTTTTGGCTTCTGAGGTTATACTGAAGCCAATTGGAGAATGTTGCTGGGTTGAACCTGTACCTAAAATTACACTGTTATTATCAATAAAGGGAGTTTTATTAATTTCTCTTTTTTTTAAGATAAGCACAGCTACTAGCAAAAGATACACATTTTCAAATGGACGTCTCACAATCACTGACCCCAATGAAGCGGAGGACGCTGGTATTTACCAATGTATAGCTGAGAACAGTGAAGGGGCTATTCTGTCCCCTCCCATTGTCCTTTCATTTGGATGTAAGTTTGTGATTAAAAGCTTTAAGACTATACATCTAGGGTTGCCCGCAAGACTGTATTAAATCGCTCTTTAACGCAATGTACTTATTTGAAGACAACCATTGACTTGTATATTGGCTCTGTCTTGTCTCTGTTTACCTTGGTTTTTTAAGCTATTTTAAGTGCACATTTCATAACCGTCAATGTATTTCAATGAATTACCATATTGTAAATGTTTTTAACGAACAGCGCTAATGAAACAACTGAAATCTTGCATAGCATTTCATAATAAAACTATGATTTCTAAACGTTTTTACAGATCTGCACGAGTTTAGCCCGAATCAACAGGGATTTGTAGAAGCCGTTCAGGGTCAAGGAACATTCCTCCAATGTAATCCACCTAGTTTTAAGCCAGGTATGTATAAAAATTGAAGCGTTAAAACACTGAATGAAAGACTTATTGGCAAGTTTGTCATGGCGATCATCGCTGGTTAAAATTCTTACATAAATCTAGTTTAAACCACAGACAGACGGACGGTACGGTTCCGAGCCAAATACAATATATATACCGCTGTGCATATTATTCAAAATCGAAATATTTCTAACTAAGTCTAACTTGTGGCCAGTTTCTCCGTTACTAATTATGTTTCACGGTTTATACATGCTTACATAGCTAAGGGTTTTCTGCGTGCGAATGACACTAACATTTTTTGCACAGACCTTAAAAGGCCGATTACAAACACCACTATCAATGCAGATTTTTTTTGGTTGATAGTCGACACCGGCGTCGCAAAATCAATATACGTGTAACGAGTGCAATGCACGTGCATTGCAATAAATTGCAATTCAGGTTTTGCATGATGCAGTATCTATATGATTGCAATACGGTTTTTACCGTATTGTTGCATCCCTATCATTTTGTTAGGAATAGAACCAAAACGGTGTATTTTTATTTTATACCAAATTTGTATAGCGCTCTTTTCATATTGAATACATGTTCAAAAGCGCTTCACAGTTATATGCATAATTAGGAAATAAACAAATGGAAATGGTTAAGAGATGATGAAATATAAAATGATAATATGAACACTAATGTAAAACTAAGAATTAGTGATCAATAAAGTGCTCATAGTAGTCCAGAAACAAGCGGATTTTTAACGTAAAAGATAGTGAGTAATAATGGACTGTTGGTAGAACGGCAGCCAAATGGGCGATGGGGAATCTGGCTAGGTGCCATGAAAAAATCACGATTGCAAGGTGCAAAGTTGGATTCTAATCCAAGGCCCCCGCCCGAACATCCATCAGCGTCAGTGCCCGCGCATCCCGCCAACCATCAAACGTAACTAAAAGGAGAATTGTTGTAAAAACATAAGAGACTGTACGAGTATACTGCGTAAGGAGAACTCCGTGACATACATTGTATCTTACAATATAACTAATGTATATATTACGTATCCAGCTCTTAATTCTCTATCTAATTAATTATTATTATTATTATGACATTTGTCTTATTAGTGCACCTACTGTGATAGTATCATATTTATCTGTGATGTATATATGTATAAACTTAACTAATAACAGGGACCACAATGGAAATAAGGGTTAAATTCCTTTTTTGTGCCATCCCTATATTTCAATGCATTCGATATGGTCAATCAAACAATGCGATCAAGCGCAATGATAATTCTTATATTTCTGTATTAAAATTTGCCTATCAACCAAAAATACATGTTTTAACCATTTCTCAGTTTACTATACATGTAATTTTATAGTCTGTTTTTATTAATATATAAAACAATATTTTATGCATAAATCTTTATTTATCCTTATATTGTACCATCATTTTGATCACCATGTATGTACCATGTCAATGTCATGAAATATAAATAAATATATACAATCCATATTCAAACAAACGTGTTACATATACTTTCAGGTCTAGTATACCAATGGTACAGGGAGACAATAGAAGGTTTTATACGACCAGAACTAGCCAAATTTTATTTTATATCTTCTAATGGTAATCTTTATTTATCTGAGACACAGGAAGGTAATGAGGGAGATTATTATTGCGTGGTTACCCTAGCACCCAACCCTGGTGAACAACTTACAACATCCCAACCACCTAGTCGTACCAGCCGTGCTATAGAGCTCAGAGTTCCTGGAAACCGTAGGTGCATAATGCTGTTGACGCATTTGTTTTGCATTCTTGTTTTATATTTTTCTAGAATTGTATATGCTTGTTATTACTAGTCCATTAGTTGCTATGCATTACACAAAATGGTTTTCAATGCGAGTTTAGGCGTTTTTTTAATCAAAGACTGCTACCAAAGCGTTGCCAGGGATAACACGGCAACGGACATAATAAGTTTTGAACGTCATTGTGCCTCTAGTATACGTTACAATAAGAGGACAATCAGCTAGCTCGTGAATGTGAAAATCTAAATTGTAAAAAATTACGTTTTTCAAGATTTTAATTGGAAAACATTATTGTGGTATCAATCCTGTTTTCATAACTTTTCTAACAAAGAGGAGCCATCATTGTTCCTCAAGGCATTGGTACGCAGCCAATCAAACATAAAGGTAATATAGTTGGTCTTAATAAGTTCATTCATGTATTTTCATACACATCAACTGTTGAACGACATGCCTTATGTTTAATGAATAGAGTATCTATCTATCCATTCTCGTACCCCGATGTTATCAAGATTCTAGATCTAACTAGTATCGAGAATCTTGATAGGCTCTGAGTAAGAGAATGTTACCTATCTATCTCCAATGTTTTATTCATTATTTCAGCTAATGCCGATTTTGGACCAATTATACATCCAGATTTTATTGCCGTGTTTCCATCACCTCCAATGGTTGGTCATGAAGTTCGTTTGGAATGCTTTGCTTACGGAAAGTAAGATCTATTTCTGTGTTTATTTGTCCTAGCTGGATTTTGAAAATTGCGAGTAACTTTTATTCTAACTCGCAAAATTTGCGGGTTGAAATCATTGCAAAAAATGAGGCTCAAGTGGGCATTGAAAAGGCCAGATTGATGGATGTTTTGATATGATTGAAGATTCACAGATTTTTTTTTCGATATTCTCTGCCTATTCCACAACAACGCACTTGTTCTATGTATAATTAAGTATTGTACTAAGTTGCTTTTATATTGCATATATGAATAGTTACTGTGTATGCTATTACAATTTGAAGAAAGAATTGCTAGTGATTTTTTTCATTCAGCGAGTTCAAATAAAATCAACTCGCAAAAAATTGCAAGTCCAATAATTTGTTAAATTCGAGACCTGCATTATGACATGCATAATACAAATATGACGTTCCTATAGTAACCGGCATTTGTGTTGCCGCTCTGGCCAAGTTTAGTTTCTGACACACTAATAGTTAGACTATTAGAGTATTTTTAAATTTCCTTGCTTTAAGTTTGATATAGGTTTTTGTTAACCGTTTAAAAAGGAAAATGGGTTAACATTGTTTGATACATTGTTTTTTTTTCTTCTATGACTAATACATGAAATGGACTATAGTCGTAGATATTTTGGCATCGTAACTGTAATCACTACAAATAACAGCAAGTGTAATATTTCAGAATGCCACTACAATACAGCTGGTCTAGAGAAGGTGCTGATTTTCCTCCTGGTACAGAATTTCGATTTAACAACAGAATAATGGTTATACCAAACGCTCAATTGGACGCTGAAGGAAATTACACGTGTACTGTATTGAAATTGACCGGAATACGACGCATTGATTCTCAGAAGATAACCCTGTATTTGGAATGTATGTACACATTGTTTGTCTATACAATATCAAACTCCTCACAGTGCTTACGTCACATTTTAATACTTAACCAATTCCAACACGTGTCTCAGAAAATATTAAAAAGTAAAAGAAAAGATGAAAAAAATATTCGGCTCTCCGAGGGACGAATTTACTTGTGGTGGCAATAGTTATTGAAATAATTCAGGGAAATAACCATTGCGGGAATTTGGCTACAGTATAATTATTTTCAAACTTTGATAATACGGATGCAGGGATGTAGTAATGACTTTTGAACCTAGTGAAAAAAAAACAACACAAAATAAAAAAGATTGTTGTTTTTACTAAGTATATTTTGATAAATCAATATATTTTTTCTTTTCACCTTGATTATGACGAATATATATTTAAGTCAGAGACTCCAAAATTGAGACGACTGTGAATTAAGATCGTTGCGTGTGCGCTTTTCAAATGCTTCCAAATTACTGCTTATTGTGTAGACACAAATTCTGACCAATAAATAGGACGAGCCTTAAATGTCATTTTACTTCCATATACGAAGGCATTTTATCGTAAAATTCTGCGGATATTTTTCTGACAGTGAAGTCACACTGTATGCAGAGATTGCAGAGTCATAGATAACAATATTTTTGTCTTTCTATACATATGTGAGCGCTCAAGTATTTTACTCTATAGTAACTATCCTAATATAGTGCCCTCCCGAAGACTTTGGATAAGCCCTGTCTTTGAGATTTAAAGATTCACACTTGCATATCGAGGGTTGCCCACAAGACTGAAGTAAGTGCATTTATTAAAAGAGCAAGTAACTACAGTCTTTCGGGCAACATTCGATACGAATTAAGAAACGAAGAGTCATCCTCCCAAACCTTATGAACAATATTAATATGCCTATCAATATTTGATTTAAACTATTTTACATTAGTACGCTCTAATTTAGACTAATTATATATAGTATAAATATAATTACATGCACTTGGGGTACGCATGATCATGTTCTCTCAAATAGCATAATGTCCAACGTTTGCAGGTCTCAGTAAGCACATGCCGTATTCTTGAATGTATCATTATTTTAAAAAAAGATCTTTCAATTTTACTACAAAACTGCAATGGGCAATGAAAACAGCCTAAACAAAGCTTGACATAATGAAACTTGGTTAAATTGCTTTTTCATTGTTTCATTTTTAGCAAAGCCACACTTTTTATATCCTATGCGTAACGTACATGCTGATGTTGGGAGTAAACTCACGTGGCGTTGTGAAGCACGAGCAATTCCACGTGCAACATACAGGTGGTATAAGGTATGTGAATAGTTACTTTATTTTTTAACTTAATTGACCTACAACAATTGTGCGTCTATGGCTCACATAGTTAAATTCCAAGAAATAAAAATTTTAAGCGCCAATATCAAAAGTAACTCTGCTTTTGGAATACTAAGAATATAGACATTTAATCTATTTCAAACACCTTTAATGAACAAGATTTCTAAATTAAATCAAATTATCAAATATTGCTTTAGTATATTTATGTTATTTGTTGCAATTCAAAGTGAAAGTAGATCGAAACCGAAAGTAGAATTTGGTTGTCAATACTTGAAACAATAGTTTTTATCGAGGTATGTTTAAGATGAAGTCATATTATAGAAACAAAACTTACTCCGAATTACAAAATTAAGCTCTAAAACTATTGTGGATCAGGTTTATTGAACATTAGAGTATGAATGAATAACGTGTGTTCTTATAAAAGTACATGTACTCCACTTTTTTAAGAAATGAACACATGGTCAGAGAGCAGAATATTTTGAATTGTTTATTGTGTCTCTAATTCACGTTACATTTTGGTAACATCATGCATGATTGTATAAACTGTTTTCAAGCCTACTGTTAATATATATCTTCAAGTAGTGGCTTCAACCAGTAAATGGTTTAATATTATCAAGAGCTTATAACCGATGAATCCTATACTATCTTTGTCTTAACACGACTAAACTTATTTGTTTATTTGTTTATTTTATAATAATCTATTTAAGCTCTATTGTGAAACAAGTTCTTACAACTTAGATTTATCACTTTCGAGTCCACTATCTGTTCACCCAGTTCTGAGCTGGTAAGATAAGGTTTCTTGCTCAAGGAAACAATGGGTAAGGTTTTGGATGGGATTCGAACCAATGCGGAGCTGGCTATCCAATGATTATCAGTCCAACGTCGTAACCACTCGGCCACGCCCGCTCCTACTCTGTTGTTGGTGTTGCTTTAAAATCTACTTCCTGTCTACCACTGTATTGCGTGAGACAGTTGCTCACTGGTGGTGGTATGTGCTTAGTACTAGGTTAACAGCTTGGATCAAGGGGGACCTTTTCACAAAAGTTCTTACGAAAACAGTTATCGTAAGTCTAAGTCATGATTTTGCAGTTCAAAGGCAGAAGAATGATAAACTTAAATATGATATGATAATCAATAGGTATAGAATATTCTCTAAATAATTCAATAATATTTTGAATTGATTGGCCAAAAAATGACGGTATTATTATTACTCCTTGCTTTTGACTTACGTTGATTTTTCAATTTTAAAGTAAGGTCATGGAATAAATACGATTATGTTTAGCCTACCCTCGGACAGGTAGGGCTTCGGCATTGAGCTGGAGCCGCAATATGCGTTCAAGATGTCGATGTTTAGTGTGTCCTTCAATTCACATTAATTATCGCAGCTAGCTGCGCTCTTCATCGACGCATGAGCCGAGTACCCCACCGCATAGAGCTGTACTAAATTGGTCGTGCTAATCGCTCGATGTAGGCTACAGCGCAGTGCTGCCTCTTTTAGCGGACTCGAATAGGGGACCCCGTTATTGAGGTTCGAAGGTTTGACAAATAAATGTTTGAAAAAACAAATATACTCGTACATGTATACATATTTCATCTTATAACCATATAACATTTTGCAGAATGCTAATATACTAGAACGAGTACCTGGTGAATTAGACATACAAGGGAATGTATTAACTATCCATAGTTTAGATAAATCTAAACATGAAGGAATGTACCAATGTGAAGCCAAGAACGCTCATGGTATTGCTATGACAACAGCACAACTTCGTGTTCTATGTAAGATTTATTTATTATCATTCTTTACATAGGTGGACCTAGCTGGGGGGGGGGGGGTTCAGGGGGTGTTCGGACCCCCTCTGGAATTTTCAATATGTACCTGTCCATTAGTATATTTCTTGACTGTCAGTTATTTTTAAGTAGCATAAAGCAATTTTTCTCGGTGCTTAAAATTGATTTAATGATTATGTAGTTTTTATTATTAATTTGTTGCATTAATCTGCAAAAATGTGTATAATGTGGTTGTGGTTCAAAAGTTTGGTCCCCCCTAGAAAAAATTCGGACCCCCACTAGAAAAATTGTGGATCCGCTCCTGCTTTAGAAACTGTACACAAAAGGCGCCCGGCACGGTCCCGAATCTAAATATTTATATACATGTAGTATTTTTGATTCTGAACCTACCGATCACCTATGCTGTTTACAATCTCTTTCTGGAACAAGATCGCACAGGTGACAAAATGTGAAGCCTTGGTGCGGCACAAACAGAAGCTTACAAGTAACACTATGTACGGTGTTGTTGCATTTAACATCTGAATCAGCCCCTGCTTGAAGGCAACAAGACCGAGAACTATTGCTTTTATAGATTGTGTTTGTTTATTTGGATGCTGGCAGTTCGGATGTCACAATATGTTTTTTAAATAATGTTTCCAATTACATTTGTAATTTGCAATTTGTATAGTTAGAGCAAATTGTCCTGAGACAGATTAACACATTACATGCTTCGGTAACTATACTTTTTAATTATTCAGTGTATGCAAATGATATATAAGTTGTATTTTGTCTGTGTATTCATTCGCCAGGTCAACCCTAACGCCAACCCACCAGCTGGTTCCGCATTTCAAAATTGGATTGCTAGTTATTTTTTAAGAAACACGGTATTACGTTAGTGACTGACTCATGGTGCCACATTAAGCAGGGTACAGTGTAGAATCTGAATGTATATTTTCTATTAAAAGTGATTTGAAGTGTTGGTAGTGGCTTGAGAGACTCTCGACTCCGTTTTTTTGCATTTCAGCCATTGAACCAACGTTTGCCAAATACCCATTACCAAATTCTTATCAATCTGCCGAGGGAGGAAATCTGACTATTCCATGCACACCGGAAGCTGCACCTTATCCAATGATTACGTGGTTACATAACGGTCAGGCTATTGGTGATCAGAGGAGGCAAGTGATGCTGGATGGAACGCTTCAGATAACGGCAGTTACACTCTCTGACCAAGGTGTATACACGTGTAGGGCTGAAAATGATAATGGTGCTGACGAGTCCAGCACACGTGTTTCTATATTAAGTAAGTAGTGCTTCTAAACTTGACAAAATTTACAATTTAACATGCTACGTTTTACAACATTAGAGCGCTAGTTTAACATGCTACGTTTTACAACTTTAGAGCGCTAGTTTAACATGCTACATTTTACAACTTTAGAGTGCTAGTTTAACATGCTACGTTTTACAACTTTAGAGCGCTAGTTTAACATGCTACGTTTTACAACTTTAGAGCGCTAGTTTAACATGCTACGTTTTACAACATTAGAGCGCTAGTTTAACATGCTACATTTTATAACTTTAGAGCGCTAGTTTAACATGCTACATTTTACAACTTTAGAGCGCTAGTTTAACATGCTACGTTTTACAACTTTAGAGCGCTAGTTTAACATGCTACATTTTACAACTTTAGAGCGCTAGTTTAACATGCTACATTTTACAACTTTAGAGCGCTAGTTTAACATGCTACATTTTACAACTTTAGAGCGCTAGTTTAACATGCTACATTTTACAACTTTAGAGCGCTAGTTTAACATGCTACATTTTACAACTTTAGAGCGCTAGTTTAACATGCTACATTTTACAACTTTAGAGCGCTAGTTTAACATGCTACATTTTACAACATTAGAGCGCTAGTTTAACATGCTACGTTTTACAACTTTAGAGCGCTAGTTTAACATGCTACGTTTTACAACTTTAGAGCGCTAGTTTAACATGCTACATTTTACAACTTTAGAGCGCTAGTTTAACATGCTATATTTTATAACTTTAGAGCGCTAGTTTAACATGCTACATTTTACAACTTTAGAGCGCTAGTTTAACATGCTACATTTTACAACTTTAGAGCGCTAGTTTAACACGCTACATTTTACAACTTTAGAGCGCTAGTTTAACATGCTACATTTTACAACATTAGAGCGCTAGTTTAACATGCTACATTTTACAACTTTAGAGCGCTAGTTTAACACGCTACATTTTACAACATTAGAGCGCTAGTTTAACACGCTACATTTTACAACTTTAGAGCGCTAGTTTAACATGCTACATTTTACAACTTTAGAGCGCTAGTTTAACATGCTACATTTTACAACATTAGAGCGCTAGTTTAACATGCTACATTTTACAACATTAGAGCGCTAGTTTAACACGCTACATTTTACAACTTTAGAGTGCTAGTTTAACATGCTACATTTTACAACATTAGAGCGCTAGTTTAACATGCTACATTTTACAACATTAGAGCGCTAGTTTAACATGCTACATTTTACAACATTAGAGCGCTAGTTTAACATGCTACATTTTACAACATTAGAGCGCTAGTTTAACATGCTACATTTTACAACATTAGAGTGCTAGTTTAACATGCTACATTTTACAGCATTAGAGCGCTAGTTTAACATGCTACATTTTACAACTTTAGAGTGCTAGTTTAACATGCTACATTTTACAACTTTAGAGTGCTAGTTTAACATGCTACATTTTACAGCATTAGAGCGCTAGTTTAACATGCTACATTTTACAACTTTAGAGTGCTAGTTTAACATGCTACATTTTACAACTTTAGAGCGCTAGTTTAACATGCTACATTTTACAACTTTAGAGCGCTAGTTTAACATGCTATATTTTACAACTTTAGAGCGCTAGTTTAACATGCTACATTTTATAACTTTAGAGCGCTAGTTTAACATGCTATATTTTATAACTTTAGAGCGCTAGTTTAACATGCTATATTTTACAACTTTAGAGCGCTAGTTTAACATGCTACATTTTACAACTTTAGAGCGCTAGTTTAACATGCTACATTTTATAACTTTAGAGCGCTAGTTTAACATGCTATATTTTATAACTTTAGAGCGCTAGTTTAACATGCTACATTTTACAACATTAGAGTGCTAGTTTAACATGCTACATTTTACAACATTAGAGCGCTAGTTTAACATGCTATATTTTACAACTTTAGAGCGCTAGTTTAACATGCTATATTTTACAACTTTAGAGCGCTAGTTTAACATGCTACATTTTACAACATTAGAGCGCTAGTTTAACATGCTACATTTTACAACTTTAGAGCGCTAGTTTAACATGCTATATTTTACAACTTTAGAGCGCTAGTTTAACATGCTATATTTTACAACTTTAGAGCGCTAGTTTTTATAGCATTGCAATATTATCTGCACTACTGTACCAAGCAGTCGTTAACAGTGAACACCTGAACAGTGTTACGTAGCTGTCTGTACACTATGATGTCATAACCTTGCATATACAACCCAGGATCCAACAATACAACGCATGGAGACAGTTGGCAAATTTATAGTTTAACCTAACACCAATTTTATTTAAGCCTATATGACGATTGCCAATATTATTAATAGTCCTGCAGTATATGAGGTGAACCGTGCACTTGAGTCCCCACAAAGTTTTTTTGCAGTTTCTATATCTTTGAAAGGTGCTGAATAAGAATCCGAGTGATGACACCCTGTCATCACTGAGCAATTTGCATAATATGCAAATTAAGTCCGCCATTATAGAAATTCCGTTTTTCGCTAATGACTCAATAATTAACTTAGATACAAATTCAAAATATGTATCCATACCCATGTTGTCAGGGTCTATCTATCACATGGTACTAATATCAGCTTGATCAGATCATTTAAATATGCAAATTTATGCAAATTAGGTATTTTACGAAACACAACATTCGGTTTTGCTATACACATCAACGTCTGTAGTTTTTACATTGATATTTTGAGTAAAATATGTTTATGTTAAGCTACTTTTGTATATATTATATACAAATATATCAATTAATTTCATTAAATCAGTTTATGTTACTATAAAGATATGCAAAATATTCAAATTACGTTAAAACTTGTAGGATTTGGCCTTAAACATTACATGATGTCCTGTATATTTATGCCGTTGTCTAGCATTCTGTTGATGCCTTGATAATTTTGATTCAGCTTTTATAGACCAGTTCATTGTTATTGTTATGATGTCTATAAATAGTAACAAGGAGCTGATAAAGACTACAGGTAACCGTTTGCTGGTTGGCAAGAAATGATAGCGAGTAAATACAATGAAAACACAGTAATTTTAAAATTGATATTACTAAGTCATTTTTCATCAAACAATTTAGTATTTTATATCACTAGAAAGGTCTTGAAATTCATATTTTGAATATTTAAAAATTATTTGTCAAAAAAGAATTGTTTTTATTGGCGAGTGTTTAAACCTAGTGCTTCAAACCCACAAGAAGATAGTTCAAAAGACAGGTTTAAATCACCTCATATAAATTTTTTTTAAATCAGAATTTTGGCAATTTTCTTATATTTTAAAAATATGAATTTCAAAAGCTTTCTATCAATATAAGTATCATAAAAATTGGCCAATAAATAAAAAAGTTATCATGATTTAAAAATTCTGCTGTTATCAAACGTATGTAAACATTAGTTTCTTTCTGCCAACCAGTAAATCACACAGGGAATTGTCAAGTTACCTCCCTTTGATTTTTCAAACATACCTTTAATATACTTATATACAAGGGATACAACTGCATTTACTTGACCACTTCATCTTGATTTATTTTTTTGAGAATCACAAAGATTTCTGATACCCTAGCGGCGCTTTAACGGAATGATTAAATTGATTAATCATAACTCTTCGAGCTATGAATATTAAATGTTTCATAGGGCAGACCATTAATACGATTAAAGTTTCAAAAACATAAAAACAACACAAAAATCTCAACTCGGACAAGTTAGTGCACAGATGAAATCGACATTTCTCGAGGAAAATCGCTTTATTTTCATATTTCAAAATGACATATTTACCCCAATCAAAGAAAATATAACAGAAAAACAATATTATTGAATAAAAATGTAATAAATATAACTCTCAACCTAGAGAGAAACACTTGCGAGCCATAAAAAGCGAAATTAACAAACTCTATTTGATAATCAATGTTGTAGCCGGTATCCTGAATTTATTCAAGAAACTTGTAAGAAACTTTTTGATTGGTTAATTTTGTAAACGAAAATCGCCAAGACTTCCGACTAATTGACTGAGACGAATTTGGAAGATTTCGACTTTTTCATAGCATTTTGGTTGTCTCGTTTGATAATAGGAAAACCCCCGTACGGTTCGACGAATCAGAAATTGTTTAACTAATTAGATTATTTTGTGAGTGACGTATTAGTGAAAATGGTTGTGAGAATAATTTTTTGAGGTTAAATCAGATAAAAAGTGTACATATATTCGTTTTGTTTCATGTCAGGTTATAATTGGCACGATGATTTGTATTTTTATAACTAGTGAAGCGAGAAACACAATATAACACGGAGTAAATCATGCTTGAAACGACGTAACATTGAAATTTGGTCAATTTTCATTCTGTTCAACTGTGCTCTAACTTGTCCGAGTTGAGATTTTTGGTCTGTTTTTTATGTTTTTGAAACTTTAATCGTATTAATGATCTGCCCTATGAAACATTTAATATTCATAGCTCGAAGAGTTATGTTTAATCCATTTAATCGTGCGGTTAAAGTGCTACTAGGGTATCAGTATTTTTTGTGAGCCACAAAATAAGAAATCTAGATGAATCGGTCTAGTAAACGCAGTTGTACCCCTTGTATATAAGTATATTAAAGGTATGTTGGAAAAATCAAAGGGAGGTAACTTGACAATTCCCTGTGGTAAATCAGCCAAAATATAGGTAGCATGTGCTTGTGACGTCATCCGTGAACTGGTCTATACCTTTAAACAGAGCTGCCTAAGAAATTAAGTGATGACATCTAGTCATCCTTGAACAATTGGCATAATATGCAAATTTGGTCCGCCATAATCGAAATTCCGTTTTTCGCTAATAACACGATAACTCAGATAACTCATCATGATAAAATTTTAAAATATGTGTCTGCACCCATGTAACTAGGGTCTAGCTATCATATGATACCACATTCAGCATGACCAGATGATTTGCATATGCAAATGTATGCAAAAAAGGTTTTTCAAATGAACTGATTTTCAAGTGAATTTATTTTGTTCAAATTTAAGTACTTCAAAGAGGAATTTCAGCAAAAATAATTGAATCAACTAATCTGTCAATTGCGACCCAATTTTATGTTCGGTTGGATTTCAATGTCCAGAATGTCCACATAATGAGATTACCGTGTGGCCTACGCACTTGTGCTTTCAGCTCAATATAACATTCTGACGTGGTGTGCCTTTACACCAGAACCGAAGAAATGAAGAACAATAAATTAATTTGTATAGTACATCGTAAAATTGATTGTAAAATTAAAGCTACTGAATTCAAAAGCGTTTCCTTATCATAAAAACAGCCTGTCATTGACATAATTTAAGCATCTGTTTGATTGATATACATGTACTTCATGGCAATAGTAGAAGCTGGAAAGTCTTACTTATTTTCGTTCAGATTTGACCTCTCAACATTGTTTACTGTGGAAAGAAAATCACGAAACTGCATGTGTCAACTTTATTCATGTGCTCATAGTTTCCACTAATTTATTTACTCAAGATAAGATAGAACGTTCTAGGTATGTGTATAAATATATAATAACAAAGTCAGCATTGAGGAACGTCGTATACATAAATCTGTTGATAGCAAGTTCAATAAAATAAACATTAGTTGCTTTTCAGAATAAAAAATATGACAATGAGACCTTGCATGCATGTTTGATAACTAGAATTTGTATGAATATTTGTAGCATAATTGGTTATTGCAAGATGAGCAGGAATCTCAATTCTGTAACGCCATGATAATCAGACTACATGTAAGCGGGTATTTTAGACTACCACTTAATTTGTCTTTGTATGGCTAAATTTTCGACTTTATTTTGACTTAAAGTTGTTTTGCATAGTATATTCTTACAATCAATTGAATGCATCCTTACTTATCTTCCTTATTATATCAAAAAATTGATAACAGAACATATTTTTAGTAGAGGAAATGTCATTGGAGAAATTACGGGCAAAATACATTATTCTTTACAATCTAATGACTGTAAGGACCACGTATCTTAATTATCTAAAATTTATATATAATAAGCAATGCATGCTCTTAGTTTATGTAGAATACACTGACTTTAACTTGGATAGAGAAAAGGGATATCACTTTACTTTATGCTCCTAATTTGCATTAGTATACATATCCAAATCATATGATCATTATAATATTAGTATATGTTCTCTGACATAAAACAAATCAAACTAATGCCATGGTAGCATATATATAGGTAAAAACATACTGTTCATGTTTGTTATATATGGTTATTGAGATATTATGATTTTTTTCAATTGTGTCGTCACACTAAATATACAAACTAAATGCTTTGGCTTTAATTATTTGTAAATAATCGTTAATCTGTTAATAACAACTCGAAATATGGTACATAATCTGCATTTTATATAGTGAAAAAAACCCACTTTCCTATACTTAAAGACCTAATTTGCATACATCTGCATTTGCAAATCATCTCTGATGATGCTTAATGTCGTATCATATGATAGCTAGACCCTACAAACATGGATGCAGACACATATGTTAAATTTTTATAATGATTGGTAATTGTGTTATTAGCGAAAAACGGAATTTCGGTAATGGCGGACTAAATTTGCATATTATACTAATTGCTCATGGGTGACAGGATGTCCTAACTAAGTTTCTTAGTCAGCTCTGTCCAAAAAAACTGAATCAAATTTATCCAGACCTCCACAGAATGATAGACAATGGCATAAATATACATGACATCATGTAATGTTTGAGGCCAAATCCCACAAGTTTTAACGTAATTTGAATATTTTGCATATCTTTATAGTAACATAAACTGATTTAATGAAATTAATTGATATATTTGTATTTAATATATACAAAAGTAGCTTAACATAAACATATTTTACTCAAAATATCAATGTAAAAACTACAGACGTTGATGTGTATAGCAAAACCGCATGTTGTGTTTCGTAAAATACCTAATTTGCATAAATTTGCATATTTAAATGATCTGATCAAGCTGAAATTAGTACCATGTGATAGATAGACCCTGAAAACATGGGTATGGATACATATTTTGAATTTGTATCTAAATTAGTTATTGAGTTATTAGCGAAAAACGGAATTTCTATAATGGCGGACTTAATTTGCATATTATGCAAATTGCTCAATGGTGACAGGGTGTCATCACTCGGATTCTTAGAACAGAACAGAACATATTCTTTATTATATTAAGCACAGGTTACATTATATAAAGTAACAACATGTGTGATAATTGGTAATGGTTAACAGAATACAATATTGATATAGATTTACAGAGTTACGGGGAATTACAATGTATAGAGTATAGAGTAGGTATATAAATATAAATATGACTATTATGTATAATGAAAGTCAATTCATTTTTAAGTTCAAAAACAATAGGATAAACAATGTAATAAATGAATGGAAACTTAGTTTTAACTTTTAAATTTATGAAAATATTGGATGTGTAATTACGTATTGTACAAATTTGCTAAGGTTTATAAGCGTGGCTTCTTCTTTAACATTCATTAGCGCTTTAAAGTTTCTCAAACTAGGATAGTTATAAAAATTGGGAGGAATTAATTTTTGTCTGGAGGGTCCAAAAAAAGTACATTCTAATAAATAATGTTTTTCGTTACCAATGGAATTTAAATCACATAAATGACAGCGTCTGTCCTCGTATCGTACGTAAGGTCGCGTCCATCGTCCTGTCTCTACGGGAAGTCGGTGGTTGCCTGTTCTAAAATGAAATAGGCTAATTCTATGTGTATGATTTAAAATAGTAAGGTAGTTTTCAAAATCTGTATTTTCTTTAAAAGAATGATAGTTATGTCCCTTTGATGATGTAGTTAAACTAGATTCCCAGGATTGTTTAAATTGGTCATTTAGCGTACATTTAACAAGTGTGTGAATAGGTTTTAAATTCATGTTAAATTGGTTTAACCAAACATAAGTGTTACCGGTAGTATCTAATATATCTTTAATATAATTTAGCCACTTAAATGAGCTATGAGATTGTAACATGTATTCATAACATAAATGTGCTATTTTTGATTTATTTTCAATTACAATGTTACTCCAGAACTTAATCATTCTAGTTTTAATAGTAATATCAACTGGGTGTCGACCTAGCTCCGCGTAGAGCATATATTTCGGCGTGCTTTTGCGAGATTTGGTTATAGTTCTAAGAAAATTACAATGAAATGTTTCAATTAAATCCAAATTATTAAACCCCCAGATTTCGCACCCGAATGTGAGTATAGGTAATATTGTACAGTCAAATAACTTAAGTTGAAGATCTATAGGTAAATGTAGGTTTTGTATTCGTGCACGGAATGCAAAAAGGGCTTTATTTGCCTGTATTATTAGTTGTTTTATATGGTTTAGGAAGCTGCCGGTTGAAGAAAAGACTACCCCCAGGTATTTGTAAGTTTTGACAATTTCAATGGGTCTTTTGTTAATTTCAAAAGAGTATTTATCAATTTTATTTGTGCCAAAGATTATTACCTTTGTATTCAGCACCTTTCAAAGATATAGAAACTGCAAAAAAACTTTGTGGGGACTCTAGTGCACGGTTCACCTAAAATATGGCATTTTACTGCAGGACTATAAGGTTTCCGAACGTTCCACATTCAACTGTCTACGGCTCATCATTCCTTAGCCTCCAGTTCCAAAGTTGACTCCAGCTTTCAGCTTTCAAATATCGTCCAAACATTTTTGGATGCTGAATTAAGCAACGTTGACTCAAACGGTATGACTATTTTACAATATGACAACTAAATCCACCGAATGAGGGGAAATTTATACCTTTACAGCTCACTCAGGTAAATAATATCAGGCAATTACAACCCTTTACGAGTATTATTATTTCCCTGTTATTTCACTTCATATTTCACTTCGTATTTCTCTTCATATATCACTTCATATTTCACTGTTACACACTATATTTCCATCATATAACTCTATATTTCATTGTTAAGCATGATTTTTTTTTTATTTACAGCTGGTATCCGGTTCCTAAGGGAACCACTGGATCAAAATGTTAGAATAAATCAAACAGCGTTCTTATATTGTGACGTCAGTTATAACTATGGTGATACAGATCTTATTTATTCTTGGAAATTCAATGGACATTTTATTGATACGCAGAATCATCCGCACTTTAGAAAAGTCAGTATTTTGTTTTAGAAGTTAGAACTACATATATACAAGTATCATTATTATTATTATTATGATTATTATTATCATTGGTATTCGTGTTACTATACATGTAATTAATTATGTTATTTTTGTTAAAATTGTTAATGGACCTTTGCATGACCTTACCTATTAGCATTTTTAACAAAGGTTTACAGTTAGTTTTTGTCCCACAAACAAGATGTTAACAAAAGAGCACATGCTTATATTTGTGGGTACATGTATTGTTATTCAAATAAAAAAGGTCATACTCGGAATGGTCCATTATGTATTATTGTAAAAATTTCTACTTGTGTTAAAATTGTTATAATAGTTAATTGTGTTATTTCATTATAATTGTTACTTATGTTATTTTTGTTATAATTGTTATCATTGATATGATTGTTACTAACGTTATTATTGTTATAAGTGTTTATTATCGTTTTAAGTATATATTATGTTATAATGTAATTATTGTTATTATTGTTAATTATGCTTTCATTAATATAATTGCTACTAACGTTATTATTGTAATAATTTTAATTATGTTATTATTGTTATAAGTGTTAATTATGCAATTATTTTTATAATTGTTATTATTGTTAATAATGTTATCATTGTTAAGATTGTTAGTCACAATATTATTGTTATAATTGTTATTATTGTTATAATTGATATTTATATTATTGTTATAACGATTGTTATCATTATTTTATTTGTATAAATTTTAATTATGTCAGTATTGTTATTATTGTTTTAATTATTATCATTATCATTATCCTCCTCATTATCATCATTATTATCATCTATTACAGGAAGCCAGTGGTAACAACCATGGTCTTTATATTGTAAATGCACAATATACACATACAGGACAATATGAATGTGTGGCACAGACAGTACTTGTGTCAATATCAGCAACAGCGTTTGTAGAAGTCACAGGTATATATATTATACATGTACATGGATTTACAGTTTATAATATATTAGACATCACAGGCGGCTGACACGGTCTAGATTCAGTTTTTTTTATTCAGGCCATTGCCTGCTATTTTAGCTCGATTATGTAACAAGTTTTTACAAATTAGATTCGTCACTTTCAAGTCCACTTCCTAGTCTCCAGATACTGAGCCAGTAGGATAAAGATTTTTGCTCAAGGAAACAAAGAGGTAATGTTTTGGATGGGCTTCGAACCAATGCGAAACTTGCTATCCAATGATTACTAGGGATTTAGTTAAGTCCACAGGATGTTGGCATGCAAGTGTCTGCCTCATATGTATACTCGTACGAAAATAACTGTATACACATATGATTTATATTACATGCTGGCAGTATGAGGTTGAAAGCGTTAGTACTACTTCATCTTTGGAAACTTTCTAAGATGTAAATGGAGTTTAAAGTATGACAGATGTGACTGTATCCTTTCTAAAATAAACGTGTCTTTCATTGACCCTGATTATTTCCTGACATTCAGGTCCACCGGATGCTCCTGCTGGTGTCTACATTGATCGCAGTCCAGATAATGGTAACGGTTCAGTAAGGTTAGTATGGACATGGAACCCAGCAGCCAACCATGGATATCCTGTCACATATTTTGATGTTGAAGCTAAAACCGATTTTTCGGAGGATTGGTCTATTCTTAGAAACGGTTAGTTATATTTTAATATCTAAATTGCATAGAATTTTTGCAACGTAGATTAGTATTTATATATACTATTATAATTTATTTCAGCTCGATTGTGAAACAAGTTCTTACAACTAAGATAAATCACTTTTGAGTCCGTTTTCTGGCCCCCGGTACCGAGCTAGTAGGATAAAGTTTCTTGCTCAAGGAAACAGGAATGTTTTGCATAGGAATAGAACCAACGCACAGCTGGCTATTCAATGATACCAGCCCAACGTCGTAACCAATCGGCCACGCCCGCTATTAATGTTAACTATAGTCCAACTGGTAGGCATAAAAAGAATTAGTATTGATAAAAAATCAAATTTTCATGAAAAGGTGTACTGTTTTTGCCAGGAATCGAACTCGGCATCCCCATATTCGAAATCGTACTCTCTTCCGCGGCGCTATTAGCCGCGGCTGAACCAAATTGAAATAAAACTATTTTTGTGAATTTTCCAGACATACCTCAACATGAAACTCTTGTACAGAATATGGACATGAAGCGTTTCTATGATTTAACTGAATTAAAACCTTACAACTCGTACATATTTAGAGTTCGAGCAAAGAATGCTATGGGAGTAGGACTAGCCAGTGACCCATCGAGTATGTATGAGTTTCATTGTCGGAATGGGGAATAAATGAACGGTTTGGTCATAGGTTTCATCAGGTTTTGTCAGATGGTCGGTATTGTCATTGACCCATCTGGGAAATACAAGTATAAAAATGCTTCCGATTTGCTAAATCCAGAGATTTGGTCCCTCCAAGAATAGTAAGTAGGTTGACTGACCGCCATGATATGACTTGTACAATGTGTTGCTATGGCGTTATACCTACCTTCTTACCAACAACAGAATGCTGCTAGCAGTGCCTATAATTAGTGTATACAAATACATTTTGTACGATACGGGCCGATTAAGGAATTCGATGAAAATTGTTGGTCAATTTAGAATTATTATGTTTTATTCAAGCGACATGACTTTTGTATATGCACCAAAGTATCAAATACAAATGATGGATCAATTATTATATTCAATTTATTGTGGTTATTGTTATATTTTAAAACTTTATAAGGTATGGTCTTAATGGCAGAATGGTCGTAGTATAAGGACCTATATCTTCTCAACTAAAGGATTTGAGTCTTACATTTGTCAAACATTGCATGAGTTTGAAATAAATAAGACTTTATTCCGGAACTTTTCCTTATGTGAAGTCATTGGTCTATGTCACTAATAAATGCATGATTTTGCAATACAAAAATGGTAGTCCAATTGCGTAAGTTTTATGTTATGTGAAAATATTGATATGAAAATTATGTCGCTGATATTTTAATGACATTTTTAAATTCGTTCAGTTAAGTATAGAGTTCCAGCATCAGAGCCAGTGACAGCACCAAGTGTAACAAATACTGGTGGAGGAGTAGAGGGAATTCTAGTAATTGAATGGTTGGTAAGTATATGAATAAGACATTTTTGTTTGTCTTACATTAAACTTATTGATCATTTGCTGTGTGACCTTTTATTAATAACATTACATTAATTGTCTTCATACAAAATCATCATTCGGAACTCCTCGGCCATTCGTTACGAACATAACTCATGGAAGGTCGAGGTGTTCCGAATGACAAAATCGTGTGTTCCTTTGTTAACACCTTGCTTATGAGACATCTGAAATGTAAACCTTAGTTAAATATGCTTAATATATTGAAGTCATGTAGAGGTATATTTTTTACTGTACGAATGTATATTTTTACTTTATGAATATTATATGTTTGACAAGCTTGTTTACAGCCGCAGTTGTGATACTGGTTTGCACGACCGATTTCTAATGATAAAAGGGTCAAATGTTCGGACCCCCTTGAAACTTCCAAAAAAATGTACCCGTTCATGATGTTTTTTTAACTGTAAGCCACTTTAAGTAAAATGAAGCATTTTTTCTCGGGCTCGCTTAGCTCGCATGTGTGCTTAACATAGATCTAAAGGTTATGCAGTTTTTATTACTAATATGTTGCCTTATTCTGCAAACAGCGTAAAATGTGGTTGTGGTTCGAAATTTTGGACCCCCCCCCTCAGATAAAGGTTGGAAAATCTTGGAACCGCCCCTGCAAACACTATTATCATAAGAAAGGTGCAGAACGAAAGGCTCGCTAGTAAAAGTAAGAGTAGATTAACAATAGAGCAATTTCCTTGTTTTTGTTTCAGCCATTACCACGTTCTGAAGAGGCAGGACCAGGGTTTGGATATAAAGTTTATTGGAGACTAGAAGCAGAGACACAAAAAGGATTTAAAGAGGTGAGACCCGTCTCGCAAAACTTTACATTAATTACTCATCTTTTACATTTTTATACATGTATTTTAGTATACTAGTCAAATATTTTTCTCGTTTGGGGAAAACGTTTGTCCTTGAAGAAAAGGGTATGCACGAACCACACTCCTTATATCTTTACTGAATTAATGCGACAGAATGATGTAATTTGATCTTGCATTAGGAAAGTATTGGTCAGAAATTCAGAATATCCATAAGCTATGTCAATGTCGAACGGAAATTAAAGCAGAGTTTTAACAATATATGTAGAAAACAACAGTAAATGCATGGTGTTTTTGCGTTTCGTCTCTTGAACTACTTGACATTTTGGAAAACATTTTTACTAGTCCCAAGTATTCTTTAAATACTGCAACATATTTCGTAATCTCAACTCGAATAAATTTACGATAAAAATTACCATCTTGGGATAGATTTCTGTAATTTGCCATAGATCTTTGTTTTCATGGAATATCTGTGAAATGATATGTTAACTATATCCGTGAAATGCATCTGTGATTTGTCATATTTTCCAAAAAATGATCCGCGTTATGTTACTTCTTCTAATGGACCTCAATGATTTATAATAAAAACTCTATTTATAGATTTAACGCAGCAGTAGTCCAGTGGTAGGACGCGCGCTTAAGGATCGAGATATACTGGGTTCGAATCCCACTTGGGGCAATGCTATTTTCCTTGAGCCAGAAATTAACCTTCGACTGCTACACTCCACCCAAGGACCCTATATATACATACATGTTATGTGGGGTCCTTGACACCACCCAGGTATAAATGGATACCCGTTAGCATCATGCACTCTATACTGTCACTACAATCTGTGCCGTATGTTAACAGTTGGTGTGTGACTCAATGATCAGGGAATAATGTCAAGAGTCGACGGAATAGTGATACTGAAACTAGACTTCAAAAACCGTGCTTAAACTTTAACGTTTTGGCTGGACAGTTCACAATCTATTCTGGTAGCATTTTTCCTTGAAAACCATGATTTGATTTTACAAGTACCTCCATTTTATTTTTTCTAGGAAACCAGGTCGATAGCGCAGTTTGTAGCGCGCCGGGATTTGGAATCTCGTGTCCTGATTCTAGAAGGTGGTACGGGGTCGAATCCCACCCTGGGAGGTTATACCCTTCCATAAAAATTTGACAATTATGTCAATTTTCTCCATTAATTAGGTATGTGGAAAGGTTTCCGGCCTTGTGGAAGGGTAGGTTAGTACTGGTTATAAACAATGGTCCAGGAAAGCTAGGTTTGGTGCACTGGATGCCGTTATAAGTATGACCTATACAATGTGTTGCTACGGCGTTGAACCCAACAAAATCAAACAAAAACAAAACATTTTTTTCTAGGATGTTGTTGGCAATGTATCAGCACATTATGTAACTGTTGGTCAAGATAACTTCTATCTACGTTATCTAGTTAAAGTACAAACATATAATGATGAAGGTTTTGGACCTATCGGACCAGAGGCTGTCGTTTATTCTGCTGAAGGAAGTATGTCTTTGTTGATATTTAAGTTCTATTAAAATGTTATGTACGGTTCATACAAAACAACAAAAAGTGTTCGTGTAAACTTTATGAAATAATCTATTTCAGGGGTAGGCAGTATTAAAAATAAAAGTTGTATAATTCATCTTAACAAAATAAGTATGGCGGATAAACCATCACCCCTTGGACAATCATGCTTGTTATGGTAGACTGTTTTACCATTCAACCAACAAGACACTCATAAAAGATATTAAAATTATACATGCTATTGTCATCCAGAGCATGCCTTGTTGTGGATTAGATAGTTCATTGCATTTTCTATATAAACAGTGTTTTGTTTTTTACGAACTATTATACATGTATATCGCGCTTCACGACAGAAGATGCGTCTTTGTTGACTTTGGACTGTGCCGCCCGCCTGTATTTGTTCCCCACATTTCAACATATTTGTGGGTGGATTCACGACGGTCACTCGTTTTACTAATTACTGTCCCTAAACAGGCCTAGATTTCTTGACACAAGTTTTCTTAGACTAGCACAAGCACATAACCTCATCAGAAGATTACAACTGTCGAATCTGTGATTGATGTATGAGGGAGAATGACCGTAGAAATTATATATCCTGACTAAACAACAGGTCCAGTCCCTGAATCGAACTTACGACACTGGCTTTGTTGTCAGATATGCTACCGACTGAGCATTCAGAACTACCACGGCGATCTTCTACGCAGGTTAATCTTGGAAGATGATCGCCGAGGTTGTTCCGAATGCCGACTGAGGTGACCGTGCTGGTAATGACTTCTGTATCATAGATTGACCTTCGTTCCGATGATGAAATAATACAGTAAGCATGCGCAACATGTGTAGTTGTGTTCTCTATGTGAACTGGAAAATTCACCAAAAATCTATGGCCTCGTACTGTTAGGAAGATATAGGAAAACAAAACACTTTCTTCGTTTTATACGTAATAGAACATAATATGCATACAGGGATGATTTTTTCAACTGTCAATGGCGCATACAACAACCCTACTGATTTAAATGTTCATTATACCATTTCGATTTGTACTTGGTATCGATAATTGAGTATATAAATCAGTAGAGTAAATATGCATTGCAGACATTCGAATAAAATTTTCCAGTTTATTTGTACACGTATGATTGATCAACAAAGTAATTTTTGAAATTTCTGAGATGAAAATGAGCTGTAAGAACTCTAAAGACACTGCAGTGGTAAGGGTTGTGAGTCCGAGACTGATGAAACACAAAACTATTATCTTTATTGATTGCATGTATTTTTTACAGTGCCTGTTATCAATCCACAAAACATTAGATGTGATGCTGTTAATTCTACAGCTGTGACAGTCTCATGGGACCCCGTACCTAATAATAGAGAATCATTAAAGGGAGTTGTCCATGGTTACGAGGTGAGTAGCTCACAGGTGACTGTATCAAAGTAATACGAGGGCCAGTCAATAAATAACCAGCCTATTCTATTTCGAGTCGGGATCTACCTCTTCCTCTTCAATGTAAATTCCCTCTAGGGCTATGCACTTGGACCAACTGTGTTGAAGCGCCAAGAGCCCAGAAATGAAGAAGTCATGGTGTTTTCCGTGGAACCATTCCTCAACTGCCGCCACAACAGCAGATGGTTGAGTCTTGAACGCCTTTGGCATTGGGGATACTGGCCCTACCCACTGACGACTCTAGGCTTTATTTTAATAATGTACCCAAGTCTCATCTACAATAACTAGACGCGAAAGGAGACCATCTTTTGACCTCAAACACTTCAACAAAGCAACTGCATACTAATGCTCTCGTAGCCATATGCTCATTGCTAAGGGATTTTGGAACCCAACGGGTTGTAAGATTGCGCATTCTTAAACGACCATGCAAGATTGTTGAGATGGTACCATGTAAAATGTTTAATGCTCGTGCTATTACTTCGCCTATGTAAGCATACCAGGTCCCTGACTTTATGTCACTTTATGTCATAGACTGGTTATCTATTGACTAGCCCTCGTATTATCTTACGACAGTCTCACTTTACATTACTACTATCTTCAGTATTTAACTATAACTTCAGAAACGACTGTTCTTATAATAAACAAGAAATATCCTCAATAGTATTCATTTTCGGCGCTATGTTGGGTTCAGTTTGTTTGAAGTATATTTGTTGGCTATTTACGACGTACATGTATTAACTGAGTCAAACGTAGTTTGCTGCACGCCTGTTTATCACAAATATCAAATGGTATCATAACTTTTATCCATTTCTCTGTACCCGAAGAGAATGGACCTTTCCATGACCTTACCTATTAGCATATTTAACAAAGGTTTACAGTTACATTTTTGTCCCACAAACAAGGTGTTAACAAAAGAGCACATGGTTGTATTTGTGGGTAATTGTATTGTTATTCAAATAAAAAGGTCGCTCACGGAAAGGTCCATTCCAACGGACAAATCAGAGTAATAGAGCAAAAAGTATTGGTTAAAATATAGACCAAAAAGTTGGCTAACACAAGTTCTTCCAACTTATGTATACCCTCCTTTAAGCAAATAGACTTAATTCGGATATCTAGCTGGTTGGATTTTCCTGAAAGAAATGTTTGTACCGGATGTACCTGTGCGGAATTTTTTTAAACACAAATGTTGTACACAGAACAATACGATTCCATCTGTGTTGCATACTTTTCAGTAATAATGTGTAAAATAATTTAGTTCTTCATTAATGCATCCGATACAAACAAATCTGATCCTGCTAGAAAAATCCACAGGAGCGTGACATTCTGTATCGTATCTTGAAAGATTCTCTCCTTCTCAGTTTTCATTTTAACAATAAGGGAATTTTCAAACTACGATACAGAATGTCAAGCTCCTGCGAAAAAAATCGAGTTCCAAATAAGAACTAATTAATTTGTACCCTCTTATATAAAAGGTAATGTATTATGGTGATGAAGACCCAGATGAGGATACTGGTGGTGTTATAGTGTATGGTCAAACTGATCATGGTGTGGTCATTGGTCTTGAACCTAATACAAACTACTGGGTGTATGTTGTGGTGTTCAATGGTGCTGGACCAAGTGTTCTAAGTGAAATATATCTGTGTGAGACTTCATTGAATCGTAAGTTGTTTTATGATCAAATCTTCTGACTTAATTACCTGCATTCCATTCCGGGCAGGCCATACCCCTTCCTCAACAAACAGAAATTACTGTTGTACTGCTGTTCTGCCGAAATTTCTTACAGTAAGGGTTTACTGTTGTACTGCTGTACTGCCGAAAATTTCAGCATTAAGGGTTTACTGTTGTACTGCTGTACTGCCGTTACTGCTGTCTTCATATACATCACGTGTGTCCGTTTACCTTCACAAATGGAGAAGTAACCGTTGTCAGCTGCTTTAAAAAGGCAAGAAAGCATGGATGTAGGAAAGTTGTTCTGGGCAACTTATGGGATAAGTCTGCCTTCGTACCGAATGTGTGAGTAGTAAATAGTGTTGATAGATCTGAATTTATAACCAAAATAACTATTCAACGGTCCTGTTTTTAATTTTGGCTATATATTGTCATAAACTTCTAATTACATTACCATGTAGATTTCGTCTATATACAAAAGAAGTTGAGCGTCCCTAACGGTAGCAGTAGCAATTACTGTTATAGGAACGCTGTATACATTGTACTTAGAAAAAAAAAACGTGCTGGCCATAGATACAATGTTACATAATAAAGTTTCTGTTAAACGAAGAATATTCCTGATAATAGAAATGAGAATGGCCCTAAAATGTATTTAAGTAAATGTTATGAAAGATGATGTTTTATAGCTCCAGGGGAGTATCCCCACTTTGTGGATGTGTTCTCGGATGGTCCACAAAGTGTCAGAGTTAAATGGCGTGGTGTTTTACAAGTGGCTGGGGAAGCGTCGCTCGTTGGATACAAGGTGATGTATTTGTTTATTATTTCTTTGTTAACTCTTTCTAAATTAATGTGTTCGTACTTTATATAGACAAAGTCAATCTAGTCACAAACCTTAGCATTACTATAGTAAAAGTTGGAATTCTCTGTCATTATATTTTTAACAATCCTTCAAGATTTTGATCTGCATACTCTACATACAAAATCTTTCAGAAAGTGACAACTCAACAACATTTTGAAAAACTGTTGTAATACAAAGTACAAACTGTGTTGGTTCATTCGTATCGTTGCATATATCAGAATTTTCACGTCACATTTGTAAACTTCAATGAAAGTTTCGTTCTATTAAAATTCGAGTAAAGTTTCCTCAATACTTTATGATATTTAGAGCGCTATTGTTAAGTTCAGTCGAAAGCACGCCTCGTTCTTCTGCATTTGTTAGCTACAAAGGGTATGAGCTTTGTTCTAGTTTAAAGCTTTCGTCAAGAGCTCTAAGCCTATCCACCTATCAAGGGAGTGTGAATATGAGACAAACCTCCGCTGTATGACCATATTTTTTGTTTGTTTTTGTTGGTTTAACGCTATAGTAACACATTGTCCTATAGCGGCAGTCAGTCAACCTACCCCTTTCCTGGAAAAGCTTAATATCTGGATTTAACTTTTACACCAACTACTTAGTGCATATTTTCGTCATTGACTGACAATTTATAATTATTTGTAGGGGGGGGGAATGGCCGTTAAATTAAGTTTATGATCAAGCTCCACGAAAGTATGTCCAGCCCTAACCCACGGCCCCTCTATCAGTAGACGTGTGTGCTACCAACTGAACTAGCCGGGCGGCTGATTTTGTAATGCAGCTAAAAGTATCAAAACATTACAGTCGCGGCCGTGGCGTAGTTGTAAGCATGTCTGACTTCGAATCCGGAGATCGCGGGTTCGAGCCCGGTCGCGGTAGGTCACACCCTATACATGAGTTGTCGGTCTCATGATAGGGTAAGTTAGTACTGGTGATAGAAAAGTTTGAAGGGAACCTATAGTAAGAAGAGCTGGCCGTCGTATATATAACCTAAATATGTGTTGAATACGACGTTAAAAACAAATCAAAGCACTGAAAGTACTGGGGTATTCATTGTGTTTAGATTTATTCAATTTTTGTTGGGTTTTATGCTGTAGCAACACCTTATAAAGGTTATATCACAGCGGTCAGTCCACCTACTCACTGTTCCTGGAGAGGCTTTATCTCTGGATTTAGCTGTTAACAAACTACTAGGTGCATACTTCGTCAGTGACTGATGACTGCCCTACATGATTTAGAATCAGGGGAAGGAGGCAGAATGGCCGTAGAAATTATTAATGGTGTCGATTACATGTTTTTTTCATACGCTCTTCACAATAAAATCTGCTTGAGTCATTTACAATATTGAACGATTGAATTTACGTATTACTATGATTACTGTTGTAATTAGTCAAAGCTATTAACTGTTACAATATGACTTTTATTCAAGAATTTTTCCTTAATCTCTCCAGTTCTTGTCAGATTACGCATTGGTGAAATGAAACTTTTCCATCATAAGCCTTTATTCTTTATTGAATAGATTTTATAGATTTTATAATCCCTTAGCTCTCACAGTACTTCAAACTGTACCTTCACAGATAAAAAAATCTACATTAATTTTTATTTTCTTGAAAGGGTTTGATACTCCAGTATTCAAGTCAGGGTGCTACTTAATATATCATAGTCTACACTAATAGTGTGACTTTACCAATGATAATTCACACTATTTTATTGCACAAGATTTTCAAAAGACCCCCCCCCCCCCAAAAAACCACTTCAAAACAGAGGATTTTCCAAATTTACTGACTTGTAAGTATTTAAACCCGATATAGTCATGGATGGATTTTATTGCAAGTATTTTATCCATTGTGATACTCATTGACAAAATGTATATTGATGATTTTATCCTTGTTAATTTTTTCTCACTTAAGGACTTGCATCCAATGCGCCGTAAAATTCAGGTTTAATTGCACATGACCCGAACAGTTACAGAACGGAAATAATCATCTTTAAAACAAACCCAATACGCGGGAATCAGCACTTAAAATAATGTATACAGTACAAGTATTAGCATTTCCAAAAATGCTTGAAATCGTCGGTTAGCCATGCATGACATCTCCTTTAGTAAAGCATTCTTGAAAGCAATATATGTGTCAGAGTTTAACAATTTCGTCATGTTCCGACCGAGCACGTACAAACTCATTTTCAGTATGGTATACTTTATAATTCACTTGTTCATTTGGCAAGAAATTATATTTATTGATAACCAATCCAGATTATTCGATTCAAAAACATGTTCTGTCCCATATTCCGACGGCTAATCGAACGTAGATTATATTTCTTTACAAGGAAATATTGACACAAAACATCAAAGGTCCCCAAACAATTAATAGCACGAAATGCTGCTTACGCATGTGATCTCTATAAGTGAGGGATTAAAATTCTTTAAAAAATGTTTATTAACCGTTAATTAAACCATTCATGTTTGATAATTTGATAAATAAATGTACAATATATAAAAGGATCATTATCAGTGATGGTCTGATAATCCTTCTCTGATTATGGTGCCAGTCACAGTGTCTTCGTCAGTGGTTTAGACTGTGACTTTTTATAAATAGACCGCGAAGGCCGTCGAGTGTACATCTATCTAATAGTACTGCCACACGCCTCTCACGAGTATTATGGGCAGTCTTATCTCTGTTACAAGTTATTCGCTTCAAGTATATTCTGTGACGTCATATTGAGCGTCTGGTCAATTTCTGGCGCAGAAATACGTAAAGTACCAGTTTCAGTAAGATGATGCAAATCATGAACTACTTTGTCTCGGAATATTCTGGCTTGGGTGCTGTTAGGTATAGGCGATTAAAATTGGACTCCGATCGGAATACTACTATTAATCTTTTCATAACAGAGTATTCATTGTTAACACAATGAATACAAAAACAAAAACAACAAAAAGCATTATAATTTGTTTTCTTCTCAGCTTCTATACTGGCCAGTCGGTGACGATATTAGAACTGCGAACGTTACAGAAGTTGACAAAATATTTGAAACAATTTTGTATGGTATACAGCCAGATATCATATATAATCTACGTGTAATGGCTGTCAACGATGGAGGTGATGGAAAGAAAAGTCCAACAGTATATTTCACATTAATGAAAGGTATTGTATAGAGAATATTTCGCCGGTGTAAGGTCAATTTTTACTTCATCGAATGACCTCAGAAGAAAGAGCCCTATATTCTGAGCCCATGAATTGAAATAGTGCTAACAGTATATCAACCGAAAATATTTGGTTGACGATACATAAAACGAAAGCGTTGATCATTCAATGTTTAAGATGAAGTTTTGTGATAGCAAAAAAAAATTCCACCTAATGACATAAATAGCAATGTCAAGCTCTATAATGATTCTGGATTATTTATAGTAAACGCTAAACTATCTTGAATTCTTTATGTTTAAGAAATAGACACCTAGTCATATTTTAACTTGAAGACAAAATGGTTGCCTTTTTTATTATTTCTCTGATGCGTATTATATTTCAATGGCTACAAATCTTGATATGAAAGTCTTTACAGGATTTTCAATGTTTATTAGGAACATCAATTTATTATTTTATTTGATTTTCAGATGGTTCTGTTAGCGTTGATCAATCAAGCTTTGATCCATCAACATCAGAAATTCTAACTGCCGATGCTTCCAGTATTCAACAATGTTTCATTCTTCTAGTGTTCTGTCTTTTGACTTGTTTAATATCTTGTATTTTCTCAAACATTCTATAAAAGTGATTTTTACATGGGTTCCCCATTTTTAGTAGCGGACTGCAGCATTATATCCTAATCAAAATTTGTTGCAGACAATTACATTTGGCTGTGTGAGCGCAGTTAAAGGGATAGTTATTTAACAAAGTCGGTAGCTGTAAGTCTTGAAGTCTTGATATGGCACTCAATTAATTTCCGTTTGAAATCGGAAAAAAATCGTATATTCGCTTCGCTTATATGACCAATATATATGGACTGAAACATTTATACGATATACTTAGTGGATGTTGCTAAAGTTCCAAATTAAGAACTACGTAAACTTTCAAATACATTATTAGTGTCAGGTTCACGATTATCGGCCTTTCTTACATTTGTATTTTCTGTGTTATTGTGATTATTACAGAACGGTGTCAGCTGACATAGTGTTTAATCGATTATAGAAATTTTATTCGTTGCAAACTGATTGCATAATGTTAAATACTTGTTATATTTGAACGTTTCATTACAAAATGTTTCAAAATGAGTTATCAACAAATTTGAAAATGTTTGAGACCATCTGCTATTATTTGTTGACGGCCAATATTCTCAAGTCTACGTTAGGTACACGAACCCGAGGTGTGTGAATATGCATGAAGCTTTGTTTTCAACAAACGACCACTATAATAAGGGACCTTAGTCAGTTATTTCCCCTAGTATACTCTTCAAATAGGTAGGTCCAATTAGTTGGATTGCTCGGATTTTACTCTTACTTTTCAATGTCAATTTGCTGAAATTAGTATTAAATATTTTTTTTGTGAATCATTTAATTTGTTTGAAAATCAAGCTACGTATTGTTAGGGTAAAGAACTATCTAAATTTCATCACTTCTGTTAATATCCTTATTAACAAGAAAGATATTAGATGAAATATTTTGTTATCCTTACATAGGACTTCAATGAAAAATTCGAGTATTCCAACTGTAATGACCTACTTACCAATTGGATAGCTTCAGATTTTATAAAGGAAAGATAACTGACAAAAGTCCCTTATTATAAAGTTTTGGTGTGGATCTGGAAATCCAAAATATACACCCTTAAACTTCTTCATTTGATTAAACGCCTATTTCTATATTACATATTGAATGGCATTGTACAAAAAGATTAAAAATAACAATAAAAAATAAGTAAAAACCCTCCACCATAAATATATTCAATTACACGAAACAAAATAAAATTTATCTAACATGATGTTATATAATGTGATTGTGCATTTTGTTTTTCATATATCACGTTTATAGGACCCACATTAATCTTAGTTCATGATTTGACTTTATTTTTACATTTTGTTTTTATTAATTTGATATTGAAAGTTGTTGTACTGAACAGTACAACATGATGCTACTGTTTTCCGGACTTGTACTGAACAGAGTAACATAACGCCACTGTTAACCAGACAATTCCCTAAAGGTGTCTAAACATCACCTTTAAAGGGATCCCTTATTTTAAGCAGTAATGCAGTCAAAGTATACATGTATGATTGACACTTGTATGTGATTAAGACTTTGTTATTTCTAAATAATTGATTTTGTTTCGTATTATATGCATGCGTTTAAAAGCATTTATGTTTACAGGTCAATGAATTTCAGAAACTCTGCAATGGTTATGAATTCACTAACTGATCAAACAATATTTTTTAATTTTATATACTTCAGTTTGTAATAATTATTTTATTAACTCCACGATGTGTAAATGTGAGTGTTCGTATGGGTGAGTACGTATTTGTGAGGGAGGATGCACAAGGTTGTGTAGAAGTTATATACGTGACTAATTATATGCATTACATTTTGTATTTCATTTGTTTTAATTGCAATACATAATTATGTATACGTTACTTGAATAAATAATCTGTTCTGTTCTGTCTTCAACAATCAGAAAATAACAAGAACACGGGGGCAATAAAACGTGACTTTGACATCACAAATGCTACGGTTTCAATATGAAAACAGTAAAAAATTCTCTCATCGTTGCTTTTCCTATTCAAAAACAGGACAACGATTTGTCACTACAGCATTCTTAAAAGGATTACTTACCCAGAATGTTAGCAAAAATTTAAACTAGTGTTGGAGTTGTACAGGCCTACACTTTTCTGTTTGGCCTTGTGTAATTTTTATTTGCGTAGGCATCACTGAAATCTGTCAAAAATTATAAGACTTAAAGTTCTTTAAAACTTTGAGTCAAGGCTGTTTGTTTTCACTTTTTTCACACCATGGCATTTGTGATGTCATTGTCACGTGGATTACTACCATGAAGAGAAAAATTGTTCACCATGACTTTATTGCTCTTATTATGTAATAAAAATAATATAAAAAACTTTCATTTTGTTTTTGTACGCTTGCCAGTTGTTTTATTCGCATTACTGTAAGGTTTCAGTGGGTTTTGGCTCATTATGTAACCAAATTCATTCCACCTTAAACATTTGTATAAAATAACTTGTACTAACCTGTTGAATAAAAAAATTTAGGAAATTACCTATACCAACTGTCTCTTCTTGACAAGGGAGAATTATTTAGAGTCTTACATCCAAAGCAAATACAAATACTCAATCATATAACAATTTTATTATAGTAGAGGACATTTTAATTTTATTCTATCACAGGAGCTTGACATTTTATATCAAACTACGAAAATTCCCCTCCTACATATAATAATGTTTTTATTATATGTAGGAGGGGAATTTTCGTAGTATGATATAAAATGTCAAGCTCCTGTGATTCTATCAAGCGAGGATAAACTGTGCCAATAATTAATGGCAGAACAACTATAGAAACAGGGCAAAAAGTGCAACATATGAACATAAAAAAGACAAAAAGTATATATTCTTTTATTTTTTTATAGCATGATAGGATACATAACTTTATACCAAGGACCCTATATATATAAACATAAAGGTTCCTAGCTTGTTCATACGTATGTTTTGAAAAAGCGGAAACAATACTTCGCGTGTAATTATTATCAAAATAAATGAAAATTCATCTAGAGACTCAATATATGAGTCATATGTAATCTGGATGCCTTCCGTGACCATAATTACGAACCAACAACGGTGCCGGAGTTATAACATGCACTATTAAATAGAAAAATGGACCCACCTACCTCATCCGATAAGGTCCGCAGGCTTATCAGCAGCATGCGGCGGCGATTTCCGACCGTATTACTTAAGAATAGTCCGTGTACATTCTTAAGGTGGGTCGGTACCTTACTCGGAGGGAGAAACGAAAAAAATGTTATGTTCACCGATTATGATGCAAGTTGCCAGGCAGATACCTTCATGCTTCTTGTTTGTTTTTCTGGTAACCTTAGCGACGTTGACGTTTTTTTCACGACGTCACGGACGTCACAATGGTTCGCGCTAAAAACAGGCATGCAAGTACATTAAACCCATATATTCAAAGTATTGAATGTCCGAGGACAAAGATAATTATACCAAAATGTTTCTGAAATGTTGTTGCGTACAAATATTTTGTTCCGATTATCTAAATATCACGTCAGTCGTAAAGATTGTACGCTTCATCACTAAATTTAGGGTTTTCACGTCTAAAAGGTTTCAGCAATTGCCGAGTTATAACGTTTATTTTCAAATTAAAGCAGAACGGTGGTCAAATTCTTATCGCGATTTTTGAAAACTACACACTTTTTGTGTCATTTTAATGAAATAAAAAAGGAAAGTGAACGTTCTCAGTTTTTCACAATATCGCTTTTAAAGTAAAATTACCTTCAAAACAACGACGTTAATATTACGTTGCGCTGACGTTGTGACTTTGGGTTATGTATGTAATTTTCTTGTAAATTCAATTTTGTAGTTTCTGTCCAGTTCTTAATTAATTTTTTGTGACACTCAGCATCTGATCTGTTCAAAATTAATTTAACATAAGTCAATCAAAATCCGCTTCTACTTATTTTTACAACAAATGCGTTAATCACAACGTCAGCGTAACGTTACATGAACGTCGTTGTAATGAAGGTAATTTTACTTTGAACGCGATATTGTGAAAAACTGAGAACGTTCATTTTCCTTTTTTATTTCATTAAAATGACACAAAAAGTGCGTAGATTTCAAAAATCGCGATAAGAATTTGACCACCGTTCTGCTTTTATTTGAAAATAACCATTATAACTCGGCAATTGGTGAAACCTTTTAGACGTGAAAACCCTAAATTCTGTGATGAAATGTACAATATTTACGAATGATGTGATATTTGGATAATCGGAACAAAATAATTGTATGCAACAACATTTCAGAAACATTTCGGTATAATAATCATTGACCTCCAACATTCAATATCTCAAATATGTGGGTTTAATGTACTTGCATGCCTATTTTTAGCGCGAACCATTGTGACGTCCGTGACGTCATGAAAAAACCGACAACGTCGCTACGGTAACCAGAAAAACAAACAAGAAGCATGGAGGTATCTGCCTGCCAACATTTATCATAATCGGTGAACAAAATATTTTTTTCGTTTTTCCCTCCGAGTAAGGTACCGACCCACCTTAACAGTAACGTTGTTAATTGAACAGTTATATAGGCGTATAACTTTCAATTTAACAGTAATTAAATACAATGTATAGTCTCCTCGAATGCAGTGTACATCACCTCAGTTCACATTTTAGTTATAAAGGGAGACCACTGCTTCAACAATCCGTGCCTGTCGGTACAGATTGGGACATATAGTGAACTTGCGGTTACCGTTCTTGTTTACTCTTCAATAGTGGAGATCACTTGGAAATAGTTATGATGGTTAGTATCGCTATGTTTACATTTTATCCAATTAATCCTTCAATTACGATCTGTTGATTTGATTTATCTTTACTTATTTGGGTTCTCCGACAAATTTTCTTAGTAGCTGTAACTGTATTTACTACGAATGGTTTTTATTAGCTGAGAAAATACGGGTCAAGTTTGCGTGTGTAAACATGTAGAAAAGTCTAGAATATTCCATCATCGATGACAAATGAATATGGTATTTGTTTTTTCCAACTCGTATACATTGCTCTCGTTTCTATCGTTAAAATATTTTATTTTCCATGATGCATAGATGATAAATTCATAGTGTGTAACTACTGGCATACTACCGGTTCGTAACATCGGTACTTGGTTACACACGACGCTAAAATGTAAACTAGCTACATGACTGCTTCATTTGTGTGCCTAATTATCCGAAATCTGTCAATCTTACTTACTCAATTGTTATGTAACTTATAACATTACTTGCTAACACTTTGCCAGAGTCTGACATTATTGTGTATGTTGGTTTTCATTCTAGCAATGAATGAAAAATACTGTTTTGTTGTGATCAACCTATAAAGTCAAAGGTGTATCATGACAAGTTCAAACATAGTCATGAAATAAAACTTGATGCGCAAAAAAATCTGTGCGCTTTTTGCAACATCAACATGTACAGGAGCTAATAAGACAGAATAATGTCCAACTGTAGAACGAGTTACAGGGGTCTATATATAGGACTAACTCAGCTCGAGCAGAAGTATCTCTAAGTCTAACGGTAAAAATGGGGTTATCTTTAATGGACATTCTATTACCTACTGAATAACGCAGAATAGTTGTCAACTACAGACAATGTTTTCTTCAAATGTAAAAAACTTATTTAGGTGTCATGAACTATGTTTTGTATTTCACACAGAATAAAGTTATTAAGATTTCACACATCATGGTATTGTGGAGAGTCCTGGCTGTAGTGTAAGGCTATATACTTCCCTGGTATGATTATTAAAAAATGTTGATACAAACTAGTTGCTTTTCACTGAAATATATACTAGAGACATATCGAATAGGAAATAAGTTTTAATATTTTTTCTTATTTTTTTTGTAGCAACCACAAATTATCTTGCTGAAGGAAGGCACCGACTCCTCTCAGGGAGTTCCACAGATAGTTAGTAATATAAATGCCTGTGGTACCATTGCTGATGCTGTTAGAACTACTCTTGGTCCACGTGGTATGGACAAATTGATGGTTGATGATAGAGGTTAGTAGATTTGTAGCTACATTTAATTGTTGATATTAAGCAGTATTATGATATAAGTTTTTATAACTAAGATTAGCAAGGTTAGTTGTCTACTTTGACATTAAACCAGTGGTATGACAGTTTAAAGTTAGTTTTAAATTATAATGAATTAATGATTGTTTTCATTTTACATTAGTCATTCAAATGACAATTTGAATCTAGGTACATAAATTGTTAGAAAGTTACTTAAATCAATTGTCTTTTCTGTCTGCTTTTGATTAAAGATCAATTTGCCTGAGCAAAAAATGATGGGAGTTGACCTTCATGTTGTACATCATTTAACATAATACTGAAGTTTCGCTTATGTATATCATTCATGCATTGTCTATATCACAGACTGTATATTAATTTGTATTGTATAAAAAATGTAAGGCACCAAACCCTTATGTAGAATGTTAATTGTATTTTAGGAAAAGCTACAATTTCCAATGATGGAGCTACTATCATGAAAACATTAGACATAGTTCATCCAGCTGCTAAAACTTTAGTTGACATTGCTAAGTCTCAAGATGCTGAGGTGAGTGACATTCATCGTTATTAAAAACTGTATTATGGTAGAATATTGACAAAAATTATAAATGATGTTTTTCTGGTACATGTACTCCTTTTTGTGGTAAAAGTTGGAAATTGAAAACTATAAAAGCTTTGTAGGGATTAAGTGTCTTTGTGCATTACGAAGTGACATAGATAAACGAGGTACAATATATCAAATTACATATTAACTTACATGTATAATACTTTGGAATTTCTACTTATGAATGATAACAGGCTACAGTTTATTTTTCTAACTAAGTTTCCTTGTTCATTCTAATGCGTTATATGATGATCTCTTTTGCAAAACTGTTTGTCAAGCTTCATTTGCCTTAAAAATTTATGGAATAGTTAGTTTTTGCTCTTGCATAGCCTTGATTTCAATCTGTGAAATACGATTACGTTTTCATGGTCTGAATCTTGATTACTGACGGTGATTTATAAAAACTGCTTAATGCTGTTTTAGCAAACTCCCCACAGTGGTTATCTCCCTTTATCAAATCAATAACCACTGCCACCACAAGTAAATTCGCCCCTCAGAGAGCCGAATATTTTTTTTATCTTTTCTGTTAATTTAAATATTTTCTACAAATTGAGTCTTCTTGTAGTAAATTATGATGTTCAAAGTACATACAGATAAGAAATAGTTTTAATTTATAATTTGTAAACATAACAAAATGTGACGCAAGTACTGTGAGACGTTTTGGCATTCTATAAATAGATGGTATTACTAGCATCACATGATTTACGTGTCAGCAGTGATTAAAGTAGCAAAGCGTGACGTAAGCACTGTTTTTTTAGTAGACGTAAGCACTGCTGTTTTAGTAGATGGAATCCAGAATTAAAATGGTGTTTTTCCACCCACACTGGGGAGTACAAACAACTAAAATTTAACAATTATTTTTTACACATCTCCCATTTCCAAATCACTTGCTTCAAAATTGATTTTATTGTTCTATGTTTACTAAATTTTCATTGTTTTTGGTACATGTTTGTTTGTACGATAGGTAAGTACATATAGATTAAAATTCCAGATCATGACTGTTAATACTTGATAAATATTTTGTAGGTTGGTGATGGTACTACATCTGTAGTTTTATTAGCTGGTGAGTTCTTGAAACAAGCTAAACCATATATTGAAGAAGGTGTACATCCACAAGTAATCATCAAAGCTTTTAGAAGAGCATCAGCTTTAGTAAGTTTTTATCTCGTTGATGAAATGTGAACTATTTATATTATAGATTTATTACAGTTCTTACTTCTATAACTTAGTGTCACTTGGGTACTGTGCTTGTCTGTTGCATTTATAATGTTTTTTTTAAACTGTTCAAATAGTTGAAACTGCTATAATTCAAATTGTGTACATTAATAGCTTTGTTGATAATGCTTGGTTATTCAATGAAAAGCCATCCAATGCAGGAAGTATTATATAAACTATTTTCAGGAAAAATCTCACTTTATACATGAAAGATTACTATAAAGTATTTATTTCAAAATGAATTTTATTCTATATTTATTAAGATGCTAGATGACAGTACTCGGCAATACCTAAAAATACCCTACAAAAATCACTTTTAATTTTACTTTTATCATTGTTGTTTTTTATAGGCTGTTGAGAAAGTTAAAGAACTTGCTGTCAAAATAAAGAAGAGTACCCCAGAGTAAGTGAATGTACCTTTTATTCATTGCAGATTTTATACTGTCTTGATTTTTGGTGTAAAAAGAAAGTTTTTCTACTTTATCATGTAGACATACTTCTGTTAACTATATGTTAATAATATTAAATCTGAACAAAAGTTGTGTATTAAAACAAATAAGTGTGAATTGGTCGCAGTATTTGCTAGAGGCAGTCATTAGGGCATGAAATATTTACCCTGTGGATAATCCCAGTACTAAAGAGTTCTGACCGGGTCGATAGCGCAGTTGGTAGCACGCCGGGATTTGGATACTCGTGCCCAAGGAGGTGCGGGTTCGAATCCCACCCGGGGAGGTTATACCCTTCCATGAAAATTTGACAATAATGTCGATTTTCCTCCATTGATTAGATAATATGGAGAAGTTTCCGGCCTTGTGAAAGGGTAGGTGAGTACTGGTTATAGACAATGGTCCAGGAAAGCTAGGTTAGGTGCGCTGGACGCCGTGAAATGACCTGAAATTGTGTTGACACGGCATTAACTCCAATAAATAAATAAATAGAAAGGGTAGGTGAGTACTGGTTATAGACAATGGTCCAGGAAAGCTAGGTTAGGTGCGCTGGACGCCGTGAAATGACCTAAATTGTGTTGATACGGCGTTAACTCCAATTAATAAATAAATAAATAAAGAGTTCTGAATTTGATTTATATCATTTTTTTTGCAGAGAGCAGAAACAGATGTTATTGAAATGTGCTTCTACATCTCTTAGTTCCAAGCTTGTTGCACATCAAAAAGAATTCTTCTCTAACATGGTTGTTGATGCAGTATTAATGTTGGATGAGTTACTTCCCTTGAATATGATTGGTGTAAAGAAAATTACAGGTGGCGCTCTTGAGGTAATTAACTAGAAAATAAAACCATACAAAATTTGATTCAAAATCACAGATCATTGAAAGATTTTGTGATTTGGGCAAAATATGTTTTTTCAGCTAAGTAATGTTGAAGGACAAAGCTGGGCTTATCTCCCTTTGTCCTTGGTGTATAAGTCGTGTTACTAACAGGGTAGGTTATCTCTCTTTAATTATGGAATTATTAGAACACACCTCTACTGCTTCCAAAATGCTTTTACTTAGTTGTGAGTTTTAGAAAAGTTGATATTTATGTTGAAATCTGTTAATGAGCAGCTTGAAAAGTTTATTAGATGATTGACTAAATGCAATTCAATCTTATGACTCACATCCTGTGTTATTTATCTTGAAGGCCACAATCAGACAGCTGTATGTTGTATAAAAGCATATCAGTGTTTCATTTTGTGGAAAAGTAAATTCTTTATAACCATTATTGTTGAACATTCTAGTTGTTTGATTTTATGGGATAAGAAGTACAATTGTTAAATCTAATTTTTGTGGCTACCTCGATAATTGATACCTAATGACTAGATAAAAATTCTATAGATTCATTTATTGTTTAAACCTTTAAATTGTTAACCACATGAAGTCAGCTGTATAGCTTGTAGCTATTTTAGTGTTACAATTGTGGAATATTAAACTGACCAAATACTTTAACCTTGTTTTTTTTGGATCGTTCTGATTCAGAGTTTAGGTAATAGGTTTTGGTTTTAATGTTTTCTTGAGAGTTGATACCAGGATTTAATGTTGGTATCATAGTTTGTGAAACATACAAAACTTAAACATATTGTTTTGTGTCATTGACAGTATATATTTTTGGCAAGGTTTAATTTTTGAATTATCTTTTCTTGGCTTATGGAAACATTGTGACTTGACTTTGTATATTCTTCAGTTAACATGTCTAGGTTTATTCTCATAAAATTAGTCTTGAGTATAAGCTGTTTGTCATTTTGAAGTATACAGAATCAAACCAAGCAACAGTAGAACATTTTTCTTAATTTTCCTGAAGCTAATAGTTAGCAGTTGGTTGGTGTACTGTTTTCTACTCTTAATGACTTTCTTGTGTTAAAAGTGTTAATCTCTTAATAACATGTAGGCCACAATCAGACAGCTGTATGTTGTATAAAATCATTATCAGTGTTTCAGTTTGTGGAAAAGTAAATTCTTTGTAACCATTTTTTGTTAAACATTCTTGTTGTTTGATTATATTGGATATAAAGTACTGGTTGTAGCACCCTGTTATTTTTTTCAATTTTTCCAAAGCAGAATTAGATACTCTTAAACAACAACCAATAGATAAAATTGTTAACCACATGAAGTCAGCTGTATAGCTTGTAGCTATTTTAGTGTTACAATTGTGAAATATAAAACTGACAAATACTTTAACCTTGTTTTTTGGATCGTTCTGATTCAGAGTTTAGGTGATAAGTTTTGGTTTTAATGTTTTCTTGAGAGTTGATACCAGGATTTAATGTTAGTATCATAGTTTGTGAAACATACATGTTGTAATTTGTATTATAACATTTATTACTGGCAAGGTTTACTTTTTGAGGTAGTTTTACTGGGCTAATGGAATGTGTTTCCTGGAAACTTTGTGACTTGACTCGGTAAAATCTTTATTCGACATTTCTAGGTTGTTTCTTGTATAATTAGTTCTAAAATATGCTGTTTATCATTATGATGTTTAAAGATTCAAACCAAGCATCCCTAGAACATTTTGATTCATTTTTCCGAAGCTAGTAGTTTGCAGTTAATGTTCCTACTCTTAATTACTTTAACTTAAGTAAGTGTTATCTCTTAATAACATGTAGGCCACAATCAGACAGCTGTATGTTGTATGAAGACATATCAGTGTTTCATTTTGTGGAAAAGTAATTTCTTTGTAACCATTTTTGTTAAACATTCTAGTTGTTTGATTATATGGAATAAGAAGTACAATTGTTAAAACTATTGTTAGTGACTTTTTTCATCAGTTGATCTGTATTTTCATGTATGTTCAGATTCTTTTGGTCTTTGGGATAAAATTGTAAATCACATGAAGTCAGCTGTATAGCTTGTAGCTATTTTAGTGTTACAATTGTGGAATATAAAACTGACCAAATACTTTAACCTTGTTTTTTGGATCGTTCTGATTCAGAGTTTAGGTGTTAAGTTTTGGTTTTAATGTTTTCTTGAGAGTTGATAGTTGATACCAGGATTTAATGTTGGTATCATGGTTTGTGAAACATACATGTTCTCAGGGTTCTGCCAAGGATGCGCCCTTGCGTCATTGCCGCATAAAAAAGATGAATGTCGCATAATGAATCACGCAGGTGCGCCATCGGCGCATCAAATTCCTGACAACGACGTTGCCGAAATTCGTATTCGTCAGCGTTTTATCTTTCAAAACAATTTAAAAGGCCAAATCTGATTGGTTGTTAACAGCACAATTATCCAATCAATAAGAACAACTCAATTCAATGTTTGATGACGCGCAGAACTTACGTCGATTCTCGTTATTTTCATAGCATCTTTTCTGTAATTTTCGTAGGGTCGCGAAAATACGTTACAATTGCATTTTTGGCATGTAAATATATTTTTATGGTCTATTATGTACACTGTTGTATAAATAAACGTGTACACGAGTAAATCACACCAGAAATTCAAGTTGAATGTGTGTTGTTTACACGATAAAGTCAGTTTATTATTTATGCAATTGACAGCTTTGTTCTATTTTTAGAACGTCATCAAAATCAAAGAGCTCAAAGCATGCTGAAAGTGGGGATCAAAAGCTGCTGTATTTTGATTACTTTCTGATAATATCTATGACATGTGGTTTTTAGCAGGCCTGTGAAAGGGGTTTCAGTTCCCATAATACTATCAAATAGATTCTATCTATGAAAAATATTTGTTTTTAATTAAGTTAATGTTAGTTTAATTACATTGTATAGATCTACTTTTAAAAAGTAATGACATTCTTTTTGTGGTTCTTTATACTGGACGCAAGAAAATTTCCAATTGTCCCCACTTTTTTAGACCAATGGGGCCATTGTCCCCAGTCAGTCAAATCCTTGGCAGATCCCTGATGTTCTAATTTGTGTCATTGACTATATTTTTTTGGCAAGGTTTACTTTTTATGCATTTTTAACTTGATTTATGGAAACATTGTGACTTGACTTGTCCATCCTTCATACAACATTGCTAGGTTGTTTCATGTAAAATTATTCCTTAGTTTATGCTGTAAGTCATTTTGAAGTATAAAGATTCAAACTAAGCATTAACATTTTGCTAAATTTTCCTAAAGCTAGTAGTGTGCAGCTTTTGTTTTAACTCTTATCAAATTCATTTTGATAAAAGTGTGAATCTCTTACATTGCGTAAGCCACAATCAGACAGCTGTATGTTTTATAAAAACATATCAGTGTTTCATTTTGTGGAAAAGTAAATTCTTTGTAACCATTATTGTGAAACAATCTAGTTGTTTGATTATATGGAATAAGAAGTACAATTATTAAAATTAATGTTTGCGGCAATTTTGATAGTTGTTTTCTTTGTCTTTGTTCTCATTAAGAATAGGATTTTAGTCTTGATGACTTAAGTGATTTTTTAGCAGAATACAGTAACATGTAGCAGTGTGCTGTACCCTGCCTATCTTCTGTCCTCCCTATGCAGAATAAGTTACTTTTTAACAACAACCAACTGATGTGTCCCTTTTCTCTGCCCCCAGCCATTTTCTGTAATCTAGAGTAATCATAATGAAAAGGTTAACCACATGAAGTCAGCTGTATAGCTTGTAGCTATTTTAGTGTTACAATTGTGGAATATAAAACTGACCAAATACTTGAACCTTGTTTTTTGGATCGTTCTGATTCAGAGTTGAGGTGATAAGTTTTGGTTTTAATGTTTTCTTGAGAGTTGATACCAGGATTTAATGTTGGTATCATAGTTTGTGAAACATACAAAAAACCTCATTTTTACATGAAGAATAATCTGTACTTGTTGAAGTGAAACCGCTGTTCGAAGTCTGTTTTAGTATACATTTCAGCAAACTTTACAATTTTGTACAAAAAAACCTGTTAACTTAGATTATCTCCAAGCAGATGACCCTCCCACTTCCTATTTACACTTTGATGAAGTGGAACAACAGTATGAGTATGAGAATTTCTTGCTCAAAGAGATTAGCAGATCTCCTCTCAATCCATGTAATGCACATTCTACTACTGGACCACTGCTCCTACAATGCTCCTATAATTGAGCCAGCACTTTTACTAAAATTTATAATACGTCTTAGTAGTAGCAAAGAGGAGCATACCACTTTTTCTCTTGCATGAGTATACTGTTTATTAATATTCTTTAAGACTTGATTGTTTGTATATTATATAATTGTTACCTTTTTGTATCTTCCAGGACTCCAGACTTGTAGATGGTGTTGCATTTAAGAAAACTTTCAGTTATGCTGGTTTTGAAATGCAGCCTAAGAGTTATGAAAACCCTAAAATAGCTTTATTAAATGTTGAATTAGAACTTAAAGCAGAGAAAGAGAATGCTGAAATCAGAGTAGATAATGTTGAGGTAGGTTTATAGAATTGTATAATATCTTATATGCTTTATATAGTTCATACTATTTGTTCATAGAATTAAATTCATTTTTATACCCCCTCTTCTTCGAAGCGGGGGTATTCTTCGAAGCGGGGGGTATACTGTTTTACCCTTGTCCGTGCGTGCGTCCGTCCGTTACAAAATTTCCGTCGCAGTTTTCTCAGCAACTATAACATGCAGCAGCCTAATACTTTGCATATTGCTTCATCCCATAGTCCCATGTGGTGTAAAGCTATTTCATGCTCCTTGCTCATCTACTTCCTGTTCGTCGCATATTTTTAGATTTTTGCGGGGGTATCACTAGTGAGCATTAGCTCACAGATTTACTTGTTAACTCAATAGTGAAGCTCATTTTATAGATCAATCTCTTCAGAGTCTGCTTATTGGTCCCTAGTACTGCAAAATTAAGATTAACATCTTGTTGAAGATAATAGGGTGGATTTTAGATGTAATTTGAATCAACACGAAGCTGTCTGTTCAATGATTACCAGTCACATGTTGTAATCACTGGAACACATCTTCCGCCTTATAGATGTAAATTTTATTTAACAATTTTGAATAATATTTTCTTTTTAATTAATCACATAATCATATTGCTTCATGCAATTATGGCTTCTTATGCCCACTAAAATTGCTTGTCTTTCAGAAATGCTGGCTAACATGAAAAACCAAATACGTATTGATCATTTAAAAGGTGTATAATGAAAAGTAAATAGTTGTGAATGACTTATTATATTATGTAAATTGTTATATTTGTAGGAATATCAAGCTATAGTTGATGCTGAATGGAAGATATTATATGATAAATTAGAGAAGATCTATAAAAGTGGAGCTAAAGTTGTATTGTCTAAATTACCTATTGGTGATGTGGCTACACAATATTTTGCTGACAGGTAAGAAAAAAAAATATGTTAACAATTTACATGCAGTCTGGGACTGTTGAACAACCTGATTTATTTTGATGAGTAAACACTAGGCAGCTGATATATCATCATGGATGAAATTGTTCAGAATTAATCCTAAAGTTCAGATTTTTTTTTACGTTATATTGGTTCTTTTCTCAAGTAACAGTAGCCCAAAAAGATGAAATCAAGGTAGTGTAGCTTGAAAGGGGGGTTTCTAATTTGGAATATTCATTATATTAAAGCTTTAGACTGTTAATCAATGAAAGTCCTATAACACTTATGTCTAGTAGATTGTTACAAGTATATCAAAGTCCAATATTTTAGTACAATATTTACTTAGCATAATCAAATATTATTGTCTTTCTCAATGCTGATAATAAAAATTATATCTTTGATCATAATTATTTGTTGTATTGGAATTCTCGAAGAATTTTAGCTGGACTGATCTTAGCTCTTAGCATTTATGGTTGCATGCTTCGTTCAAGCAGTTGTGAGCAATATTTTCTTAACTGCTCATTATTGAACACTTATGATCAATTTAATAAAATTTAATGGAATTGTTATTTAATTTTATGGATATTAATTATTCAATATTTTATATTTAATATTTACAGAGATATGTTCTGTGCTGGTCGTGTTGTTGATGAAGATTTAAAGAGAACAATGAAAGCTTGTGGTGGTTCTATACAAACATCAGTTGGTAATCTTACAGATAAAGTACTTGGTACTTGTAGTAAATTTGAAGAAATCCAAGTTGGTGGTGAAAGGTAAACCAATATTTACTCATTCGTATTTCCTTAAAACCTGTCTTGATAAGGCTTTGCCTAATATCAATAAGATTGTTTAACTATGCTACCAGGAATTTTTTCATTAATCGTTTTGGTCAATTACTATGGCTACAATTATTGTAAGACAAGATGTAAATGTGCCACTTTAAGTGGCGCACTAACTTATCTTTCAAATGCACAAAACTGATTTTGCAAGCACAAATCTGCATTTTGCAAAACACAGAAAAATTCACAATGCTGCAAGGTGATTGGTTCTTCAATTTGTTTAGGAATTGCAAACTTTTTGATAGACTTTAATAACAAGTATGATATAGCCAATGAATAAGTTTGGCTCTTTAATAGTTGTATGTACATGTATAACAATGTATATAACAATATATAAAATTGATGTATTGTATTTTACAGATATAATTTATTTACTGGTTGTCCACAAGCTAAAACCTGTACATTATTATTACGTGGTGGAGCAGAACAATTTATTGAAGAAACAGAAAGATCTTTACATGATGCTATCATGATTGTAAGAAGAGCTATGAAAAATGATTCTGTAGTAGCTGGTAAGTTATAAGTCTCGTTGTTGAGTTTCATATCTTACATTATGTATTTTATTGATATCGTTTATTTACTACACAACTTAAAGATTTTACACTTGAAGTAAAATTTGAAAATTTTTAGTAATTTTACAAAGAAAATTTTCTCTTTTTTTGTGGAGCTACCATATTTGCACTGTAATTTCACCTAAATGAGTCTTTAGTTTTGTTCTAAGTATCATATAACTGAAATAAAACTAATAACTGATAAATATGGAATTCTACAAAATTAGGGAGCTTTATAAAAGTCTGTAAGATTTGGCTAATGGATTCGAAGTTATATCTGTGTCACTGTTTGTAGAAGATACAACGGCCAATTTTTTATGTGCTATAAAATGCTAAAGATTTATTAGAATTATTATGTTCAAAGATCTAAGTCAACTATTTTATGTTACATTTGATTTTATTTTCCAGGTGGTGGAGCTATTGAAATGGAATTAAGTAAATATTTGAGAGATTGTTCTCGTACCATTGCTGGTAAAGAACAGTTACTAATAGGAGCTATGGCTAAAGCATTTGAAATAATTCCACGTCAATTATGTGAGAACGCTGGTTTTGATGCCACAAATATCTTAAACAAATTAAGACAGAGCCATGCTCAAGGTAGGTTTCGTTTACCATTTAGACCTATTGTATTTGTTTCACAGGAACTTTAATCTGGCATATTAAGCTGGAAGTAGTCCTGATTCATTTATGCAATTTCTTCAAAAAGTGATAGGGCTTGTTATGTGTTGTACTGTGTAATTTGTTATGCTTCTATTACTAAAAAAGAATACTCGGTATATATGGTAAACTTACATAAACTATTATTGCCAGTTTAATGGTAATAAGTGAACATATTTTATTATGCCAGATGAAGCATACATGAGAAAATGTTGTTGCTACTTGTATTATTTAAATGTCCTGTGATTATTTAAGTAGTGGACCTAAGACATCATGTTATGATCTTGTGGAAACTTCAATTTAATGAGGACATTTTATAATACATATTCAATCTTGTTGAATTCTATTATATATTTTGCCAAATATGGCTCCTATCTTAGAATGTTAGTATGATTGGTAATTTTTATGTAACTGCTACAGGTGTTAGTAAATGTCCAATGATTACTTAAGTAGTGGACCTAAGGCATAATGCTATAACCCTGTGGAAAGCTTTTACTGAATGAGGACATTCAAGAGAAAAACTGTTGTATAAATGATTAAGGGCCACTGCATACATTATCATGATGGACCTTTGTAAAGGGCTATATTGTTTCTTTTGAGAGCTTATATTGGTTCTTTTCTGAGCCAATAATGGTTCTTTTCTAAGCCATATGTATTTTTGTCAAATGTTAAGTAAAGTTTGATTATGAGGATCTGGGGTTTTACCTCACTAGGGACACTGTTAATTTTCTAGACCATTAAAATTAACTAAGTTGTTCCTCTTCACCAAGGTGTGTATGGGTACCATGAGGGGACACCTTGAAAGTGATTTCAATGATCAGGAGTTATCATGCATATTTCAAGGATTGCCCGCAAGACTATTTACTCCCTCTTTAAAGCAATGCACTAACTACAGTCATGTGGGCAATCCTCGAAATGTAAAGTCAACTGAACATTTATATGGATACAGAATTAAAACTCCACTGGAACCTTAACTCCTTTAACTTAAATTTTACATTATATAAATGAATGTACTTAAATTTTATTACAGGTGGACGTTGGTATGGTGTTGATATAAGAAATGAAGACATCACTGATAACTATGAGAGTTTTGTATGGGAACCTTCTGTTGTTAAAATTAATGCTATCACTGCTGCATCCGAGGCTACCTGTCTTATATTATCTGTAGATGAAACCATACGTAATCCACAAGCTGGCGGTGAAGGAGGGCCCCCTGGTGGCATGGGTAGGGGCCGAGGAAGACCTATGTAGATCTTAATAAATTTTTATAATAAATTTGTGTGATTTTTCTACATTGAATGAATGTATTACAGATACATGTGATGCTTCGTGCTGATAGGATATTTATTATTATGTTATGAAATTCTGAAGAGAGTATGAACAAAGCTGTTCTTACGATGTTGAACTCAGTAGCAATTTGTGGTTCAGTTTCCTTAGGAAATTACTAGCTAGCTTTTTGTGCTCTGGTATCATTCTTATATGTGATATCAAATAGAAGGCACCAGTGAACAAGGAACTGGCTAGCAATATTTTAAGGAGACTGGCAATTGATGTATCATATACTGAAATTACAATTTTGCTTTCTTATTCGTCCATTTTACTTTTCATTCATTTTGTATTACATTTTATATGGACTGAAAACATATTTCATTAAATATTGATGTGTTCAATTTCCTGAACATTAACTTTACGATAATGAAAATCTACATCATATGATGATAATAATGTGCAACTCCCCTGTGGAGTGTTAGACTAATTGTATCTGTTTTTGTTATATCAAAAGTCATTATTTTGCTTGTTTGCCAGATGTAATACATATTTTGAGACTTAATTTTGTTCAAAACTTCAAGTAATTTACTTCTCATGAGCTTTATTTTCTGTGATATAAACCCATTTCTTGGATACAGTATTTTAATATTGTTCATTAGTGCATTGAGTCTCAACATTTTATTATATTGCAATATAGTAAGTCCATTTCTATACATTAAATGTGCTATAATGTTACAGTGTCACACTATGCTTAAGTTCATTATTTTCCATTGTTGTATGTATAGCATATATTTATGAGTTTTAACTTTCTATGAAAGAATGAAAGGCTTTTGTACTAATAAATTTTTGAAATACATATTGTTTTATTCTCTATGGAGTTTGAAGAAATGTATTTATGTAAATTTTCATGCATTTACATTCATGCAACATGTGTCATTTATTAGATTACATGTTGACTGATGCACACTATATCAATATTTCATGACACTGTATTTAACCTGGTAGGTTGTTTTTTCTCAACTGTCAAAGCTTGAATAATTTCATGGTGACTGAATGCATTGTTTTTGTACTGGCGGTCTAATTTTTATCAAAAATATCTTGACTAAAACTTATCATACGCATAAGAAGCTTTACTCAATCATAATACCCACTTTCGGAAACTCATGGGTGTATTACGACAATAATTTTAACAAATGCATTCACTGTAAAATTATTCATGTTATGACAGTTGACAGAAAACGAACAATAGTTTGTCTTTTCTCAGCTGTCAAAACATGAATGATTTCACGGTGACTTCGTGTTCTTTGTCTAACACTCATGATATTGTGATAGTGTGTATTCAATCACTGTGAAATTATTCAAGCTGACAGTTGAGAAAAATGGACTTTAAGACAAGTTGATTTTTAGGCATTTAGCTAGTGCTCTTATTTTTATAAGAAAGATGAAAGCATACATGCCTGCAACGTCAACAGTAAAAAACACTAACCTTCCATGCAGTCAAAAAGCTTAGCAAAGAAGTATTCTGGGACCATAGCTTTGAAATATTGTCTTGTGTGAATAAAAATTATATTTTAAAGGTTTTTTTTGTGTAAAGAAAGTTTAAAACATACTTAACTTTGATAAACTAAAGATGATGTCCATCTTCGTTGTAACCATTTATCAACTATTATATATGACAGCTGCTTTCCAAAATAACTGGTTATTTATTTATTAATACTAGAATTCTCTTCTACAAGAAGCTCACAATTTCTTCATCTGCATTGAAATTTGGATATTTGATATCAATTATTCATAGAATGGCGTAACCCGCCATGACAGCAAACTTACGTAAATCTTAAATAACAATGCATAACTTTACCTTTTAATTTATCAGTGAATCTTAAAAAATTTGTAAGCTGAACGAATTAGTACAGCTGTGATACACGCATACCCTGGGAAAGTTACCTATTAAAAATTTAGGACAACTTGTCACTGTAGCTCACTGAAAAGGAATAGTTATCACTTATTAATCAGAACACGGGTCGATAGCGCAGTTGGTATCGCGCCAGGATTTGGAATCTTGTGCCCGAGAGGGTGCGGGTTTGAATCCCACCCGGGGAGGTTATACCCTTCCATGAAAATTTGACAATGTCAATTTTCCTCCATTGATTAGATAATATGGAGAAGTTTCCGGCCTTGTGGAAGTGTAGGTGAGTACTGGTTATGAACAATGGTCCACGAAAGCTAGGTTAGGTGCGCTGGACGCCGTAAAATGACATAAATTGTGTTGACACGGCGTTGACTCCAATAAATAAATAAATAGCTTATTAATAAGTACTTGATACCCTCCCACAAGAAGCTTACTATATCCCTATCTGCATTGATGGTGTAACCTTTCATGACCTGAAAGCAAACCTATGTTAAACTTACTAACATTGTGTAACTTTACTTTTTAATTCATTATAAGTGTAGCTTTAATAATCTGTAATCTGAACAAAATAATACAGCTGTGATACACACAATCATTGCATAGGCGTTACATTCACCACTATGTATCCTTGACATTAGCCTAGATTCATCCTACTAGAAAGACGAATCATGATTGTACCAATCTCATAAATATCATCATTTCAATACGTGTCTGAGGTTAATGAAGCATATTCAACAATGAACATTTTCAATCTGCATGAATTGCAAGCTATTAAATTCTAGCCAGGATATCTAGAATTTCAGTGAAAAATTTATTGAGTAGGATGGTTAGACAATCGCTATGTACATAACTAAACATTTTTAAATCTGGGGTGAAGCACCAGACACAACAGGTCACCGGCACTGTCTCGAATCAAAAATGCTATATACACATGTATACATATAAGGTTTATTACTAAAAAAACGTAGATTTTCAACCAAGTTAAGTAGAGGCAAGTTCCTCCATTTTACTCATTTCACAGATTTATACATGTTCAAGTAGCTAAGGCTTTGCTCTTTCGAATGAAGCCAACATCTTTTCATGCTTTAAAAACAACATTAGTAAATACATGTGCCAACAATTTTGTACAGAAAACAACCTGTTTTATATCATGAATTGTATGTTGGTAAAAATTAACACCCCCTTCGCAGTTATATCAAAATTCAACGTTTAAAAAGTGAATGAGAAACTTTCGAGCGATGCAAAGAAGAGAAGTAAAATTTAAATTCTTGTTCCTGCAATGTCAAATGTTTTTATTGCTATCAATCAATAACATTAATATGGGGTATTACGAATGCAATTATATTATCCTTCCATGATAGAGACTGTTTATTGTCCTAGTTTTAATAACAAATGACAAGTAACGTATCTTTACGTAATTACCAGTGACAACGAGGAATTTTGTTGTCTTGGAACATACTCTTTAATACATTGTCGTTCTAACATTACGACCAACTGCATGTGCACGAAATTTAACGGGTGCTTTACGCTGCATTTCAAATTTTATTTATTATATATCGCTGCAGTCAATCGTCGCATCCATTCGGAACGCCTCGACCATTCATTGAATGAATAATCTTGGAAGGATAAGTGAGGGGAACCACCAAGAAAACTCGTGTAATAGTTATGCAAAATAGTTCTTGTAGAATACACACATGGCTTTGTTAAACATATTTTTATGTTTCATAATTATATGTGACTGTTTTTTTTTCTATTTACTGTGTTATTTCAATATATGGACTTAAACGAAACAATAATTGCCTAAACGATCGTGGTTTTGTTGACTTCAACACCGGTCAAAGCATTTTGTTTGGTTATGTGACGCAAAGGTAATACCAAAATAGTGTCTAAATATGTCCGGGGGTTATTCCTAGTTAACGGACGAGGAGTTCTGAATGTCGCTGTACCCTTGGTCCGTGGTCAGCCATAGATCTATACAGTGGCTGAAAACTCTCCTTATCTTGACTGTCCTACACCTTTCATCTTTGTGGTTTAACGCCATGCATTGCTCTTCGTTCAATAAAGGGAAATGTACGTTATGGGGAGTATGCTACGTCGTATGCCAGTGTGCCCCAGAATTCCTGCTATTATTCAGTGAAATTAACTGATTGGTGCTAATGGCCTTATAAATCAATCGACCAGCTCCGCAAAATATTCAGATTTAGTATACCAGATTCCGTCTGTCAATGAGAGACTAACACTATTACTCGTTTTTGTTCGCCCATTAGAAACGTCGTTAGCCATGGGTCATTATGAGAGTGTTAATTTGGGCCGCTGTTCATAATCTAATATTTGTTGCAGACAAACGTTTTAACCATATTACTGCAAAAATCGTTTTGAGTTTCTTGTAAGTTCCCTTTTTTCATCAAACGGTCTATTGTAATGCTTCCGTATTCATTCGGAACTCTTCGGCGTTTTTAACGCAAATATAATTATATTCGTGGATGATCGACGTGGCGTTCCGAGTGTCCCATATCGTGATGTAATCGTTAAATTACTTAGACGTATGGTTGAGATAAAAGTAGGTCTATGGAAACATCAGAGAGTCAACTATTATCTTTTTATATACAGACTAATAGACTAAACGCTCTTGTTACATCGGTGACCTTACATTATCATTGGCAGACATTCAGGAGAACTATTGTGTTTAATGCCTTACAACACGAAATACAACGTATAGGACGATTGGTCCATTGATTTTGGTAGGTTATATTGATCCAATATTATACAACTGTTTCAAAATGCACCAGTCATTTGTGAAACACAACCCTAACTCTTAGAGACATTTGAGCCATAGCAGGACCGGACACAGACGGGTCGTAAGTGGAGGAAGGGGGGCAAACAAGAATCACCTCACCGCGGGTACATTCGGGCTATTAAATTATCTGTAAATACTCTCATTCCGAGGGGAAGTCTGATCCATGTCTGATGCCCATTTCAAAAGCCGGTCATATCAATATTAACTCTAAAGTTATAAATGTATATAAGGCCTAAAATTAATTTTATTATGTTAGTTCATGTCTTAGGTGCATTTTCTAGTATCACTCCACTTCCATCACAGGTCCGTCTATCAGGCGGTGGTACACGTATTTACCTTTTGGTGGCCTTGTCGTCCAGATATGCCATTTCGGCTTGTATATATCTTATATATTTTGTTGATGGCATTTAAAATAAAATGCCCATTTTCAATCAACATAAGTTTCTATCGATTATTGTTGGCCTCATGCAGTACTAGTGCTATACATGCAAGACACCAGTGATGGACAGCACATAAGAAACATTGCTTAACTCTTTCAACCAGATCTGTCGCGGTATTTCGTGCTACTTATAAACATTGTATCGTTTTTTATCATTCAAGTTAATGAAGGTTTGCTCGTCCTTGTAAAATTCTTCAATATAATATTCAGGCGAAATGAAGAGCTTTTCCTTGTTTGCTTGTATGCTAATGAATTGTGTCTTGCTTTTAAACATGATTCCGGCAGTCAAAAGATGGTAGTATTTGTTAGAAGTCTCAGTACTGTAATTTTTGAGGAGAAATGACACCGAGATGTGTTTCTAGCTCTAAACACTGTAATTTGGATCTGTTTGGTGAAATGATTAGATGCCACTCGCAGCAAACACTTAAGTGCTTTAAGATGTTTAAAAGGTTAATATGGTGATCAGGAACAACATTTCGTCGTCTCTATTTGGCAAAAAAACTGTGTTTTAAATAAAATTTCATCATTAAAGATATTGCTTAACTTTAAGGACGATATTTCTTTGAAAAAATCTATTTCGCTGGAAGGTCATTCGAAAAAACCCCAGTTTAATCAAATATGATATTGTGTTTTCCAAAGGCTAGCTACTGACACACTAAACTGACGTTTTTCAAATTTCGTTTCAAGCAAAAAGTCAATTTATAAAAATGATAGTGCACGTAATGTTAATTTATTTGTAATCCGATCTCTTTAACACGGAGAAATAGATTTTAATACGATGATGTTTACGTCTCTTGGTCCGCAGATTAGAATAATGTACATAAACTAGCTTTTTTACATGACTATAGAAGAAGAATACACCAGCACAATACATCAGTGTTCAATGTGGAATATTATTCTATTACGTATAAAACAATTTCAAATAAGGCCATGCCAAGTTGGAATTCTGTTAAGCGTCAACTCAAATTTGACAAACCTAGGTACATTTCACACAAAAAAAAAACAATCCAAAAACGAAAACACAAATATTTTTACGGCTAAAACAATGCATTTTATATATTTTTTCAACAGTTTTCAAACATTTACATTTTTTTTCAAAGTAAAAATATTTTATTGGCATAAACAAAATGTTCAGCGCCCAAGAAAACTTTGGCAGTATTTTTATAAATAACGTATATACAATACATACATTAAATATAAAAGAAAAACATGCACAATTAATGTATACAATTTATGACAAAACACTTACTAATTAAAAAGAGGAAAAAAACACAGATGTATATAAACAGGTATTAAACAGGATGTAAGATAGGCAATGGATGTTTGATGACATATAACAAGCTTAATTCATGTTTGTATAGATATAACTAACTAACATCTTTCGTTTTGTATATCGAAAACCAATACAAGATACGAACTTTTTATATATGACCGCTGTAGTACAACACAGGATTTCAAATCCACTCCTGAGTTCGATTCAGTCCGGCAGGTAAAACAGTTCCTTACAAGAATAATTCAATATTTAGTATAGGTATAGATTTTCCTCCTCACCAAGAGAACTTAAGCTGCTTGCTACTTTTGAAGGGGTAAACCACTGGCACCAGTCCATAACTTATGATCGTACGTCCCTATATGTAGTCCCCCGTGTATACATGTGCACTACCTTATGTAATGAAAGTATACTTATAACTTGTATACGATAATGTATACGGGACCGATTTTAATAGAGTTCGTGGATAAATATTATTATTAAAGTATAAGTATCCGTATTTAACAAGTTTTAGGACTCTGGTTCCAGTGGGGTGAACTACATGTAGCACTAGCAATAAGTGTCCCGGAAAGTTGACTATGCTAAATCAAGTCCATTTTGCCCGACAGTTACCGGTCTTGTAGGAGGGTGAGTACTGGTTATAGACAATGGTCCAGGAAAATTAGGTTAGGGACAACTTTCATGCAAAAACTAAAACTTGTTCATTTGATTAAACGCCTATTTCTATATTACATATTTAATGGCGTTGTACAAAAAATTATAAAAAATAAATAAGTAAAAACCCTAAACCATAGATACATAATGAATATACAATAAAACAAAACAAAATAAGATTTATCACACATGGTGTAATATAGTGTGTAAGTGTATTTTTTGTATTACTTTTATTGAGCTTTTATATTTCATATGTTTTGGACCTACATCATTCACAGTTCATGATTCGACTTAATTTTACATTTTTATCACTAATTTTACATTTTTATTTATTTATTTGATATTGAAAGTTGTTGTCCTAAACAGTACACTTTGATGCTACTGTTAACTTGCCCTGAACAGTGTAACATAACGCCACTGTTAACCAGACAATTCCCTAAAGGTGTCGGAACATCACCTTTAAAGGGCCCTTAATACATCCCCAAAGGTGTCGAAACATCACCTTAAACGGACCCCTTATTTTAAGCAGTAATGCAGCTATATAAAACAAAGTATGTTTTGACTGAGAGAGAGAGAGGCAGTCCTCTCATCCCACGTCATAATGAATTCACTTAATCACTTAATACGTTTACCATTGTTAAAGCATTAACTAGCCTCGTCAGTTTTAGAATAGATCATAAAAAGTAGAGAAATAGTGAGTTTTTAATCGTTTTTTGAACACATTCAAAGTAGGAGATAATTTGACATCATCTGGTAGCTTATTCCAAAGCATGGGGCCTACTGTACTAAAGCTTCTGTCACTGAATGATTTTTTTATTTATTGGTACAACAAAATTCAGGTCTTTGGATTTTGCAGATCTAAGACCAGATCTGCTTGTACAGGCTTTTGGAGTATTTCAGTTAGATATGCAGGTGCATTTTCCGTAAAAGACTCATTCCCACTTAGAATGTACATTTGATGTCTCCAACGTTTATCATGTTTCCAGGAATTTAACTTACAGAATTTATGTAAATGAAATGCATATTTACAAGTGATAGTGCTAAAGTAAAAGTATAAACGACATATTTCGTGAAGAAAACTTCTATTTTTCAAAATATTGTCTCTTAATTAAGCTAGGGGGTAGAAAATCCCTATGTCTCCAATGACAAATTCTTACAGTTAGATTAAAATTGTTAAAAAATTCAGACAGATTTCCAATTTAATATATCTTTAATATGTCAGTTATTACTAAATCCTCAAGAAAAACACATATTATAACATAGATTCAAAAATAATTTTCCACACCTCATACAATAAACGTTGTCTCCAAACTCCGATAACGTACGGGACATTTATTTAAAGGCTTCATTAATCTCACAGCTTTGCACTCTTTACAAACTATTTTTGTGTAAGTAAAGTCCATAAAGTTATATCCTAATGATAAGACATTCATTTTAGCTGACATTTTATTGGTATCGGTAATTTATGAGCTCATTTATTAAAAAATGAATCGTAATTTTCACCACGTAACGAACGGGACAATTAGTAAAATCAAATTATCTAACAAACCGTTTCAAATAGCTTTTTAAATTCTTCATTGAACTGATCTTCAATGATTAAATAAAAAGTTTATAAAGTGTTTTTATAATTCATTTAAAATGCATATTTGTGACACACAAAGAAACAGTAAAAACAAAATGAAAAATAACGTACGAGTCCGTAACGTACGGGACAAAATGTGACACAATAATTGATAATCGTCTGAATATTTATTATTAATTGCTTTTGTAAGGTTCCTTAACATGCATTTAATCTTCACAGACGAAAATATTATGGGAACGGCAATTATAATGAAATTAATGATGTTCAAAAGTAACTAACAAGAGTGACGGGAAAATAAGTTATAGTACCTTTTATTTGCAATAAATGATGAATAGTTAGCATTGTTCTTATTTGAAAACCATCTAGCTTTGAAATGATAAATTAAAACAATGCCTCGTTTGATCAAATTATAACTTTAGAATCATTTTAGCACACACTGCAATAATTTGATCAGCTTCATACATTATCTTACTTATTTAATAACGTACGGGACACTGTAGAATTGTTCAAACATGCATTTGCCGGATGATTTGATGGTTGAAAATCACATGTTACCCCACTACTAAATAACTTTTATTAGTTTATGCGTTAGTTTGCTATGTTTCTTTGTTAAACTTGTCACAAAATTGTTGAATGTTGTTCTCTTAGAAAAATGAAAATGGTACGCCTAATTATTGTAATTGAGAGATATTATTGTAGTTTTATATGTAAAACACAAGTACATTGAATTGTAAAACAAATTACACAACAATGTAAGTTGTATTCTTGCAGTTTAACTTAGTTATCAATAGCTTAGATGACCAAACTGAAGTATATAACGTACGAGCCAATTTTGCTAACGTACGGGACAACAATTATATTCTTTATTGGTTGCGTTGTGGCGGTTCACATGCACACAACGTTTTGTTATAACACTAAGACAATGGTATTTAACTATTTTTAACAGTTTCATTCTATATTTAACTTGTTTGTATCGTTCTGGAACAGTTGATATGAATGCCATTTTAAAACAAATAAAACTAATGAAAATAGCGTATTCAATATTTATGTTTTTCTGAAAGTATCTGGCTTACTCTTCCACGGTGGCGAACCCACGTGACTTCATCCGGGTATTTTTTACCATATTTGGAATATAGGTCACTCGCATAAGGTAGGTTTTTTGCTTTTTTCTTACTAATCACGTAGTGTTTTTTTTTCAAGAATACGCGCATAAACCCCCTGTTTACGAGTTATGATTGCTGCAGTAATTGTTTTCCTGAAATATTTAGTCGTCTTGGAGTAATTTGGTACACAAATTTCGATGCGATTGAAATTGTCAGGGTAGCGTTCATTGTATTTCAACGGTTTATGTGTTTAAATGCCTTAATTTGTGCCGACAGTTAAGCACATGGTATAATTATTTCATATACACTTCCAATTAACCCTCTATAGAAGATAACGATCTTTGAAAAGAGCTAGTTTGTAAATTATGAGAGAATGTGAATAATGATAACGTTCATTGCTCGTGATTTTCCGGATAACGTTCATTTCCTACGTAGAGTTGTCCAATTTACTCACCACAGTTTCTTAAAAATGACCTAAATAGTGCATTGCATTTTATGACTACGTACAGTGATGTATCATGTGACCTTTCTTTGATTTTCAAACATTATACAAATTGCATGGGATACAACTTAGAGTTTAGATACATATACAAAGGATTCAACATAGATTTTAGTTGACCACTTAATGTAGATTTAATACAATGACTTTTTAGTGACGCACAAAAAATACGTATACCCTGACGTGTAAAACTATTAAATAGGTAAAAAATTAAAAGTCAATGTACGAAGGTGCATGAATTCTAGGATGACTCTATTTTTTGCATAGACATTTTTAAATGAATTTACATCAGCAATCTTTCTTATTGTTCAACTATTTTCTTTATGTTTTAAATTTCAGAAATGGGCAAGACAAAATTAAAATTAACACTTAATAGAAAAAAGATAGAAGAGAAAATGGATGTAGATCGGCACAATCAAGTCCTAAAAAAGCCAAGAGTGGTCCTCAGTATTGGCCTGACTCATTTGATGAAAATTTTGGACAAAAAGTTACCTCAAAGTATCACGATATAAATAATATTTCAATTGAAAGTCCCATTGGTGCTGTTAGTAATACTCACCATGACGTTTCTTCAAACTGCGATGGCTTAATGAGAACAGAGATTTATTTTAAACAAAGTTACATTGAATATGGCAATTTATAAGGCTATTTTGATTAATTTCCCAAAGTATTATACTGAGTGTGGGTTTTTTTTGTATGGCAGAAGGGATTTCTGCTAGAATCCATATTATACAATAAAAATCAGAAGTTAAGTGATTAAGTGTTTACATGGATCACATGGATAAAGTTCAAGTTTACATGGTATATACAATTGATCATGACTTTGTATGATTATTTTTCTTGTTTAATATTTTAAGTATGCATACACAAATTTGAAGAATTACAAGTTAGAAGTCATCTGACATGTCGTATATAGATAATATATTTGAAAACAGTGAATCTCTTCTTTGTTTTTTGTGGCTTTTCAATCTCAGTCATGAGACGGATAGTTAATCTGCTAAATCTGCTAAACGTTCCAGTTGTGTGTGAGCATTAGACTTTATTCCTGTTAGCAATTAAACGCCATTGTCAGAAGCTGGTTCCAACCCATCACATTTATCATTGAGAGGTTGCAGATCGGCCTCTAAGTCATTTATATCATGGAGGAAGTTAGTTCGATGTGGATTCTATTTTAGATTTGCATATATGCACTGCTATATCGTGGTCACATCGATAAGACACGTGATGTTGCATAGATGGAAAAAACACAATTCGTTAATCAATATAAAATTTTAATGAAAGAATAATTCACCATAGTAATATCTGTTGAAAAATATCCCTAAAAAAGTCGTGAACACATGCACTTTTTCAGTCTTCTAAATGACCAGGGGCTAACGGATATTTCTATTTTAGAGTAAGACACAATCATGTTTAATTACATAACTTTCATTGGTTGTTCAGTAGTTCAAAGTGAATACCATAAATCATGAATTTACTAATTTAGCATGTTCTCTGAGCTGAGAAGGGAGCGTAATCCAAAAGATACTTCACTTTAGAAAGTGAACGATAGTTAAACATACTGTCCATGTGCTAGACAGTACCTCCCTATTTGTACATACATGTATGCTCAAACTTTTCATAGATAACTTTTTTAAAATCATGCTGTGTGATTTTTCAATTCTCTGCAACAAGCAAACGATAATAGGATCCCAGGGTAGGTTGCACAGTTTGTCATTCTACCTTATGTGGCATCGAATTTGGACTAACGTTAATAAATGAAGTCGACTATGACAGATGTTGAATGACTTAATCGATTAAAAAAAGTAACAATATGTTAACTCGTGGATGACGAATCTAATACTTCGAAGACGTCGCTGGTTATTCCTTTCCATGAAAATTACAATTGTCGATTTTGCCCGCTGGAAAAATAAATTTATGGACATTTGTCTACACTGTGGAATGGTAGGTGAGAACTGGTTATATGCAAGGGTAAAGGAAAGCTACCCAAATCAATCAAACTTGTTACTTGAAAATTGTCGGACATAGATCTACTTATGTCTAACAAGGTCTGCTCTAGATAAGAAGCCATTGCCACAACAGTAGTTTCTATACTGGCCATTGCATCTTCTTTCATGCTCATCAACACATTTTTTGTTTTTGAACATATATCCACACATGTATGTAACACAAAAACGACATTGTCTGAAATATATAAAAAATAACATGATTGGATTAGTGAACAATTTGAGATTCATGTATATATTTTACTACTTCTGGATCGTCATCATTATCTTACTATAGTCTAGGGATCTTATTACCTTGAGTGTACGATATCTCATCATAGTTATAAATCAAAATAATCAGAGGTTTGCAACATTAGACTGTCAGCCGTTTGAAAATGACTCCTTCAGATTGAAGAGATACAGAAACGATACAAAACGATTCAGAGCGTATGTGTCACAATAGCGCCAGATAATTAAGGTACACTTTTACTGCTAAAGTACGTTGGCATTTATAAGACGTTCAAAGATCGATCATAGTTATGTTAATTGTTTAACAAAACAAAACAAAAACTAAGATTCTAAAACATGCAAGATGGTAGTACGACACCGGGATTTTAAAACGACGTAAAGAAATTGCAATACCATGGATTGCAACTTGGTTCTTATTACGACTGCATATACTTTCTGTTTTGAAATATCTTTGATTGTGAACTTCAATTACTAAAATCTGCAAGGTATTTAATTAATTGGACTAATTATGTACCTTTTCCATCTTTTAAAGAAACTGTGGTGAGTAAATTGGACAACTCTACGTAGGAAATGAACGTTATCCGGAAAATCACGAGCAATGAACGTTATCATTATCCACATTCTCTCATAATTTACAAACTAGCTCTTTTCAAAGATCGTTATCGTATATAGAGAGTTAATGGAAGTGTATATGAAATAATTATACCATGTGCATAACTGTCGGCAAAAATTAAGCAAATTAAGGCATTTAAACGCATAAACCGTTGAAATACAATGAACGCTACCCTGACAATTTCAATCGCATCGAAATTTGTGTACCAAATTACTCCAAGACGACTAAATATTTCAGGAAAACAATTACTGCAGCAATCATACCTTGTAAGCAGGGGGTTTATGCGCGTATTCTTGGAAAAAAACACTACGTGATTAGTAAGAAAAAAGCAAAAAACCTACCTTATGCGAGTGACCTATATTCCAAATATGGTAAAATATACCCGGATGAAGTCACGTGGGTTCGCCACCGTGTCTTCAGTCTTTATCATTTATTCCGAAACATTATACCTTATAGAATGCAACCGTATTGAATTTTTCAACAGTTTGACCATTACTACTTTTAAACAAGTGAAATTTACAGCACATGTTCGATTTTCATAAGCACATTTATAAATGCTAGGTGTGACCTTTCACCAGCCTATATCTAAAAAAGTATACTAGCCCAGCTGATAATATTTTTATACTGCGTACAGAACATGTCTACAATGTCTTTAATTGATTTAAAACTCATATTTGATGACATGAAAAAAAGAAAAAAAATATGCCCATATGTCCACCTTAATTGGGATTGAGTCAAAACAGTTGTACATGAAAGTACATATCCTATAGTTGATTCTTGCTTTGACTGGTAACCAGTGCAGTGAGTACAAAGCATCTTTTCAACTGTCTGATGCACGACTAAATAAAAGTGTTGATAAATGCTTTGGAAAAACTAGAAAAAAAAAAATTAGAAAAACTTAAATTTAAAGCAGATGGTTTCAATGTTTAAATTCTTGCATTGACAATCTCATTCTTGTGTATGTGATTAGTGTTAAAATACGATAATACTGGTAGTTCGTTAGAAGACATTTCAGTGAAATGGAATAATCGATCCCACAGTATGTTAAGCATGAATAAGATATTCAAGTAATTTTGATTTCTAAAGTCCATAATCAAGATAATCGAGTTCAACGAACAATCATCCACTCAGTAGTGCTTTAAATTCTTTGAACTAAACGTCAAGACTTCGTCAAATTAGCTAGCGTTTATTATTACTTAATGGGAAAATGTAGCAGGACCTATTTTGAGCGGACTATATAGCGAAAATAAAATTGGATCACTTTAATTGCAAAAATAAACATTCCCTAAGAGAGTAACATTTTCAAAGAAACATTTCCGCCTTCTTATTTCAAATATTGAAGCAATATATTCCTCCGAGATTTCTCAATGATACCTAAGAAAATTGCAAAAAAAAAATAAAAATAAATAGTACAAACATATAAGGACATTGAAAGTTTTCTTTAGGGAATAGGGAAATATATACGTGTACATCTTCATTAAAGGTACTAGTTCACAGATTTGGTTAGATTTTTTTCTGTAATTTCAGAATATCATTCAGTGTCGTCTGTTATTGTGTCAAAACAATAACTGACCTATAGGTTGCAAGAAATATTCAATTTAAGTCACAAAAAGCCCTCAGATTGTCTATACCGTTACATAGTTTTAGAAAAAGTTTATATTTAAGTTGAAATCTGTGAATGGGTTCTTTTAAGAAAGAGCAACAATAAAATATGAACATTTTTTCTCTTAGTCTTTCGAACAAAAGCAACTACCAACAACGCCATACAGTAACTTGATAAATACCTTTATGTATGGCTTCTATATCGGTCATATTAGCTGCTTTAATCAGGTTACATACGGCTTATACAATTATTGTCCTCTTTTGATTGATGCCTTGTCGGAACATTGTTTTTTTCTTGTGGTCATAATTTGCACAAGAAATCTGGTTTTTTTTGTCGCTGAACTATCCAAGTTTTCAACTGATAACTAGAGTATTGACCAAGTATCGGAGTGTTAAATATTGTTAGATATTGACTTCATCAGAAACAAAGACATAAACATGTTTGCAACAAACACATTGTCCACTAGAGGAACGTACAAATGAATACAGTAACAGCAACATGAATTTAAGCAAGTTTACTTGAAGGACCAAAGGGAGGTAACTAGAAAACTAAACCATCGACACTTAATTCAGTTTGGTCAGTACACAAATATAAATTCGTCTAAACTCACGCGATACCTTAAAGTGGTAAACTAATTATCCATTATCCAGTACACATAGGACATAGTTATAGAATGGTCTAAATATTATATAGTTTATACTAAGTATTTTATCGTTTAAATGGCACGAGATGTTGCGTGGAAGAAAACAAAGCTAGACTATTAAGAGTATTGTCAAAGGTAACATTAAAATTTGGTTATTTAGTTTGGGTTTAAGAAAAGTCAGAAACTTCAATTACATGTACATAACGTTTATACAGCAAAGTTCTGTTTTAAAGACCATCTTGGTAATTGCAGGTTCTAGCGATTGTGACCATAGGCGGAACTAGCAGTTGTTCGACCCCCCCCCCCCCCTGAAATTTCCAAACTGTCCAAGTGTCTTTTTTAACAGTAAGCCATTTTAAGTAACATGAAGCATTTTTCTATTCGGCTCACTTCGCTCGCCTTTGTGCTTTACATAGATGTAATAGTTATGCAGTTTTTTATGAGTATGTTACGTTATTCTGCCAACAGTGTATAATGTGGCTGTGGTTCGAAAGTTTGGACACCCCCCTAGAAAAAGTTAGGATCACCCTAAAAAAAGTTTGGAAAAAATCCTGGACCCGCCCCTGGCGACGATTTATAAGTCTCAAACGCCTAATTTGAGAAGAAAAAGGTTCTTATGGTAAGACTGTTCTTATATTGAGACAATCAATTTTATGGCCATAAAAGTGAAACTTTGGTGTATTGAGGTAAAATGTTTTTTGGAAATGTTACTCAAATTTTTCTTATATACTCAGTGCCATAGTCGTATACAACAGAAAGTTCCAAAACAACGACAAACCAAATTTTGTCTAGTTCGTTTACAGTTTATTCTTACAAAACATGTATACGAAAATCTATAATTTGTAAAGTCGCCAACGTGTTACATGTACAGTGTTGGCTATTTTCTGACAATCCCACAAAAACGAGAACCAATATTTGGGCCTACTTGAGTATAGATAATAAAATTGTGCGTTTTTATACTGTTCAAGTGTCTGGTCTTATCTACCATACAAAGAAGTGATATAATCTTTCACAGTAAGGTCACCGTCGTTATGTGACAGAATAAGCTTAAACAGTTTTTTCTTTTTAACATCGTGATAACTGAAAGTTTTTGAAACACAGAATTGCAGCAACCGTAATATTCAATGTTCAATAAACTGTTATCAGGTAATGATTTAGGATTGCACTTCATGGTACCAATTAGTAAGATGAATTGTTGAGAGAGTGCCAATGATTGTTGGACGTTGATATAAGTAATGGCAATACATGTACCTGACTTAATGCAAAATGCGTAGGACGAGCGTAAAATAATACGTCGAGGTTAGCTAATTGTGAAGTGAGAAATACGTTATAATCAGCAATTGTCTACACAAGTCCCGGTTTACTCTCCTTTAACGACAAGTTAAGCGCTCTCAGTCACGAATGAAACTCATAAATAAGTCCAATAGACAAACATAACATTCTGAAATGGTTAACAACCATTTAACAAGCCAAATTAATGTACACCAGCTTGTGTGCTATTTAATATGACTGTCTAGCTAGACGCTTTTTATTTCTGATGTACTTTCGCCATGTGAAACAATTCTTTTTATTACCTTATTCCTTATATGAATTATATAAATGTTCCTTATATAAATGATATTCGGTATTCTTTACTGTTTTCTAAAATTCTAAAAACTCGAGAACTGTCGACCAGTCCATATTTTTTACTGTAACGACTGTTTCCTTCGTGTGCTCTGATATCACGCTGTGCTTCTTGAGCTATTACTGTATATGAAAACAAGACAATGTTGATAATGTGACATAGTACAATGTACAACGATTGTTGAATATTTGCAAAACTATTGTGATGTTCTTTTTAATTTCTGCAAATACTGTTAAAAAGTAATTGATCACGTAATGAAACAGTTACTTCATATGTGGATTGGGAACGACCTCGGGCCAAACTTCAAAACACTATCCCCTCCACCTCGGGTCAATAGTTTGATTGTTCCTAAATCACATACGGTACAACTGTATAATGTTTGTTTAGTTTGAACAGCGCTCCTACATATAAAGTTACATCTCACCTAAAGGCAATTGATAATGACCATTGAAGTGAAACTTACAATGTGAATTAAAGGGAGTTTGTTACAGATATAGTATGGCATATAATTCTCGGAGTAAATTAACTTAAACATGTTTGACACGAATATGAATTATAACTAGACAATGAAGGAGAAACTGTTAATATTCCCCACAAAGTATACACTGAGATGGGTTATCTTCGTTGAGATGGCACAAATGTACCGCAGGAATTTCCTAAGTCCATGGAGAATTATTAACAAGTCAAGCTGGTGTTATTGTAGATATTATAGCGGGTATGAAGTACATTGAAATCGGATACGGCTAATAGTGTGAGCAGAAGCACTATTACAAAGAACATTTGTTTGGGGAAATTATGATTTTTTAATTAGTATATTTTTATTAGCTATATTGTGATGATGATTCAGCATTTGAGCCTAGAACTTTAGTTCAATTAATAAGAACGCACCAATAGCTTTAAGACATTCATCAAACGTTTCAATAAGACGTCATAATATTGATATATCTTTCTTATTAAAGAAATTTTCATTAAGTAAGTACTATCCGGCTAGCTCATACGGTACCGGGTATCTTCAGGGAGTTGGGTTAAGGAAATCATTAATCTACCAGCGTATCAAGCAAATCAGTATTCAGGTATTTAATTAGTTCTGGTTATTTTTAAAGTCAGAGATCAAATCTTTCCAGGAAGAGAGTGAAAAAGTGCAGGTCATCTAACCGTCGCAGTATGAGTTGAACTTTGTCAAACAATTAAGGGCTAAAGCTCCGCTTTGTTTCGCCTAATTGAATATGTGGAACATACACTTATTATCATTTAAACTTAACACATAAAGTAAAATAATGTTTTAATTGCAATTGACAATTTGTTTCACATTTTAGATTTTTAGAATACTAGGACGCAATAGAAACATAATATTATTCCTGAAATATGTATTCATTCAGTCCACAGTGTGTTCTTAGTTTTATCGAACTTCCATTTATATCTCTTAAAATAAAGCATTAATCTAACTCGAAAATTTACAGTCTGGATTGGAATTAAACTCCAACAACAGAAAACTGTACTGCACTTTCACAAGACTACAAAACGTTATAAGGAAACATTAGATTTTTTGTTATTGATGTTTAATTCAGTTCATGACAGGGAAGCAATGTGCTGGGAATTACAGAGTATGTGAAAATGTTTTGTATTTGTAAGACGATTGGTTTTGTTTCATTCAATAGGCTGTTCAGATGAAATATATTTTATGATAAAACTAAGCTTAGAAGACTACATGAATCTGCTGTATTTAAAACAATCAACAAAAAGGCGTTTTATTTGAACCATGGGAAACTTCAATATAGCATTTCTATGAACAAAAAATAATAAAATCACTGCAAATTTGTAAGAAACTCAGACGATAAAGTACTATATAGCAATGGAATTAGGACTTAGATTATCTCATGTGATGCAAAATTAGCTATCACCTGAAATTTTAAGAAAACGTATTTGTGTTCCTTATTTTCTATCTCTAGACGTTTCAACGACAGATTATCTAAAGTCTTCTAGACATTGTAAACATTTTCTGATGACATATTCGAACTTCTAAAGTCTTCTTTTTCTGAAACCCGTGAAAGTCATTCACACCCAGACAAGTTGTAATTTGGGATAGTATAAGTATATTGTTTTCTAAGTAAACACCTGTCAAGTTAAAGAAGAGTCACAATCGTTATCTAAAACAATAGAAGAGAAAACTACAAAAATAGTTGATATATATATATACATGTATATACTATAATATTTCATACTATACGTATAAATTCACTTAGCATCGAAATTGGTTATCACCTATAGTCTATTTCAAGGACGCCTTTCAATAAATAACAATGCTTAAAAATATTCTATCCCGCAGTACATAAAAGAGTAAAATGTGTTTTATCTATTTCTAACATTACTAAAAATATAAAAATCAAAGTGAATTTATAAAATTGGCAAAAACGCTATATAACCAGGGCATTAAAACCTAGACAGTCTTTATTACTTGAAGCGAGATTAGTTAGCACCAGAAATATTGTAAATGTAAACTGAATTTATTTTCTCATAATCTCAAGACTAACTTTTACTGACATTTACATGATTATAAGTTTAATCTGAACGTAGATGTTATTTCTCATCTTACTGTTAATTTGTCAAGAAAACGTGTTGATGATGTTTATTGTCTATCTCTGGACGTTTTAACGACAGATTATCTAAAGTATTCTTGATTTAGAGAAACTTTTCGGAAGATATATTCGAACTTTTAAGTCTTCTTTTCCGGAAACCCGTGAAAGTCATTCACACCCAGACACGATTTAACTTGGAATAGTATTAGTATATTGTTATCTTAGTAAACACCTGACAAGTTGAAGAAGAGTCACAACCGTTATCTGGAACAAGAGAAGAGAAAATAAGCATCAATACTTAGTAAACTGTTCTACTTTATAAAATACGCATGGTTTCACAAAGTTTATTTTTATTGAGAGGGGGCACCATTATTATTGCCCAAATTCCGAATTGTATGACCTTAGTACACAAAGGATTAAATCAGCTATAAATATTTCTAACATAACGAAGGATATAACAAAATGTAAACGTTTTTATAAAATTGTGAATACAACAAATAATTGAAAGAGACAAATGTTGTATGTAAGGATTGTTAATAATATTCCCAAAAGTATATATCCCAACCAAACACAATTAATGAATTGTTGTTACATTATGACAACTCTCCAGCATTAGTTGAGATTATTTTCCTCTTTACAAATGTTGAAAATACAAGATTGAAAAAACCAGTATGTGTATCATTATATGCGAACAGTCGTCGTATGTTAAAATATTGTGATTGATAAAAGATCTGTATGAGATAACGGAAATAACGACGAGGTAGTTGACACAATGGACGGAAGAAAAACTTAAAATTACTTCTTGTTTTCATAACTTATTTATCACTGATATGTTGCGAACATTTGCTTAAATAGTGGCAAGAAAAGTATTGTTTAGGGCTATATACCACCATTTCAACACTTTTTAAATCATATTGTGGCGTTCAATCGTCATTGGGAGGTCAATATCTCTGGACCTTGCTTTTACTTAAGTTTTAAGCTCATAATTATATGATTATTGTCTGAAAACTGCCCTGCAAGATACTGAGGTAAACGATAGATTGGCCACAGATTTTTGTTTTCTGGACCAATCTTCTCGAATGTGAATTACCTTTGTTTGAAGTTAATTAAGTAAAACCGGTAGCTACAGCATTGATAAAACTGGTAATTAGTGGAAGTTAATGACGAAGTCATACAAGGTCTCAAATGAAGAAATACATCATCGTTCTCAATTTCATAGGAATGACTTTGAGGAAATTGCAAAACTAAATTGGCTATTGATCAGGTCTCTTTATTATGTCAGACTGTCTTTTGATAACATGTATTTTTAATTTAGTTCTGACAGTGATGCATCGTTTAAGTGCTTAAATGTCTTAAGGTTAAATTCATATATTTTTTTGTTCTGATGGTACATCAGAGCTGTTATTATGCAGATTTCGACAGCTCACTTTAACATTATGATAATATCTTTGAATTGTATGGAATGTTAGACAATTTTGAGACTTCGCTTATTTAGATTGGACATCATAGGAAAACTGGTAGCTAATTTGCCTAAGACCTCAGAGGACAAAACCTTACCACATACGCCACTACAAGAAACAATGTATTGTTAAACAGGGCCTCAAAGAAGTTAAATGTTAAATAAGTAATTCTTGAATAGTTGTCTTTCAATTAGATACTAAGCCTCACTATAAATATGACTAATCAACAACAGTAATATTGGTAATTTTTGTTTTGAAATCATGTCATGTTTCTGAACTGAGGTCAGTAATATGATTTTTTATGAGCCTTCGATTATTTTGCCACGACCAATCACTGTGTTAACAAACAACACTTTATAATACATCCTTTTGTTTGTCATGTAAGTCTACTGTTACAATATATGTATCAAGTTTTGTCTCTCGTCTAAACTATCAATTTGATAAATATGTTTGTATATGTCTATTGAATCCTTTATATTGTCAGAGTTTATTACATTACATACAGTTTCTCAACAATTTTCTTCTAGTGATTGATGCCTTGTCTGAAAAATTGTTTTACTTCGATCATAATTTGCCAACGACATATGTTTTTGTCAGCAAAGTATTGAAGGTTTCATCAGAGTACTGAAGTAACACATTCAGAATAAATTGGTTGTCTCTAAAACAATGTTTTTCATAAAATAAGACGAAAAGAAAAAAACAAAAACTACAAAGTTGTTATGAATACGCAATTAGTCCAGAGGGCATCTAGTATAAAACAATTTTGTATAGACGTAACATGTAATGCAGAGTATTATTCATGTGTAACAATTTTGCTGGTAACTGGTTTTAGTGGTCACCAGAAATTCACTTACGGAAAACGCACCTAACTTTATTTGTTGAGGCAGTACAACATTGGTTCACAAAAAGAAAACTTCTTGTATTGATTTACAAACATGGATATAGTTTAATTTGTATACAGCAAACGCCAAATGAACAAAACATATATGTCCAAATACTTTTTGTATTCTTTTGTCCTCGGTAAAAAAATGATAAAAACCAAGTTGAAAAATGGGAGAAAACATGCATATTGATACGTTTCCCTATTTTATATCCTGAGAACATTGTCAATTTCAATTAAAAGACTAATACTGTTTCTGTTCCATTTACTTTACTACACAATTAATCCCAAGCACAATACATGTATTGTATACAGAATTAGGAAAGAAATTGTGCAGACTTTATGAATCAAACGTTTTAAACCAATAGTCAGAGCTAATATTTGAGATAATATTAATCATTTTCAGTTACTGTCAATACAAGTTCCTGTTAACACCCCTGTTATCACTAATGAAGTACTATCAATCACGATAGAGACTCATTCATTAGTGCTATAGAGAAACAAAACATCCGGACGATTTTTACATGGTTTTCAACAATATTTAGTAGGTCAGAATATACTTTAAGTACCTGTATCTGGGTCAAATAAATGGATGAGGCTGGTTGATGCTGGCAATGAAACTTTGATATTCAATAAAGGAATGCTGGGTAGTTGAGTTGGCCGTCACACATAAACTGATAAAACGTCGGATGTCTTCGGAACGACAATTTTCGAATATAGAAATATGAATATCAGATACTTTACAAAGGTTGTTACCAATAAGGCGTTGATGCAAATAAATAAACGTTCATTCAGTGAGCATCAATATGAGTATCTATGACTATTTATACAGATGCGACTGATATGCAATTATGTATGCGCGGGTGAAACTCTTGTTAAAGTTCGAAGAATCAAAATCAGAAGTGCTATTCTCATAGCAGCTCTATAATGAATAAATTTGCTGCAGAATCTTTACGAAAGTCTATTTTGCTTTTGGTTTTTGTGTCAATGTAACCAGTCTTTAGGGCATTTGTCTCTTACTAAGTTTATGTATTGATGTTTATATATAAAGTGATGGGAAAAGTCAATGCTAAAGTTTATTAAAGTCAGTGCCAAAAATTGTTTATGATTACGGGACAATTCTTATGAAGATATGTCTTTTATTCTTATTTGAATTATGTATTTTTGAAAGAACATTTACTGAATTTGATCGATGTATCTTTTATAGAACATAAAATTCAATTTGATAGCATTTTTATGTTTTATCCAATCTCTTGAAAAAATGACTTCTAGTAACCCTATGAATAAAGCGAGTTATTTAATGGTATGTCTAACGCTTGTTACTTACTAGTAGGATGCCCATTAAAGCCAGTCTTGATGTAATATTTGATACGTATATTGCCATCTAAGAAATACATTTCTTGACGAAGCAATGCCAATATGTCTGAATAAATATATAACTATATATATATAAAATGTAGATATATGGATAACTTTATAAGTCAAATATTATTGTTTATAAAAACACAAAGTTATTAATGGTAACAAACTTTATCAGTGATTGTAAGTGACGTTTTTATGGAGGAAGCAATAAATATTCTTTCAGTCAATACTCGAAGGAATACAATCAAGTTCTCTACAGCTTACAACATTGGATGAAATAGCAACTTTTAAATGTTTCACACAATATTGAAAACAACTAATAAATGATACAGATGATTGCTGCATGCAAGAATAGTCGATAGTACACTAACAACTGTTCTTAACTAAAGATATCATTATAACACTTTGTCACATTGCCATGAATTAGACAGAACTAGGTAATACAATTCTTGACTTGATAAATTACGATAAAACACACAAGGTATTAAACCCCCTTTACTAAACTAAACGCTGGTAATTTTCAAGTATAATGCTTTTGCTTAAAACTTATGAAAACATTAAATATATATATAAAACGCATCCCAGGCACAAAAATCTTAAGTATTTTCTCCAGAGATTATACTAATTCTATTTTGAATTCGCGATTAAAAACAAAAGTAAAGACTCAACGGAAAATCACGGAACTCGAACAAGGTCGGGATATCCCGTCGTGGCTAAAAATAACCACAACTTCAATTCGGAAGTAAACAAATTTCCTGCTTTGATAAATACTCGTTTTGTACAGTGAATTTCGTGCGAAAGCTAATTAAAATGATGAAACTCATGTAAATAGTTTTATAAAATCATACATGAACATATACTGACGAGAAAAAGAAACGAATCAATTGAGTCTTTAAATATACAGAAATGTTTGCTGATATGCCACGTTCAGATAGTACAGGTGTAACGTGGGTAAGACAAGACAACTACAACTTTCATGTAAACACCAACGTCATTCGCGTAATAAATTTTCACGGCAATATCTACGTCACGTGTAGTGAAAGGGTAACCGTGTACGCCCAAATAAGTCGACAAACAATAAGGAAAACTTCTTGTTTGGCGTAAACCGTACCGCGGACTTATTCTAAAGTTTTGCCATCGTCACCGACGTCTATCTCTACCCTCGTATCATCGCGGTCATGGTATTAGGAGTTCAGTGATGAGTTGTGTTTCGACTTATGTAACTCTCTCAGACTTATAAGTGTCTTAAAACGAGTTTCAGTCACAACTCGTTGTTTGCTGAGGTAATTTCGTGGACACATCGCATTGACCAGCTGTTATGCCATGTGAGTGTCGCTATATTCTGGCAACGTCAATACTTTTTAGAATATCAAAATAAGAACGACAGACCTAATGTTGCACACGTCACCAAGGACTTTTTACATGCTAACAACATTAATGTTTTCTCTTGGTATTCTGATAATGAAAATTATGTACATAGCTGAAATGAGGCGTTTCTTTTTAGCTTCAGTTTAGATATTTGCGAACTCAAAACTTACACGCACTGGTTTCTCGAGTAAATCACTTGAAAACGATTTGATATATCCAACACTTAACATAGTCGTGTAAGTTTTATCAAATACTTTTCAAGCAATTTGATTGGCTAAGAGAGTATCTCCGTAGTCTAATTTGCATGTTATAAAAGTACCCCACTTAAAAAAAAAAAGATATTTTGAAGAGCTTGACCCCTACAAGGAAACCCGCTTGAGAGAGTTATCATAATCCCAAGACGGTTATATTCTATAGCCTTTTAGATAGTATAACTTGTTTTCAGATTGATGATAAAGATTTTGTCTTCGTTTAGTGGCTTTAACTGTAGATATCTTCATTTGTAGAAAAAATGTTGTGAGCTTGGTTGATGAACAAAAACTGGTACTCTGAGTGGATAAAGTACTGTGTGAAAAATATGTATATTTCAGGCCAGACAAATTTTAGTGCGTTAAGCGTTTTAATGATACAGTTAGAAATTAGTTTATAAGCCATTCGGATTCCTTCAATTTTTTTACCGACTAAATTTCACAATGTTTTTTTTAATTCTACAGTAATATTACCATACTCAGTTTCCATTTGACTGTACAATTATGGTTATAAGACCATAACTCAAATATATTTCAATGTATCTATAATTAAATTGCTGAAACAGTGTCAACAGAAAACAAACCTGTTTTATGTTATTGTTTTGAATTGTTTTCTCAAGAGCAATACTAGCTTTTCTAACCTGTCACTTGTTTAGAAGAATGCGACATTTGTTATTTCTGAAATTACAAATCGATTGACATTTACTACTGGAATAAAGAACGCAATTTTAATGTCTTCCTCACTAGAGGAGTATTTTATTGTCTTAATTTTAATCATAAATGACAAATAACGTTTTTAAGTAATTGCTTATGACAATCGGAAATTGTGTTATCTTGAAATTAAAAGGTCTGGGCAAATAATTCCATTTCAAGGTTTTTAGAATCTGTTTGTATTTATTTATGGCTTAGAGTGCTGAACTTTTATAAGAATGATGTTACAATGTCCACATAATTTTCAGTCCGAATCACACTTCTGAGTAAAGCAACAAGACGTAATAAGCTCATGACAAAGACGACTTCCCAGTGTTATACGGTATGTCATTTAAAACAGCAGTGACACGTTTATCTAGTCTGTTGACCAGTCCTCATTCCAATGACTATTCATTTTCTTTCATTTATACGCTTTCAATAACCTTCAGGTCAGTTGTCTGGAAGCTGAGAACAAATTTATATATAGTTTGTGATCTAGTAGTTTTAGTTTTAATCCTTTTCATTTCTTTCATTAAGATGCATTAAAAACCCAAGGCCTTGTGTATGTACGATAAGATTAAAGTTATATGTCAATGCCATGGGGATTAGAACTTAATGAAATTGTAAACTTGCTGCTAGTGCACACGCGTCATTTTTATTTTTTTAATCTATTCTAGAAATGTCTTAGAAACCCTAGACAACGATTTGTCACATTAGTATTTTCGAACTCAAATTTTCTTATGTTAAACTTATTTAAGAATTCGTTCAAAGGCCTTAAACAAAGCTATAGTCATAGTAATTATGCAAATTGCCATAACCTGCGCAAGTATACAATGTATTGCAATATACTCTGGTTTTATGGCAGTTTTTCACAAACATAATTCAATCTGGTAGAAATACCGAACGATTTCTTTTCCAAGAAACAGTATTATTACTTATATTTACGACCTCCATTTTCTGTAATTATATTGATTACATGTTTTTAGAGTTGTTTCAGTATTAGTATAAAAACCCTCAGATTAGAGCTTACTTTTCTTGATACTGACAATGCTCGTGTATTCCGTGTAGAACTTTTTCGTTATACGATTTTGTCAAGGTCTGCAATGTCACAGACATATTTAGAAGATGCCAACCTATATTCGATCAAAATGATTAATAAATTCGATTATGGAACACATTAAGTGTGTTGATAATTGAAGTATCTTATCAAATTGATAAAATTTGTTTAACAATTTTGTGAACTAGCATTGACCGAGAACAATTTGTTTACAAAGAATAATTAATGAAGACTATTAGATTAGCATTTTTTTCTGACGTGAACAACTGTATTTGTGTCTAGGCGACACACTTACATCTGCTGTTATAGAATAGAAATCCCCAAAACCGGATTAAGAAGTATATTTTTCAAATTAACCATCGTCAGTAAAGATAGAATTGCGTGCTTCCACTACCTTTCTTTGTTTATAGCTTGTCGGTATTTACGCTGAATTTACGCACCAAAGTTAATTAAAATTTTCAATTAATAAAATCTATAATAGGTTGATTGATTTTACGTATATTACATCGACCAATTGTTCTGGACCGATATTTAGCTTAACTGCATTGTAGAGCAATATTCGTCTTTTCTTCAGCCTATAATTGCCAATGACAAATGATTTCGTCATGAAAATAAGAATTTCAGCAGATAAATTCTGTATTGCACCCATTAACCTTTTGAATTCGTGCTACAAAGAGAAAGTACTAATTTTGTTAATATGACTATGAGCTCGAAAGCTACCAATTGAATCCAAATATGTCGACACTTGAATATTTCATTAGTTTTTTTCTGTTTTAATATTGTAATTAAACAACTGTACATTTGTATGTATATCATAACGTACGAGCCATCAACTTTTCTCACTGTCCAATTGCATGCTAGAGTCATAGTGAAACGATTATTAAATATTCAATGTTGCATTTAATGTTTATCTGTATATACATTATTATCCAATTGGTTCCCTGTATAGTTTTATCGAGATATTGTGTGTGGAAAACAAAGTTATACATAATTTCTATGACCAATAAAGTTTAACTCAAAAGGTATGAGTTGTTACATTATATTGTGATAATTCAATTCGTTTTTCACGATAAAAACCGCACTTTAATAGACTATAAGTAACCCAATATATAAATATTTAAGCAGCCTTGAAACTGATGAAAAAAGTGCCAGGAAGAGATTATTAACAAGTGTGTTTGTACTAGTGTTTTCATATTGTTTACTTCTTGCCTCGGCAATGATTTTAATATCAGCAGATGCCAAACAATTGAAGTGAATAAATACATTAAATAATTACATGTCCTCGTAATATCTATCACGGATTTGTATCAGAGAACGTAATAATTTCTACACTTTTATTATTAATTGTTCTTGAGAAACGAATTGTAAATAATCGCCCTGTACCTTCATTACCATTGGAACATTCATCATTAAGTAGGTTTGCAATCACGATGATTAGTTTTGCATACGCAATTAAGTAATGCCTTGATTTATTGGTAAGGAATTAACCATGATTGAATATTTTACATTCCAAATTACTGAACAATGTCTTGGTAATGAAGTAAAAATGTTTGGATTAAATTTTGAACTAACAAGCTGTCAGGAATAACTATTCAATAAAACCACTGACACAAACTGACTTCGTTATCAGTAACTATTTATGTAAAATAATGTTAACATTTTGTATGATAAGTTGTTTCAGTTACATAAGATATATTGCAACATCAGGAATACAACAAATCCTCTTTCTTTAAGCGTTCATTAATCCAACTAAAGGCAACTAACAAATAAAGAAAACGCACATAACACTTTAAAAATGCCTAACTGTTTTAATTTGAATCAATCATATCAAAACAAAATAATATTTTAGAATCACATCAAAACTTGGTAACAATTTGAAATCGATATATCTTCCCATGAAATTTTATTACATATACAGAATTACAATGTCTGTTATTCAAACTGAAATCTAAATAATATATTTATGGCATTCAATTTTGAGACAATTTTATACCAACAGTTTTCTGCATTTAAATGATTAATTGCAAATTGTCATGAAACTGGCATGTTTTATATTTAAATTTGCTCCATAAAAACGATTTTAATAACTTTGAAACACGCTTATATAGTTCGATTTAATGGTTGCAACCGAGATTATTATTGAAAAATTAAAAAAGTAGGTTTATTTATAATAGCTGAAATTATTATTATTATTTTGAAAGTATAATTATGTTATTAAAGCATTATATATTGAACTCGTCTATGTGCAATTTTTTTACAAACGTACTTAATTTTTAACTTTCTTTTCAGTATAATTACTTTTGACTGTCATACAAATTAAAGAGCTTAACCTGTGGGCAGACGTTGTAACAATCTGATCCCCATGACTGACGGTCCAATTAATGAATGTAAGTAAATGCATTGTTTCCACCTTTCTTGGTGATTATCATTTTACACATTTATATGTTCAATATTTTAGATGCGTAGGTGAATATCTTTTCAATCCTCATATAACTCGGAAAATCTTGATCTTTGAAAACGTATTACTTTGTTAAAGAGACATTTATGGTTTAATATCAACTTTAATTGTCATTTGCAAAGAAATATTCGATATCATATTACATGAACACAATTTCCGCTCATTTTTTCTTAAGAAAAGAATGAATATAATATTCTGTGGTATAACGAAGCTAATAAAGATGAAAATTTAGCAGATATTTAATCTAATAATTAATGTTATAACTGTTTGTACTTTCACTCATCTCAATAGAAACTTGACCAGCATCCACAATGGTGTCCCCACAGTACATGATAATTGTGTACAATAAGGGTACTATATAGGTGAAATAACATTGATAAACGGAGACGAAATTCTGTAAAAGCATCATAACAATATTACATAAATGCTTTTATTTGTATAAACAAAACAGACAATGATACAAAAAAACCACTTGAACCAGACAAAATATACTAAACGTTCTTCATAATTCCCTTATCTAATTGAAACATTTAGAGACTGTATTGAGATACCTACCTTGTCGATGACTTATCAATAAAGGAAACACTTTTGATGTATAGTTATTGTAAAAGTTTTATTGACAGCATTATATACCATTATAACAATACTCTTTCCACAATGGTATAATATAAAAAAGAATACTGTTGTCCTAACTTAATTTGTTATAGTGTGTAATTGTCTAGACTAAGATAATGAAAAATAATATCTTGAACGAGAGGTTAGGAACTTAATATAGACTCTCTGGACGCTATGGCATTATCTTAATGACAGTGGAGATCAACTTCTTAGCGATTCTGACATTTCGTCAACACTTAATTCATTTGTTGGAAAATTGATTCTGCTTTTGTGCGCTATTCCATATACATTTAGATAATATGGCATAGCTTAGGAAATTTACAGCTTACGATAGCTCTTTGACAATTGTTTTCGAACATTATCAACAGAGTGCTGAGCATTATTTTATTAGTGTTTGTAAAAGAAACTTACATTTGTCTTGTCAGTGTGCGAAAAGCTTCTAAGGTTTTGTACAAAATTTCCTTGAAGAGTGTTGGAAATGACCAACTTAAATGTTTTGTTATAGAACGAACATACGTCTTGCTAAAGAACGAACGTATGTTTGGAACATGTCATGTTCAAGAACATTTGACATTGGTAACTTTCAAAACTACAAATCGAATGACATTTACAAGAACGAAATTTTCATGTGTTCGCCGATAGAAAATTATCTTATTGCCATAATTTTAATAAAAAATGACACAAAACATTTTAAAGTAATTATTCTTGACAATTGTGAATTGTATTTTGAGCAAAATATTCCACTCCAAGTTTCTATTTATATTTATGTCTTAGTTTGCTTAACATTTTATACGTACATAAACTATATTGAATGGTTGGCAAACCGTTCCAATTACTACCAAATAAGCAATTAATCGAATTGAAACAAATATTTTGTCATAATTAAAGTAAATTGCCATATTCCTCTTTAAAGTATGGTAAATGCCCCTAGTATTATGGCAGATGGACCAATACCAAATTCAATGTTCTAGAAATTTCTAAATACTTACTGTTTTTACTAAAGAATTGGCAACAACCGTATTTTTTTATTATATATACGATTTACATGTCTATTATATCATATTGCATACATGTTAGTTAAAGTTGACTTATATTTAACACATGAATTATACTTTTATTTGACTGTAAAATTCTGGAAGTACCTGGACTATTTCCAAACATTGTTGTTTTGGTAAAATGAAAGTTAAATTGAACAATTACTATGCTATGTTATTGGCTCATCTAAACACGAAACATAAAATGGTATCTACATTGTATAAAATTAAACTTGAAGTTCTAAATGGTTAAATGCATGCATTCTGAATGTATATTTATGGTATAAAATGCAATTTGAAATACAAAGGGAAAATGCATTTAATCTAAATGTAATTCCATCTTCTGTATTTTGGCCTCGACGACCATTAGCTTTTAATAATAACTATTGCTTTGGATACCAGAAATGTAAATTCCATTACATTTGTAGTTTGTAATAGCTCCACGACGAGGTTTTAATTATAGCTAAGATATTAATTGTTTTGGTTAAAAATTGAAACAGAATCATTACTATCGTTAATAGATTTTTCGGAGAATCGATGAAATCACTGTATCATAACAAAATTCGCGACACAGAATCTATGATTTCCAAAATATACCAATCAGCGGCCTTTATGAAATTTAGTATTTGAAAATTAAATTCAGAATCGGTATGGAAATATAAATCTTGATATTACATATAATCTTACTTTTAAATATGACATGCATGCAGGTATACATAACTATAGGTAATTTTTAAACAACAATATTTCATATATATTAACTGAATAGGATAATTACTTTCAGAATAATTTGCCTTTGGCAAGTGTTTGATATTACATGTCGTGGGTTATGTGTACATATATTTGTTTTAACACCACATCTTGCAGACGTTGGGACTTGTTATTTTGGAAACGTATTATTAAAATTCTCTACTTACCATCTATAAAATATCTTTAATTTGATAAATTTATCAGTTTATCTCGATGTATAGACTACGTCTGGAAATCTTTGGTACCAAGGGAGTATTATATGCTTTAAGATATGTTTATGCATTTCTTATTCACAACAAATACAACAAAACACTTGCTATAAAATAAATTAAGATATGTTTTACTTAAATATGTTGAACAATAATCGTAAAGTTGCACGTATGTAACAACATTAAGATATGAAAATAATTTGATTGAACTTATATTTGAACAATTTAACTACACATTTGAGACTGAGATTTCTTCACTCAGTATTCTCGAATGTAGACGATGATTGAATCATAATATGGTATTGCTGTATTAAATGTCAAGACTGACTTACTATGTAAAAAATATAAAGTATTAGTTACAGACATTTTTTCAAAGTAGGGAGTTCTTTCTAACAGCAAGCCTGTATGATAATAGAATACATATGCCCTTAAATTTCACCTTTAGGTTTGAATCAGTTGATGCTCACAAAATATACTAGAATATGGTTGTGTCAGTTTATTTAAGCTAAAGCTTTTTCAATCTGTATTTAAGTGTCTGTTTTACATCACATTGTATCTGCGGTTTTGAATATTGTCAAATTGTTCTGCTCTATCAACAAAGGGGATATTTAAGTAGGTTAGTTGAGCGAGCGGTTGATAGAACAAAGTCACCCAGAAAAGTCAGGGCAGCACACGAAGGAGATGTCAACGCTGGACATACACGCACTTGCACGATGAAATGTTTTATCATCGAAAAGTCGCAATTAACAAAACAAAATTAAAAAAGTATAAAGTATCGAACGAAATCTTAAAATATTACAATTTGATTAAAGAAAAACTATTTTAAGAATCACGCTAAAACTTGATACCAATTAGAACACTCGCATAGTCAAATCTCTGTTACAATTTAGTTTTTCTTTATCAATGAGTCTGTATTTTGAATAATTACTTTATTGCATGCAATTCCGAGACAAATTTATTCCAACAGTTTACTGCATTTAAATGATTAATTGTCGATTGCCATGGAACTAGCATTCATAGATTTATATTTAAATGTGTGTCTTAGAAACGATTCAATAACACCCATATACACTTATGTTATTTGATTCTATGTATCAGGTTACAAAAACTAGGTTTGTAAAACTAGTGGGTGTAACGATTTAGCTCGCCTAATAGCATATTTTTACATTAGTAATTTTCTTAAACTTCGTTTTATATATCCATTGTCAGAATAGATTCTAAATGTAGATATTCTTAATGACTGTTTCTGGAGAGGAGTGAATTGTCTTTTTAATTTTATGTCGTTAAACGAAAAGTTTTCGTTGATTTTCAGACCAGACTTTTTCAACATTATTAGATAGTAGTTGGAGTTTTCATTAGAGAAATTGGTATAAAAAATTCATCATGTGGTTATCACAATAAAATATGATTTATAAGGTGTATACTTAAGACATTTGACTAGTGTACATAATTATATGCATTACATTCATTAAGCTGTAAATCGTTAATATCAGTCAGAATTGGACAAGGTTTTTGGTTTTATGCGTCGGAGATGTTGTACTTTCCGAAAATGTAAAAAATAAAAAATAAAAATTTATTTTGTTATTAAGCCCGGTTTTTACAGAGCCTGGCCCATATATATTTGATAGACATACTGTAATTATATAAGGGGACTTTTTGCAACAGACCCTACTATTAAAGCATCGTCTTCTTGCAAGTAAGGTGCTCTACAACACATATTTTTATGCGATAATGAGTATCACTGACATAATATTTACAATTTTACAAAATGTATCAACGCACAATAATTTTTCTTTGCATAAATTTCATACATCTAACTATGGTTGCACATATGTTTAGATTACTCACAAGAAAAGATAGTTGAACGATTATTCAATACTATATAAGTTCAAAATGCTAGAGGAAAAACTTTATAGAAATATGTCAGTGCTTTGCATAAAAAAACAGAAACAAAACAATTGAAAGTATGTGTACCAGACTCAAATTAATTTATGTCATAACTTTTCGGTCATGTTAATTTAAACATTGGAAGATTGTCTAGAGCCCTGACTTGTTATTGATATATCATGCGAAGAAGATAGTTGATCGATTGTTGTGGTAGAAACTCATTATATTCATATTATATGATATTAAACCGATACTCGTTGCACAAAACTGTAATTGAGTACCATTATCTTAACTGAATAATACATTGTATGTAACAGTCTAGACTAATATTATGAAGTGGTAAAGTCTTGAACGAGTTTCTAGGAACTTAAAAGACTTTTTTGCTTTAGAAATGCTATTAAAGCGTTTACGATGGCATTGAACTACTGGTGAATGCAACAGAGCTAGTATTAATGGAAATTCATGAAGTATGTTGCACTCTTGTTTGATTAAATTGTTTTCTAGAATGGTATATCAACAGACAAACGTTTTTATCTGAAAGCGAATGAAGTTGACAATTAATAAAAAATAATGTACATTAATTAATACTTTCATTGCCATTAGATATGTTTGTTAAATATAAAACCCTAGATTACATAAACTATGTACATGTTTATAAAGTCTTCATCACGTACTCAGAGTCTAGCACAAACACCTGTTTGAAACAAAATGCTTACATCCGCCTATCACAATATATGTTTATCATTAGCTACTTAATTAATCGCTGTCCTCATCAAACGCTCTGTATAAAAAGTTTTGTTCTGGTGAATAATGCTACTTCCCACAAATAATCATTGAATCATTAAATTGCATAAAAGTTCATTACCAAATGCAAATGGGAATACGAACATTAGCAATTTTAAATTTAGTGAAAATTGTCACCAGATATATAGTTTTGTGAATATTAAGTTAAAAAAAATCATTGCAATTTGTCTTGTTTATCTGCTATATTGTTGTTCAAATGAAGTGAAAAATGTGTATTACGCATGCAATGATACTCAATGAGAAAGAGTAACAAAATACATTTTCGTTCCTGTAATATCATGACAAACTCAAGTCTTTCACAATGAAATACAATTAATGATACTATTTTCTACTTCACTGTACTATTTGTCATTGTTAGATGTTCATTATCCAACGGATAATTACTTGTGTTGAGCACATTGATGACGCAGTCAGCAAGAAGTGTTGATTGTAATTTGTTCTTGGTTTGACATTTACATTTATAACGACAGTCCATTTTAAAGCTATCCTAGTGCACAATACGTGGATTGGATCGAATGTTTTAGCAAACTATTTGTCTAGGCTAACATATCCAATAATCATATAGAAATACATAGCCTGATTATCATTGCTTATATCAGTCTTATAGTTCCGGTTTTTACTCTTGTAACGACTAAAATAAGTATTTTAGTCACGAAAGAGACGTATTTATATTACCAAAAGGAAACACAGCATCCTTACCATCTTAAATTATGCTTAACCAACATTTAACTGTCCAAGTTGACTACAAATAATCTAACATCTATTTAGGTAGCCGTTATGCTTTACATTTAATTTCATTTGTTATATAAAATGCTCAACTATCGGTTTCAGCTTTTGTCAGAATTCAGGATGTGTTTTATAAACAATTACAAATCTTTAAAGCATAATTTCGGCTACTATTAAAATTTAACATCTATTTAATTGAAAGCAAAACTAAAAAAACAAAATTGGAAATTTTATATAAAAATTTGAAAATCATAACGTCTAAATATTTAATATTAATAAGAATTTTAAATTACTGATTAAGATTATAAAAATATCACATTTGATTCGGGAAACAAAAAGTAACACCAATGAAACCATAGAATTATCATTATATTCAGCAACCCTTACTAATTCATTACTTATCCATTCTGATCATCTTTAGATAGATATGCATTAATGTACTGGGAAAGTTATAACTTCTAAACATAATTGAGGTTAATAATCTCATTAATGGCAATATTGTAAAAAATTGTACCTGGATTGATTGATTTTTTTTCCAGATTATACTGAACAACGTTCTCACGTTGAATACAGTTTAAGGGGAAGATGTTAGCTACGATTTCTTGTAAATCGTATATCAGTTGCAGTAATTAAAAATACAATTTTTAAGTATACGAATAAGAAATTACTATATTTATAATTAGTTAATTAAACCAAAAAAATCAAATTATATACCAATAATGCTTTATTTCTTAAGTGTTTAATAGCATTTATAGTTCATTACTATCGTCTTGTATGTATGTTCAAATTTGGGTGATTGGCTAAACGTTTTTGGACATCTTAAAACTTGTATTTTGAAACAAATGAAATATTCTAATTAATTATAGCGTATTGAATTAACATGAGCTAAAAATTGTGCCATGGTATGTACATCCTTTCTAATATTTAATTGAATCAATAATTTACGTAGTCAAATTACATAATTGGAGACAGAATGAATTTATCTAAATATAGTCTTAATTCCGTCTACATGAAATGATGGATTTTACGGAAGTTTAATTTCTATCGCCTACTCTAACGCATTTATCTAACTTTTGAATGATAGGTTTGGTTGAAACAATATGACATTATTTGAATATACATGAGAATATTAAATTCAAACTTGTGTAATTTACAACGCTTATTATCAATAGTATATACAGCCGTGAGATGTTTATTGATTAACAAACTGACCTATACTAGTACTAGAATTCTCTTCCACTTGAAGCTTTCAATTTCTTCATCTGCATTGAAATTTGGATATTTGATATCAATAATTCATAGAATGGTGTAACCCGCCATGACAGCAAACTTACGTAAATCTTAATGACAATGCATAACTTTACCTTTTAATTCATCAGTGAATCTTAAATAATCTGTCAATCTCCGTAAACAGATATCCTGTAGAGCATTGTCGTACAGGATCTCTACTGTCTCCGTGGAAGGTCACGCCGAGATGAACTTTGTGTCGACCAATCAATGCGTAGCTTTTATCTAGACGAAACACTATTATTAAAATTTTGATTTCGTAATTTCTATTTGTAGACCAAGGTTTGCAAGCTAATTTAACAGCGGTATTATTCACAGTCTGCAATTGGACGGCTCATTTCAAATTGCGTTACGTAGACGATGTAAACAAGTTACATATCATAACAATTTTGTCATGAAAATTATGATGAGAAAAGGTCACCTGAACGTGACCTTCGTTTGAAAAAGGCCAAATCTAAATTAGCGAGTAGGCGAGCGGAAAATTTTAAATCGGGTTTTAGTCAGATAGAAAATCTGTAAGCTGAATGAAATAGTACAGCTGTGATACACGCATACCCTGGAAAACTGACCTAGTTACCTATTAAAAAAACGACTTGTCACTGTAGCTCACTGAAAAGGAATAGTTATAATTTATCACTCAGTTCTTGCATACCCTTCCACAAGAAGCTTACTATATCTTCACCTGCATTGATGGTGTAACCTTTCATGACCTGAAAGCAAACCTATGTAAAACCACAGGAGCTTGACATTTTATATCAAACTACGAGAATTCCCCTTCTATATATAATAAAAACATATATATGAAGGAGGGGAATTTTCGTAGTTTGATATAAAATGTCAAGCTCCTGTCAATCTCCGTAAACAGAGATCCAGTTATTTTCGCGTTGTCGTACTGGATCTCGACTTAGTCAATGCAAGGTCACGTCGAGATGAACTTTGTGTCGACCAATCAATGCGTAGCTTTCATCTAGACGAAAAAACTATTAATCACATTTTTATTTCGTAATTTCTATTTTTAGACCTAGGTTTGCCTGCAAATTTAACAGCGGTATTATTCACAGTCTGCGATTGGGTGGCTAATTTCAAATTGCGTTACGTAGACGATGTAAACATGTTACGTATCATAACAATTTCGTCATAAATATTATGATGAGAAAAGGTCACCTGAACGTGACCTTCGTTTGAAAAAGACCAGATCTAAATTAGCGAGTAGGCGAGCGGAAAATTTTAGATCGGGTTTTAATCAGATAGATAATCTCTAAGCTGAACGAAATAGTATGTAGCTGTGATACACGCATACCCTGGAAAACCTACTGTTGTTACCTATTAAAAACGACTTGTCACTGTAGCTCACTGAAAAGGAATAGTTATCATTTATTAATCATTACATTGTACTTGCATACCCTTCCACTAGAAGCTTACTATATCTCCATCTGCGTTGATGGTGTAACCTTTCATGACCTGAAAGCAAACCTATGTAAAACCACAGGAGCTTGACATTTTATATCAAACTACGAAAATTCCCCTCCTTCATATTTTATACATATATGAAGGAGGGGAATTTTCGTAGTTTGCTTCAAAATGTCAAGCTCCTGTGGTAAAACTTACTAACATGGCGTAACTTTACCTTTTAATTCATTATAAGTGTAGCTTTAATAATCTGTAATCTGAACAAAATAATACAGCTGTGATACACACATTAATTGCATAGGCGTTACATTCACCACTATGCATCCTTGACATTGGCCTAGATTCATTCTACTAGAAAGACGAATCATGGTTGTACCAATCTCATAAATATCATCATTTCAATACATGTCTGAGGTTAATGAAGCATATTCAACAATGAACATTTTCAATCTGAATGAATTGCAAGCTATTAAATTCTAATCAGAATATCTAGAATTTCAGTGAAAAAATAATTGAGGAGGATGGCCAGACGACCGCAATATAACAAAACATGTTAAAAATTCGGGGTGAAGCACCAGATACAACAGGCCACAGGCACTGTCTCAAATCAAAAATACTGTATATACATATAAGGTATATTACTAAAAAATCGTTGTTTTTTAACCAAGTTCAACTAGAGGCCAGCTCCTCCATTAAACTCATTTTATTTTACAGATGTATACATGAACGCGTAGCTCAAGTTTTGTTCTTTCGAATGACACCAACATCTTTTTTCATGCTTGAAAATAGTGGGGATACATTGCCCCTGATTGTTGGGGATACTTTGCCCCTGTTTGTTGGGGATACTTTGCCCCAGTTTGTTGGGGAAACTTTGCCCCTGTTTGTTGGGGATACTTTGCCCCTATTTGTTGGGGATACTTGCCCCTGTTTGTTGGGGATACTTTGCCCCTATTTGTTGGGGATACTCTGCCCCCGATCGGTGGGGATACTTTGCCCCTGTTTGTTGGGGATACTCTGCCCATGTTCGGTGGGGATACTTTGCCCCTGTTCGGTGGGGATACTTTGCCCCTGTTCGGTGGGGATACTTTGCCCCTGTTTGTTGGGGATACTTTGCCCCTGTTCAGTGGGGATACTTTGCCCCTGTTCAGTGGGGATACTTTGCCCCTGTTCAGTGGGGGATACTTTGCCCCTGTTCAGTGGGGATACTTTGCCCCTGTTTGTTGGGGATACTTTGCCCCTGTTCAGTGGGGATACTTTGCCCCTGTTCAGTGGGGATACTTTGCTGCTAAGTCATTTTTAAGTAGCATGAAGCAATTTTTCTCGGTGCTTAACATAGATTTAATCGTAATGTAGCTTTTTATTATCAATATGTTGTATTTTTTTCTGCAAAATGTGTATGATGTGGTTGTGGTTCGAGGTTCGGACCCCCCCTAGAAAAGTTCGGACCCGCAAGAAAAGTTCGGACTCCCCTAGAAAAAAATCCTGGATCCACCCCTGCTTTCCATTTTTAAATTAAAATATTTTGTCACAAGTTTCTCACAAATTGTTATAAAATCAGTATATCATTCTCATGAAAATAATAAAATCCAAAAATGTTATTTAAAAAATCATTATCTTCCATAAAATATTTGCACACTTTTTCTTTAACACAATATTCCAAATATAAAACAACTACATTGTACATGATATCACAAATCCTTGATTAATTAATCTTATAAACCACCGCTATTTATCACTGTTTCTTCTAAGGAATCTACCTGTAAACTGAGAATTGACCTGTCTCTCTCTCCTGTTAGTTCTCACCATGCATATACACTAATGAACAAAAGTCTTGTCCGGTCTACAAAAACCATAATATCATTTTTGTTTGTTATTGCACACTCATACATTTGGTATCGTTAGAAAGAGAATGTTATTATGCATTGGGTAAAAACGAATTGTGAAATTTGAGCCAGTTCTGTCGGTACAGTAATGTGATGAAAATTGACATTGAGAATTTGCAAGTCTCAAATGATTGCGTTGAGTCAGTTTAAAATGAAACATTTTTCAATAGTGTGTGTGACCCCCATTAACCCGAATGAGCTCGGTGCTCCTTTTACGCATCGATGCGACAAGTTTGCAAAATATTCTAGCCGGAAGACCAGACAACCGGACAAGACTTTTGTCCATTAGTATACATGTAGTCCAACAACATTAGAAAACACATGTACCAACCATTTTGTACAGAAAAAGCAACCTGTTTTATCAGCATGAATTGTATGTTAAAAATTTACGCTCCCTTCGCAGCTCAGTGATTACGTTTAAACGTGAATGAGTGAAACTTTCGAGCACTGCAAAGGAGAGTAGTAAAAATCTAACTTTTTGATCAATGTCAAATGTTTTTATTGCTATCAATCAATAATATTAATATGGGGTATTACGAATGCAATAATATTATCCTTCCATGATAGAGACTGTTTATTGTCCTAGTTATAATAACGAATGACAAGTAATGTATCTTTATGTAATTACCAGTGACAACTGGGAATTTTGTTAGTTTAAACTTTGTTATTGCCCGTAAATACATTTTTCAATTACATAAATACAACAAATATAATAATAACACATTACTAAATGTATATACGGCAATCGGGTTGAGCCACAAGTTCTAAAACTTAGTTACGGGTTTCCCCTTGAGGAATATACATTAAACATCTGCAAGAAAATAAAATAGTCGGGCAATAGGAGTGGCTACAAGATTGAATTTCATGAATAATACATAAGAAATATTGAATAGAAGAATAGATATATATTGTTCGCCCTCTCCCAACCGTCAAAGCCTGAACAATTCAACGGTTGATGACCACACACTATCTCAATATCACGGGTGTCAAACAAAGAGCACGAATACACCGTGAAATTATTCATGCTCCGACCGCCGAGAAAAAACGAACAATAACAATGGAGAAAAAAAGTGGCATAAGATAGTGAAAGTAGAATAAAGAGGGGTATGGTCTATCAATGAAAATATAGATACAGTATTTAATGGTCGCTGAAACGTCTTGTATTTTTTATGAATTCTTGAACAGCAAGAAATATATATTCATTGTCTTCACTTGATAGATTTGCGCTGCCGAATAGTAAAATATTACAGTTTAGTGGGTGGAAATTGCGTGTGTCTTGAAACAGTCTTAGACGTTCTAAAGTGTATAAAGTACATCGAAAGAAGAAATGCTCAGCATCCTCGCGAACTTTACAGTGATTACATAGTCTATTATCAGAAATGTGATTTTTAAATAAGTCATCATTAAGATTGCTGCAACCATTTCGTAAACGTGTATGAATTAATGAGAAAAATCGATTTCCCACTAAGAAGTGCGATGGAACATCTGTAGTTGTAAAAAAAGTTGATAAAATTTTTCGCTTAAAAGCACCCAGAGTTTGTATATTCCTTATATCGGCTGGGAGAGCGTTCCAGTTTTTAATAGTTGAAGGTACAAATGAGTTTTCAAATAGGGCAGTTCTTCTTGGAATATTAATGAAATCATCTATATTTCGTAAGGTATAACGTAAGTTCTCAGGATTACTTCTTGGAAAAATGTCGTTAAGATATTGTGGTACCATTGAGTTTTTAATCTTAAAAGCTAGAATTAATTTTTGATACTGTCTTCTATCGTTAAGTGTCAATTGTGGAATTTTGTTGTCTTGGAACATACTCTTTATTACATTGTCGTTCTAACATTGCGACCAACTGCATGTGCACGAAATTTAACGGGTGCTTTACGATGCATTTCAAATTTTAATTCATATATCGCTGCAGTCAATCATCGTACCAATTCGGAACGCCTCGACCATTCATTGAATGAATACTCTTGGAAGGATAAGTGAGGGGAACCACTAAGAAAACTGGGGTTTTATTATAATGCGAGGCAAAGCGTGTAATAGTTATGCAAAATAGTTCTTTTAGAATACACACAAGGCTTTGTCAAAACATATTTTTATGTTTTATAGTTATATGTGACTGGTTTTTTTTTCTATATAATTTTACTGTGTTATTTCAATTTATGGACAAACGAAACAATAATTGCCTAAACGATCGTGGTTTTGTTTACTTCAACACCGGTTAAAGCATTTTATTTGGTTATGTGACGCAAAGATAATACCAAAATGGTTTCTAAATATGTCCGACTTTATTCCAAGTGAATGGGTGAGTGGTTCCCAATGTCGTCGTACCCTTGGTCCGTGGTCAGCCATAGATCTATACAGTGGCTGACAACTCTCCCAATCTTGACTGTCCTACGCCTTTCATCTTTGGAGTAACGTCACGCATTGCTCTTCTTTCAATAAAGGGAAATGTACGCTGTGGGGAGTATGCTACGTCGTATTCCAGTGTGCCCCAGAATTCCTGCAATTATTCAGTGAAATTAAATGATTGGTGCTAATGGCCTTATAAATCAATCGACCAGCTCCGCAAAATATTCAGATTTAGTATATCAGATTTCGTCAGTCAAAGAGAGACTAACACTATTACTCGTTTTTGTTCGTCCATTAGAATTTGGGCCGCTGTTTATAGTCTAATATTTGTTGCAGGCATACGTTTTAACCATATTACTGCAAAAACTGTTTTTAGTTTCTTGTATGTTCCCTTTTTTCATCAAACGGTCTATTGTTATGCTTCCGTATTCACTCGGAACTTCTAGGCGCTTTTAACGCAGATATATATTATATATTCGTGGATGATCAACGTGGCGTTCCGAATGTCCCATATTGTGATGTAATCTTTAAATTACTTAGACGCATAGTTGAAATAAAGGTAGCTCTATGGAAACATCAGAGAGTCAACTATTATCTATTTATCTACAGACTAATAGACCAAACGCTCTTGTTACATCGGTGACCTTACATTAGTACCATTGGCAGACATTCAGGAGAACTATTGTGTTTAATGCCTCACGACACGAGATCTAAGACGATTGGGCAATTATATTGGTAGGTTATCATGGCCCAATATTATACAACTGTTTCAAAATGCACCAGTCATTTGTGAAACACAACCCTTACTCTAAGGACATTTGAGCTATAGCAGGACCGGACCCAGACGGGTCGTAAGTGGGGGCGGGGCAAACAACCTCTTGTAAGAGTCACCACATCGCGGGTACATTCTGGTTATTAATTTCTCTGTAAATACTCTCACTAAGAGAGGAAGTCCGATACTATGACCATTTTAAAGACTCGATATTTACACTAAAGTTATAAATGTATATAAGACCTTAAACTCATATTACTATGTTAGTTCATATCTGTAGGTGCAACTTCCAGTATCACTTTACTTCCATCAGAGTTCCGTCGATAAGGCGGTTGTACATGTACATGTATTTGCCTTTTGGTGGTCTTGCCGTCCAGATATGCCATTTATGCATGTATATATCTTATATATTATGTTTATGGCATTTAAAATAAAATGCCCAATTTCAATCAACTTCAGTTTCTGTTGGCCTCATGGCATACAAAAAGACACCAGTGATGGACAGTATATAAAAGACTCTTTCAACCAGGTCTGCCGCGGTATTCCGTGCGTCCTATAAACATTGTTTCGTGTTTTATCATTTAAGTTGATAAAGGTTTGTTCGTCCTTGTAAAACTCTTCAATATGATCTTCAGGCAAAACGAAGAGCATTTCTTATTTGCTTGTTTGCTGATGAATTGTGTCTTGCTTTTAAAAAAACGATTCCGGTTGACAAAAGATGATGGTATTTGTTAGAAATCTCAGGGCTGTAATTGCTACAGAGAAATGACACCGATATGTGTTTTTAGCTCTCAACTCTATAATTTGGTTCTGTTTGGTGAAATGATTAGATGCCACTCGCAGTAAAAACGTAAGTGCTTTAAGATGTTTAAAAGGTTAATTGTGGTTGTTAGGAACAACATTTCGTCGTCTCCATTTGGCAAAAAACTGTGTTTCAAGTAAAATTTCATCATTAAAGATATTGCTCAACTTTAAGGACTTAATTTCTATGAAAAAATCTATTTCGCTGGAATGTCATTAAAAAACACCAGTTTAATCAAATATGATATTGCGCTATCCAAAGGCTAACTACTGACACACAAATCTGACGTTTTTCAAATTTCGTTTCAAGCAAAATGTCAATGTTTTAATACATAATTTATAAAAATGATAGTGCACGTAATGTTAATTTATATTTGTAATTCGATCTTTAACACGGCGAAATATCTTTTAATACGATGATGTTTTCGTCTCTTGGTCCGCAGATTAGAATAATGTACATAAACTAGACTTTTTACATGATTAAAGAAGAAGAATACACCAGCACATAACATCCGTGTTCAATGTGGAATATTATTCTACTATAAAACAATTTCAAATAATGATCAATAGCTTGTGAATCTTTTAGAAGATACAGAAATTACATAAGTTCCAGAGCTATCCGAGGGACTGCTCGGGTTTATAGGCAACCTACGTAGTCCTTTTCGACCAGGAGGAAGCAAATTCATTAACTACTCATCGTTTCATCCCTTGAACAGATTTCAAACATTTATATCGAAAATTAATACAAGATACGAGCTTTTCATACATCATCGTCGCGCTGTAGTACAACACAGGATTTCAAATCCAGTCCTGAATACGACTCAGTCCTGGCAGGTAATACAGTACCTTTCAAGAATAATTCGATATTTAGTATAGATTTTTCTCCTCAACAAAAGTTTGCTACGTTTGAAGGGGGTAAACTACATGTAGCACTTGCAATAAGTGTCCCGAAAAGTTGGCTATGCTTAATTTTGTCCATTTTGCCCAAAAGTTGCCGGCCTTGAGGGAGAGTGAGTACTTGTTATAGACAATGGGCGAGGACAGATAGGTTAGGGACAACTTCCGTGCACGACTAAATGAAATGTGTTGATACATGCCTCGGAGTAAAATCCAATTAGAAAAACTTAAATTTAAAGCAGATGGTTTTAATGTTTAAATTCTTGCATTGACAATCTCATTCTTGTGTATGTGATTAGTGTTATAATACGATGATACTTGTAGTTCGTTTGAACTATAAGACATTTCAGTGAAATGGAATAATCAATGCCACAATATGTTAAGCATGAATAAGATATTTAAGTAATTTTGATTTCTTAAGTCCATAATTAAGATAATCGAGTTCAACGAACAATTCTATCATCCATCCAGTAATGCTTTAAATACTTTGAACTTAACGTCAAGACTTCGTCAAATTAGCCTGCGTTTATTATTACTTAATGGGAAAATGTAGCAGGACCAATTTTGAGAGGACTATAGCGAAAATGAAATTGGATTACTTCCATTGCAAAAATAAACATTCCCTAAGAGAGTTACATTTCCTAAGAAACATTTCCGCCTTCTTATTTAAAATTTCAAATATTTAAGCAATATATTCCATCGAGATTTCTCAGTGATACCTAAGAAAACTGAAATAAATAAATAGTACAAACATATAAGGACATTGGAAGTTTTCTTCACGGAATAGGGAAATATATACGTGTACTTCTTAGAGAAGTAAATGAGGACCAATATCGGCCAAATTAAAGGTACTAGTTCACAGATTTGGTTAGATTTTTTCTGTAATTTCAGAATATCATTCAGTGTCGTCTGTAATTGTGTCAAAACAATCATTCTTAATATTATAAGACAAACTGACCTATAGGTTGCAAGAAATATTCAATTTAAGTCACAAAAAGCACTAAAATTGTCTATACCGTTACATAGGGGTAGATTTTTACTACATAAACACTATCATTTGTTGTTTGATAGTTTTAGAAAAAGTTAATATTTAAGTGGAAATCTGTGAATGGGTACCTTAAAGTAAGAGCAACAATAAAATATGAACATTTTTCCTCTTAGTGATACGAGCAAAAGCAACTACCAACAACGCCATACAGTAACTTGATAAATATCTTTATGAACGGCTTCTATATCGGTCATATTGGCTGCTTTAATCAGGTTACATACGGCTTATACAATTAGTGTCCTCTTTTGATTGATGCCTTGTCGGAACATTGTTTTTCTTGCGGTCATAATTTGAACAAGAAATCTGTTTTTTGTCGCTGAACTATCCAAGTTTTCATCTGATTACTAGAGAATCGATCAATTATCGGAGTGTTAAATATTTTTAAATATTGACTTCATCAGAGAAAAAGACATATACATGTTTGCAACAAAGACATTGTCCACTAGAGAAACATACAAATGAATACAGTAACTGCAACATGAATTTAAGTAAGTTTATTAGAAGGACGAAAGGAAGGTAACTTGAAAACTAAACCATCGACACTGAATTCAGTTTGGACAGTACACAAATATAAATTCGTCTAAACTCACGCGATACTACAGGTACTCATTCACAGATGTCAACTTAAGTATCAACTTTTTCTAAAACTATCAAACTTGTATTTAAACATTTTTGGAAGCAGAAAGTTGTGTTCTGATAATGACAATTTTAGTGCAAATTGACATACAACTACAAATTTGTTTCATGTAATAAAAAGTTACCCCGTATGTCACGGTATAGACAATTTTAGTGCAAATTTGTAACTTCAATTGTAAATTTCTTGCAACCTATAGGTCAGTTTGTCTTATAATATTAAGAATTAATTTTTTGACTCAATTACTACAGCTGAGTAGTATTTTGAAAATATCGAACAAAATAACCGAATCTGTGAACTAGTACCTTTAAAGTGGTAAACTAATTATCCTTTATCCAGTACACATAGGACATAGCTATAGAATGGTCTAAATATTATATAATTCATAGTTATATATCCTAAGTATTTTATCGTTTAAATGTCACGAGATGTTGCGTGGGAGAAAACAAAGCTAGACTATTAAGTCAACGATGTATTTAACATAATTCAGATGATTTGAACAAAGAGTATTGTCAAAGGTAACATCAAAATTCGGTTATTCAATTTGGGTTTAAGAAAAGTCAGAAACTTTAATTACATGTACATAAGTTCTGTTTTAAAGACCATCTTGGTAATTGCAGTATCTAGCGATTGTGACGATTTATAAGTCTCAAAAGCTTAATTTGAGAAGAAATAAGACTTAGTCTCAAAGGGTTAATTTGAGAAGAAATAGGTTTCTTATGGTAAGACTGTTCATCTACGAAACAATCAACATTGATGGCCATAAAAGTGAAAATTAAGTGTATTTAGGTAAAATGTTTTTTTTTGAAATGTTAAACCTCTTATATACTCAGTGCCATAGTCGTATAAAACACCCAGTTCAAAAACATCCACAAACCAGTAATTGTCTTGTTTGTTTACAATTTATTCTAAAATATGAATACAAAAAGCTATAATTTGTAAAGTCGCCAACGTATTACATGTACAGTGTTGGCTTTTTTCTGTCAATCCCTCAAAGACTAGGATCAATGCAAAATTAGTACAATTGTGCGTTTTTATACTGTTCGATTGTCTGATTTTACCCACCCTACTAAAAAGTGATAATATGATATACTCAGAGGTTGTCGTCATTATAAGACAGAATGAGCTTAAATAGTTCCCCCTTTAATACATAATAACAACGCGTTTTTGAAACAAAGTATTGCAACAGCCTTATATTCAATGATCAATAAACTGGTAATGATTTGGGATTGTACTTCATGATACCAATTAGTAAGATGAATTGTTGAGAGAGTGCCAATGATTGTTGGACGTTGATATAAGTAATGGCAATACATGTACCTGACTTAATCCAAAATGCGTAGGACGAGAGTAAAATAATACGCCGAGGTTAGCTAACCTTCAAATAATTGTAAAGAGAGAAATCCGTTATAATCAGCAATTGTCTACACAAGTCCCGGTTTACTCTCCTTTATCGACAAATTAAGCGCTTTCAGTCACGAATGAAACTAATAAATAAGTCCAATAGACGAACATAACTTTCTGAAATGCTTAACTAATGTTGAACAACCATTTAACAAGCCAAATTAATTTACACTAGCTTGTGTGCTATTTAATATGACTGTCTAGATAGACTCTATTTATTTCTGATGTACTTTCGCCATGTGTAACAATTCTTTTTATTACCTTATTCCTTATATAAATTATATAAATGTTCCTTATATAAATGATATTCGGTATTCTTTACTGTTTTCTGAAATTCTAAAAACTCGAGAACTGTCGACCAGTCCATATTTTTTACTGTAACGACTGTTTCCTTCGTGTGCTCTGATATCACGCTGTGCTTCTTGAGCTATTGCTGTATATGAAAACAAGACAATGTTGATAATGTGACATAGTACAATGTACAACGATTGTTAAATATTTGCAAAACTATTGTGATGTTCTTTTTGATTTCTGCAAATACTGTTAAAAAGTACTTGATCACGTAATGAAACAGTTACTTCATATGTGGATTGGGAACGGCCTCGGGCCAAACTTCAAAACACTATCCCCTCCACCTCGGGTCAATAGTTTGATTGTTCCTAAATCACATACGGTACAACTGTATAATGTTTGTTTAGTTTGAACAGCGCTCCTACATATAAAGTTACATCTCACCTAAAGGCAATTGATAATGACCTTTAAAGTGAAACTTACAATGTGAATTGGTTAGTTTTGTTACAGATATGGTATTGCATATAGTTCTCAAAGTAAATGAACTTAAATATATTTGACACGAATATGAATTATAACTAGACAATTAAGAAGAAACTGTTGATATTTCTCACAAAGTATACACTGAGATGGGTTATCTTCGTTCAGGTGGCACAAATGTACCGTGGAATGTTCTAAGTCCATGGAGAATTATTAACAAGTCAAGCTGGTGTTATTGTATATATTATAGCGGGAATGAAGTACATTGAAATTGGATACGGCTAATGGTGTGAGCAGAAGCACTGTTACAGAGAACATTTGTTTGGGGAAATTATGATTTTGATTAGTATATTTTTATTAGCTATATTGTGTTGATGATTTAACATTTGAGCCTAGAACTTTAGTTCAATTAATAAGAACGCACCATTAGCTTTAAGACATTCATCAAACGTTTCAATAAGACGTCATAATATTGATATATCTTTCTGATTAAAGAAATTTTCATTAAGTAAGTACTATCCGGCTAGCTCATACGGTACTGGGTATCTTCAGGGAATTGGGTTAAGGAAATCATTAACCTACCAGTGTATTAAGCAAATCAGTATTCAGGTATTTAATTAGTTCTGGTTATTAGAGATCAAATCTTTCCAGGAAGAGTGTGAAAGAGTGCAGGTCATCCAACCGCCGCAATATGAGTTGAACTTTGTCAAACAATTAAGGGCTAAAGCGCCGCTTTGTTTCGCCTAATTGAATATGTGGAACATATACTTATTATTATTTAAACTTAACGCATAAAGTAAAATAATGCTTTAATTACAAGTGACAATTTGTTTCTCATTTTAGATTTTTAGAATATTAGGACGCTATAGAAACATAATATTATTCCTGAAATATGTATTCATTCAGTCCACAGTGTGTTCTTAGTTTTAACGAACTTCCATTTATATCTCTTAAAAATAAAGCATTAATCTAACTCGAAAATTTATAGACAGGATTGGAATTAAACTCCGAAAACAGAAAACTGTACTGCTCTTTCACAAGACTACAAAACGTTATAAGGAAACAGATTTTTTGTTATTGATGTTTAATTCAGTTCATGACAGGGAAGCAATGTGCTGGGAATTACAGTGTATGTGAATATGTTTTGTATTTGTAAGACGATTGGTTTTATTTTATTCAATAGGCTGTTCAGATGAAATATATTTTGATGATAAAACCAAGCTTAAAAGACTCCATGAATCTGCTGTATTTATAAATTAAATAAAAAAGGCGTTTTATTTGAACCATGGGAATTTTCAAAATTTCATTTCTATGAAACAAAAATAAAATAAAAAATAAAACCAATGCAAAATTGTAAGTTACCCAGACAAAACATACTATATAGCAATGGAATTAGAACTTAGACTATCTCATGTGATGCGAAATTAGTTATCACCTGAAATTTTTGTTGTGTAAACTAAATGAATTATCTAATAATCTTGAAAAACACTTCCCATGACATTTAAATGATTATAAGTTTAATCTAACGTTTATATTGCTTCTCATCTTACTGTTCATGTACATCAAGAAAACGTATTTGTTTTCCTTATTTCCTATCTCTAGACGTTTCAACGACAGATTATCTAAAGTCTTCTAGACATTGTAAACATTTTCGGATGACATATTCGAACTTCTAAAGTCTTATTTTACTGAAACCCGTGAAAGTCATTCGCACCCAGAAACGAATTAACTTGGGATAGTATAAGTATATTGTTATGTAAGAAAACACCTGTCAAGTCAAAGAAGAGTCACAAATCGTTATCTAAAACAAGGGAAGAGAAAACTATCAAAAATACATGTAGTTGTATACTATTATACTTTATACTTAGTCTATATGTATGAATTCAAATAACATAAAATTCTATTACAAAGACGCTTTTCAATAAATAAACAAAGTTTTAAGATATTATATCCCGCAGTACATAAAGGAGTAAAATGTGTTCTATATATTTCTTACATAACTTGAGATGTAAAAATTAATGTGAATTTACAAAAAAAACGAAAGCAACTTTATAATAACCACGGCATTAAAACCTAGACTGTCTACATTACTTGAAGCGAGATTAGTTAGCACCCGAAATATTGTAAATGTAAACTGAATTTATTTTCTCATAATCTTAAGACTAACTTTTACTGACGTTTACATGATTTTAAGTTTAATCTGAACGTAGATGTTATTTCTCATCTTACTGTTAATTTGTCAAGAAAACGTGTTGATGGTGCTTATTTTCTATCTCTGGACGTTTTAACGACAGATTATCTAAAGTCTTCTTGAATTTAGAGAAACTTTTCTGATGATATATTTGAACTTCTAAAGTCTTTTTTCCTAAAACACATGAAGTCATTCACACCCAGACACGATTTAACTTGGAATAGTATTAGTATATTGTTATCTATGTAAGCACCTGACAAGTTAAAGAAGAGTCACAATCGTTATCTGAAACAAGAGAAGAGAAAATAAGCATCAATAATTAGTAAACTGTTTTACTTTATAAAATACGCATGGTTTCACAAAGTTTATATTTATTGAGAGGGGGCACCATTATTATTGCTTAAATTCCGAATATCTTGTCCCTTAGTACATAAAGGATTAAATCAGCTCTATATATTTCTAACATAACAAAGGATATAAGAAATTGTAAACATGTTTATAAAATTGTGAATACAACAAATAATTGAAAGAGACAACTGTTGTATGTAAGGATTGTCAATAGTATTCCCAAAAGTATATATCCCAACCAAACACAATTTATGAATTGTTGTTATAATATGACAACTCTCCAGCATTAGTTGAGATTATTTTCCTCTTTACAAATGTCGAAAATACAAGTTTTAAAAAACAGTATATGTATCATTATATGCGAACAGTCGTCGTAGGTTAAAATATTGTGGTTGATATAAGATCTGTATGAGCTAACGGACGAGGTAGTTGACTAAATGACGAAAGGAAAACTTTAAATTACTTCTTGTTTTCATAACTTATTTATCACTGATATGTTGCGAACATTCGCTTAGATAATGGCAGGAAATGTAATATTTGGGGCTTTACACCACCATTTCAACAATTTTAAATCATATTGTGGCATTCAATCATCATTGGAAGGTCAATATATCTGGACCCTGCTTTTACGTAAGTTTTACGCTCATACTCTGATTATCGCCTGAAAACTGCCCTGTAAGATACTGAGGTAGACGATAGATTGGCCGCAGATTTGTTTCAGAACCAATCTTCTCGAATGTAAATCACTTTTGTTTGAAGTAAATTAAGTAAAATGTCTTGTTGCTACAGCATAGACAAAATTGGTAATTGGTAGAAGTTAATGACGAAGTCATATAATGTCTCAAATGAAGAAATGCATCATCGTTCTCAATTTCATAGAAAGCTCTTTAAGGAAATTGCAAAACTAAATTGACTATTGATCAGGTCTCTTCATTATGTCAGCCAGTCTTTTGATATCATGTATTTTTAATATAGTTCAGACAGTGATGCATCGTTTAAGTGCTTAAATGTCTTAAGGTTAAATTCATATTTTTTTTGTTCTGATGGGACATCAGAGCTGTTATTATGCAGATTATGATAGCTCACTTTAACATTATGATAATATCTTTGAATTGTATGGAATGTTAGACGATTTTGAGACTTCGCTTATTCAAATCGGACATCATAGGAAAACTGGTAGCTAATTTGCCTAAGAACTCGAAGGACAAAACCTTACCACATACGCCACCACAAGAAACAATGTATTGTTTAACTGGGCCTCAAAGAAATTATGTTATTATTGTTAAATAAGTAATTCTTGAACGGGAGTCTGTCAATAAAACACTAAGCCTCACTATAATATGACTAATCAACAACCGTAATATTGGTAATTTTTGTTTTGAAATCATGTCATGTTTCTGAACTGAGATCAGTAAAATGAGGTTTTAATGAGCCTTCGATTATTTTGCCACGACCAATCACTGTGTTAACAAACAACACTTTATAATACAACCTTTTGTTTGACATGTAAGTCTACTGTTACACTATATGTATCAAGTTTTGTCTCTCGTCTAAACTATCAAGAACAAAAATAATTTGATAAATATGTTTGTATATGTCTATTGAATCCTTTATATTGTCAGAGTTTATTACATTACATACAGTTTCTCAACAATTTTCTTCTAGTGATTGATGCCTTGTCTGAACAATTGTTTTACTTCAATCATAATTTGCCAACGACATATGTTTTTGTCAGTTTTTATTGAAGGTTTCATCAGAGTACTGAAGTAACACATTCAGAATAAATTGGTTGTCTGTAAAACAATGTTTTTCATAAAATAAGACGAAAAGAAAAGACAAAAACTACAAAGTTGTTATAAATATGCAATTTGTCCAGAGGGCATCTAGTATAAAACGATTTTGTATAGACGTAACATGTAATGCAGAGTATCATTCATGTGTAACAATTTCGCTGATAACTGGTTTTTGTGGTCACCAGAAATTCACTTACGGAAAACGGACCTAACTTTATTTGTTGAGGCAGAACAACAAATGTTCACAGAAACAAAACTTCTTGTATTGATTTAAAAACATGGATATAGTTTAATTTGTATACAGCAAACGCCAAATGAACAAAACATATATGCCCAAATACTTTTTATATTCTTTTGTCCTCGGTAAATAAATGATAAACACCAAGTTGAAAAATGGGAGAAAACATGCATATTGATACGTGTCCCTATTTTATATCCTGAGAACATGTCAATTTCAATTAAAAAACGAATACTGTTTCTGTTCCATTTACTTTACTACACAATTAATCACCAGCACAATATCATGTATTGTATTCAGAATTAGGAAAGAAATTGTGCAGACTTTATGAATCAAACGTTTTAAACCAATAGTCAGGGCTAATTGCCCAATAATATTTGAGATAGTATTAATCATTTTCAGTAACTGTCAATACAAGTTCCTGTTAACACCCCTGTTATCACTAATGAAGTACTATCAATCACGGAAGAGACTCATTCATTAGTGCAAATAGATAAAACCTAACATCCGAACCATTTTCACTTGGTTTTCATCAATATTTAGTAGGTCAGAATATACTTTAAGTACCTGTATCTGAGTCAAATTAATGGATGCGGCTGGTTGATGCTGGCAATGAAACTTTGATATTAAATAAAGGAATGCTGGGTAGTTGAGTTGGCCGTCGTGCATAAACTGATAAAACGTTCCGTCTTCGGAGCGACAAGTTTTGAATATACACATATGAATATCAGATATTTTACAAAGGTTGTTACCAATGAGGCGTTGATGCAAATTAATAAACGTTCATTCAGTGAGCATCAATATGAGTATCTATGAGTATTTATACAGATGCGACTGATATGCAATTATGTATGCGAGGGTGAAACTCTTGTTTAAGTTTGAAGAATCAAAATCAGAAGTGCTATGCTCATAGCTCTGTAATGAATAAATTTGCTGCAGAATCTCTACGAAAGTATATTTTGCTTTTAATTTTGTGTCAATGTAACCAGTCTATAGAGCATTTGTCTCTTACTAATTTTATGTTCTGCTGTTTATATATAAAGTGATGAGAAAAGTCAATGCTAAAGTTTATTAAAGTCAGTGCCAAAATTGTTTATGATAACGAGACAATGCTTATAAAGATATGCCTTTTATTCTTGTTTGATTTATGTATTTTTGAAAGAACATTTACTGAACTTGATTAATGTATCGTTTATAGAACATTTAATTCAATTTGATAGCATTTTTATGTTTTATCCAATCTCTTGAAACAATGACTTTTATTAACCCTATGTATAAAGCGAGTTATCTAATGGTATGTCTAACACTTGTAACTTACTAGTAGGATGCCCATTAAAGCCAGTCTTGATGTAATATTGGATACGTATATTGCCATCTAAGAAATACATTTCTTGACAAAGCAATGCCAATATGTCTGAAAAATATAAAACTATCTATATATAAAATGTAGATATATGGATAACTTTATAAGTTATAATATTATTGTTTATAAAAACACAAATTATGTAATGGTAACATACTTTATCAATGATTGTAAGTGACATTTTTATGGAGGAAGCAATAAATATTCTTTTAGCCAATACTCGAAGGAATACAAAAAAGTTCTCTACAGCTTACAACATTGGGTGAAATAGCAAATTTTAAATGTTTCACACGATATTGAAAACAACTAATAAATGATACAGATGATTGCTGCATGTAAGAATAGTCGATAGTACACTAACAACTATTTTTAAACTGAAGAAATCATTAGAACACTTTGTCACATTGCTATGAATTAGTCAGAACTAGATGATACAATTCTTGACTTGATAAATTACGATAAAACACACAAGGTATTAACTGTAGATATCTTCATTTGTAGAAACAAATGTTGTGAGCTTGGTTGATGAACAGAAACTGTTACTCTGAGAGGATAAAGTACTGTGTGAAAAATATGTATATTTCAGGCCAGACAAATTTTAGTGCGTAAAGCGTTTTAATGATACAGTTAGAAATTAGTTTAAAAGCCATTCGGATTCCTTCAAATTTTTACCGACTAAATTTCACAATGTGTTTTTTAATTCTACAGTAATATTATTATACTCAGTTTCCATTTGACTTAACAATTATGGTTATAACACCATAACTCAAATGTATTTCAATGTATCTATAATGAAATTGCTTAAACAGTTTAAACAAAAAAACAAACCTGTTTTGTCTCATTGTTTTGAATTTCTTTCTCAAGAGCAATACTAGCTTTTCTAACCTGTCACTTGTTTAGAAGAATGCGACATTGTTATTTCTTAAATTACAAATCAATTGACATTTACTACTGGAATAAAGAACACAATTTTAATGTCTTCCTCACTAGAGGAGTATTTTATTGTCTTAATTTTAATCATAAATGACAAATAACGTTTTTAAGTAATTGCTTATGACAATCGGAAATTGTGTTATCTTGAAATTAAAAAGTCTGGGCAAATAATTCCATTTCATGATTTTTAGAATCTGTTTGTATTTATTATGGCTTAGAGTGCTGAACTTTTTTCAGAATGATGTTGCAATGTCCACATAATCTTCAGTCCGAATCACACTTCTGAGTAAAGCAATAAGACGTAATAAGCTCATGACAAAGACGACTTCCCAGTGTTATACGGTATGTCATTTAAAACAGCAGTGACACGTTTATCTAGTCTGTTGGCCAGTCCTAATTTCAATGACTATTCATTTTCTTTCATTTATATGCTTTCAATAACCTTTAGGTCATTTGTCTGGAAGCTGAGAACAAATTTATATCTAGTTTGTTATCTAGTAGTTCTAGCTTTAATCCTTTTTTTCTTTCATTTATATGCATTAAAATCCCAAGGCCTTGTGTATGTAAGATAAGATTAAAGTTATACCTCAATGCCATGGGGATTAGAACTTAATAAAATTGTAAACTTGCTGCTAGTGCACACGCATCACTTTTATTTTTTAATCTATTCTAGAAATGTCTCAGAAACCCTAGACAACGATTTGTCAAATTAGTATTTTCGAACTTAAATTCCATTATTTTAAACTTATTTAGGAATACGTTCAAACGCCTTAAACAAAGCTATAGTCATAGTAATTATGCAAATTGCCATAACCAGCGCAAGTATATTGCAATATAGTTTGGTTTTATGGAAGTTTTTAACAAACATAATTCAATTTTGTAGAAATACCAAACGATTTCTTTTCCAAGAAACAGTATTATTACTTATATTTACGACCTCCATTTTCTGTAATTATATTGATTTCATGTTTTTTAGAGTTGGTTCAATATTAGTATAACAAACCCTCAGAGAAGAGCTTACTTTCTTGATACTGACAATGCTCGTGTATTCCGAGTAGAACTTTTTCGTTATATGGTTTTGTCAAGGTCTGCAATGTCACAGACATATTTAGAAGATGGGAACCTGTATTCGATCAAAATGATTAATAAATTCGATTATGGAACACATTTAGTGTGTTGATATTTGAAGTATCTTATCAAGTTAATAAAATTTGTTTAACAATTTTGTGAACTAGCATTGACCCAGAACAATTTGTTTACAACGAATAATTAATGAAGACTATTAGATTAGCAATTTTTTTCTGACGTGAATAACTGTATTTGTGTCTAGGCAACACAATTACATCTGCTGTTATAGAATAGAAATCCCCAAAACCGGATTAAGAAGTATACTTTTCAAATTAACCATCGTTAGTAAAGATAGAATTGAGTGCTTTCACTACCTTTCTTTGTTTATAGCTTGTCGGTATTTACGCTGAATTTACGCACCAAGGTTAATTAAAATTTTCAATTAATAAAATCTACAATAGGTTGATTGATTTTACGTATATTACATCGGCCAAATGTTCTGTACCGATATTTAGTTTAACTGTATTGTAGAGTAATATTCGTCTTTTCTTCAGCCTATAATTGCCAATGACAAATGATTTTGTCATGAAAATAAAAATTTCAGTAGATAAATATAGTATTGCACCCATCAACCTTTTGACTTTGTGCTACAAAGAGAAAGTACTAATTTTGTTAATATGACTATCAGCTGGAAAGCTACAAATTGAATCCAAATATGTCGACACTTGAATATTTCATTCGAAATAGTTTTTTTTCTGTTTTAATATTGTAAAAAAACAACTGTACATTTGTACGTATATCATAACGTACGAGCCAGAAATTTTTTCCTCACTGTCCCATTGCATGTTAGAGTCATATTGAAACGATTATTAAATATCCCATGTTGAATTTAATTTTTATCTGTATATACATTATTATCCTTTTGGTTCCCTGTATAGTTTTATCGAGATATTGCGTGTGGAAAACAAAGTTATACAAAATTTCCATATCCAATAAAGTTTAACTCAAAAGGTATGAGTTGTTACATTATATTGTGATAATTCAATTCGTTATCACGATAAAAAAACGCTCTTTAATAGACTATAAGTAACCCAATATATAAGTACTTAAGTAGCCTTGAAACTGATGAAAAAGTGTCAGGAAGAGATAAAATGAATTAACATGTGCGTTTGTACTAGTGTTTTCATATTGTTTACTTCTTGCCCTCGGCAATGATTGCAATATCAGCAGATGCCAAACAACTGAAGTGAAAGAATACATTAAATAATTACTTGTCCTCGTAATATCTATCACTGATTTGTATCTGAGAACGTAATAATTTCTACACTTTTATTATTAATTGTTCTTGAGAAACGAATTGTAAATAATTGCCTTGTATCTTCATTACCACTGGAGCATTCATCATTAAGTAAGGTTTGCAATCACGATGATTAGTTTTGCATACGCATTTAAGTAATGCCTTGAATTATTGGTAAGGAAGTACCTATGATTGAATATTTTACATTCCAAATTACTGAACAATGTCTAGGTAATGAAGTAAATAATGTTTGGATCAAATTTTAAACTAAAAAGCTGTCAGGAATAACTATTTAATAAAACCACTGACACAAACTGACTTCGTTATCAGTTACTATTTTTTTTAAATTATGTTAACAATTTGTATGACCATTGAAGAAGTTTAAGTCACATAAGATATATTGCAACATCAAGAATACAACAAATCCTCTTGCTTTAAGCATTTATTATTCCAACAAAAGGCAACTAACAAATAAAGCAAACTCACATAACACTTTAAAGATGCCTAACTGTTTTAATTGGAATCAATATTCTCAAAACAAAATAATATTTTGGAATCTCATCAAAACTTATTAACAATTTGAAATTGATACATCTTCTCATGAAATTTTATTACATATACAGAATCACAATGTCTGTTCTTCAAACTGAAATCTAAATAATATCTTTATGGCATTCAATTTTGAGACAATTTTATACCAACTTTTTTCTGCATTTTAATGATTAATTGTAAATTGTCATGAAACTGGCTTGTTTTATATTTAAATTTGCTCCATAAAACGATTTTAACAACTCTGAAACACGCTTATATAGTTCGATTTAATGGTTGCAACCGAGATTATTATTGCAAAATTAAAAAAGTAGGTTTATTTATTATAGCTGAAATTATTATTATAATTTTTAAAGTATAATTATGTTATTAAAGCATTATATCTTGAGGTCGTCTATGTGCAAGTTTTTTATAAACGTACTTAATTTTTAACTTTCTTTCAATATAATTACTTTTGACTGTCATACAAATTAAAGAGCATCACCTGTTGGCAGACGTTGTAACAATCTGATTCCCATGACTGACGGTTCAATTAATGAATGTAAGGAAATGCATTGTTTCCACCTTTCTTGGTGGGTATCATTTTACACATTTATATGTTCAATATTTTAGTCGCGTAGGTAAATATCTTTTCAATCCGCATATAACTCGGAAAATCTTGATCATTGAAAACGTATTACTTTGTTAAAGAGACATTTATGGTTTAATATCAACTTTAATTGTCATTTGCAAAGAAATATTCGATATCATATTACATGAACACAATTTCCGCTCATTTTTTCTTAAGAAAAAAATGAATATGATATTCTGTGGTATAACGAAGCTAATACAAATGAAAATTTATCAGATATTTAATCTAATATTTAATGTTATAACTGTTTGTACTTTCACTCATCTCAATAGAAACTTGACAAGCATCCACCATGGTGTCCCCACAGTACATGTTAATAGTGTACAGTAAGGGTACTATATAAGTGAAATAACATTGATAAACGGAGACGAAATTCTGTAAAAGCATCATAACAATATTACATAAATGCTTTTATTTGTATTAACAAAACAGACAATGATACAAAAACACTTGAACCAGACAAAATATACTAAACGTTCTTCATAATTCCCTAATCTAATTGAAACATTTAGAGACTGTATTGAGATACCTACCTTGTCGATGACATATCAATAAAGGAAACACTTTTGATGTATAGTTATGGTAAAAGTTTTATTGACAGCATTATGTACCATTATAACAATACTCTTTCCACAATGGTATAATATAAAATAGAATATTGTTGTCCTATCTTAATTTGTTATAGTGTGTAATTGTCTAGACTAAGATAATGAAAAAATAATATCCTGAACGAGAGGTTAGGAACTTAATATAGACTCTCTGGACGCTATGGCATTATACTAATGACAGTGGAGATCAACTTCTTAGCGATTCTGACATTTCGTCAACACTTAATTCATTTGTTGGAAAATTGATTCTGCTTTTGTACGCCATTCCATATACATGTAGATAATATGGCATAGCTTAGGAAATTTACAGCTTACGATAGCTCTTTGACAATTGTTTTCGAACATTATAAACAGAGTGCTGAGCATTATCTTATTAGTGTTTGTAAAAGAAACTAACATTCGTCTTGTCAGTGTGCGAAAAGCTTCTAAGGTTTTGTACAAAATATCCTTGAAGAGTGTTGAAAATGACCAACTTAAATGTTTAGTTATAGAACGGACATATGTCTTGCTAAAGAACGAACTTATGTCTTGGAACATTTGACATTGGTAACTTTCAAAACTACAAATCGATTGACATTTACAAGAACGAAATTTTAATGTGTTCGCCAATAGAAAATTAACTTATTGCCATAATTTTAATAAAAAATGACACGAAACGATTTTTAAGTAATTATTTTTGACAATTGGGAATTGTATTTGGAGCAGAATATTCCACTCCAAGTTTCTATTCACATTTATGTCTTAGTTTGCTTAACATTTTATACGTATATAAACTATATTAAATGGTTGGCAAACCGTTTCAATTACTACTAAAAAGCAACTATTCGAATTGAAACAAATATTTTGTCATAATTAAAGTAAATTGCCATATTCTTCTTTAAAGTATGGTAAATGCCCCTAGTATTATGGTAGATGGACCAATATCAAAATTCAATGTTCTAGAAATTTCTAAATAATAACTGTTTTTACTAAAGAATTGGCAACAACCGGTATTTTTTTGATATTATACGATTTACATGTCTATTATATCATATTGCATGCACGCTAGTTAGAATGGACTTATATTTAACACATGAATTATACTTTTATTTGACTGTAAAATTCTGGAAGTACCTGGACTATTTCCAAACATTGTTGTTTTGATTATGAAAGTTAAATTGAACAATTACTATGCTATATTATTGGCTCATTCAAACACGAAACATAAAATGGTATCTACATTGTATAAAATGAAACGTGAAGTTCTAAATGGTTAAATGCATGCATTCTGAATGTATATTTATGGTATAAAATGCAATTTGAAATACAAAGAGGAAATGCATTTAATCTAAATGTAATCCCATCTTCTGTATTTTGGCCTCGACGACCATAAGCTTTTAATAATAACTATTGCTTTGGATACCAGAAATGTAAATTCCATTACATTTGTAGTTTGTAATAGCTCCACGACGAGGTTTTAATTATAGCTAAGACATAATTAAATTATGGTTAACATTTGAAACAGAATCATTACTATCGTTAATAGATTGTTTGGAGAATCGATGAAATCATTGTATCATAACAAAATTTGCGACACAGAATCTATGATTGCCAAAATATACCAATTAGCTGCCTTTATGAAATTTAGTACTTGAAAATTAATTTCAGAATCGGTATGGAAATATAAAATTTTAATATTACATATACTTTTACTTTTAAATATGACATGCATGCAGGTATACATAACTATAAGTAATTATTTAACAACAATATTTTATATATATTAACTGAATAGGATAAATGCTTTCAGAATAATTTGCCTTTGGCAAGTGTTCGATATTACATGTCGTGGGTTATGTGTACATATATTTGTTTTAACACCACATCTTGCTGACGTTGGGACTTGTTATTTTGGAAACGTATTATTAAAATTGTCTACTTACCATTCTATAAAATATCTTTAATATAATAAAGTTATAAGTTTATCTCGATGTATAGACTACGTCTGGAAATCTTGGGTACCAAGGGAGTATTATCTGCTTTAAGATATGTTTATGTTTTTCTTATTCACAACAAATACAACAAAACACTTGCTATAAAATAAATTAAGATATGTTTAACTTAAATATGTTGAACAATAATCGTAAAGTTAAACGTATGTAACAACATTAAGATATGAAAATAATTTGATTGAACTTCTATTTGAACAATTAAACTACACATTTGAGACTTAGCTTTCTTCACTCAGTATTCTTGAATGTAGACGATAATTGAATCATAATATTTTATTGCTGAATTAAATGTCAAGACTGACTTACTATGTAAAAAATATAAGTATTAGTCACAGACATTTTTTTTCAAAGTAGGGAGTTCTTTCTAACAGCAAGCCTGTATGATAAAAAAATACATATGCCTTTAAATTTCACCTTTTAGTTTGCATCAGTTGATGCTCACAAAATATACTAGAATGTGTTTGTGTCAGTTTATATAAACTAAAGCTTAATCAATCTGTATTTAAGTGTCTGTTTTACATCACAATCATCCGATACAACAAAGTCACCCGATAAGTCAGGACAGCACACGAAGGAAATGTCAACGCTGGACATACACGCACTTGCATGATGAAATTTTTTATCATCGAAAAGTCGCGATTAACAAAACAACATTAAAAAAGTATAAAGTATCAAACGAAATCTTAAAATATTACAATTTGATTAAGGAAAAACTATTTTAAGAATCACGCTAAAACTTGATACCAATTAGAACACTCGCATAGTCAAATCCCTGTTACAATTAAGTTTTTCTTTATCAATGAGTCTGTATTTTGAATAATTACTTTATTGCATGCAATTCCGAGATAAATTTGTTTCAACAGTTTACTGCATTTAAATGAATAATTGTCGATTGCCATGGAACTAGCATTCATTGATTTATATTTAAATGTGTGTCTTAGAAACGATTCAATAACACCCAAATACACTTATGTTGTTTGGTTCTATTTTTCAGGCTACAAAAACTAGGTTGGTAAAACTAGTGGGTGTAACGATTTAGCTCGACTAATAGCATATTTTTACATTTGTAATTTATTTATTAAATGTAGATATTCTTAATGACTGTTTCTGGAGAAGAGTGCATTGTTTTTTTTTTAATTTTTACTAGGTGTATTTGGAAGGAACATACTTCTCAACGTTTATGTTTTCGGTTCTTTCCTACAACTACTAATAAAATCCGTTTCAAGTCATTTTTCAAGAAATAATTAAGTTACAATTAAAGTAAATTACTCCGGCATTTGCTACACGTTCTGCAAACTGAACTATATCAGTTCTTTTATGTAATACAATAACGCCACAGTGTAGAGCGAAGCTAATATACCAAATCTCTCTATAATAGTAATTGATTTAAAATCGAAATAAAAACTTTCATCCCAATAGTAGATAAAATAGAATAGTTTATATATATATTTGATAGACATACTGTAATTATATAAGGGAACTTTTTGCAACAGATCCTACTATCAAAGCATCGTCTTCTTGCAAGTAAGATGCTCTATAACACATATAATCATGCGATAATGAGTATAACTGACATAATATTCACAATTTTACAAAATGTATCAACGCACAATAATTTTTTTCTTTGCATAAATTTCATACATCTAACTATGGTTGCACATATGTTTAGATTACTCACAAGAAAAGATAGTTGAACGATTATTCAATACTATATAAGTTCAAAATGCTAGTTAAATTTTTTTAGAAATATATCAGTACTTTGCATAAATAAAGCAGAAATAAAACAATTGAAAGTATGTGTACCAGACTCAAATTAATTAATGTCATAACTTTTCGGTCATGTTAATTTAAACATTGGAAGATAGTCTAGATCCCTGACTTGTTATTGATACATCATGCGAAGAAGATAGTTGATCGATTGTCGTGGTAGAAACTCATTCTATTCATATTATATGATATTAAACCGATACTCGTTGCACAAAACTGTAATTGAGTACCATTATCTTAACTGAATAATACATTGTATGTAACAGTCTAGACCAGTATTATGAAGTGGTAAAGTCTTGAACGAGGAACTTAAAAGACCCTTTTGCTTTAGAAATGCTATTAAAGCGTTTACGATGGCATTGTACTACTGGTGAATGCAACAGAGCTAGTATTAATGGTAATTCATGAAGTATGTTACACTTTTGTTTGATTAAATTGTTTTCTAGAATGGTATATCAACAGACAAACGTTTTTATTTGAAAGCGAATGAAGTTGACAATTAATAAAAAATAATGTACATTCATTAAAACCTTCTTTGCCATTAGATATGTTTGTTAAATATAAAACCCTAGATTATATAAACTATGTACATGTTTACAAAGTCTTCATCACGTTCTCAGAGTCTGGCACAAACACCTGTTTGTAACCAAAATGCTTACATCCGCCTAGCACAATATATGTTTATCATTAGTTTCTTGATTAATCGCTGTCCTCACCAAACACTCTGTATAAAATGTTTTGTTCTGGTGAATAATGCTACTTTCCACAAATTATCATTGAATCATTAAATTGTATAAAATTTCATTATCAAATGCAAATGGGAATACGAAACATTAGCAACTTTAAATTAAGTGAAAATTGTCACCAGGTATATAGTTTTGTGAATATAAATTTAAATAAAATTCATTGCAATTTGTCTTGTTTATCTGCTATATTGTTGTTCAAATGAAGTGAAAAATGTGTATTACGCATGCAAAGATACTCCATGAGAAAAAGTAACTAAATAAATATATTCCTACCAAATACATTTTCTTTCCTGTAATATCATGACAAACTCAAGTCTTTCACAATGAAGTACAATTAATGATACTATTTTCTACTCCACTGTACTATTTGTCATTGTTAGTTGTTCATTATCTAACGGATAATTGCTTGTGTTGAGCACATTGATGATGCAATCAGCAAGAAGTGTTGATTGTAATTTGTGTTTAGTTTGACATTTACATTTATAACGACAGTCCATTTTAAAGCTATCCTAGTGCACAATACGTGGATTGGATCGTATGTTTCAGCAAACTATTTGTCTAGGCTAACATATCCAATAATCATATAGAAATACATAGCCTGATTATCAGCGCTTATATCAGTCTTATAGTTCCGGTTTTTACTCTTGTAACGACTAAAATAAGTATTTTAGTCACGAAAGAGACGTATTTATATTACCAAAAGGAAACACAGCATCCTTTCCATCTGAAATTATGCTTAACCAACATTTAACTGTCCAAGTTGACTACAAATAATTTGACATCTATTTAGGTAGCCGTTATGCTTTACATTTAATTTCATTTGTTATATGAGAATGCTCAACTATCGGTTTCAGCTTTTTGTCAGAATTCAGGATGTGTTTTATAAACAATTACAAATCTTTAAAGCATAATTTCGGCAACAATTAAATTTAACATCTATTTAGTTGAAAGCAAAACTAAAAAAAAAAAAATTGGAAATTTTATATAAAAATTTGAAAATCATAACGTCTAAATATTTAATATTAATAAGAATTTAAAATTATTGATTAAGATTATAACATAGCACATTTGATTCGGGAAACAAAAATAACACCAATGAAACCATAGAATTATCATTATATTCAGCAACCCTTACTAATCCATTACTTATCCATTCTGACCATCTTTAGATAGATATGCATTAATGTACTGAGAAAGTTAAAACTTCTAAACATAATTGAGAATAATAATCTGATTAATGGCAATATTGTGAATATTTGTACCTGGATTGATTGAATACTTCTTTTACATTACACTGAACAAAGTTCTAACAATGAATACAGTTTAAGGGGAAGATGTCAGCTACGATTTCTTGTAAATCGTATATCAGTTGCAATAATTAAAAATACAATCTTTATGTATACGAATAAGAAATTACCATTTTTATAGTTAATTAATGAGTTAATTGAACCAAAGAATCAAATTGCATACCAATAATTCTTTATTTCATAAGTGTTTAATAGCATTTATAGTTCACTACTATCGTCCAGTATGTATGTTCAAATCTGTGTGATTGGCTGTGTGAGACAGAATGCATTTATCTAAATATAGTCTTAATTCCGTCTACATAAAATGGTGGGTTTTACGGAAGTTTAATTTCTATCGCCTACTCTAACGCATTTATCTAACTTTTGAATGATAGGTTTGGTTGAAACAGTATGACATTATTTGAATATACATGAGAATATTTAATTCAAACTTGTGTAATATACAATGCTTATTATCAACATTATATACAGCGGTGAGATGTAACTTGATGTCAAATATACAATGTGGGATGAACGGGATTTTGATGTTGTGATGGAGTTATTAAACGTTTCAAATATTATCAAAACTGTTGGTTTACAATAAACACTTGCTATACATTGATCTTTATCTTGATCGTACAACGCGTATCCGTTCCAGTCCTGATCAATGACTGTTAAGCGTCAACATTGTTATACATGATTATTTAAAAGTTAGAAAAGACATTTGAGTCTAAGCTAAAACAATTAAAAACAAAGAACAGTAACTTAAAGTGACATTATCGCGCTTGTGTATCTGAAATTCTACAATTTGTGAATAAATCTAAATAATCAACAACAATTTCTTGGATGAAATGTTCTAACTCAAACAACTTTCGTAATATTTTAATATCCGATACGAATAAACGCTTAGTACTTTTGTGATCACTCACTGTCAGCTGATAACAATTTTTAAGGCTCCAAACCAATCATTTCAGATTGTATCGGCGCTTACTTGAGATTGTTTTTGGATAAAGTAGGTGTTTCCTGAAACTGAATGTAAAAGCTGATACTTTTGATGTCGCGGACTTTATGATGAACTTATGTTTAGACTGACAAATTTGAATGATGTTTGGTACGTACATTTTAAGATTCAATGCCTGTAATCATAGGTTACGATAATAAATTGGTAGCAACACTGTAATATGGTTGTATTGAGACTTTAATGCAAATTGTTTCCATAAAGTGTACGTATAAAAAGCAAGCAGATGTAACATCTATGTTTTGATCAAGCAAAACTAAGTTCACTACTTCCCCTACACACGTGGTTATATGTGTCATTTTCATGAGTACTAAATTTGCCTCTTAGATATCTACTTTCAATAAAAACACACAGTGCTGAGTGCAGTCACACCAACAACGCGTCAAAGATTCACTTCCTCCCTGGACCATTGGTTTTAAAGCATCATCCTCGCTAGAAGGTCAATATTTGATGCCAGGATTAAAATTGCTAAAAACACAGAGGGTCTGATTGTTACTAGCATTACTTCACAATTCGTTAAATGGGTATGAAAGCGAAAGTGATACAGACAAGCACATTTAAAGGCCGTGCTTCTACAGTACTATAAAAGAGAGAGAATTTTGAAAAAGGCCACTTTTTCTGACTCTCTAAGCAGTGAATATGATAAACCAGAGAGATAAAATCTGGACCTGTTACAAATTTACTGATCAGATTTTAATGAATTTTTACATACTGTTTCTCGAACTCATTTCCAATACTACTTCAAATTTTCAGTTATCTAGGTTACCTAGAAATTGTACTTTCAAAGAATAATTTTGAAAACAAATTCCAAAATTCAAATTTGACAGACATATGCTAAGGGATTCATAACCTTCATCAAACCAATCAAAAGAGAGTTCATGAACTTCACAGAGCCAGTAATATTATCTTCTCGCTGCCCCTTATAGAAAGTTCCCATGAATGTTGATTCATGGATTATATACTGGTCAGCAGTATTTTACTGTCTCTAAGTTGTCTTAGAGCATGCATTGGAATTTACAATACAAACACTAGTAAATTTAGTGAGAATTTGCTTACAATCATATAGAATTTAGCCGTTGGCCACCTCTGCTTACATAGGTCAAACCCTCCCCCATTCTCCTGAAGAAATGAAGTCCGGCCTTTAAAGTGTTATACAATATTCTAAGCTTTTACTTCTATTTTTCTTATTCCAGATGTACATTTTTTTCTCAATGACTCCTTATAAAATTTAAACCAATTCAAGGCACCTTTGTTTACGATTAAAATAAAAAAGAAAACACAATATATATTATGTATTATAATTCACTCGACTGTTTAATACATATACTACATTTTGGCATGTTTTACTAACTGTACAGTTCATACTAGTCATATCAGTAGTGATATTTACTTGTTTTGGTAAAGTGCCACTTCAATTACTAGTCACAGAGCCATCATTTGGCTATGATATTAAATTATTAACGAATCAGTCCAAGGATATAATCAAATATTGGTTTTAATGACTTATTACAATGTTTAAATAGTATATGTAATCTATATAATTCTATTACGCATTATAATTTATACTCACTTATTTCTAACATATAATTGCCTGTATACTGAAGGTCTACACCACTGTTAAAAGAATAATAATAAAGTTATCAACAATGAATACAAATGGTAATTATGCGTAGTCTAAAGTTAAAGCTTACACTGATCAAAACATCCACATTATTTTATTTGAAAGGTACTCTAAGACCATTACAAATGAATCAAAATAATTGGCTTTAGATCTAAAAATGTTGATAAACATGGTTAGAATTCAGATTTTTTCATTGACTTCTAGTGATTGAAAAATACGCACTTTACATACCAATTATCTTTGTAAAAGTCTTTCAAAATTTTATGAGACACACCAACGTACAACGCCTATTACTAATATTTCTTACATAATCAAACAAAATTAAAACATTTTGTTATTTCTGTTTTAGTGGTAAATCAATCAATAAATCTGCTCTTTCGGTCTTTTAGTAATGAGAATATGATTTTAATCAGCATGTGTCATCAAGCAATACTGGATGAGAGAGAGAATACACGAGTTTATACAAAAGTGCACGACATTGTACGAAGCAACAAATATGTAGAATATTACAATCTAAATCAACATCTATAATAGCTATATCAAACAATGTTTCGATAACTGTGTTCATTAATCACACCATATCACAATTCCCTGTATTGTCTATATGATCAGCTACATGAGTTCCATTCTTTGTTGCAACTAAAGATTTTTGTACCACATTATCACGCCTTTGTTCGCGCACGAAACATCGACAGAATGTTGCCACAAACGTGGTTCGAAACTGTTGAGACATAGTACAATATAACACAAAGTTTATGGCATTGTTTAGCAAAGCAACAATATCAAGTATGTCTCCTAGAGGACTATATAATTCAGCATGTAACGCTTCCATAAATATCATTAACAAAGTTAAAATCCCTTGTGGCAGTTCCGTAATTAAGAATAGAATAACAACAGCCAGTAACATTACATTAGTCCTGAAATGTTCTTGATGCTTTTCAACATCGTCTCTGCGCATGCCCTGAGACTTCAAATGCATGTGTCTCTTGTGGGCTTTGTGAACAGCTGTTATAAGTAATATTGTGAGAACAGTTAACAGAAAACAAGGTACAAGTTTGATAAGAATTGACTGAAGCCAGTAATTGAACTCGGATATAACAATAAATCTAGGATCCACATCTTTGCGTTGAGTAAACGTATAAACAGTCAGGTTGGTATCATCGATGACGACATTCAACTTAGTCCAATAGTTTGATATATAATTTGGTATACAAACTAGTACAGCAAATAGAAATACAGTGGCTATAATGATTTTCGCATGTTTAATACTGCAGTAAATACTTCCTTTGTGAGGAAAAAATATGTACAAAAATCTGAACAAGGCTAACATTATTGTTAACCAAATGGATACTGAGTGCATTGTTATACTGAAGCCAGCGTGGAACAAGAGATAACACATCCAGCCGTATAACTTATTATTTGGAAATTCCAAGTCAGGATCTTTGAATATGTAGAATTTCAAGGCAAATGGGACGTACTCCATCATAGTGCAAAGGTCAGCTACTGCCAACCACATCAGTATAACATTTGTCGAAGATCTCATGTGTTTTTTGTTGAGAACCACAATGTTGGCAATGTTTGCAATGATACCAAACACACAAACGACAACACTAATATATCCATGGATCTCAGCGTATCTTAGTTTTAAAGTTTGTAAGTTTTTATAGCTTACGTAATCCAGATACTGAGGTGGAGTCGTTGTAGATTCTGAAGATATGACCGGCGTTGTCACGTTGTACAACAAAGGAGCTGTATCATTTGTTACATACTCCATTTTCAGATTTCAAGTTTTATATTCACAGTTATGATTAATTAGTTCTATGGTGAATGTTGTTCAACACATTAAATTTTCCTGTCACGGTGAACTAAATAAATTGTGTGTTTTCTTTGTAACCATGAGACAAACAAACGGATAATTTGGTACTTCTTAGAGAAATCAAATCATTGCCACAACGTGCTCACCTTCTTTATTTAATATACGTATCGTTGACAAATAATGTAAAATCCCTTTAGACTTAAACCAATTTATCTAATGGTATTTTGGCATCTATGTTTCTCATTCCTTCAAAACGTGGACATCTTTCACACCCAGACTTAATTGAACATATTATTTATAGGATATAAGTATATTGTTTATCTGAATGGTTTGTCAGTGAAGCGCCATCATATCTGAAAAATAAAGAAGAAAATGTTCATGAATAATTGATAGATAATCCTAGTTATAAAAAGTGTACATTAAGTACGTAATGGCCGACACTGATTATCACAGATTGGATGTGACACGATTTTATGGACGAAGCTTTAAAATATTAGTCAATACACAAAGGAAAAAATGCTACTCTGAATAAATTTCCATACCAAAGATGAAAGATCTCGCTAATGTTTTACAATAATTGATGGTGAATACAACAAATAATTAACTGAGACACCTGTCGTGAGTTAGGATGGTCAATAGAATATTCTAAAGTGTCTAACCGATAAAAAACAACTGGTATAGATCGTTCGTTCTCAACTTTCAAAGCTTGAATAATTTCACGGTGACTGAATGCATTGTTTTTGTCCTGGCATTCTTCTTATTATGATATATATTTTGACTAAAACATATCATAAAACATAAGCAGCTTTACTCGATCATAATTCACACTTTCTAAAACTCATGAATGTGTCACGACGATAATTTTAACTAACGCATTCACCGTGAAATTATTCATGTTTTGACAGTTGAGAAAAAACAAACTATATACGACTAATTCTTCTCAAGTCTATTTATTGTTTGAACACGTATCAGAGTTTGTTATACGTTGACATATTTTGGCTAATTAGAATATATTGATTTCGTCATAAGTAAATGGCAATGTGGGTTTATTGAGACTTTATTAAGGATTGTAGGAGTCTAGTTAAAACAAGAGTCCTTTAAGTATTAAGTATATGAAACATTGTTACTTAAGTTAGGTTTTGGGGTCAACTAAGCACATAAATGTCCATTGAGTATCAAGGTCACGGAATTTCTTCTTTTTGTTAAGTATCAAGAAAATCTACATAACGCAACAATGTCATCAATAATATCGTTTGCACTGGTACTGTCTCAAAGACAGTATGCATATTTAAGTTCCGTTCTAGACATATGAAAGCGTGTACAGTATCGTAGGTCTGACTTCTAAGATATCTTATAGGTAGTATACATTTCTAAATATAAAGCGTTTTAGAAACTTATGATTCTTTCGCTAGCTGATAATAGTAAAAGTATTTAAGTACATATGTGCTTACTATTTGTCCATTGTTCTTTTGAACAGGCCAAACATTGAAAATCAAAGATTTTAACAATATAATAAGCACATGTAGTTGCAAATGATAAAGAGGTACGTTTAGGCGGGATTACGGCCGTAGAAAATATTTTATTACCAAACTCTATGAACGTAATAATAAAGTAGTTGTTTACATTTTTTACCAGAGTACATCATCTTTTCGTTACATAACAGTAGCATAATATATCGTTACTAGCGGGTTTGCAACATTTAAATTACAATCTTTTGATTGCTCATGATGAGTGTTTTGTTACTTGAAAGTAGCCCTGAAAATCAACGCAATATTTTGTCATATAATTAGTCACATCCTTGTTTGTCAGACTACGGGATAGATGTTTTTGTGACTGTATTAATGAAATAACAAAACCATAACATCTAGCATTCACGACGGCAAAAAATCTGTTTTGTATGAGTAGCTTGTTTATAACAAGATTAGCTTTTGTTAGCTGTCACGTGCTTTGAAGAATTCTACATTAGTTACTTTGAAATTTGAAAATCAATTGACATTGACATGAAGAATAAAGAATTTAATCTAAGCATCTTTACCAATAACACCGTTTTGATGTCAAACTTAAAACCAGAAATGACAAGTTGAGTTCTTTCCAAACTTTTCTTTTGACAAATAAATATTTTGATGTAAAACATTAAGTTAGCATTAGTTAATGGATAATGACAATTCTTGTCATACATTTCTTCACATCTTGCATGCATTTTAAATTTTATGTTTCATTCCTGTCACTTAAAACTCTTTGTAATGGCATACAGACTTATAGCTGACGTTATAAAGACCCTTTTTTATGATCAGCCTTATCAAATGTTCTAACTAAGTTTAGGGTAACAATGTAGTCTTATAGTGTAAACCGTTAGTACATAAGTAATTTAAATCATAAAAACGTATTTACGGTCTTCCAAAATGGTCGTTCTAAAATTTTTCTCAGCAGCTACAGCCTTTTTATATAATATTTGCAATTTTCAATAGTCCGTTTCTATAAAATGAACATAAAGAAACTTGTTTGAAATCTTGAGTTTTCAGAATTTGTCGATATTGATTTAGTATATCTAACATTGGAAAGAAGTAAAAATCTCTAATTGCAAATAAACCATTGACCAACCGTTCATTTAGTATTGAGTTTTTCGTGAACTGAATTTCAACTACGGGATTTACATATGTAACTAGCAAGCACATATACGCCATTCTATTAGAACAATTCCCCAGACATTTGTATGGTCTTTAAGACAAACGTTAATAGAAAGATATTTATACATGTGTATGCGAAATTAATTTGTACGAGAAAGTATCACTACACGCTCTTGAAGAGGAATTGTATGTTTGCCTTACTATACGCGACAATTTAAAAACAATCCAATTATGATTTCCTTTCTGTCAGCATATTTAAAGTAAGTATGAAATAGCTTAGTGCTTTTTTCCTGTTTTTCCTTATTTTAACGAACACACAACCAAATTATTCAGAATGTAACAGGAAATATATTTTGTCAACAATCCTATCATTATATAACACAGTTGCATAACGAGGAAGTATAAAGTGATTTAACAGACACACTTGAGTATTTTAGAATGCAATCTTTCATTGTAAAGCGATGTTCAAAATAATACATTTCTTTTATATCTCTAGCTTTACAACAAGTTGTCAGTGCTTCAGTATTTGAGAGGCTCAAAGGAAACATTTGGAATTTCCAAACGACATTGTATACGTCAATAATATATTTATTATTATTACCGTCACCTTCATTTTAATTTTTCTTAGCTATCTAAAAACTATTATATTAGATTAAATCTTGATTTCAATGGTTACGTAGAACTACCAAATGATTTATCAAAATTTTGCAATATAATTTAAATATTTATTGATATCTATTCAATTAACAATGTTAAATTAAAATCTGTGTAAACTGATTTACTTCCAAGATAAATGAAATAGTAATCAATTTAACAAAATGTTAATTTGATTAGATACGTAGTGAGAGATCCATTCCAATATAATTATTTTGACAATTAATACAATCAAAAGGACTTTCAATCTTATTTTACCTGTCATTTATGGCAAGATAGAAAAAAATATCTGATACAGGGATTGAATTTAAACATGTTTCTAAGAAGTCGTATGATGCTCGAAAAAACTGGTAATGTCAGATGACTATCACATACTTAATTTTTACTTCAGCATAGCCCTGACAATAATCGTCTTGCTGTCGTTTTTTCCCTTATGGTCGTATCTTTACGATAATTGCATACAATTAAAGGAAGAGGTCACACAGTTTATGGAACCATTAGGCGGATTAAACAGGGCAAGGAAAAAATCGAAAAGATCGAGGGAAACTAATTTACAAGATTGACAAAAGGTCTGAATACTAATCATGTTATGTCCTACACGTGAGAGAAGAGACATTTTCTCTATTGTCCGATACGTTCTCATTTTCTAATATTATACCGGTAAGTCATTATTACAATACACTATTATATGATATTGTAATTGAATATCATTGTCCATAATGGATAAATGGCCGTATAACTTGGTCTGGTATAAGATTATTAAGGAATAACGTCTTAGAAGAGTCTGTCAATTGTCTGTAGAATCGCATGCTCAAATGGTATAATCAACAATTATTTCCCGTTTAGGCATTCTTCCAAGACTAATAAAAGTAATTAAAGCCTTATAATCACAATTAAAGAAGTTAGGTGCCAAAGTGAATGAACCTTTAATACATGTACTGAATATGATTGACGTTTTCCCAGGCATGTCTTAAATGGGTTCCGACAGTGCTGTGCAATTTTCAATTAATACCATTTATACAATATATGTAGTTGTTCTTAGATAAGGAAGCCGTTTGTCAATTGGCAAAGGAATGTATATAGTACTGACTTTAAAATTTATGCCGAGACATACGACCAAGAAAAGAAAGTATGTCAACTGACAACTTAAACTTGTTCAAACATCGTAAAGCACCATAGAACAGCAAGGAAATGCAACACAAAACTTGTATAATATGATAATAGTATAATTATATAACAAGTTAGAATAATGAATCAAATTTTTTTAATTGGATTTAACGCCGTTTCAACACATTTTAGGTCATTTTACAGCGCACCTAACCTAGCTTTCCTGGACCCTTGTCTATAACCATTACTCGCCTACCCTTCCACAAGGTCGGAAACTTCTCTATATTATCTTATCAAATGAGGAAAATCGACATTATAGTCTAATTTTCATGGAAGGGAATAACCTCCCCGGGTGGGATTCATTCGAACCTGTACCCCTTTTGGGACACGAGATTCCGAATCCCGATACCCTACCAACTGCTCTATCGACCCGGGTTTATCAGATTTTGCATATGTACATTGCTTTATATCATGTTATACAGTAAACACTGTAGTCGAGTAAACATACACACACACAAAGGCAAACAAACAACTTAAAGAAAAATAAATATGTATATGAAATATATACAGTGCAACCTATCTTGAGCAAATCCACTGGGAGGGACTTAAGTTTGTCGCAGTTCAGAGGCTATTGTCTGCAGACGTTAAATTCAATTGAATAAGGCGCCCAATGGAAATATCAAAAGATGTAGATTTGGAGAAGATTTGTAAAATAGAGGTTCGCTCTAGAGATTATATTGTATATGTAAAACTCTATAGATTATATAATGTATATAATAACTTGCTAGAAACGAAAGAACGAAATTATTATTAGAACTTGGGAAAAGGCACATTTAAATGAATATGAAATTTTAAAAGGCTATCAAGAAAGACATATTTTAACTTTAAGATGAGACACAATTAAGAAAAACCAACAAATTTCTACATTTAATAATGAATATTTAAGACCAGTCATGATGCGAACCAGACCCCTGATCCTTTGACAAGCTGCACATTACTAGTACAATATAAAAATAAAAGGTTTCTTACCATATGTCGTGAAAGTTACAGTTGGTAATTCTATACTATGGATATATCTGAAAAAAAAATTATATCTTAGATAAATGCACGGTGTTGTAAATACAGAATGTTATTTAATGGACAAAAGGTTGGAAGAAATTTGAAATACACATCATTATGCTCAAACAAACGTTGTTGCATCAGGGCTGAGTTCAGTTATCGCGAACGTTACAGAACGTTACATAACGATACATTCGTAACTCCTCGGCCATATAATTGTTACTTTAACACCGGTAGTTTAAAAAAAAGCGTCTAAATATGTCCGAGATTATTCGCAGCAAATGATCGAGGAGTTCCGAATGTATCGTTACGGAACGTTCTGTAACGTTCGCGGTAACTGAACTCAGCCCAGAAGTCTATATTTCAGTTTACATAACGTTTCATAACACCTATATAAAGAGATATGAAGATGTGTTAACGCATATTAATTGTGTTGATACACATACGAATTACCTAAAGAGGCACACGTAATTTTAAATTACATCAATATAAATTTACACAAATTACTCCATTTTTGAGTACAATGTTTACAAGCAGAATCTGACCAACAGAAAAGCGCTGTGTTACAAAAAATATTTCCCATCACTCAACATTACAATTTCAAAAGCATTTCATATTAATTTGCCATTCCGAATTAGACACACACTTCAACAGGGGCCAATTTAGATAATCAGATTCTTCATCGAACAATTTTGTCAACCATTAATGACTCAAATTCTTAGACAGAGGTTACTTAACGAACCCTCGAAGACAATTTGATTGACAATTTGTCTCAAATAGTTAACGGTATTGTTATAATATCTGTTAAAAAAACTAACGTCTGTCAAAGTGTGGGAAGTTACCAGTAAAATAGTTGTTTGCTTTTCCCATGTGTTTAGTTTGTTAATATAATGAAACAAAATTGCATTCTTATAGCAACTTTCATAACGCTGTTTGCTTATACCTTGTCAAGATCATTTTAAGCGCTTTAGATAAAGCATTCGGTTAAACGTTGTGAGCAAAACTTTTTCCTCTTCTCACATTTATTTATTTATTGGAGTTAACGCCGTGTCAACACAATTTAGGTCATTTTACGGCATCCAGCGCACCTAACCTAGCTTTCCTGGACCATTGTCTATAACCAGTACTCGCCTACCCTTCCACAAGACCGGAAACTTCTCTATATTATCTAATCAATGGAGGAAAATCGACATTATTGTCAAATTTTCATGGAAGGGTATAACCTTCCCGGGTGGGATTCGAACCCGCACCCCCTCGGGCACGAGATTCCAAATCCCGGCGCTCTACTAACTGCGCTATCGACCCGGGTTTTCTCTTCTAACATGTTTAATCATTTTACTTTCCAAACAATCAATTCACCTTTTCGTGATGATAACTCTACGACTCCACTGTTACTTTAAGAAGATACGTCAAATTTCATTTGTTTTCCAATTTATGAAAGTTTGCAATGAAAGTTACAAAATTTTGATAAATGGTTCTATATACATACATCTGTCTAAAAATTCGGTTATAAGTATATTTATATAACGTTTCTTAAATATGTTTTGCTGTTGATTGATGCCTTGAGGGTAAATTCGGTCATGATTCGCAAAACACCATCTGTATTGCTATCAAAATAGTTTCCGCAGATTATTAAAGTGTATAGATGATATTACTAATATGGTCTAATTTTCTAGATACAGCAAACCAACACATATAAAACCGTAATCAAAGATAATTTTGCTCCATAAGGCCACTAGCTGCGTATCTGTTTGTTTTGTTTGTTTTGTTGGGTTTAACGCCGTTGCAACACATTTTATAGGTCATATAACGGCGGTCAGTCAACCTACTCACTCCTCCTGGAAAGGCTAAATCTCTGGATTTAGCTGTTAACCAACTACTAAGCACATACTTTCGTCAGTGACTGACAACTGCCCTACATAATTAAAAATCATTGGTAGGAGGGAGAGTGGCTGTAAAACTAATTTCATGACCAAACTCCACGAAAGTATGCCCCGCCCGGGAATCGAACCCACGACCCTCTCGATCAGTAGACTTGTGTGCTACCAACTGAGCTAGCCGGGCGGCTTATATAATTATCTAGACAACTGAATATCTTGGATAGCATATTACTTTCTTAATGTACTTTTTAATACAAAACTTTACTAGAAAAAATTTTACTCGATGTCAGTCAATGACTAAATTAAACAAAATACAATTTTATACGAATTTAGTAAATTTAACTCTCAATGTTTAAAAACGGAAATTAAGAAATCAAGTATATCAGTAATGATAGAATTGTTTATATAATGAAGGAAGAAGGAATACTTAGGTCATTAGATAATGTCGTAAGATTAATACAATTTGCACTTGTACCGGTCAAGTTTTAAAACCGGTATTTGCCGCTTTGCAAGTGATAAATATAACATGCGATAATCACATCAAAGAAATAGTAAAATAGTCAAAGTAAATTCGTAAATTCATACTAAGTTCATAGCAGTATACAGTCATTATCATTTAAGAGTTGAAGTGTTCAATTGTCACGATATATTGCGTGTGTGGAATGAAGTTATACAAATAGTTCAGAGATTTGTTCATGGGAATGTTCAAACGTAACAATAGATATGTCGTTATGCAATTTGCTAACCAAATATGTCAGAAACGCTAATAGATTTTACAATTCGTGATTTCAAAATATGTACAATACGACATAACTCATTTTAAACATACATTGTTTTTACAAGTCTTACTGCTTAAACCACATTTAATTCGTTATCAATGGCAAACAATGTCTTTATATTTTATGTTTAGACAAACGTGAACCTTTAGCTACTTTAAACATTGATTCAAATTGTGACTCAAAAAAACCTGTGGCTTAAGTTAAGGTGTATTACACCACATTTCGCATAAACTATAGTTTTATGAGGCGGACAGTTTACGTTATTACCAATTATTGACTTCCATTTTATATGAGCAATAATTGTCTCCTCACTCTCACATATAGTTTAACTTCCTGAGCTAGGTCAAGTAAGACTTTCTTTTACTGAGAAATATCAGAGATCAGAAATAAATGACTTTTATAATCCTCGATCTCTTTCCGGCGCGATATGACCTTTCTGTGTTGGTGCGCCGTAAAACCCAAACAAACAAACAAACAAACTCGATCTCTTACTCGGGTTAACATGACATAATAATGAAAAACAGTAACTTTTGAAAATGAAGACAAATAACGGGTTTGTTCAATCCATATCAATGTATCATGTTTTATTGTTTAATATTGGAGAATGATTGGTTGCTAACAAGGTAGATATTGGATAGGGATTTAAAATGATTGCAGAGTAGCATATAATAACGATGGTCTATGGCTGAATAAATGAAGTGAAATATGTTATGTCGACTATTGATCTTTCAACAAACAAGTCGTCAGGGTGGTCAGTACATTATCCAATGGGACACAAAATCCCACTGTTCAACATAGCTGTCTACAAAATTTCCAGATAAAACTATTTACATAAAAACAAAGTACTTTTACTCACGAAAGAGACACATACATTATTATATAATAGGAACTCAACATACGAGCATGTAAACTTAGGTTTTACAAAATGTCCGTTACTCCAAACTAACATAACATAAGTTTGATGCTTTTAGCCCATTGGTCAATACATTTTACTAAATTAGTTTTATATTATGGCTGGTGATGTACAAATATATCTGAGTGATAATTGCCAATTATACCGTAAATTACACGAAGGAAGCAGATAACAAGTATAATTGATAAATTTACAAAGTGAGCATAGGTTAAACTCTTGTATAAAAGAGATACTACTTCTAAACCGAGTTTTAAACATAACAACGATCGAACTATTTGGATAAAACGTAAATTTTTTAAGATGCATTTGAAGAGAAAATGGTATTCAATGTTCACTCAAAGGTATATGAATATAATATAACACAATAAGCAAAACAAAATTCACATAACACATTACATAGTTTAAAGTTATTTATTTTAAAGCTTACGTGCGTATAGAAGATGTTTCACTCATACAATGTGTTTACTGGTTTCCTAGTACGGGCAATTGTGTTATCCTTCCATTTATACTGTTTCTCACTTCTAAAATCCAATATATGTAATACTTAATTATATGAAACAATTTAATTCCATGCCCATCATCTTTTATTTTTAATTGAATATGTTATGTTGTAAAACCAAACACACTCACATGAACGACAATGTCAGAGATCGCACAACGCGAACAACCAAGAATTATACATACGTTCACATCCAGAAGACTTGAAAGCGTTATGGTGTTTTCATTTTATACCTTATTGTTTTTGATAATGTATACAGAGCGAACTGCTTTTGATGATGATTATATAAAGTCTCCATATAATTAACTGCATTTGTAGGTACAATTTAGACAATAAGTCTTATTTCAAAAAAGTGAATATATTCCATCCTATACAATATAAAAGTTCTCCTGACTGAATCAGATTTGTGAAAATATACATATCTTAATCAAAATACAGACATAAAACTTGTCTAAATCCAAATACCAGTGTAAAACTCCAACAGTCTGCAAAGTCAAAGATTGATTATTTGTGAAGAACATATCTAAGGATAAACATACCAGCGTCTTACTGAACAATATAATCAGTATCCATAATTCCAGTATTTTTCTTCACTAGCTCATTACTCATGATAATTGCTGCCAATTAATTGAGCGATATTCAAAGAGAAAAACAAAATGTATAATTCGTATTAGATGTTTAACAGTGTAGTTTAACTTCAATTATGTATATTTTTATACACAACACTTGTAAGAATAGCTACCTAAATGAAGCAGGGTGTGCAACGAATTACAACTATCTAAATAAGGACATTGATAACGACCATGCGGTAACACAAAAAAACGAAAATATTTCAACTGCTTCTTCTATTTTTGATTCCATTGGAAATCAAGCTGCCAAATGTCAAATAAACTGACAGATTCAAAATTGATAAGACAGGTATAATCATTTAGACCACCACAGTGAGCGTTTACAGTTGCAAATACCGGTCGTTTCGTTTTAAATTTTAATTCTTTGATATGCACTTCTTGGAATAGTTGTCATACTTCGTTTCAATAATATCAACATTTTTGCATTCGACTCGATCATTTGGAATGCAAGATTGTCATGGTATGATCATTTCTGGCATATTATTCCATATAATAATAAGTCCCATAGAATATATTCAATATAAATATTAAATAGGCATGCATATCTTAAACTCGTCGAAATGTATCAAACAATTTTGACCCACATGCTGGCTAGAAATTACAAAACCGCTCAAAACATTTAAATTATTGTAAGCTTTACATTTGGATATTTCAGATAAGTAAATTGATCGACTTTGATATTTCAGAGCGATAGAATGTATCCACTATTAGAAATATTTACTCAAATGTAGTGTTTTAGTTTTATCGAAACTCCCATCTATTCAAACACATTTATCTAAATTTAAAATGTTTGATTTCTATGGAAATTATTTGAGACAAGTGAACATCATTCGAATTTTCAGGAGAATATAAGACATAAACTGATGTAACAGAAGATTATTGTTATTGATGTGGTGAAATGTACAGATTGATGACACAGTTACAATGAGAATAACTTCATGAACATAGATTTTCAGTCTTGTTGAACATGCATTATTACATTTACAGTTACTCTTGGGAAAGTTGGGAAAATAAGTGATAAGTTAACATGACAAAAAATTAATATATTGTTTATTTAAATACAGAACCCACCAAAAGTTTCGAGACAAAAGAAATTTACTATAATTCTTGTATTTTGATGATTTTCTTTGTAGAATCATTATTTTTAATATATTTAAGTATTTTTTTTTGGTAAAAGGAAAACTATTTGCGTGAATGAAACACATTTTGTAAGATTCAGCATCCGTATCCTAAAGCCTCAAAAACCATGTTTATGGCAATTATTTTCCATAACAACGCTTTCATGCTATTTTTAAAGTCTAAGTTATAATTATAATGATAAAAAAATAAAGCAAAAGTTAAAAGCATTTCATAATAAACAGTTATCATATTCTAGTTAAAAGCTATTTAGTTGACTTACAAAGCGAAAATGTCTCCAAACTTTTGGTGGGTACTGTAGTTATGAATGGAGTTTTAGACAAAGCCTCTCGCCTTCAATATCTACATTACCTTTAAATGATGAATTTTGAGTTGGTATGAAGATGCAGCTTCAAACGTCATGACACATATCATACGTGAAAGCATACAACTGATATGGGGTGACCAAGTATTGATTAAGTTACTCAGAAACATCACAACTCATTTGATACTAATCACCAAAACTCTTCGTTGCCTACTTCTAATTCATTTCCAGAGCAATGATTAGATGAACTGTCTCTTTTGTTATTTTAATTATTGTCAAACGAACACCAGCTTGAACTGCTTTAGTAATATGTTATCAATATTAAACCAAAGACTTTCCAAAACATACAACTCTGCTGGTTTATATTCATTGTCTCTTAACTAAGTAATACATTTAATTACATCGTAAAACTCGTGTACAGATTTGTAATAAAGTAACCTTCCTGCAATAACGATAAAATATCCTCCCTCAGGCAAAATAAATATCGTTCCATATAGCTCACCCCATTTCAGTGAGACGCTGATAGAATGTTTATTAAACTACACTATATAAATCCTTGACCGTATTTCATCCAAAGCAAAAACAAACATCAGCATAAAACAAAGTTATAATATTAAGTCAACCGACAATTACTTTTATGGAAATTGATTTTTTGAGAATAAACATATCTCGTGTGGGATGTTTAAATCATTAATTCTTGTCCTTGTCATTGGTCTGGTATTCTCATTCTCTATTGCTTTGTCACGCATGTCAAAACATTCTACAATAACTTTTGCTTGTCCCTTGACATTCAATGTAAAATATAGATTCTTTCTTTGTTGATACATATATTTTCCTCGTAATATATGTAGCTATAACTTAGAGGCTGCCATGGTTTAAATGTAAAATAAGAAAATGACAGCAGGTGTTTTATTTATGAAGCAATAACTTCAAGATTTAGAATTTCCATTGTCCATAGGTTTAGATTATATTGCATGTGCTACAATGACTTTCAGTCTAAAATAATTTATATCGGTAAACAGATAGGCTTTTATGCTTATGTAGCAAGTACTTGCTGGATAAAATCATTGCATTGGACAAGACTGTCATGTTATTTAGTTAATAAAACAATGACACAGAGTTTGTAATTATATAATTGCTTAATAATACCATGTGTTTAGGAGCATGTAGCAAGTATAATCGGTAATTAGTTTACTTCAGAAAATTCATATAAGTGAGCATATGTCAGGCGCGTGGAATTCAATTTCATCCTATAAAGATAGAATGAAGTCGAAAGTAGAATAAACTTCTATGATAAAACTCATTTCATGAAAAAATGAGAACCTTTTTTTATACATGAATATTTTTAATTTAATGGTGTTGGCAAATGACGGTTAAGATATATAGCTATCTCATTAAAACTTACATATCTACATACATATGATACTATTTATGAAATATATATTTACTTGACATAATAATTACTTGTACAGGTATCAGAATCAAAACAGAAATTACTATGAAATTACTTCAAGAAGTGTGAATTGATCTTACTGTAAAAACTACGTTACGGTAAGCACCATTACATAAATAAACATTCAAAGGAATTATGAACATAGGAACTGGCTGTTTTTGAATGCGTGTGGTCTTATTCTGATACATTGATAAATCTAAGTTTCATTTGATAACCTAAAGTAAATAAAACAGACCTTCCAAATAGCCAAAAAACAAAGAAGAGAGATAATTTTAGATATGTCAACTTGTGTTATCGACAGAACGCCACAAACAACAAAACACGAGCCTTAGATTGTCGCATAGCCGCTTACGTATAGCAATGTATTAACAACCCAGGATACAACAGTACAACACAGATAGTTAACTAGTTTAATGTTCATTATAACATCGCATGTAGACACATATCAAATGTCATGATTGTAAGGTAGCCAAACATACAAGTACAAACATCCATAGTCTACGGAACCTATGTATAAGCCCTATGTCCAGCGTGGACCTAAGGTTATGGCCAAAAGCCACCAGGCTCTCTGGCTCTACTGAGCGATGGTCACTGAGAAGCGATACATTTTATATAGTTGAGTTGACAGCTCAGTCAACTGTACGTAAGTACAACTAATTAGTCTAACATACATATAAAATGTATATCCGGTAGCCCAAGGGTATAATGAGTTAACTTAATTACTTCGAACTTTGGACATCGCATAAAATCATATGTAATCTTCAGATTACATAACAAGATGTTCCGCCCTGAAACGGACTGTGACAAAACAATTGCCACTGGTTGTTTAAACTAGGTACTATGGAGCATCAATCTAACACTTGTCCCAACCGTACATAAACGGAGGTTGATACAAGATACAAACTTTTATTTATAGTCGGTATTATATACAACAGTTAACATTAGCTATGAATAGATATTAGCCGACATAAACATAGTTATCACATATTACAGAAATGATAATAACAATAGTATATGGCAATATGGATTTGTATGATTGGTACAGCTTTATGCAATCTAATGTACAATGTACGGCTACAAAAAGTCCTCGTCAACGGTATAGCAGAGATTTACAGTAACAATAATCTAATACTCTCAACCATAACAAAATGAGCTTTAGCAATAAAATTTACATGCGCCAACTAATGAAAATAAAACCGACAATGCAGTCCCATGCAACTATTAATCTAATAAGCGTGTCGGGCATACAATGAAGTAGTACTGAGAAATGTAAACTTAAGATTGGTTTCAAAATTTAAGAAAACCATTATACTAAAAGCTTTTTTCAGATATTGATACGAAATTGACAGCAGATATCGGATATTAATCGGTTCTGCAAAATGACACTTCCGGCACAATGATTTCATTTATTTTAGTGGAGAAGAAATAAGATCTAACTGTCAAGAGTCTGTCAGAATGAAAATCCTTCATAACGGTTTTGATTCAAAAAGCATTGTCAACAAAGATTGAGAGTTGCCTTAGTTAACTTTCCTGAAAAGTTTAAAATCATATAGGAGGTCAGGTTCTTAACAGAAACAAGGAAATTGAAAAGCACCCGACAAAGTGCCCATTCGGCTATTATAATGATTACAATAAAACGACTGGTTGTATTAGAATGCAATTTCTGGATGATCACTTTTGAGTTTTCGTTCTTGTTATTTTTTCTCAAGAAGAAATGGATTTTTTTATTAATTTTGCTGCTAGACAACGCAACACATTCTTCAAAACAAAACCTGTTGGGTTGTGAAAGGTTAAGATAGTAATATGTTTTACCACTAATCGAAGAGAATAATGCCATAGACAATATCGTCGATGTTTTTAGCCAATGCATAAACGCTTCCGTAATTGCCAGCATGGGTATAGTTAAGCTCTCGTTTCAGTGCAAATGCTCCGGGAAACAATTATGAAAGCCCTTTAATATAACATTTACTGTACAGATTCGATATTCAAGCAATATTGTCTCTAATATGCTCTTTGGACAACTCAGGTTCTCTTATTTACAAGCCATTATCTGTTACATTATAGTCAACTGTAGATATTGCTTCATTGTCCAGACATTTCCGTCAGTAACTTGATCATTGAAACGACATATTCTTCCGTGATAAAATTAACACTAGACTTTAAGTGTAGACACCTAAGACTATATATCGCTATGCATATGAATAAGTTTTTCCATCATAGATAACAAAAACCTACCATAGTTGTCTTCTAGGTGTTGTCTTGGTCAATATGCTTTATATGTTTGTGCAATTCCTTGTTGAAGATTTAAAAGTTTAGAAAAATATCGTCTTTTTGTTTGGTTGCCTTTTAGGTGATACGCCATGCGTTGAAAGTTCGTTCCGTAATAGAAATACCTTATATACTACTAAGAGGCTTACATGAGAATAGGGAACCCGGGTCGATAGCGCAGTTGGTAGCGCGCCGGGATTTAAATACTCGTGCCCGAGGGTGACCGAGGTTATACCCTTCCATGAAAATTTGACAATAATTTCGATTTTCCTCCATTAATTAGATAATATGGAGAAGTTTCCGGCCTTGTGGAAGGGTAGGTGAGAACTGGTTATAGACAAGGGTCCAGGAAAGCTAGGTTAGGTGCGCTGGACGCCGTAAAATGATCTAAATTGTGTTAACACGGCGTTAACTCCAATAAATAAATAAATGAGAATAGAACATAGCCTAATTGTATTATCTATTAAGCTATTTAATGTAGTTAATTTCACTCGATGTTTTATACTGTAAATTTGAGTACAGTATCTTAGTTACATGTAAAACACCAATTAATATGTTACTCCAAGTGAAATAACAAATTCATGTACACACATCGTGATGTTCGACCTTCCCTACGATTGATTAAACATAACCAATAAACACGTAGAACCAAACTACGATTACACTTTTCTTTGTTATTCGAAGTGTATTGTTGATGTTGTTATATACTTGACAGTTTATCAGACCTGATAATGAAAGTGTTGTCCTGGTTTTATTGTTGTTTTACATCGATATAAAACCACGATTTATTGTAAGGTTATTGATTTCTATATTTTTACATCTCTAAGTTAATGGAGAAAAAAATGGCGATAATTATCCACTGATGAATTCCTTCTGATTCAACAAGTAATCGCAGAAAAGAGTTATTAAGGAGATTGTTCTTTTATAGTTGTGACAAAGGTCAATATTTTCTAGGACGCTTTCTAACATACTACAACCTAATAGTACGCAGTAATAGCATTAACAACTTAATCCTGTATCGTAATAAAACATCAGTTGTTTAGACGATTCCATTCAAAAAGAAGTAAACTGTGAAGGAAATATTGCATTATTCAAAGTTCGAGACGAAATTTTATATAACAGAATCACGCCAACTGAGCTGAATGCTAATACACAATTTTAATATCAAGGTATCTGTTATGAGTTTACCAACAGCGACACTGTAACTATAATATGACAATTAGAGTAATGTAACCTCTTAGAGTTGCATACAATCATAACCTTCAAAAAACAATGCACATGTATGTCAAGAGGTAATGACCATTCAATTGTATTCAATAAAAAACTTTAAAGAAATACAAATGTCAAGGTTTTGGGCAATTCTAACAATACTGTCTCCACACGCTGGACCAGAGCTAGTCGGAGTCAATCATTTTTCATCCTGGGACATTACAAATAATTCCATTACTCTAGTGAACCTCATCTTATTTGTATGCAAGTTAGACATTGACATCGGAGTCTCTAGTAATACGCTAGAGACTTTAACAACACAGACGACTTTGATGGACAATGTAAGTAAAATAATTCATTTCCTTTTTTATGACAACAATTCTGAAGACATCTATACATACTCATATACACTCTATAGTGATTAATCTCAATATCTCGTAAATGTCAACGCCATGATTAATAGTAGTAGCAGAAACTACCATCTTTAAACCATAGTCTCAAAACATGAATATATCAACTTCCAAGATAATGTTAGTAATTTCCCTCATTTGACTTCCAAATTAGCATTACCGTATCTATTGCCTTAAAGTAGCTGAATTGAGTAAGTATGCATATCCAATGGGAATTCTGGAATGCAATATAAGACTCCTAATACGGATTGTAACAATAATTTGTCTGTCAAAATGGATATACCAGTATATGGTGTTAATATAAGCTCTACAGAACATCGATTCTGTCGACGTTCCCAGCATTTAGCATAAAGATAAATTGGATACCAACATTAAGGAAGCTTTCAGATAATAAGTAAAGGAATAAAAAAAATACGTTCACACTGAATTAAGCTTGACGTTGATTAACAGGAATTGACTGCAGAAATCAAATCTCGTAGGCCTACAAAATACTTACGGCAAGAACAAGTTTGCATTGTGATGTTACAAGTATATGCGATGAGCCATTAGACGGACGAGCGAAATGATAAGGCCATGTTAAGCGTTTAGATTTCTTTTGAGAATCTTTGATATGACATTTGAATACTAACTGAATAAAAACACATTTCCTAGTTCAAGTTTCTGTATAACTGATAAAGTGTCGAATACTTTTCCTGAGAGAACTTGGTATAGGATCGTTTGATACATTTGATATCATCACTTGCCAAACATGTAAAGTTCTGATTTTATTGTACTATCAGTATCAGTATCTCCGCTTATGGAGTCATACCTACGTACATATTACTCGTATATTTGGCGATGCAAAATAATGAACTATATATGATTTCTTTAACTTTACGTTTTCTGTACCATATTAGTACTGCGTCGTATGATAAAGAATCACACTAACTATCGTAACATGAATCATCATCATGCCAGCAATTGATAATAAAGACTGATAATATAGACTGATAATAAAGACTCACAACTTTTCTCTACCTATCTGTTAGATCAATACATTAAATATGGCAGCAATTTGTACATTGTTATAAGTCCATAGAATATATCTGAAATATATGATACTGATTCAGACAACGTGTTACACTTAATTAAAAAGATGTCAATACAAATGACAATGTGTGACAACAGTTCAACGCTAAACAGATAAGAATACAAATAGCTGGTCAAACTGCGTCAATTGTATTCAGACATGTGTGAATACTTCTATAGAAACGTTAATATGCTAGAAGCGTAATGGGTTTCATTTTACTTACGATTTCCTTTACTGTCTTTCAAAATACCGCATATTTAATTACTGTCATTGTCGAATATTTACCACTGATAAATATTAACTGTGCTACCTTATCGAAACAGTGTTTTTATAAACTTGTTTACACTAACAACTTGGTTATAATATGATCATTTTCAGTGGCAGTTGTTTTTTTATACTAAAACTCTTATTATTGGCATTACTGTTTCGTAACCGATTTTTATCACCCTTGAAGAGATATTTTGGTGTGATCGGATTGCTTATATACAATGTTTTAACATACGTTGATATATGTTGTAACATGCGTATACTCGCAAACGTATTGTCCTGTTCTCTTAGTAACTTGTTAAAAACCAAAGTTGTTTCAAGTGAATGACAAAAGTTACGCACAAACATTGTGATGTTCGACGCACTGTACATAACTCATAAAATTATACTTTATCGGATTTCAGTTGCATTATCTTTCATTTTATTTATTTATTGGAGTTAACGCCGTGTCAACACAATTTAGGTCATTTTACGGCGCCCAGCGCACCTAACCTAGCTTTCCTGGACCATTGTCTATAACCAGTACTTACCTACCCTTCCACAAGGCCGGAAACTTCTCCATATTATCTAATCAATGGAGGAAAATCGACACTGTAGTCAAATCCCCGGGTGGGATTCGAAACCCGCACCCCCTCGGGCACGAGTATCCAAATCCCGGCGCGCTACCAACTGCGCTATCGACCCGGGTTAGTTGCATTATCAGAATGATACATAGTTCAAAACCAATATCAAAGTAAAAATAAGTTTAAATAATGATAGCATTATGTCAATTTTAAAGAAAGGGCAGATGTCAAAATTTTGAAGGCTTTTTGTGGTTTAATATTTCACTATTTAGATAGTAAGATTACTGCACTGGAATGACAAAATGAAGTCCGATTCAGAGAAGAGTATACAATGTCCTGCCCTTATCAAAATTGAAACATTCGCATGTCATCTGTAATTGAAAATTTACATAACTATGTAGTGTTTTTGTTGTTGTATTTAATACAATTAATTTTATTCAAATAGTTTACATTTTAAACAGATGCTTCATTAACTATAATTATTTGATAGAGTTAACTTACAATCAACTTACGAGAGAAAGCATTTGTCTAAATCGTCCTCCAACTGCATAAACTTCTTACTCTATAGGTTTTTGGGATTTAAACGGCGACAAATCCTCTTTTCATAAGTAAACACAGACTAATCAATATAATGTCGTGCGATGTTTGATGAACTGGACATGTAGTCAATACAAGAGTCATATTGGACAGGTCTTGGTTTTTCTTCGGAATGGTTTTTAAGATTTATTCAATGATCGTACATTATTGTCTTATCATTGCGTATCAAATACACTTTTATTTATGCACGTTTATTTTACGTTACGTTATGTAAAGTATTGTAACATGTATGTTTGGTGCTTTACGATGAGTTTAAAGTATTTAGCTATTGAGGCTGTCTTTATCTTTATCCACGGACTTAAGATAGGCCTAGATCTATGAGTCACAAATCTTAACCTAGTACTTAGCACATACATTCGCCAGTGACTTAAAACTACTCGACTTGATATAAAGTTAGGTGTAGAATACAGCCTAAAATGTGTCATGATAAAACAAAGAAATGTAAGTTCTGTCCGGAAATCGAACGGACCATCCCTGAGATATTAGTCATATGCGCTACCGACTGAGCCAACCAGACGGATTTCGTGGGTTTAACAAGCATACATATACAGAAAAGTTTAGACCTTATTTGACAAACTTATAACAATAAATAAACGATTTATACGGAAATATTCATGAGTCAATTATCACAGAAATAACTATTGAACAACATACGAATCTTGTTTAGAAACTAAAGAAATAGTTCACGTACTAATTAATAAAGGAATACCAAATAATTCAAACCTAAGCGAAATAATACAATCTGATTGGTCAAAAGTGAACACGTGACTTGAAAAATGTGTGTTTTCATTTCTGTATAAACGCAGTTGCCTACAAAAATTCATTAATATTCATGACTTTAAATTACGTCATGCCGGTACTAATTTCATGAATGAAAAATCTATTTTAGCGCTGCCACATGCAAAACAAAAGCTATGCATGTCAATAAAGGGAGTAAATCATCGAAAACATGAAAAATGGTCCGATATTATCATATTGAAAATTAAATAAGAAATATATGTTAACTGAAATGAACATTTCAGTTTCACTTTTATCTTTACTATAAATAGTTGACATTGACTTTGATAAACGCACGGGAATAGCGTAAAACTTTTAACTTGTTTACACGTTTTTAGAGCTATAAAATCGAGTTTTCCCTTGTACTGCTTTTTTATACGAACTAAAATCCATTAACTTACATTTCTTTGCATTATTGATTCTGAAATGACATTAAACCCTGGAAAATTTGGATCGATCGAAGACCAAAATGGCCGACGGCCAGTATGAAAGACCTGTTAACGAACAAGATTATTCCGCATTACAATGCATTCGGCTCTTACGCACTTCAATATAGTTCTTGATATCAACGCAATTAATAATGGTTCAGTCGACAAATTTCGCCCAGAAAGGTTGTAATTTCTAAGAATTCATTCCTTAATTGAACAACACAAATACAGTTGAGAAACCAGAAAGTAAGTCAGTCAAAAATCTACTTTTGCTACAAACAAATTCAAATAATCTGTATTACAATACAAACAGAAAATGTTAGGGCTTTTCAAACCTGATCGGTCCTTAGATCAAATATTAGCATATCTATGCCGGTCAAACGTAATATAACTTTATTCGATTTTTATTTCAATACAAATGTGATTGATAATTAGCATTATTATTATAAGCGAAGTACTATAATTACGTTTATGTGTAACTACTTTTTGTTTGAGACACTTGCTAATAATAACGTATATATAAAATATTTTTGTAATTTTCAGCAAGAGAAACAAAAAAGAGTTTGTCTTCCTATAGATATTTTATAGTATACGGTACGGTTGGTATAAATTAGTATAAATCTAACTGGGGTCGATAGCGCAGTTGGTAGAGCGCCAGAATTTGGAATCTCGTGTCCCGAAGGGGGTACGAGTTCGAAACCCACCCGGGGAGGTTATACCTGTCCATGAAAATTTGTCAATATTGTCAATTTTCCTTCATTGATTAGATAATATGGAGAAGTATCCGGCCTTGTGGAAGGGTAGGTGAGAACTGGTTATAAACAAGGGTCCAGAAAAGCTAGGTTAGGTGCGCTGGACGCCGTGAAATGACCTAAATTGTGTTGACACGGCTTTAAACCCAGTAGAAAAGTATGAATATACACTAGGCTGTAGTGGTTCTACTTTGTGATTCTGCTATGTCTGAGAAAGATAATAAAGTGAAGATTCTATTTAAAAGACAAGTATGTGAATCAATTAATTTAATTAGACATTTACTCCAAGAATAATTAGTTTGCAAGCTTGTGAACTCTCAAACCTAAGTGGTTTGTTTTTCTTTTTTAGAAACTCACACGTGCTTATCATAAAACTTTCAAATCAGTGTTCAACTGCGTAATTCAAAACAAAATTAAATAATTCTATTGTGAATTGCATATAATTCAAAATGTTTTAGCACTTCAAAATAAATCTAAACTTTAGTTATTTATAAGATATTCAATTAGTTTATTTAGAGCTATATAATATACATAATATCATAAATATACATGTACTAAGACATTTTAGCAGATTTTATAGCTATTTTATTACAATATTTGTTAAGATATTGTAGGTGCACAATGCGCTGTTGAAAATAAGCTCGAAGAAACATATACTTTTAAAACATTAATGCTTTCGGACTTCGGCGATCAGTAATGTATATAATTAGTAAAGACGTTATGACTTTATTGTTCGTTTTTTCTCAACTGTCAAAACATGAATAATTTCACGGTGACTTCGTGCTCTTTGTTTAACACTCGTGATATTAGGACAGTTGAGAAAAAACGAGCAATATCTACTTTATATCTTTGGTATAGTAGTTTGGGTGACTGTCACATGTACTGAACTAAATTAATAGTCTTCCTGATTGGGCATTTCATCTACTTCATCACAAGTTTATACGCTAAGGAGACAAATCGACAAATAAGTTTATGCTCCGCTGATCATGTTGCATAGAGGTAACTGCACTACTTAAGATGAAGTTAAAAAAATGTTAGAAATATGTCAGTGTTCCACATAATAGTATTGCACACCAATTCAGATGTCAAACACGAGTCCTGGTAAGTTTATAAAATCAACAATCTTAAGACGATCGCAGTGACCCTTCTTTAAGTTAAATAAGAATTAACATGTTTTATTAGAATTTGACTCACTACTTGACAGTCAGAACAACAAAAATGCATATATACGACATTTCAAAACCTCACTACGACAAATTCACTATGCCTGACTACGATCCGTGCAATTACATAGCAGTGGTCAGTGATATTTAATCGTAGGCTAGAGACATATGGCGTGACCATTGCATAACTGTAGCGTGTTCAGTTACCGCGAACGTTACAGAACGTTACATAACGATACATTCAGAACTCCTCGGCCATTCGCTGCGAATAATCTCGGTCATATTTAGACGCTATTTTGAAACTACCGGTGTTGAAGTAAACAAATATATGATCGTGTAGGCATTGAGTGATGTTTCGTTTTTAGTCCGTTAATTTTGAAACATCACTCATTGCCTTAACGATCGCATATTTGTGTATTAGATTAGATTATTCGCAGCGAATGACCGAGGAGTTCCAAATGTATCGTTATGTAAGGTTCTGTAGCATTCGCGGTAACTGAACACGCTACTGTACTCAGGACAACATTCAAAGTCTTATAAATATTCAAATTTGAAAATGTCTTTGAATATTTCCTCTGACAATTTCAATTTCAATGTCGCCTTAAATACTACTCCTAGTTCATCCAGAATAATTGTTTAAAGTAAAAACAAAAATAACTCTCAGAGGCACATGACATGCATACCAATTATTATTGATCAACTTATCATTTGCGTGTTATATCGGCTTCAATATGCAATTTAAACAAAATGAATTAAAAAGTTAGAATTGTACTGAAAGCGTACGAACGTGAGAAAAATAACTATTCGTTGACACTAGTGTTCATGCATTAATAACAAATCATATTGTAAAAGCATTGAGTAATTACTAAGTTCAAATAAAATAACACATTTGTATACTAGTATAGGCATTATTTTAACCTAACCTGTAAGTATATAGTTTCAATTAAATCTTATTGTTCGTGTATAATTATTTTACTTACGTTAGATATTTTGTTCAAAACAAGTTTATATCCTCAGAACTAAACTATTAAAATAATATAATAAAATATCAAACGCCCATTAAATGATAATATTAAAAATATAAATACATACGAGCAAATCCAAACAGAACAAATTCGGTAGAACTATTTCACGTCCACAATGTTGAAAATAATCTATTCCCAAATGTGAAAATTTATCAACAAGTTTATTTGTTAAAGTCAATAAACATAGTCGTGTCTAGAGGCGTTATAAGACAAAGAATGAAACACGTAGTGACAGACAGAACAGGAGTTAAAGCGAAAAGAGAGAAACATCTACTAACGGATTTCTTTCTTTTTCCGATTCTAAACATTCGTAGTTACAGATAGCCGCCTATACTTGTCTCTCATTCGTTCATTTACAGACAAATAAGTCGATAAACACTGTAAGAAAAACTGTGTAACAGTTAGTAAATCTACATTCTACAGTACCCACCAAAAGTTTAAAGAGACATTTTTACTTTGTAGGCCAACTGCAAAGCTTTTATCTAAAATTTGCTCACTGTCTATTTTGATATGCTTCTTAGTTGTGCTTTATTTTTTTGTCTAATGATTATAATTATAGCTGAGACTACATAATAGCATAAAAACTATGTTATGAAAATGATTACAATATACCTGTATTTGGAGGCTTTACATGTAGTATATCAGATGCTGAATCTTATACTGCGTACATTAAATTTGTTTTCATTTTATCACAAAACATACTTAAGCATATCGAAAATAATAATTCTACAAAAATAATCATCAAACTTTAATAATTGTTATATATTTTTTTGTCTCCAAACTTTTGGTAAGAACTGAATATACACGAAGAACTAGTTGGTTATTGTAATTATACCAATCACGAGATTCTAGAAAATCGATTTTGTCAACTTTTATTACCATCTCATTTTAAATTTCTGGAAATTGTCCTGTGTGGTTTAGTTTTCTTATGTTTTAATTATAAAACGTATTGGTGTTAGATGCTTTTGCAAGTTAGAATGTGGGAGTTGAATCTTATCTTTCTGTTTTATCTTAAATATTAAACTTTTAATAATTATTTACATGTAGTATGTAAAATATATAAAAAAAGAAGTGGCTCAACATTTTCTTATCCTCAATTGTCCAAATCGCCAATTTAATCTCTGTATAATTTTATCTCCTTCAAATACCTGTATGAGACCTGTATAATACGTTTCGTTTTTTTGAATTATTTTTATACTTAAGTTTTTGGCATAAAACGTAAATAGAAAAAGCTCCAGTTTACCAACAAATGGATAATAACTTAAAGTTCGTAGAATGTTCTTCAGCATGTTTACAATTCGTTGCTTACTATCTCATTGCATACAGTGAATTGTTATTTTCGCCAAATATATTGCTTTATTGCAGCTGATCATGTTACGCATGAATTTGTTACTGGCGCACGACACACACTGTCCTTACATGTTTATGTTTCTTAAATACTAAAAACTACTAAGGTAATGTACAAGGTGATGAATTGTGGCATTATGTCACAGTTATACATTTTTAGCCATACCGCTCCGATCCGTTGTATCACTTACACGTACATGGCCTCATATGGCCTAGCTCTCTTGACTAAAGCTGTTAACCAAGAACTAAGCACATACCGTCGCCAATAGTTGTTCTACAGGATACGCAGATAGGTGGGAAATGAACGAAGAAGATAATTCATAACCGAACTCTACAAAAGCATGTATTCCTACTTGTTGATTGATAGGTACAAGTAGCCCGACGACCAAACATAATAGCTTTTAAGTCGGCGAACTTGCATCAGATAAGCCTACCAAATGCAATAAATTTATATTAAGTAATTTCAAAATACTAATTTCAAGTTAATCATCGTCTTTATCACGCAATATGTTTTTAATTTGATAAGTATACTATGATATACTTCAATGAGGCAAATGGCAATATAGACAGATCACAGCACGACGAATACTTTAGAAAACATAAGCACTGGAAATATTTAATGAAATAACAACATACAATTGTTTGCTTTACACTATACTAATCAAATATTTTGACAGGAAAAAGTGTCTCCAGTAATGCAGTAAATTGAGAAAATGACTAAATTAACCCAATCAATTAGTTCTATTACATGAAGAAGTTAACTCAATGATCTTTTTCGGATGATAAAATGGTTGAAAATAAACTTCATACTCTTTGCCATCTTAGGCGTCAATAAACTTTTCATTTGACCTTTAAGACTATCTAGTGAGTAAAAGGTCAAATAAGCATCGGTTATGAACCACAAGATGCTAAATGGTCTAGTACAAATTGTTAACGTACATATATAAACAAATGCTTTATAAATGTTTACGGTCGTAGTTGTTTATCATATCGATACAATTTCATATAGTATTATGAATTAAAGAAGTATTGTAGTGTCAAGGGGAGAATCAGTAGTTGATGCCAATATCGATATACTTTGCTGACTTAACAAGTTATTTAAGATACGAGTTACACCTTTAGGGCTATATTGGTCGGCTAAGGAAAAACTGCTGCGTAATTATTGGTTGGTTAGGACAATTGACAGATAGCTAGCTTAATTCAGGTATATACAACTAAGTCAGTTTTGGTCTGTAAAAATTGATTGAAATCTCAATAAACCATCTTTTTTTTTATACGAAGCCCTATTTTGACAAGAAAAAAGTATCTCCAGTATAGTTATATGTGGATTAAAATACTTAATCATTCCCGTCTGCCAGTTTTATTAGATGAAGAAGTTCACTCAATATACTCTATCTTCTGGTAAATTGGGAAAACATTAACTTCATACTCTTTGCCATCTTACTCGTCAATAAACTTTTCATTTGACCTTTCAGACTATCTAGTGAGTTAAAGGTCCAATTGGCATCGGTAATGATCCATAAGGTGCTAATGTGTCTAATACAAACTGTCAAGGTACATGTATAAACGAATGTTATATACATGTAAAAGGTCGTAGTTGGTGATTATATCGATGGAATTTCATATATTATGATTAAAGAAGCTTTGTGAAGTTTTTGAGAGAATCCATAGTTTGTTATGCCAATTTCGATATACTTTGCTAACTTTGATTAAAGAAACTTTACAAGTTAATTGAGATAAGAGGTAAACCTTTAAGGATTCAGGTTTTAATGTTTTCGTTTAATATTGGCCGCTCAGGAAAAACTGTTGCGTAATTATTGCTTCGCTTAAACGTTTGATAGATGGTAAAATGAATACAGGTATAGGACACTTTAGTCAGATGAGTTTTGGTCATGGAGAAACAAACAAAAAAAGACCTGGTAGATATTTATGATCATTCTATAGTCAAATTGTAAGTAAAACAAGAATAATAAGACAACTTTATAATAATATTAAAGAACTGTAGAAATGATACGCCGATTAAACAATTGATTATTAAAACAATCTACAAAAATAATTTATTTCGAAGAGCTTAATCTTTTAAATTGTATTGTAATTAAAAGTTAAACACCGTTTTGAGGGTTTTGTGGTCAACACAAGCGAGCTTATAAATAATGCATAGCACAACTTAAGCATCTGAGCTAACAAATAGTAATTGATCTCGCAGTAAATGTCTGATTAAAAAAAATTATGTAGCGCATTTACTATGTCTTTTAAATAGAATCTCCGCTTTACTGTCTTTCCCAGGCTTGGAACAACCACAGAATGGAACTATTCCATGCTGGAGTAGATTTATACTCAACCGTACCGTTTATTTTAAAATACTAAGAGTGCCTAACATATTGACCAACATCGGTTTGCTAGTCGGATACTGAAAAAGGTCGACATTTTATATATAAATACGTCAATATTAGCACATATATCACTATCTCACAACAAAAAGTAGCAGCAAAAATACTTAATTATAGTATTTGTACTTCGCCAATAATATTTATTATTATTATAAAGTGGTCATTTTTGTATTGAAACACAAATCTAATAAAATTTGATATGTTTGATCAGCATAGAAATGCTAATATTAGATCAAAGGACCGTCGAGGTTAAAAAGTCCTGACATTTTTGTTTGTATAGAAATATAGATTATTTGAATTTGTATATAGATGAACTGGATTGATTCACAGATGGTGCACCCAAATAATGGGACCATTCTTATACTAGCATATTTAAAGGTAGACAATAGAGTTAACAGTTACAAAGTCTTCAATATTAGGATAAATACATGTATATCAACACTCTATTATACAATGTTTTAGTCATTAGAAATTATTCCAATTTAGGACGTATATAAATGATTTAACATAAACCAGTCAGCAGTTTATAAAACATCTGTTAAGCAAAATGTATTCCAGATGCAAACAAGTGCATTTGTCATGTCTGTAACAGGTCATATAAGTCTCTAAACTAGAATATTATGTATTTTGTCTATGAATTGTAAGGCAAATAAGATAGAAATTGTATGTAAAAATGATTTGATAAATTGAAGTACTTTCCGTTGTTTGACGCGTGGATTGGATTATTGTGTTCCAAACAAAGACACATAGCGATCATGGTGATATTGATAAAGTTGTTGTAAAGTATGGACAAAGTTGTGGAATTTATTGGTGTTTAAAAATATTCATGGACACATAAATAGAACAAGATAGATACAAAGACAAGATAGGGGGAAAGAAGAAGAAAGAGATAATAAAAAACGTTTGTTCTAAGATAATTCATAAAAAAGACAGAGGGCCATTGGCAATATGTAATTATTTTTTTATTAGAGTCGATGATATTACTATAAAGTCTTGCTCTTACAGTTATTAGGATTGGAAACAAATTACTGACTCTAAACGATGAACAAAACCAAAAATATCATTATCATACTGTTACTTCAAAACCGCTGGAAGACATACAGTATGTAAAAATTCAAAAATAATCTTGGCGATTTTTAAGTATACTGAAATGCTCAGGTTCTTGTGGATATGTATGCAAGTAAATAAACTGTATTTCCGAAAGCAGGCACAATAACAAGAATTGAATAATATCTGTATTTCAGTGAAGGTCAGTTTGATGATAGTACTATAACGTCTTGTTCATACGGTTATAATGATTGAAAACAACTTATCGAGCCTAATAATGAAAAAAAACCCAAATAATCGTTCATTTAGCACTACCATTCCATTACCATAAACCGTTGGAAGTCATGCAGTTTCCTGAAAACTTGACAGTAATTATGATGTACTTCGAAATAGGTTGAAACTGTTAGCTATTTGACTTATGAATATGTATTCGAGTCAATATAGTTGTTTTCAAAGGTTGGAAAATTGACATAGATTCTGTAAACAGCTAAAAGAAGAATGTTAATAAACTCTAAATTAATTCCAACATTTCCCATTTCTATCATTAAGGTGACTGGACTTATTCGACATATGTTTAATGTTTGACATTAAGGAATAATCGGATAGAAATATCAATTAGGAGTATTACCAAGACAAATATTGTTCCTCATTATTCTTTATTAAGAGCAAAGTTCATAATCTCCAACCCAATCTTGCAAACAGCCGTACCAGAGAACTTGATTGCGCTATTCTAGTTGGTGTAGTTAATTTTGTGCCTAGTCCTTAGTTTTTCGTTCTTGTGCAGAGTACTGTTACTCGACGACGAAGCAATGCCATAAAAACAACATCGACATGTTGTTATTAAGGTAATGACGACACTTGATGCTTAGTAATTGTTGCTAATTGCCTTACAAGTACTTGTTTCTTAATAGTTGTATTCATACAGATTATGTATAGTTATGGTCAGGAAGTTGTTTTCAGAAGGTTATTATAATAGTACAAGGGCAAACTTCTTGTTAACTTGCTAGAGCAGATGGCGACTAAAAATAATCAATTATTTACCAATTGTTTTGTAAATAGAGAAATACGATGCCAGCTAACCTGAGGGACAATTTCCTGATATTATTATCTGTGTTTATTGCTAAAACAAATATCCCAACAGAAGCACAAGAGTGTTAAATAAAAATGTTTATTTTGTTTTGATATCTGAACTTAGCATTTGGAGAGTTGTACAAACGAAACAGAAATGTAAACTCTGGGTTGCCGAGATCGTCATAAAAGGCATAAAAGTGATATAAAAAGAATATGATATTTTCACTGTTTGTTATACACTTCAAAACAAAAGCAGTAGGCGTCGAACTTTATATATTTATTCATTTATGGGTTGAACTATTACATTTATTCAGTTTATTAGATTTTTACAGTGTTGGCTTGAATTATACAAGATCTTTCACCGGCGTAAACCATTACAAACGAATATGCGCCAACTTTTAGTTTCATATTTATAAAGCACATATACGGTAAGTTTATGCTAAGAAATAGCATGTCCTTAGACAATCGCACATGCCGCAACCACTGAGTCAACTAGGTTGAATTTGCAGCAAACGTTTTGCCAGATAATAGAGGTTTATATAAACACCGGCAAGGGTCAAAATAGAAATTAAGAAATCAAGATGCTGTTTTGTCTGTATGAAATATAGCGCATTGATCGGCCGACACAAAGAGCATCTCGACTTGACCCAACGAGCGACCAAAAGAGATTCTATACCACAGTGGTATATAGAATATCTGCTTACTGATATAGGCTAACAGCTTAATCCAGAGATTTCGCCTTTCCAGGAACGGTGAACATTTTGACAGATCGCCGTGATATGACATACTAGTATACAATGTGTTGCTACTTTTTTACACCCAACTCTAAAAAAAGAATATTAGCTTTATGTTATATTCTGTTCTGTCCAAAGTCAAGACCTTATAAATCAAATTTGTTCGATGAGCAAAACTATAATGAGAGCAAGTTATTCATATAAACATCGAAAATAAATCAAAATATGACCGCGAGTCATAACAATATATAAAAGTTGAATCCAACATTGCTTCCTGAAGATAGAAACCAAATAACAATTCATAATTAGATTTTGGACAGATGATGCTTATCTGTATGTCAACATTAGATGTAGGAAATATTTTCTTTGAGAGAGACATAAATTGTGGAAAAGATACAGAAGAGTTGAATCAAAATATTCATATAAATAGTCGTTGTCAAGAGCTGTATTTGAGTGCTAGATAAACACAATATACAAGCTCTCGTAAATAAAGTAAAAACGACGGCTAAGTGGGACATATATCGCGATATGGACTAGATTTCTATGGTAAATATTCAACTAAGTACATCGTTTATAATGTTACTTCGAGACAAACACGCAAAATTTTGACAAGATAATATAGTTTCTGAAGAACTGTAATCTTACATATGCAAATTAGATGCTTAAATAATAATACTAAATTATCTTCCTGTTTTGCATATATTGTTTAATATTTTAAGAAAATTGAGTCATTTTGTCATTATTGGCCCAATTTTACTACACGTCTGATCTAAAAATTGGTCTCATTTCATGAGATGCCAAATTTCCAAGGTGAACATTTTAACCTTGGCAAATGACTCACGCTTCTGAATACACTGTCAAAAAACGTTATTTAACAACTAGTTTGTAAAATGTTCATGCAATATAATGTATACTACTGTATGGTGCCGAACACTGTATTCCCCCATTTTTTGTCAAATCGCGAAAGTCAGTCCGTCTACACATAATCTTAGCAAAGGCCTAAGTATATGGTCAGAAGCTTCTAACCACTATATACTAAGCACTGGGAATAAAGGCTGACAACTGACCTATTTTATACATGTGTAAGCAGGAGAATGGTCGTAGAATATATTTCATATATATATATTTCATGACCTAACTCCACGTAGGTACTATCTGTTGTAACTAAATGGCATGTAAGATTGTTAGTGAAATTGTATGGCAAAGAACACTTTAAGGTTATAGCTCTAAAAACATACAGGTATCATTGTCAGTATTTTACACGCGCAACTCAGACATATGAATACAATAGTTTCCAGTTCTTTCAGCGCTTTGATATTTGATAAAATAAATCAACTTTTATCATCCTTATCAACAGCGTTTCGTACAACTGTCACTGAATGTATTTTCAGTAATAAATCCGGAGCAGAGAAAAATCCTATCAGTTACAAAATGTTTACTCAGATGCTAAATGTTCTCTGAATAAACTGAGTTTTTAGATAACTAAGGTTGAATAAACATGTTTATTTGATAATTTTGATCATTATACAATAGTTCGTTAGCATCACAAGACAGTTATTGGGATCTGAAACACTCTAACAAGGCTATTAATAAGTAAGTTTTTGTGATATCAAGTTACAAAGAATTCAGAATTCTTTTCTCGTTTCCGCGAAAAAAATAATTGCATCAAAGGTAAAAACACTCTTGTTAACCTTTGTGAAACTACTGTAACAGTACAGGTAACCTTTGCACAAAAAAATCTCAAAAATGTTACCGTACGTCAATTTCATAAATTTGAAGTTCAACGTCAGAAGGGTTATAAACATTACTATGATACGATATTTAAAAGGTATACTGCAGTACAATATTCCACATAATTCATATTAATATTTGAACGAAGATTCCTGCTTTGACTTACGATGGTTTTTATCGTAAGATTCTTTGGGGAAAGGGTCACAGACGCTTATTTAAAATGATTAAACGTCAAAACGCTTAAATTCTGCATTTATTTGCGTTACAAAGTTAGTAATTGAATAGAATTTGCGGGTCCGTACCTACGACATAATAAGACTCTAAAATACGGTAGATATATGTATGTGTTTGGGGAAATAATTACAAACAACTGAATATGACTTTTTCAGGATAATGGTAAACATTATATTAAGTCTTGCTCTTTATGGAGGCTTCAGTGTGCAAACGTATGTCCCTCGGAATGTCATTATCTCATTGCAAGTCCGAGTCTGAAATGGTGTTTCGGTATTTCGCCGCAATTGAAATTCCAAACAACAACTACGTGTTGTAAATACCCCGCGCAACGTACTTTAACGCGAAATTATAAGTGTTGACAATGGACAGATTTAGGTTTGACATATTTTAACACATAAAACAATAATCACAGAATACAATATCAAAGTATTGAAATACAGAAAGACTTTCGTGCACATTGAACACTAACAAATTCATACTAATGATTACTCCTTACGCATTAGTTTCAAGTACGAATTGAGCAGGGCAAAAATGCTGGTTTATTCTATCTATATTAATGAAAAAAAACCCATTTAAAACGAATTACTTACTATAATGCAGTTTGTATAGTTAGTTGTAATAAATGTTCTTCAAAAAATAATTCAATCTGAAAAATAGAAAAATAATTATAAGAAAATAAAAATATAAAAGGTTAAAAACAGAATCGCGTGAGCTTTTTGCGGATGAATTTCTGTACATTTAAACAAGGAATTCAGAGCCGATGTTTTGGTTTTATAGTTACATCCCTTTGGTCCTTATGTAAGTCAACTAAAAGGAAGATAACATACCATAGTTTTTCGAACAAAATTTGCACGTTCGGAATGCTTCCTGTTCCTGTGCTCACTACTCGTTGCATTGTAGGACGGTATGACTAACACACGCATTGCAGAAATTTGGGCGAATTGAAGCATAAATTAGCGAGATAGAGATGTAATTGTTTAAATATAAATGCTCTACGACCAACTAACTACATCACTAAATTAGTGGTCTTTTCCATCAATAATGCCTATAAATACATCAATAGATGACATAACAATGTGTACAGATGAAAATAAATAAACAACTGAAAAATGCCAACATACGCCACTGAATGTTAATTGAACACGTTTTTATAATTACAAGTACGTAGAGAAAGTCTTATTTATATAACATAATATCGTGCGATATCATTGTGAATATATAATGTATTATATACTTTTATGTATTGTCTTCCTCTCAGAGTGCCTTGTTCAATTACTATGTTCTTTTAAAATAACCTTCTCATTATTAGTAGACATTTCTCCATGATATCAGATAATATCATTATAAATATATAATGTATTATATACTTGTGTTTTGGGTCATCTATTCAGACTGCCTGGGTCAATTACTATGTACTTTTAAAATAACTTTCTCAGTATTAGTAGACTAATCTCCATTGTCAGATACCTACGGTTGTTTATTTTGCAGAGACGATATAAAATCTATTACCTTTTATTGATGTACGTTCATTAGCCTAAATATGTATTACACATATATTAGCAAGAAACCCTTCATAGATCCAGGGGATAATGCTTTAATTAACTCGTTTGTTTGTTTGTCTTCGTTATCCTACTTTGTTATTAACAACTTGTATCTCGTTTCCTGGCTTTTCACTACCAACTGTTGCTCAGATACATTAGTATAATCGATGCAATACAAAAACAAATACCAACAAAATTCAACCATCGAAGTTAAATAGTAAAGATATTTTTGTTTGTTTAGTAATATAAATTAATTGAATCTATTTGATGAAAAACTGGATTGATTCACAAATGGTGCAACCATTAATAATGGGACCATTCTTTCTCGGAATACAATTTGAAGCGTAAAACTCAATCATACCATATGTTAAAATAAATAGAAGGGGACTAAGCAATAAACAGTTCCTTTTCTTTTTAATAGCCGTTTGAAATGAGCCAAATATAGGACACATATAAATGATCTAATATAAAACCAGTCAGCCGTTTATGAAACATACGTTTAGCCAAATGCATTCAAGATGCAAACAAGTACATTTGTCAAGTCTGTAACACGTCACATAAGTCTCTAAACTAGATATTATATATTTTGTCTATGAATTGTATGGCAAATAAGATGGAAATTTTATGTAAAAATAGATTTGATAAATTGAAGTACTTTCCGTTGTTTGACGTGTTGATTTGTTTATTGCGTTCATAACAAAGACTAACAGCGATCATGGAGATATTGATAAAGTTGTATAAAGTATGGGAAAAGTTGTTGGATTTATTGGTGATTAAAAATATTTATGAAGACATAAATAGAACAAGATAGATACAAAGACAAGATAGAGGAAAAGAAGAAGAAAGAGATAATAAAAACGTTTGTTCTAAGATAATTCATAAAAAAGACAGAGAGCCATTGGCAATATGTATTCATCTTTTTTGTTAGAGTCGATCTTTATTATTACGGTATACACAAGATAAGAATGATATCTATATTTCATTGAAGGTCAGCTTGATGATAGAACGATAACGTCTTGTTCTTGCAGTTATTAGGATTGAAAACATAAAACATGAAAAACCATAAATAACTTTCATTTATCATTATCTTACTGTTATTTCCAAACCGCTGGAAGTCATATAGTACATAAAAATTCAATAACAATGTTGATGGTTTTCGAAATATACTGAAATGCCCAGGTTCTTGTTGATATGTATGCAGGACAATAGCAGTCCGAAAGCAGGTAAAATAATAGGGTTTGAATAATATCTGTAATTCAGTGAAGGTCAGTTTGATGATAGTACTATAACGTCTCGATTATTTTGATTGAAAACAAATTATCGAGCTTAATGATGAATAAAAGCCAATTAATCGTTCATTTAGCACTACCATACAATAACCAAAACCGTTGGTGGTCATACAGTTTCCTGAAAACTTGACAATAATTGTGATGTACTTCGAAATATGTTGAAACTGTTAGCTACTTGACCAGTGAATATGTATTCGAGTCAATAAAGTTATTTTCAAAAGGTTGGAAAATTGACATAGATTAAGTAAACAGCTAAAAGGAGAGTGTCAATAAACTCTAAATTAATTCCAACATTTGCCCGTTCTCTCATCAAGGTCCTTGGACTTAAGTGACACATGTTTAATGTTTGATATTGGGGAAAACGGATAAAAATATCAATTTGGTGAATTATCAAGACAAACATTGTTACTCATTAATCTTGATTAAGAGCAAAGTTCATAATCTTCAACCCAACTTTGCAAACAACCGTACCAGAGAACTTGATCGCGCTTTTCCAAGTGGTGTGGTCAATTCAGTGCTTAGTTCTTCGTTCTTGTTTAGAATATCGCGCTTATGTCGTACTTAGTTAAGCGTTCTTGTAGAGAGTACTGTTACTCGACGACGAAGCAATGCCATAATCATCTTAATGACATGTTGTAATCGAGTTAATGATGACACTTGATGCTTGGTAATTGTTGTTTATTGTCTTACAAGTACTTGTTTCTCGATAGTTGTATTCATACAGATTATGTATAGTTATGGTCAGGATGTTGTTTTCAGAAGGTTATTATAATAGTACAAGGGCAAACTTCTTGTTAATTTGCTAAGGCAGATGGCGACTAAAAATAATCAATTCTTTACCAATTGCTTTGTAAATAGAAAAAAACGATGTCAGCTTATCTGAGAGTCAATTTTCTGATATTATTATCTGTGTTTATTGCTAGAACAAATATCTCAACAGAAATAAAACAGTGTTATATATAATTTTTAATTTTGCTTTGATATCTGAACTAAGCATTTGGAGAGTTGATTCACCTATATTTCGCATTTCTAGGAACGGTGAGCATTTTGACAGATCGCCGTGATATGACATACAAGTGTACAACGTGTTGCTACAATTTTAAATCCAACCAAAAAAGAGTATTACCTTTATGCTATATTCTGTTCTGTTCAAAGACAAGACCTTATAAATCAAATGTGTCCGATCAGCAAAGCAATAATGAGAGCAAGTTATTCATACAAACATAGAAAAATAAATCAAATATGACCGCAAGTCATAACAGTATGTAAAAGTTGAATCTGACATTGCTTCCTGAAGATAGAAACCAAATAACAATTCGTAATTAGTTTTTGGACAGTTGATACTTATCTATATGTCAACATTTGGTATAGGAACTATTTTCTTTGAGAGAGACCTCAATTGAGGGAGAGATACAGAAGAGTTGAATCAAAATATTCATATAAATGGTCGATGTCAAGAGCTATATTTGAGTTCTAGATAAACACAATATACAATCTCTCGTAAATAAAGTAAAAACTCCGGCTAAGTGGGACATATATCGCGATATGAATTAGATTTTTATGGTAAATATTGAACTAAGTACTTCATATATAATGTAACTTCGAGACAAACACGCAAACTTTTGACAAGTTAATATAGCTTCTGAAAAACTGTAATCTTTCATATGCAAATTAGATGCTTAAATAATACTACTAAATTATTTTTTCGTTTTGCATATATTGTTTAATATCTTAAGAAAATTGAGTCATTTTGTCATTATTGGCCCAATTTTACTACACGTCTGATCTTAAGATTGGTCTCATTTCAGGAGATGCCAAATTTACAAGGTGAACTTTTTACCCTTGGCAAATGACTCATGCTTCTGAATACACTGTCCAAGAAACGTTATTTAACAACTAGTTTGTAAAATGGTCATGCAATACAATGTTTACTAATGTATGGTGCCGAACACTGTATTCCCCCATTTTTTGTCAAGTCGCGAAAGTCAGTCCGTCTACACATAATCCTAGCAAAGGCCTAAGTATATGGTCACAAGCTTCTAACCACTATATACTAAGCACTGGGAATAAAGGCTGACAACTGACCTACTTTATACATGAGTAAGCAGAAAGAATGGTCGTAGAAAATATTTCATGACCAAACTCCACGTAGGTGTAACTATCTGTTGTAACTAAATGGCAAGTAAGATTGTTGGTGAAATTGTATGGCAAAGAACACTTTAAGGTTATAGCTCTAAAAACATACAGGTATCATTGTTAGTATTTAATACACGCAACTCAGACATATGAATACAAAAGTTTCAAGTTCTTTCAGCGCTTTGATATTTGATAAAACTTTTATCATGCTTATCAACTATGTTTCTTACAACTGTCACTGAATGTTTTTTCAGTAATAAATCGGAAGCAGAGAAAAATCCTATCAGTTACAAAATGTTTACTCAGATGCTAAATGCTCTCTGAATAAACGGAGTTCTTAGATAACTAAGGTTGAATCAACATGTTTATAAAGGTTTATTTGATAATTTTGATCATTATACAATAGTTCGTTAGCATCACAAGACAGTTATTGGGATCTGAAACACTCTAACAAGGCTATTAGTAAGTAAGTTTTTGTGATATCAAGTTACAAAGAATTAAGAATTCTTCTCTCGTTTCTGCGAAAACAGAATTGGAAGATAGAACATGTAGCTGACATTTTGTATCAAAGACAAAGAACACTCTTGTTAATCTTTGAGAAGTTACTGTTGCAGTACAGGTAACTTTTTTTCACAAGCTCGTACTAACGAAAATAGCTACCGTAAGTCAATTTCATAAATGTTGCAGTTCAAAGTCAGGATAATAAGCATAATTATGATAATTATGATATTCAAAAGGTATACATGTATTTAATGCAATGTATTTTAACGAGAAAATATAAGTTGTGACAAAGAACTGACTTGGGTTTTACGTATTTTGACACAAAAACAATCATAACAGAATAAAACACAATAAATGAAAACAAATATTTAAAAGAAATTACTTCGTATAATACGTTTTGTATTGTAAGCTGAAATAAACGTTCGTCAATCATTAATTCAATCTGAAATATAAATTCAATATGATTATAAGAAAAGAACATAAAAATCGAGGTTCAAATATCAGAATATTCTGCAATGTTTACATAAAAAAACGTTTATTTGTAATTGCTGAACACTTTCTTAAAAAGGTAATTAAAAGGTTTGATTCTATGCTTAATTGCACTGTTATCGCAATACTAAAAGGAAGCTTAGTGGCGGAACTTAATGACAATTTAAGTACGGTAAAATCTAATGTGGTTGTGCTAAAATGAACTTGTAATAAGCATGCTAAATCGATGCCGTATTTAGAGACCCCAAAACGTAAAAACATGAAACTGAGCGTACATGTCAATACATAGACATCAACTAATTCTTTTCTCCAACACTAATTTAAAATTGGCTTTCGGCTAGGTCCCGAACCATAAACACTACATACCTTGATGTATACAATTACATAGATAGTTGATATTTTTCAATAACATTAATTAATGTATGAAGACAATAGAGTATAATAATGAAAAAGTCGAGTGTCTTTTCCACTTTAAGGTATCACGTGAGTTTTGGCGGATTTCTTTTTGTGTACTGACCAAATTGAATAGATTTTCGATATTTCAGTTTTCTAGTAACCTCTCTTTGGCCCTTCTATAATAGAACTAAAAGGGAGATAACATACCCTCATTTTTAAAACTAAACTTTCAGGTTTAGAAACGCATCAGGTTCCAGTGGCTACCACTCGTTGCATTGTGGGACATTTTTGGACGAAATGAAGCAGACAAAAGCAAAATGGAGATTTGTTTTTTCAAATATATAGGCTCTACGACCAACTAACAACATCACTAAACTGCATGTCTTTCCATCAATAGACTGTGCTTATAATTTTATTAAAAGATGACATTACAGTGTTTCCAGATAACAATAAAAACAACTAAAATGAAAATATATACCACTGAATACTAATCGAACACGTATTTATGATAACGTGGAGAAAGTCATATATTTTATTTATAGGACATAATAATGTCAGATGATATCATTGTGAATATATAATGTATTATATACTTCTGTTCAGTATCTTGCATTCAGACTGCCTTGTTAAATTACCATGTACTTTTAAAATAACCTTCTCAATATTAGTAGACATTTCTCCATAATATCAGATGATATCATTATGAATATATAATGTATTATATACTTGTGTTTTGTGTCTTCCATTCAGACTGCCTAGGTCAGTTACTAGGTACCTTCCCAGTACATGTAGCCGCCCGGCTAGCTCACTTGGTAGCACGCAAGTCTACTGATCGAGGGGTCGAGGGTTCGATTCCCGGGCGTGGCATACTTTCGTGGAGTTTGGTCATGAAATTATTTCTAAGGCCATTCTCCTTCCTACCAATGATTTTTAAGTATATAGGGCAGTTGTCAGTCACTGACGAAAGTATGTGCTTAGTAGTTGGTTAATAGCTAAATCCAGAGATTAAGCCTTTCCAGGAGGAGTGAGTAGGTTGACTGACCGCCGTTATATGACCTATAAAAAATGGGTTGCTGCGGCGTTAAATCCAACAAAACAAACAAACAAAGAAACAAACAGTACATGTATTAAAACGATCTTCATTGTCAGATACCTACGGTTGTTTATTTCGCAGTGACGATATAATCTAATACCTTGTATTGATGTACGTTCATTAGCCTATATATATTACAAATATATTAGCCAGAAGCCCTACATAGATCCAGGGGATAACTGCTTTAATTAACTCGTTTGTTGTTTGTTTTTGTTATCCTACTTTGTTATTGACTACTTGTATCTCGCTTCCTGGCTTTTCACTCCCAACTGTTGCTCAGAAACATTAGTATAATCGATGCAATACAAAAACAAATATCAACAAAATTCAATCATTATTTAGAAATAGAAGCATTGTCTAGTTCAATACAATAAAGATTTCTTATTCATTTTATACACACATATAATAAAAAAACTATCTTTAAAAAGATAATCAGCGGTGTGCAGTGTTAATTTTGTTTAAAGTACAATGCTCTCGGATAGGCAGACTGATTGCATAATTGATTGATCCACAAAAAACACCAAGATAAGTAAGAAGTGTCCCTTGTAAATTGAAGTTTAATTAGTTCTGTAAGTATAAACAGAACAAATTAACATTCGACAAATCTGGTGACCATATAAAAACACATTATTCAAAGGTGAGGGCGGGATGCAAAAACTTTGCCCCCACCCCAGTTAATGTACTTTTTGCGTGACATTATTTGGCTTTCGTATACTGTTTAATGATCCTCATAGATATGGTTAATACATTGATACAGCCCATATATCCTATCATACAACGTATCAATTCAATTACCATTTATTTATTTTAAACTACAAATCAATTGTTGTACAAACATTTAATGTTTCTACGACGATAAATTAATTAGATGAGAACACTGATTGTATCTTTAATTGACGTGACGATAGAATCACAACCTTTATACTACCATAACATTACTATGGAATAGTTCTAGTAAAATGTATAAGAACAGAACAGAACAGGGCAGAGCTGAGCTGAGCTGAGCTGAGCAGAGCAGAGCAGAGCAGAGCAGAGCAGAGCAGAGCAGAGCAGAGCAGAGCAGAGCAGAGCAGAGCAGAGCAGAGCAGAGCAGAGCAGAGCAGAGCAGAGCAGAGCAGAGCAGAACAGAACAGAACATAGCAGAGCAGAGCAGAGCAGAACAGAGCAGAGCAGAGCAGAGCAGAGCAGAGCAAGCAAAAGTTTTTCTTTCTTCGTCAATGAATAGTTACATGTTAGAAGCATAGTTTCTACAAGGTTTCACATGAAAAATTCACACCTTCTCCCAAAACGTTTATTTTTGACTACCAGGTGTGTATTTTCCTCAAATATTTGAATAATTTGTTTAAAAGCAAGACCGTGGTATACTAGTGAAATACTTGGCACCTACTCGCGCTGAAAACAGAATTATTCAAATCTTCCTGCATACAAAGCAACTGGTGGCAATGATCAAATGTTTAAAAAATCAAATTCATTGAATGCTTTAAATTTTCACTTATCTGTAACATGCCCGATGGAAATGGGCGGGTAGCGGGGGGCTAATGAATTAAAAAATAATTTTGAAATAAGTTTTGAATTGAACTTAACTTAGTCCTCGAAACGTATTGTTTTTTTCAAAACGGACGCCTTCCTAAAATATCTAATCTGAAAATGCTTTCTACGGTCTTAAATATCGAGTGATGAATTTGTATGCAGGTATACTATACATACCTCCAAATTTACACTCACCGAAAAGCAACCAACATTTCTTTATGGAAGACTTTAATTTGATATGATTGTCCAGGTGTCGATCAAAAATGACACTTTGCATATTTACATGTATACCTGTAATTTGACTTCAACCTTCGATTAATGCATGTTATGCCTCAGTCCCATAAATCGTGGCTTGTTGCGGACCCGTACGTGCAGACAGACGTAGGCCGTAGGAAGCCTTGCAAATTAAGGTGACGGTTCGCACATGGCACAAAACAAGACATCTATACGGAGCCGTAGCTGGAAGATATGCAAGTTTAATCAATACTCGGCCACGTTTGTGTTCACGACTTGACTTTAAAACTGAAACATGTATCCATGGCTCATCTCACGGACCCTTGGAAAAACGTAACAGTCCGTACGGGTACGCAAATGTTCGTACGGGTCCTTGCGGAGCTTGATCGCACGGCGCCCGTACGGTGCCCTCACGGCTATTTTTAGGTTTATGGGACTGTAGGCGTAGCTTTAAGCACGAATTTGTTATTTGGATTTTCTCAAATAGCACCTATTGACCATAAGGATAAAAAGTCCATATTTAAATTAGGCTTTAAAGTTACTGTTATCATTCTAAACGGTCAAACAAAATTCTAATAGAAGTGGTACGAGCGGTAAGATCACTAGTTTATTCTCCAAGCGACTTTCATTTGGCAACTATTCGTAAACATTACAACTCTAGAACTAGTTCCATGCGTATTAAAAAACTTAACTGATTTGACCGACTTAAACGAAAGGAAAAGTGTTGATACTCTATTAATGATTCAGTGTTAAAAAGCTGAGTGTTAAAATAAATTCATAATGACAACTCTGACGTGAATCTATCTCACACATGTATATTTCATAGAGATTTTTAGAGACCAACAATTTTTACTTCTGTTAAGTGTCAATGTTTTATATTTGCGGAGATCTAGGCTATTAGTTAATTCACCAAAGGGACCTTCATCTGAGAGATGTTATAGATTTGTTAACTGTTTATTTAATATAACAAATTGTTATGTCAACAAAATCAGGTCAATACCAGCTCACAACAGTAGAAATAAAAGCTAAAAAACAGTGTTTCCCTGCTGAATAATGACATGAATCCAAACAAATTAATACATCATAAACAATAGTCACTAACATGTGTCTGTACGTCCCTGAAGATTTGAGAATAATCTCTTTTATTTCAGATGAGGCTATTGGACTTACATTGTTTTCTGGACAAATATTAGATTGGTCCTGAATTGGAACATTAGTGTACGTACATACCGAAGTCTCTAGAAATGTATAGGACGCTGACTGTAGACTAATTCCCTGCGTGATTTGTGTTTAAACATAAAACATCACATTTTCCACAAACATAATATACTCTATTGTTTATCAGAACAGAACAGAACAGAACATAACAGAACAGAACAGAACAGAACGGAACGGAACGGAACGATACGGAAAGGAACGGAACGGGACGGGACGAGACTGGCCGACGGGACGGGATGGGATGGGACGGGACAGGACAGGCAGACTAGAACAAAACAGGACAGAACAAAACAGAACGGGGCGGGACGGGACAAGACAGTACAGGACAGGACAGGCAGAATAAAACAGAACAGAACAGAACGGGACGGGTAGGGACGGGACAGGACAGGCAGACTATAGAACAGAACAGAACAGAACAAAACAGAGAAAAACAACAGAACAGGACAGGACAGAACAGGACAGGACAGAATATAACCGAACAGAACAATGCTGTTATCAAATTACACATAATAGTAATATATGTAATATATGAGAGTTTATATAACAAAGTGTTTTTGTAAATCTTCGTTAAATATATAAGGAGGTAAAGTCATGGGACGATTCGTCCTTATATAAGTATTGTTTTTTAGACTGAATCAGAGTAATTATATGCAATGTAATTTTATTAAAATATGCGAAAGATTTTAGAAATTGGTCAGGTCAATTGTTGCCTATCATAAAGATGCCTGGTTTGTCCCCTTAGTATCTTTTTCATAAACGTGAATAATGAAGGTTTTTCTCAACTTGTCGCAACTTCGCCAGTTAAACTAGCTTTTTCGTCGATAGGTTCGTCCAAAAATCTAAAAATTTAAAGTATTCACGAACAAAAGTATTAGCCACCATTACTTCAGAGCGCAATGTATGGTAACCTTTTCGCTTGTAACCACGACTGCATGTATCCGCGTGAGTCTACTGACCATTGTCACACAGTAGATTAAAAAAGATGCTTTCTCTCTCCGTTATGGAAACTTATCTTCTCGTAGAATGCATTGACATTCTTGTAAAAGATTCTTGTACAAGTAAACAACATATAAAACACTGCTATGTGTCCTCGCGGGACATAATCTAACCACACTTTGATAAAGAAGAATGTAAACTAGTTCTGCCCTGACCCTTCGACTTGCTCTATCTAATTTAGATTATGCAAATGTAATTTTACTAGAGTAACTTTTTACGATCGTAAAACATGGACTATAGGAGTAAATCTAGCACATGTCATTAAGAAACTAATCGGAAGTTCATCGATCAAGATGTTATTTGACTTATATTTGTAGGAATTCATGCTGCTTCTTGTCAATGCTTTTCATCATTATGCATCTTATAACAAATGTGTAAATTAATATGGTGGCACATTTCTGCCACCGGTTAACCACAAAACTAGCCAGTCAATTAAGTGGCTAGCTAGTCATGCACGTAACTAGTTAACAGCTAAGTTAACTTACGAATTTAAGTATATTCCTCCGTAAATTACCTTTATATATTTTTGAAATGTATGTTAATAAAGTAAACGTGTAATACTGGTCGCAGTACTGGCGCAGTATGGTATGTGCCGCAGGATTTCGAATAAAGTGCGTTGAACGGTTCGCTGGTTCAATACACATCTAGGCTGGTTATATTCTTCCTTGAAAATTCGAAGAAATGTTTATGTGCCTCCATTGATAAGGCATACTTAGCACTTATTGACCGTGTAGGAAGGTAAGTGAGTACGGGTTGTAAACAAAGATGCAAGAAAGCTTAATTAGGCGAACTGACTGCCATAAAATGGACATTATTTCTGTTGACAAGGTATAAACGTCAATAAATAAGCAATACCCGCGACGTGACATATTGTCATCTTTGATGACTTCCCTTTCTTTTCAAAGTGATTAAAACACAGCTAGTTTTATTACACTAAGTGTAAAATATAGATGACCATATTGCGTGCGCTTCAACCTACAAGAAACATTATCTCAGTTGGAAATTGAATCCAGGTGAATAATGGTTAGAGAAACTTAAGAAAATTGTCCAACAAAGATAGACATCAAACGAACCATCAAAGACTTCAATCTCCGATGCTTGATACATCGGAAACAATTAATCTTAGAGACTTAATTGGTTGTTTTTTATATAAGGTGTCGTGTTATCGCTCCGCATACCACCGAACTCAATCTGATTAAAACCCGATCTAAAATTCTCCGCTCGACAACTTGCTAATTTAAGATCTGACTGTTTCATTATGAGGGTCACGTTGAGACGACATTTTCTTATTATAATATTCATGACGAAATCCTTATAGTTAGTAGCATGTTTACATCGTCTTTGTCATGCGATTTGAAAGAGCCGTTCAGCCACAGTCTGTAAATAACATCTCCGTCAGATTAGCTTGCAAACCTCGGTCAATTAGCTCGCAAACCTCGGTCTAAAAATAGAAATTACGAAATCAAGATGATATTAATAGTGTTTTGTCTAGATGAAAAGCTACGCATTATTGGTCGACACAAAGGTCTTCTCGGTGTGACCCTCGGAGCGACCCTAAGAGATCCGACAGCGGCCTGCTTACATCAAAATGATTACGTATGTGATACCAAATTAAGGGTACCAGGAAGCAAAGCTCTAGCTAGCGATATGCATAGGAAACTCTACCCAGGACATGGCACTTATCAGCCATCATACATACATGTCAAACTTTGTAAAATCTATAATACTTACACTATTAATGAAGCAACAATGGATTTGATATTATCTATTATATAGAACCTGTGTGGCAATTTTCTGGTAACAATTCTTCTAGTACAGAAACAAGACCACAGTCGGCGTTCTCAATGTATTAAATACAAATAGGTTTATTATTGCTGATTATATACACTGCCCTCCAAAAGTTTCTTCACAGAACAATTAATTGAATTCCAACTACTCCCAAGTTCAAGTTTGAGAAATTATTATATCATTGTTTATTCTATTTCTTATTCATGCAATAGAAATGGAATTTCTTTTGATACATTATATTTTTAGTTGCAGCAAAAATGATCTATCACTCAGCCTCTAAAACTATGGTTAATGTATCTCAATTAACCAATATCAAGTTTGAGATATATTTTGAAATTTGATATTCAGAAGAAAAAATTATCGATTTCAAAAGCAAAATTAAAAATTATTTTACAGTAACTGTTAATTTGCTTTAACAACTTTTTGAAAGTCTGTTTTATAGTACAATGTAAATTATGAGTATGTGAAGGAACTTTTCGAGGGTAGTGTAGGTTTAAGATCTTTGGCTCCCAACTGGTTAAATATTACGATAATGAAGAAACAGATTTTTTGTAGATTACCTTATTACAACAATACATAATTGACATATTTTATTGCTAAAAAACACAATTTTTTTGCAACGTAACTATACGACTTTAATAGTATTTGTTAAGACAGATTAATACCAAACGCAATCTAACAATAATAATGGCGAAATTTCAGGCCGTCTTTTCCTGTAAGCAGTAGAGCAGTTGTCCAGTGGAAGGACGCGCGGTTAGGGATCGAGAGGTCTTGGGTTCGAATCCCGCTAGGGGCACTGCTAATTACCTTGAGCAAGAAATTAACCTGCGATTGCTTCACTCAACCCAGGTGTAAATGGGTACCTGTTAGGGTCATGCACTGTATGCTGTGGCTGCAATCTGTGCCGTATGTTAACAGTTGGTGTGTGACTCGATGATCGGGGAAGTTAATGTCAAGAGTCGACTGAATAGTTATAAAAAAATTGAATTAAAAAAACACCTAGCTTTAAATTAGTAACGGTTGCATCCTAGGGTCGGTAATTAGCTTAATTACTATATCACTTGATTCCCAATAAAAAAGAAGGAATAGCTACTCATGAATGTTACATACACGCGCATCTAATTTTTAAGTATTATAAGAGACTAATGACGCCTCGTTGTGGCATTATCGTTCTCAGGAAAGTATGCCACCCCTGGTGTTTTATTAACTATTTAATGTTACAAATGTTGAAAAAACTCTTATATCTATACTTGTAAAGAAATAAATATTAATGAACTCTATGTATGAAAATGCTTAAAATCTACGTAGCTTGAAATTCAAAACGCGATAAAAAACAAATCTTAGTTACCATCGGAACGTAAAATGACTGTATGTAATAGACACTTATAATTAAGCTTTTTTCATGACCTGTTAACCGAAATACTGACATACATTAGACTTTTTATGAGTTAAGTTCGCGTGCATTAGCAGAACAAACTTAAAAAATGCTGATAAAAAATGTAATCTTGGAAAGAATCCGCTTTTTTCGTACTAGAGTACTAAGCATCGTAAGGAGCAACTATAATTTAATATATATAATGTATTGTGTACGGAAGCTTATCATGGCCTCTACTTATCTAAAAGTTAAACGTTATGTCGACTTCTTTTTTCTCGATTTCACAAAATCTTTCCACAAAAAACGTAATTTTGAAAACGTAATACGTACAAGTTTTTTTAATTGTTAAATGATGTGAACTGTTAGTCAATTTGAGTAACGTTCAACAAACTCTTGATAATACATGACGAGCAAGTAAATATATTTTGCAATTCAACATGATTAACTCGATTCGTGACATTATTCTCGAGAACGTATAGTTAAAGGCGATTGTTTATTTTTATTTTTACCCCACGTGAGAGGATATTATGATGCCGCTCATTTTTAACCTGGGATTTCTTCAAGATGAGGAGATGTCTAAATTCCTATTGTAGCAGAACAAATGATGATGCTTAGTTTAGACATTTTTAATCAGAATATAGCTCACATGTAAGGTTTTTTCTCGAAAATTACGAACATTTTTTTTCGACTAAAAATTTGTCGAAGAAAAAAACATCAAGCAAATCGAGAAAATCTAAGTTGCCTTACCTTAAAACTTCACATCTTTGTCATTAGATTTTATAGAGATATGCAAAAACATCTTATCATTGCGAATAAAGATAAGTAGACTTAGCGCAAAACATCTTATCGACTGTAGGCCCTGATAAGCTTCCATAATTGCATACACCGTAAGTGGACTCTTGTATAGTACAGGCTCTTGTAAAAGTTAGTATATTTTACGAGAAATAAATTACATCGTCTTATCGTAGTACCGCTATAAAAAAGCTTTTCAAAGAACTTTAAAAAGATAAAGAAAATCAACTATATTTAGGTTAAGATTGAAAATAACATTTTTGATTTCCGGCCGTTCGGAGATATTATAATTTTAGCTTTGATACTTGTTGTCTCGACAATTCTTAAGTTCATAATACATGTATCTTCATCAATACTAATACTGTATAGACAGAAAAACAATAGACATATTTTCTTGTACACTGATCATTTTCTTGAGCCAGATCAATTAGCTATAAACAGCTACAACAGCTATAATTCCAGTTTGATGTCTGTTTTATGTATTAATTTTACGAGGCATGTTAGTTATATTTTTTCTTTGAGCTTTTGAACTACAATAGTAGTATTTTTAATAATCTATTTCATGGTTATGTTTCTTTTTTTATTTGATGTTTTGACAATTTTGACATTTTTCATAGTCGTTTTTCTGTGCATCTAATTGTTTGTAGGTTAATATGCTCTCCAACTTGGAGGGAAAAGTAATAATAAGAGTTGTTTTCTTTCGAAAAACTGCTCTTCTACAGAAATATGCACCTCGTCAAATATATACAACACCCCAATTTGGCATTCTAACCTGCTAAACAAAACTACTATAAGTTGTTTTTTTTCTCAACTGTCAAAACATGAATAATTTCACGGTACTTGCGTTTGTTAAAATTATCGTCGTGATATATTCACGAGATTCCAAAAGTCTGTACTATGATCGTCTAAAGCTGCTTATGCTAAATGATATGTTTTAGTCAAGATATATTTAATAACAATTTGGCCGCCAGTACAAAAACAATGCATTCAGTCGCCGTGAAATTATTTGACAGTTGAGAAAAAACGGACTGTACAATATGTCAAACGTGCATTCATATAATTATGTAAATAAAACTGACTTACGTAATCATAGAAAACACAATCAAGTATTCCTACACCGGCATCAAAGTCATTTCCAATAGTAATAAATGTAGTAATAACACTAGTCAGTGTTGTACAGACACACGATGATCAAAGTATCACAGGGATGGAGTTAAGATAGTTTACATTCAGGAAATAGTTCTAAGGTAAAACTAATAATATTCACGCTGATATGTTTATAAGTGACTGATTGAATCTTGATAGATCGGTTACCCCAAGTCAAAAAGTAATCAGTTATCACTCATCGATATAACTACTAAAAGATAAACATACCCATATAGATAAGCTCTGGTTAATTAAAGTTAATTGGTTTGCTTAATGGGTTATGGCGTTTCAAATTACTCCGCTCTTTCGACAAATTTTCAATTATATCGCGGCGGTCAGTCGATCGACTGGGTGTTTCCAAAGTGACTTATATCTAAATAGTAATGATTCAATTAGTTCGAAGCGAATATTTGTTCAAATGTGAATGAAATGTTTTGCCTGGACTAAGGGGGGATTAGGTTTAATTTGTTGTTGAATACTTTTGCCAATGACCGGCCGCTGTCCTAAAGATATTGTAGTTGACGGGAGGGTGGCCACACAGACTATTTCATGAACTTGTTTTACGAATTAAGGTAAGTTCCGCAAGGAAATTGACCAATGAAACATTTAAAAGTTGTATTTATTAACATGCACAAAAAATGCGAAATAACATTATAGGCCAAAGTGTTGTAAAACATAAAAAAAATATTTAGTTATTCATAAAAAAATGTTTTGCAACATTTACGACAGTGTTTCGTTTTATAAAAAAAGTCATTGCCAAATTTTCTTTCAGGAATTGAATGTCTATCAATTTTTGTTAATTTGTGCTTGTAATTCCTGCTAAATTGATGTTTACATGATCTGGCCAAGGTTTCATTAATATCGTTTTCATGTTATAAATAACTCCTATTAGCAAAACTTTGTATCAGTTACTTCGCTTAATTACATGAACAACACGTCAAAGGGTATTAAGATATAATTGAGGAATTATGCCGAAACAATTTCAAAATTCATTTTCTTTTTCTCTCTTTTTAATGATTACAGCGTCAAAATGTTAGAATTACGGGGTTTTTTTTGGGGCGGGAGGATAAACCTGAAGCAAATCATTGTATGAATCATATTACGACGGCCAGTCAACCTACTCACATTCAAGCCACTCACCGTTCCTGGAAAGGCTTAATTTCTAGATTTAAATAGCTGTTAAACAGTTACTACGCGTATACTACCGTCAGTGACTGATAACTGCTCCACATGATTACGATACGGTGATAGAAGAGAAAATGACCGTAAAAAATATTTTATGACCAAGCGTCACTCATTTACTACCGCCTGAGCTAGTCGGGTGGGTGTTTCAAAATCTATTATCTTCTTAATGTTTCTTCCATTCTCATGGTCAAAGCTTAAAAAATTGTTAAAATGTGCTTCTGTAATTTAATAAACATAGTTGATACTTACACTTGAATGTCAAAAGCAGAACAAAAATGATCAGAAATTAAGAGAATGTCGGTTTTCCCAGAGTTTGAAATGCTCAAATAAATTGTCATTTATTGACATGGTAAGTCACAAACTACCATTTGTTTTGCATGCAATGCTGTATTTTACAATTTAAGTGAAATACTTCAGAAGTCAGTATCATATATATTTATCTATTCTAAACATAGTTACCTCTAAACATGATTTCAATTGAAAGGAAATAGATGGATGACGTGAACTGAATCTTGTTATCTTAGATGTAATACCCGAAACAAGGCATTAAAATAAGTATGTATAACAGATAGTGATACATAATGACAAACAAATTGTACAAGTAACCAATACATCCCTCTTGGGATTTGATGAGAGACACTTAAGATTGATTGCTTTTAAGCTTCAGATTAATTCGCATATAACATTTCGCTGAATGTGCACAGTTTAATGAAACTTGAAACTGAGTTTTAACTATTATAAGCTCAAACGCAAAAAAATTTCTTCATTTAAATAAACCACGAACTTAAACGCGACGAAGCCATTTAAGAATGAATTTTTAACAAGTGTCGATTGGCTACAAGAGGGTAGCATAAGGTGAATAACAAGAGACTTTAAATGGTCAATAGTTACAACTTACAAGAAGGTATTAAAGGGTATCAAACCGTTCCATAATGTGCTTTGCTATCTGTATTTACTTGTACATTGGGACACATGAATTTCAAATTAATCATCTCTATTTTATTATATTCTAATAATTAATGTGCAATCGGCGGTAAAATCTGTCACTGTAATTTCAATGACTAAATTGAAATTCATTTCAATGTCAAATATGGAGTCAAAGTATTCGCCAGAAATTTGTAGAATGTCTGATTTCTCAGATTCTAAATTCTCAGGACACGTGATATTCAGAAACTCTCCATTTGTTTTGCATTCAATGTTGTATTTTACCATTTAAGTGAAATACTTCAGAAGTCAGTATCATATATATTTATTTATTCTAAACATACTTATCTCTAAACATGAATCCAATTGAAAGGAAATTGATGGATGACGTGAACTGAATCTTGTTATCTTAGATGTAATATCCGTAACAAAGAAAAAGACAACGAAATAAGTATGCATAACAGATAGTGATGCATAATAATAAACAAATTGTACAAGTAACCAATACATCCCTCTTGGGATTTGATGAGAGACACTTAAAATTGATTGTTTTTAAGCTTCAGATTAATTCTTCTTTTTAAATCCTGCTGAATATGCACAATTTAATGAAAGAGTCAATAATAAATGACCATTTGCAAGTCGAAAAGAAATGAAAATGATATTCAACTTATGTCAGCGCATTATGTTTATATCATTTTATTACAACAAGAAGGAAAACACGACGAAATTAGCTTTGATTGACCTGCCAAAAAAGGACCAACAGCTACGACAGGGTATCATTATTAGAAAGCCCAAAAGGGGTACAAGATGATACTAATGCGCTATAAACACGTTCCATCTTGCAAACTAAAAGCTAAACTAAATATTGCTTGAAGCAAAATACCACCAAAAGAACTTAAATCTACTAATCAAAAAGTGACCAATGACTACAAAAAGGTGTCTATATAAGGGACAAAAAGGGTTTAATGGATACAAAATGATATCCGTTCCATCATTAATACTAAGCTATACTATATCATAAACGTATGGGGCTGTGGATCGTTGAGCAAGTGCCAATTCACGAATCGAACCACGAATCACTTTTAAATGGAAAAGCATTCATAAATTCATGTACATTGTAATAACAAAAACAAGTGAATAATAACTTTATTAGCTTTATCTGTATGAAAACTCTCCCAACATTTCTATTACCAAACGTTTGTGGGCATTTTCAGTGATAACATTTTTTTTAATGTGTAGCAATCGAAATTTTGACACAAGATAATTCGGTCCCTACATCAATTAAAGTTTTTATTAGTAGTGCGACTCGTTTTCAGTGGCAATTAAACTGAAAATGTTCTTTCTTTTTTTTCAAAAATAGATCGCGATTTGACGATTTCGGACATGACGAATATTCGTACTCGATTTTCTGGTCGGGATCGCGAATAACCGAGAACTCGGATACTCGCAGCAGCCCTATAAGCGTATGTGCATTGCTATCAGTAATGTAATAGTTAGGGCGAATATTCAACTCATTTATTCTGCAATCTCCCAATGGAAGCTACGCAAATTATATTCTAGTTTGAGTTAGGGAATAAATTGAATGTACGCCCCGTGAGTATTTCCAAGATATGAAAGCAAATAAGTATTGATTACACTGTATTCAGGAATCACTTATGACGGATAATTAGTAATATATATAATAACCTGAGGGATTGTCGGTAGGATATACAAGTTAATACTCTGTTGACAAACAATTTTAGACTTATAGAGAAATGACATCTGTAGATGATAACTAGTAGAAAAACATCAATTGTCATGTCATACAGCGTTGTTAAGGAGGCTTTTGTTAGAAGAGACGCTAGGCTTGCTCTGTTGACTTTGTTATTGTTCGGCAGAAATAATATTCTCGGTTAAATTGACATAAAAAACAGTTATCAACAGCTGTGGTATATAGCTTGATATATTATATTGAGGGTAATGTTTTTTACTGTTTATTCAAATTGATAAAACGTCTACATTTCCAGTTACGTAGTTGGGATCCAAAAATACATATTCTTATACCTTTGCTCAATTTTTGGTTTCTTATCAATTTTTTTTTTGTTTAGTAATTGACCCTGCGTCACTAAGGCGTTGCATTATTTAAATACAAGCAAGTATTGTGCATGTAGAAAAATCATTAGGTATCATCCGGAATGCATGCTGTACCAGAAGTACAAAACATTCATTTATCGTTGTCGTTTAGATAATTGCTTTACGGAGAACAACATGACTTATTTAGCGTTGCGTGTTTTTCAGCAATAAATTGTTAAAACTTTGTGAGAGGCGTCAGTGCGGTTGGAAACCCATTATTTTAAATTCCTGATAATATCGAAGTGTGAATAAGTTCTATTTCATTATTCTCTCAAAATAACAAGATGTTTGGTTAAAAAATTCTCAATACTTAAGTATACCCTGTCAGGCACTAATGAGTAATTATCGCCTCACATAGCAATGTCGATATTTTTGTCCACGTTCATGACGCAAACCATTAATTACACAAAATAACTACTGTCTATAACCAGAAGTCATACGCCAAAAAAATAGAATAGTTGACTTTCCCAAGCGCTTGTTATAGTTGCTCACGTAATACCGACCCTGTTACACAATTTATAAACGGATACTTAACTTTTCCTTCTCAGAGGTAATCAACCTGTATTGACAAGATACTGCCATTAGTTGATTTCACTTTATTGATTGTGACCGCTCATTAAACCAGTTTATGACAGTTCTTTCAACTTTTTAACCAGCATCATTAAGAGCTAACAAATGAAATACACTTTGATTAATTACGCTTATAGCTTCCGGTAACGAGCAGAGGCGGGCACTTCCGTCAGATTTACTGAGCATGCGCAAAGATGTACAAGATAAGGCTTCGATTTTTGTACTCTACGAGGAAATATGATGTTTTGATATCATTTGTAGGTAAAGCGATTGTTGATCGTTTGTTTATTAATGGTTATGTTCTTAACTAAAATAAATGATATACATTTTTTCTGTACTTTTGTAAAAGTTTTACGACTGCGGCCATTATGCAGCCTTCTGTTGCTGACTATACGTGGTTAACATCAGTGGTACTCTATAGTTGTTTGGATGGATCTAGACTGTATCGGCAGCCTTTGGTATGAAACGGTATTCACCGGAAATTGTCGAAACGATACCGATACTGGTACCGGTATCCGGTACCAGTATACATCCCTATGTATAGGTCATAAAAATTCTTTGCAAACGATCGTAAGCTTATATAAAAAGGCGTATTCATAAATTCAAAACCTCTATAAAACAGCCAAATTGTCTTAAACTTGCCTTGAACGTGTCTCTTTTACAATGGAACCACGTAGATATTCCTTTTATGTCATTTTTTTTTCATCAAAATTTTGATGATTTCATTATCTATTAAAATCATTTATATTTTAGAAAGTCATGCACAAATGGAAATATATATTGTTATGGTTTCTATTTAGAAAATGATTTTTTTATTGGCGAGTGGACATTTAATATATGGGTCACTTATTTGGATAATGCACGACGGGATGGATATTTGCGATGATTGTCGTCGGAAGAATGCGTTAACTGAACTATTGCCATAACGGAGGGTTATATTGTTTTATGTACATAGAAACTAAAGTATTTTTTTAATTTACAACTTCTTGTTTTGTATCATGAATAATTACCTTAATCATAAAAAGCAAGTTATGTTCTGTTGTTCTGTTTTGTAATAGAACGTCTAATATAGTCCAAAAGTTCCTTTACTTTTTGTTTACTACCGTGTATGGTCGATGACTATACAACCACTTGTATTGTAGGCGTTTTGTACACATGTAATTTTCTATATTTTAAAAAAAAAATCTTTTGCAAAACGTATTGCAGAAACATTTGGTTTTATGATTTTACTGTATATTCAAATTATTTATCATTGATATGATAAACATAATTGACAGTTCACGATAAACTGTACATAAGTTGTGAAACTATTAAGTACAAGTTAAGTATATCTAAGTAGATTCGAAAAAAATCAAAGCGCTGAAGGCACTGAATTTGTTCGGGTTTGAAAAGTGGAATTCAATTTCCGGCTCCAACAAAACATTCGTTCACAAAGAACAGTTCGGTGATATTAGTTAGATAGGTAGACCTGCACTGTTCCGGTTCAAATCACTTTATACAATCGACCTATAAATACAACAGGTAAACCGGACAGGCGAACTCTCTACAGATTTTGTTTTCACACAATCACCGCAAGTCAAAGGGGTCATTCTTAAAAGAATTCAATAACAGCCGCTTATAAGTTATCATTCATGCACATTTATTCTACTGCATCTGTATGTAAGTAATGAAGTCCTCTATTCAGACATCATTGATTTCAAAGTCATTTACTACGATCTTTAAACTTTCCTATAGAACCATTTTATTACATAAGATGATGTAACATCTCTACTGACAACTGGCACAAACAACGGGTCATGACTGAATAGTTGATACCATTCTATTACCATAATACGACGTAAAGAGCTCTACTGAGACGCTTAACTCATAAGCTATAAAACATACGCTTCAGTATAGACCGATTAACAGGTGTATTTTAGGAATTATTGCGCCTGTCATAGCAGACGATCATTTTGAATTGCTCTCTCTATATATATATATACTGAGGGACTACTTCTGGATTCGGTAAATTTTCAAAGTGGGAAAGGGTCTTAATTATGGTACATATATTTGTTCAGGACCGACGTCCCGAACAAATAAAAAACCATAAAAAACACGTGTAAAGAACATTTTGGACCCCTAGTGTATTTAATGTTAATGTAATATCCCACGTTTGTGCCAGTATCAGTTGTCAAGTCATTACAATAATGCAACCTAAGCTTATCGTAGAAATTGATCTAATACAGTAACAGACATATCATCTCTATATATTACATTAAATACTTAGCTTGCACAATACAGACAATTGTCTAATAAACAATTGTTTTTAAAGACAAACATATCGAGTTTTCCTAACCATAGACTAAAGGGTCAAGAAAAGCATATAGTTGTGTAATAATGAATAATGATAAGAATAGGACATTGATTGTTTATGTTATATATATATTTTTTTCATTGGATTTAACGCCGTGCCAACACAATTTTAGGTCATTTAACGGCGTCCAGCGCACCTAACCTAGCTTTCCTGGACCATTGTCCATAACCCGTACTCACCTACCCTTCCACAAGGCCGGAAACTTCTCCATATTATCTTATCAATGGAGGAAAATCGACATTATTGTCAAATTTCCATGGAAGGGTATAACCTCCCAGGGTGGGATTTGAACCCGCACCCCATCGGGCACGAGTATCCAAATCCAGGCGCGCTACCAACTGCGCTATCGACCTGGGTTGTTATAGTTTGTAATATCATTGTATTACAGAAAGACTACTCTGTGAGAACGTCTTGGTTATTGTGCAATCATGCTTTCTTACGAGTTGAAAGTTTCCAATGCTTAATATGAAAAACATTCTCTTCTAGGAGTGTAATACATTCCGCCTTAAAACAATTGATTTTGACACTCTTTATAATGGAATTTATAGAACTGAAATATACGTGTTAATATATATATTAATCAAAAATGCTACTTTCGTGTCGGGTGTCATTTTCTACTTTCACAATGTCTATGATGTTGTTTTGCTTGAAAGCATTGTTTTGTAATTTTCCAATTATTCAATGGCTCCATTCTTCTCAAACTGAAGAAACTATAGACTAGTTACTTCAAACAAATGTAAATCTAAGTAAAAGGATAGTAAGTTTTATTTAAATTAAATATCCGTATTTGCATTACTGTTTTTTTACCAGAGTTAGTGAACAAAACGTTGCACAAAACTTTATAATATTCTAATCATTGGCTTAAAGTAACAACAATTTCTGAAGTCAGATGATCAGACATTCAAATCGACGCATTAGCGCCAAACTAATCTAAGTTCCTCTTTATTTGCATGTAGTTAGATAGTATCCTCGCTGGTCCTTCGAAATGCAAATAAACATGTTGGCGTATGTCCATGTATTGGCATGGGAGCATGTCAGCGACTTGTAACTTAATATATTTACGTTGCATAGACAAGCTAATGTTAGAAAATGATATTATTATAGATCAGAACTAATGTAATGAATATTTGTGGAGACATTCGGAAGTCTGTTGAAATCCCTTTATGTGAACCATTGATTTTACTAGTTATAGGTAGACAAAATCATCCGTTAAGAATGGTACATTAGTCTATCAAATTAAATGTCGACATTTACTTTATTGAATTATTTAGTAATGTGATTGCGCCGCATGACATAAGTCACATCGCGGCGATCTGTCTTCGAGTATCTTTGAGATAAAACTTATTTACTATCTGTGTTTACTTTATGGCTGATCAGTAATTAAAAGTCGATACTGCGATTTAAAACTTCTGGGAGTTTCTTCTCACCAAATTTCATAAAACGTATGACAGTGAATGCAAGCTACACCATTGCATATTTGACATTTAAAATTTTTTACTATGAAAGCTTGTACTGTCATTTTGCATTTGTATTTACATATATTTGTTTATATGTCTTTACCATGTAAACTGTAACAAAATATATGTATATATGTAATAAAATATATGTTCAGCAGCGTGTTCAGTTACCCTAAAAGTTACAAAACGTTCCGTAACGATACATTCGGAACTCCTCGGCCATTCGCTGCGAATAATCTCGGACATATTTAGACGCTATTTTGAAACTACCGGTGTTGAAGTAAACAAATATATGATCGTTTAGGCAATGAGTGATGTTTCGTTTTTAGTCCGTAAATTTTGAAACATCACTCATTGCCTTAACGATCGCATATTTGTTTATTAGATTAGATCATTCGCTGCGAATGACCGAGGAGTTCCGAATGTATCGTTGCAGAACGTTCTGTAACGTTTAGTGTAATTGAACGGGCTACTGTTCTGATTATCAACGTTTTCTTCTGACACTAGATACAAAATTTGATACATGTGCACTTCTACACCTTAACCGTAGTTAGAGATACTGCCAATCTTCTAGGTGATGCGTCTTCACCCAGAGGTTTTAGTGAAACCTTGAGTTTTACTTAGATTCTTTTAGAAAACTATCATACCATTACCTTTACATACGATGAAAGGTATTTCACTTTAGGATTTTTATTAAATGATTAGGTACGATTTGTTTGGAGCAGCATAAAACACTTAGTTCAAAACATTTTTCATTCGTTGACGGCACTGCTATCTTTTGTTGACTTATATTAAACTTAATGATCATTTTTAGTACCGATGTACATCAGATAAGGATGATAACCGAGAGTGATTGAATGGTACTCAATTATGCTTAAAGCGACATATATTATCTTATTTTTATTTTTTATTTTTATTGGAGTTAACACCGTGTCAACACAATTTAGGTCATTTTACGGCGTCCAGCACACCTAAACCTGGCTTTCCTGGACCATTGTCTACAACCAGTACTCACCTACCCTTCCACAAGGCCGGAAACTTCTCCATGTTATCTAATCAATGGTGGAAAAATCGACATTATTGTCAAATTTTCTTGGAAGGGTATAAGCTCCTTGGTGGGATTCGAACCGGCACCCCTCGGACACGAGATTCCAAATCCCGGCGCGCTACCAACTGCGCTATCTACCCGGGTGACATATATTATAATAATGGTTAAATACACTGCATATACATTGCCTGTTCTAAACCAGATTGAGAGGGCGTAGGATCTGCATATAAGAAGGTTTCTTACACAATTTCAACTGTAGACGAAAATCGTCCATATAACATGTTTACGCAGCGGGCGGACCTAAGTGAAAACTAAACTTGAACATTTATGAAAATCTACATATTTATATAATCATACTATGTATATGATTATGTATATATAATTAATTATTAATATTGATAATCAGATATCTTACCGGGAGTGTTATGTTTACTATAATTCCATTAATTAATGATAACATCACACCTACTTGTGTTATCCATATCATATTATCCTGTTGCGTATCCGATTATAGTATTATCCGAATATATCCGATTTCCAGCACTTATATATACATATAATCATATTCCATAGTCTAAGCTGGTGGGCAAAACAACATCTCACATTGCTTAATTATTAACATCACGTTAATGAGTTAACATGGATGAAAAGTAACACATTGAAATAATTATTTCATAATTCCATAATTATAATAGCACATTATAATGGCGTTATCATCACGCGGAGTGATTTATTAATTTAAAATACATACAGTCTTAATTAATTATTTTAACATACGTATCTAGCACTTTAAATCAACACTGTTTGAGTAAACAAGGTGACAATACTTAATCACAGAGCCCACGTGTAAATTAAAAAAAAAACTGCCGCATAAATTGCCGAACTTTGTAATGCGTATGTATAGAACTAAAGTAAGAATTTGCATTACTTAGAAATTAACGATAATAGGTTTATTCTCAAACTAGACAAACATTGCTGAATCAAAATCGATTAAATTTGTTTCAAAACAGCTTGGTGACACAAATGATCAATAGGCAATTAGAATACATTTAAATATTAATCCATTTTTATCACTCCATAAATCAAACTCCGACAACTTTACAAGTGTTTGTTTTTCATCATAAAAAATCGAGTCTCCTAAAATCTCGAAGTATAGATTTATTATCATTCATAGTCATTTCTGTATATAATCAATACGAGAATATTACGCCCTAGGGGTCGGTCATTAAGGTCATTTTTACATTTACTGTACATAACAATATGACAATCTATTGATTCTAGGAAATGTTTGATATAGTCTGATGGCTATTTAGTCTTATAACATGATGTCTCATCTCCTGTAATGTATGTATTCTACAATATACGACCAGACTATTTCATATTTCAATTGTACACATTTCAATGAAACGATTACGTATATTTAAAACATACGAAGTTTTATATCAGACCTAACTCGGAACTTTAATCTAAGGGGGTTTTATCTATGCACAGGTGGTACAAACTAAGTTTTTACAAATTAAATTGCTGTAAAGCAAAAATTGCAAATTAAATCACTCTGCTTTTCGTGCACATTCTTGTAACGGTGCTTGTTTGTTTGTGTCGTAGAAAAAGAAACATTTTTTTAGTTCAGGATATAGTCTATTTTTATAAATATTTACACGAGAATCTGAACAAACAGGAACAGAACAAAACTACATATACTTATGTAAAATTCAATTTTGCCTTTACATTTATAGATCAATCTAAAATTCCAAAATCCACCCGGGGAGGTTATACCCTTCCATGAAAATTAGACAATAATGCCAATTTTCCTCCATTGATTAGATAATATGGAGAAGTTTCCGGCCTTGTGGAAGGGTAGGTGAGTACTGGTTATAGACAAAAGGTCCAGGAAAGCTAGATTAGGTGCGCTGGACGCCGTGAAATGACCTAAAATGTGTTGATACGGCGTTAAATCCAATAAATAAATAGAATAGAATAAATAAATAAAATTCCAAAGAGTTTAAATCTAAGGGTTTATCTGATTGTATTTGCAGTATAATGCATGAAAATATAAACAACGTAAGATAAGATATCCCATGATGCCTTTTTACTTTCTTAGGAACTTTAAAAGTGCAATAAACTACACATCAATACAATCATTTTTTATTTAAGAAATAACTTACAGTTGTCTATATTATGTTGTCTTATAAAACATAGGCACGAGTTGTGATGCGCGTATGATTAAAACACGAGTGCTTCAGCACGAGTGATTTAATTAGAGCATCAAACGTGGGGAGTAAAATTATAACAGCCGCCACGAACTATATTTTGCTATATAATAAAGCATAGATGACGTCACATTAAATAAAGAGTGAAAGTGCTAGAGCCTATGTTAGAATTAAGCTTCTGAGCTATACACGCAGGTTTACAATAATGTGTTGTTTATATAGAGATGTATCTTCACAATTTAGTGCAAATCGACGAAAAGAAAGTTTGTAATAGAAAACGGACATGCGTGAGAAGTTTCATGCATTTCAAATATCGATAAATATTTATTTCCAAATCCAGCACTATATACCATGATTGTTTTTACTTTTTCATTTCTTCTTAAGCCTCCAATACCAAATTCAATGTATTTCTTTTTTTAACATAGATTTTCAGCTACTCTCAACTACAAATAGAATCATAACAAAAAGCAATACTAAAATCATTTCTAAATTAAGGGTAATCAAATCAAATCAAATGGCATCCTTCAATCATGTCTCATTATGGATCTGCGCCGTGGTAGTTGATGTGCTTCTAATGCAGCGTCGGGTGTGGGAGTGTAGTCCTATTTTAGAACGACAGTTGCGGCCACAGTTTATACAGGAGAAGTGGTGGTCAATGTCAGATGTAGAAGCATTTCTGATCTTTTGTTTATCTCTCTTAAGTTTGTTGGCAATGTGAAGATTTTCTTCGCCTCTACGCAGTGCTCTGTGTAGTGTGTGCCGCCATGCTGAACGGTCATTGGCAAGCTCTTCCCAATTGTTTAGGTTCATATCGAGCGACTTCATGTCTCTCAGACAAACGTCTCTGAAACGCAGCTGAGGGCGCCCCTGAGCTCTCTTACCAGAAGCAAAGTTTTGATAAAACACCATGTAGTGGCGTACAAAGAGTAAATGTCTCTAAACTGTTTGTGGTTACTGTATGTTACTGTATATTTACGCATTTTCACGAAGTTAGCAACGCAAAAAGCGATTTCCCAAAACACATGATAGTGTATTGCACATGACAAAACTCATTTAGTTGAATACTATAGCAAGTAATAATGTCAAAGTAATCTTGAAAGACGTATTTTAACTCAATTTATACCTCTTCTCTAGAGAGTATAATGTATAATGATTTAAACCAGACGTCTTCAGACTGGCTAATGTCTACAACAAATGTCATATCACCAATGACACATATTTATAACTGCAATGTCTTCTGTTGGAATGAGGAAACACGTAACGGAATATTTCTACATAAAAAACATTGCTGTGTTCCATCAAGGAGTTTCAGAGAGTGAAATAGAAATAATTTAATTAATAGCAAAATCACATGCGACCATTTCCTGCATCTTCTGGAAGCAAATGACATTTTCACGACGCAAATTACAGATAGAACAAGTAAACTATCAATTCTAACAAAAAGTGAAAGTACTTTAAGACCAAACGCGTTTAACTAGATTTTCATGCGTTTGTTCACCGACAGTAATACTCGAATGGTCTTCCGAATTTGTTATTCTCTTGTCATATCCAATTTAAAAAGTATGATGGAAGAAGTAAAGTAACGGCATTCGACTATGTTGCTATTCTCCACATAAACACATTTCCATTGACTAAGAGTTTTTCTAATACAACAAACACATTCTATCAAAACGCAGAGACACGTTATACAACAAAACCCTTTACACTAGCGATATGAGTTTTTTTCAAATCAGTTAATGGATTTACACCATTTGAAATAATATTACAACATATTTAAACACTTATGATTTTGACCACTTAAACACACATGAAAGACATATTAGTAAAATAGAAGTAATTATTAGAGATGTGTAACAATTTGTTTTTTCAGTATCAATCAATGCATTGTTCATGATAATTTATCAATTCATTCTTTGTAGAATACAGGATTGTGTACATAATTGATGAAGCCCTGATAATTGCATACAGTGCCTCTATGGTATTTAACTGTTAAAAGTGTTAACATTTACTCATCGTTTGCACTAAGACTATCTCAGACATTGATCTGAACGGTATTCATCAGTTGAATCAAATCAAGGGAAATAATATTTAGATTATATTGAAAATATGTTGTTGGTATTGTTCTCATTGCAATCAATGAATATAGTTGACATTTGATTTTCACAGCATATTTGATATGCCGCACGTCGTCAAACTTGAATAACGTTACAGACTACCGCCTTAAACGTATAGCTCTGTCTGACATTATGCAATATCATCACATTAATCAGAGAGTTTTAGACATATCTTATTGTTTATATATGTAGACATTCTCCATCATGCGTTCAAGTATGTTTTTTTATGGAGATTTGCAATACAGAGAGCCATTTCATTATGTCTGGCATAGTCGTCTCTCTAGCATTCACTATATTCCAAGGTCGTACATTCCATCAGAAGTTTCATTCAAAACGAGAAGCAAGTAGATTATCTATTATAGTTTATTCTAACACCAAGTATAGATATTTAAAATATATAACCTATCAATGTGTAAGTACCGCTAAAACAAAAATAATTATTGTGGTATAAATAAAATTGTGAGAACATTGTCCTTCGCGAAACACATTGTATGTCGACAGAAAAGCATTTGCACAAACTCAGCAACGCAAAAAGCGATTTCCTTAAACACGCAATACTGTCTTCTCATGACATATATCATTAAGTTGAATACTGTAGCAAGTAACAATGACAAAGTAATCTTGGAAGACGTATTTTGAAATATTTATGTATCTTCTCCACACAGTATAACGTAAAATGATTTGAAACAGACGTCTACAGACTAGCTGATGTCTACTGCAAATGTCATAGTCACTCCATTTCCGATTCGCCACGCGTCTTCAAACTTCTATAAAGATACAGACTACCTCTTTAACTGATAGCAAAAAATTACATTAATCAATATACTGGACATATCTTTTTGCATATATACGTAGAAATATTCCATTGTGTGGCCAAATATGTTATTAAAGGGTGTTTTGAAATTGAAAAAAAAACATCAAGTGGATGGGGTAACTAAATATATTTAAATATCCATAAATTCCAAATAATTTTGATATATTTTGTAAGTGATGAATCAAGTGTATAGAAGTGACAGTGGAAATATAAAAACTCAACAATTAAGACATTAAGACAGAAATGAAAACATTTATCATAACCTTGAAATAGCCTTCCGAACGTCAGTTCAGACACATTATTAAAACATTTTTCATAGATAAGAGATATTTGCAATTCAGTAACATATTCTATTATGTCTGGCACAGTCATCACGTTTATTATATGCCATGGTCGTACATTCCATTATAACTCCAAACAACACTTGAAACTATTTGAAAGTGTATTCTAACACAAAGAATAAGCATTTTAAAAAAAATTGCTTTATAGATATAACCTTTATGCGTTTATGTGTGGCTAAACCTTAAACAAATATTGTGGTTAAAATGAAATTGTATTCATAATTCTGCATTACCAGTATATATGCCAACAGAAACACATCTCCAAAAACCTAGCAAACCAAAAAGACTATTACCCAAAGCTCATTACACTGTATTCACTTGACAAAACTCATTTAGTTGAATACTGTAGCAAGTAATAATGCCAAAGTAATCTTGAAAGACTTATTTTACCACATTAAATACATCTTCTCCAGAGAGTATAATGTGTAATGGTTGTAAAAAAGACGTCTTCAGACTGGCTGATGTCTACAGCAAATGTCATATAACCAACGTATGTGACCAATATTAATGTGCCTAATGATGCTGCAGTTGGTGATGACGATGATGATGGCTGGGCAACTTTTTCACATCTTTAATGTTGTTTAGTAACATAAGTTTTGAATATAAAATGCATGTTAGCTCCCATTTTGCATCAATCAAATATACTTACGAGATTATTATTAAGTTAAAAGACATCATTTGTTATACAAAACATATTATTTCAATATATTATTTATTTGAAAACTAAAAATGATTTATCGGCTCCATTAAATTACATGTTTCAATGTCTATTTGTCTTCCTGGATTTGTAAGATAATAACAATGTTAGGAGTACTTTATGTGTCAATGTATCATTATTATATTATGTTCACGAACATGCCTTAATTCACTTTCGTCAATACTTTTTGTATGTAAGAGATGTCGATATTCAGATTTTATTCATGCGTTTTTATCAATATGCATAGAAGCATCATTATCTAAATCAATTGTATTCATTACTCTATCCATCTATTTGTTTATTCATTTATCTATAAATCAAACAATGCATTCATAATATATGTACATATATTACTATTTTAACACGTCATGCATATACTATTGCATGAACGCATACATCATACTTTCGCAATAAAACATATAAGTACAGCATATTATTCATCCTCTATATCATTCAATTATGCTGTTTTATATAATACATTTTTTATTTAATAAACAGAATGTGAAATATGACGTCCATCATTTTACAAGTGATGTAAGTGAATACAACATAGGTACATAACGATATGTTGTTAATAACAAATAAGTAAACATGAATACAGTAAATGTTACATTCAATCCGGAAATGGCACAATTATTCACGCAATGAGAAAGTAAGCAAAATTCACTTTTCGGTCTTTATCGTACTAATCTTTTCCACCTACCTATTACAACTGTTGCTCTATGGCTTGACACTATTAATCTAGTACTAGCAAATTTATATATTTGTATGTTAACAAGGTTATTGTATATGTCTTAGAATCGCTCGTGGGTATTTATGGAACGTAGTTATACAACAGTCTCAGGAGTCAAATGTGAATACACGGTCATTTGAAGATACACTTCACATTCTACTGAGATTCATGTACTTAATGCGATTGCAAATAGTTATTTGAGGCATTTGTGACATGTTCAGTGAAACATTCAGCGATAAAAATTTTCAAACCAAAATGTCAGAGTAAAGTACAACAATGTTATTTTATAATTTTACTTTATAATGGCATATCAGTTGGAAATAAATATGATATCATATTAGACAAATAGTATTTCCATTTCAATAGCATAACATTGGAAATAAATTATTGTATAATACTTCTCAATATTATATACATGTAACACATTTTATCTATGAAATGTTACTTCTCACGTTTACCTCTAAGGTATTTAATTTTGATAATTTACCTATGATAGATTCAACTCTTGCATTTTAACCTCTGTCAATTTGACTTCTAGTACTCATATTTCTTGTATATTTATTTCTAGTTTATACCTCTGACATTTTTGCTAATTTGTTTTAACTCTACAATCATTTCTCTCATGACAAAGATTTGTCAATCTTACATTTAAAACTATATCAGATCTGTACATAATACTCCTAGACGACGATCTGAACCAACAAACAAATTTACTAAATCTGCTATTGCTGTATCAAATTCTCCTGTTAACTTTTTATTATTGTTTTATAATACATATGACATTTTACCATTAGTAGTGGGTATTAATTTGATATTTTGAGTTAGGATCAGGGTTCAAATTTATGCTTTTTCATGTTCTCCTTTTACCTCTATACTCTTTTCCATATCACCCATGCTATTTTACCATTATCGTGGCTCTAGTTGATGCTCAGCGGCTTAATCAGGATAAAATTTAAAAAAAAAAACGACATATTTTGTCGCCATCTTGGACATAAAAGTTTGCCTAATTTTTTTAGTATATCTTGATCATTGGGTTATTGAATGTTTGTTTGCATTTATTCTTGGATGCTGGTAATGACTACCAAATCTTCACTAATCTGATCTTGCAGTTCTCTTATTCTCCTTCTTTATCGATCACCTTGTATTATTTTCTTAATTACATATCAGGTAGAGACTTTAGGTCGTACAAATATTCAAATTTGATGTTAATACGGAATATTTGGAGGCTAAATAACATCTATCTAGAATAATAAGCATGGATTTTAATATTTTGTGTGTATAATTAAGGGCATAAATCATATCTGAAATTTCTCAATTATCTAAGCTTGTCATAGTTTTGACTTTTAATTACGTATTTGGTTTCTTGATATTTTGCATTAATATAGGCTTGCGTCAATAATTATTCTTCTCAGAACTTACATCTCATGTAAGATCTCAAAACTCGTGAAGTATAATGAGTTTTTTTTATATTTCATTTCATGAGTTTCGCAGTTTATTACTAAGAGAAACGAACATCCTAAGCATTTTCAAAGGCACAAAACCGTCAAAGTTATATTTTGGACTTCAATTTTAACATATTATGTAGGTTGAAAATGGCTAGATTGAAAGTACTTAAAATCCGGACATGAGCTGAAAGTTAGTTCTCGTTCCGCAGCTTATGGCGATTTAGATTTCAATGAGCGACTGAAGAATTTGTAATAATAGTCTAGACGTCGATTGAATTTTGTGCTAGTGATAATTGTTTTGCCGCCGTCCTTTCCAACGTGGAAACCTTTAAGGTTCCAGTTTTTGTAATTCGTTTGTGGTGTCCTTAGTTTAACAAAAAGTATAAAAAATCTCCCTCTAAATACTGTTGTTTCTGATGTGTTTTCAAAATGTTTTCTTTACAAAAAATAGAATTGATTGTTGTTTGTTTATTGCTTTCTGATTCAGATATTTTTATCACGTATACTTTATTAGCAGTTAGAAAATAAGACAAATTTGGCATTAGAATATAAAGTTCATAAACTAGTTTTAGTATTAGAATTATTAAGTTCTGTTATCATTTAACTGTTCAAACATAATTGTTATTCTAGTAACTGAGGTGTAGGGTCGTTAGTATTTTTCTGGGCTCCCAAGCTTTGAAAAACTTTAGTGGCCTAGACGGCGACCATACGTAAAATGTTAGTACTGGGTTCTGATCCAGATTGTAGACATCCCTGGAACCCCTAAAAATGGTATAAATGGTCATAAGTATTATATAACAGCAGAATTGGGGGGTAAAATGGGTACATAAAACAGCAATAGCAGATTATGTGAATATTTGATGGTCTTGAACTTTTCTAGCTAGACATCTAATGGAACTTTCATCAATGTTTCCGTTGTAGAAAAAATACAACAACATACAATATAAAGGAAATGAAATAGTAATTCGACGATATAAATGGAAATATACATTTATCAACAGTAATACCATACAAGAACACATCAAGTAAGATTATGTAGTAGAAATAGATCGATTTGGTATCAAGAATATTGACCAATCAAATGACGAGACAGTTGAATGACATAATAACTATCTATTTTAGAACAAATAATACACTTACCTTGAACGATGAATACTGTAGATTATATACTGGCATGAAGTATATTAAATTCCTTATAGGAACGGCTTAGTCCTTAAGTTTCTTCAAATACTATAATCCATGGAAAATAACGTGACGTCACATCAATGTAATAATAAGCTATGTGCTAATGAATGCGATCAATTTTGTAAACATGTCATGTTGATGCACTTTTGATATTGGACTCATCCATTTATTGAGGAAACTCACAAGTCCACAATATTGTGTAGGAGTTTCAAACTATTTATGTTTTTGTGAAAACAAAAGCATTTATTAATTACGTGTGGCTCAGTGAATAAGAATGTAGCTTTCACTCACTTGTTTTATATGAAAATAACAGATATTTCTAAAATATTCATCCATCTTTATTTTTGACAGACTATTCGTTTGTTAAAAATTCACTTATGCACCATTATTTCAACTATTATTTACCTGACTAAAACTGTGTAATTGTTATTTCCACACAAACAGTTATAAATCCCCCACACTTAGAATTATGCATTTGGTTTCTCCATGCTACACATTGTGAATATGGACAAAATCAGAGACACGCAATCGTGACATGTTGACGCTAGGGACGTCTGCTTGCTATCGTTATATGGATGAGGACACATTGATTCATTTCTCATATGATTAACATTTGTCTCTGATATACAATGAATACGATTAACAAAGTTATTGTTTGAAATAAATTCTAAGGCCATTCTTTCCGTTTACCACTGACTCTTAATAATGTAATGACAAGAGCAGTTGTCAGTCACTGACGGAAATATGCGCCTAGTAACTGGTTAACAGTTATCCAGAATTTGACCTTTCCAGGAATAGTAAGAAAGTTAACTGATCACCTATACAATGTTTTGATGCGGCGTTTAATCATATACCCTAAAACAGCCAAATATTTATCAAAGCCAGCGACATAATGAACGTGTACACTTGAAAACATAGATTTAGACTTCTTTTTTCCAAAAAATATGAAATGCCATGTGATATTCTTCATGATTTCGACTTATGTGATATTCTTTATGTGTTTGACATATGTGATATTCTTTATGATTTTGACATACACATGCGAACATGACTTCGATCTCATTACGTTTTATCTGTTTCAAGACAATGTACACAAATTACACCATTGGGGGAGGGGGGGGTAAACGCCGTAGCAACACATTGAATAGGTCATATAACGGCGTCCGGCGCACCTAACTTAGCTTTTCTGGACCCTTGTTTATAACCAGTACTCGCCAACTCTTCCACGAGGCCAGAAACTTCTCCATATACCTTATTAATGGAGGAAAATTGACATTATTGTCAAATTTTCATGGAAGGGTATAACCTCCCCGGGTGGGATTTGAACCCGTACCTCCTTCGGGACAGTCAGGATGATGAAGGCATAGACATTTCAATGTAAGTGACGGCTGTAAGTGCAGATCGCTTTGACGATCAAAGTTTTATATATACTGGAAATGTCACATATTTCTAATCACTGTGGAGAGTGTTGCAGCACTTTGAACTTGTAACTTTGATGTACCTATCTAGTATATTGGCCTTTAAACAGGAAATACAAACTTAGAGCTTTCTGAAGATTTTAAGCAAAGTATTGTGTTTGTCCAGGTTAATACCTCATCAATTTTGACTGTTGTTGTTTTCGTCACCATTCTGTATACCAGAACTAGAGCTTCAATCATATGTATTACCGCCCTAACTGGTAGCCGGAGGACCTAGTTTTCAGAAATTTAGAAATTATGAAAATTTTAGTGCGCTCTAATTTGTTATAACGAGCGCAGGCATTCACTAGAATGCGTAAAATTAAAAGCTTAGCACCTGTGTGAGTGCTTATTGTGATATGATTTATGTCAGGTCTAAAATTTTGGTTTTAAAAACTGTCGACAGATGTTAAACACAATATATTAACAACAACAGGCGCATGTTTCCTAATTTATAAACCGTAGACATGTGTTTCTTTTATTCAGAAGTATTTTTCCTTTGTTTGATATATAAATCAAACAGATATTTCATCCCAAAACAGTTTTTGTTACTTATTATTATGCAGTACTCATTAACTTAGTATTGTTTTAGTACTAATTGCTTTTTAATTATATTGTAACACTTCTTAGCTCTTAACACGCGTGTCTCTAATTTGCATAAATTTCATTAAGTAAAGATTCCCTAGTGACTTCTGGTTATGGAAATGATTTATTTATCTTCTTTACAGTTGAACGTAGGTAAATTATATCACTTCATTATTTTTACTTTTAACGTCAACAATGATGTGCTGTTTGACCAAGTGAAGTCTAGTACGCTGAACGTATGTAAAAGAGGTTTAAAATATGATGGTATCAGGTCATCCTTGCTTTTTCAACATGGTTTATGTGCCTTTTACGAGCAAATCTTGCACTCTTTGACCAAGTGAAACAAAATTCGATTAAGAGATGTTAAAGATGTTCAAAGTACGATGTTAGCACGGCCATGTCATTCCAGTTGACAGTATCATTTTTTCACATAGTGTTTGTGCCTACTACGACCAAATCATGAATTCGAACTTCTGTGGTAGATAGTCTGTTAACTATTACGGTAAACTACGTCGAACTACTCCTGTAATTATTAACACAGGGCAACTGCGACCAACTACGAATATCGTTCATTGTGGTCATCTACGAGTAACTGGCTCTAATGTGATTGTGCAACAAATGTCACAAACGTGACAGCTCTTTGACTGGCTTCTAATTTGACGGTGGATTAAAACTTATCTATGTACCTGAAGTTGGACGGGAAAGACAAAACAATATTTTTAGAAATGAAAAATGGTACACTTTTGACAAACAGCATTACATTATCGATCTTACAAGCAAATTAACTAAAACTGTAATTATCTTACCATTGAGAGAAGCCAAATTTTGTCCAAAAACTTTGTGCCACTCATTTAGCATATGCATAAGATTATTTTGGAGGGGCTAATTATGTTTTGTGTAAAAAATTCATTTAATCTTTTTAACCACTTAAAATGCCCTAAAGTGTCTTCTTAGTAAAACAAGGCGTGCAGATCATTAATTATAGATGTTAGAATCCTGTTTTAATTATTACCACATTGTATATGCATATTTTGTTCCATGATCATAAAAATGCGTTTTGTTGATAAATTACTTAGTAGTCTTGTTTTTCTTCACGCATGCGTCAACCGAATCAAATGGAAGTGTCACTATAGTGTTTTCGATATATTTATAAACATTTCTGTTTGTACATCCACATTTTTAAAAGAATGTTCTATCCGTATCAGTACTAGTACAGGCTTCGTGGAATAAAATATGGATTGAAAGATGACGAACTCCAAATGGAAATTATTTATGCTACTAAATTAATAGAACAAAAGATAAAACTAATTCTTACACGTCCGATGATGACTTTACCTTAAATCACCATTGTCCTGACATTTGGAAGAGCATTTAGTTAAATAAAGGCATGCACTTAGACACTTACATGTGTATGGATTTATAAAAAAAATACAGAGTAGGATGCAGAAAGGCGGTTAATAATGTCATTATTCAATATTCTGAAACATTGTAGCAGTGTATAAAGTGGAAGAGCTTAATTTTATTGTCTTCTTTTGACACTAATATGGAATTATGAAAAAAAACAGGATAGAGGGCAGAAAGGAAGCTAATAATCTCATAATTCAATATTCTAGTAGCAGTGTATAGTTAAAGTGGAAGAGCATAATTTCATTTGCTTTTGATACAGTTGAAAGTGTGTTGTCCATTATGGAGCGCATGTATATGGAGTGCTTAATGTTTAAATGCTAGTGTTATCAAGTTGGATTATACGGAGTGTGTAAGATTGAACACCATATTACTTGAATATAGAATGTATCATATAACGTGGAATTCAGTATACTTACTATATAATCTCAACTTGGGTAAGTTGGCTCAACTTGATAGCAAGTCAAAAGTGTCTAAGTATTTAAGGTATCACATGTTTAGATCTTGTCTATAAGGTACATAAGCAAGGCCCACACTCAATGTGCATTACATTAATTAAAAGTAAATAGAAATAATAGTGAGTTTTGTCTATGTGCCTCATGAACTAATCTTATGACTGAATTTTGTAGTTTTTAATCATTTGGATAGATGGTCTGATTCAATGATTCAATAAAATTATTTGATAAGTGATGATAAATCAGTGTTCAATGTGCAATTTAGTGATTTAAAAATAAATATAACTAATACCTTACCGATTCGTTATTATGTCAAACAAGAGAATTTGTGCAGTGAGTATAATTTATTTAATGTTTATTGTTGAAGTTAACGCTGTATCAACACAATTTAGGTCATTTCACGGCGTCCAGCGCACATAACCTAGCTTTTCTGGACCATTGTCTATAACCAGTACTCACCTACCCTTCCACAAGGCCAGAAACTTCTCCATATTATCTAATCAATTGAGGAAAATCGACATTATTGTCAAATTTTCATGGAAGGGTAATAACCTCCCCGAGTGGGATTCGAATCCGCACGAGATTCCAAATTCCGGCGCGCTACCAACTGCGCTATCGACCCGGGTTTTATTTAATGTAATATCATAATTCTACACCACTCAATAGTTCTAAACCCGCCACTAGATACATGTCTACATTGTATTGTGAAATAATAAGCCACTAGATACATGTCTATATTGTATTATGAAATAATAAGCCACTAGATACATGGCTATATTGTATTGTGAAATAATAAGCCACTTGATACATGGCTATATTGTATTATGAAATAATAAGCCACTTGATACATGGCTATATTGTATTGTGAAATAATAAGCCACTAGATACATGATATATTGTATTGTGAAATAATAAGCCACTAGACACATGATATATTGTATTGTGAAATAATAAGCCACTAGATACATGATATATTGTATTGTGAAATAATAAGCCACTAGATACATGATATATTGTATTGTGAAATAATAAGCCACTAGATACATGGCTATATTGTATTGTGAAATAATAAGCCACTAGATACATGGCTATATTGTATTGTGAAATAATAAGCCACGAGATACATGGCTATATTGTATTGTGAAATAATAAGCCACTAGATACATGGCTATATTGTATTGTGACATAATAAGGGAATGATTTGTTCTCTATTATAACATACAAGTCAATAATACTATCGCGTTTATTTCAACATTTTATTAATATCATCCATGAGACGTCGCTGTTAGGTCGTCATTGAAGCTACTGGTGGTCACATGCCGTTTAAAGTAAAAGCTGCGATTTTCCCATTTTGGGCCTGTTACGTTTACGTCATATTTTTAATGATATGAATAAAATATTGAAATAAACGCGAGAATATTATTGATAGAAAACAAACCATTCCCTTATTATTTAACAATACAATACAGCCGTATCTAGTGACGGTTAAGAACTTTTGAGTAGTGTATAATCAAATAATAATGGTGAAACTCAGTTTGTCTAGATTTTGACTTTTTTAAATTATTTTTATCATTATATGCATATGAACAACTTTTTTCTTGTCAGCCTCATAAATGTCAGCTGAAATTTATACACTTTAAAACATAAAGTATAATATATTAACAAAGCCACAATTATTATGATATATATTATATGACATAATGATAGTTTAAATTAAAACTCCGTTTAAAACAAAAAATGCACACTTGACTGTAATATTGTTTAATTTCATTGGCGCACACATAATCTCCACTGACTAAATTACACTCTACAATATTTCTGTACACACTGTTGATAAATAATTATTCGTATCTATGTACGGAAATTATCAAGCATAAATTGAGTATTTAAGTAATCGGGATTTATGTATATGTTTCCCATAGTTCAATAAAATTTAACAATGTCTACATGCACTACACATGTATTCCCTCCCCAGTGCACAAATTAGGTAACTCACGTTATTGAACTTAATACCTATATATATTAATCAATATATGCATTAACCAATATTAACAAATAAGTTAGTATAGCAAAAACAATACCATCCATGGAATCACCGGTTTTTCAAGTTGCACTAAGATGGTGCTGACTTTGTTCATGTATGAAGAAAGTATGTATATTTATAATGTCGTCGTTTCCATTTCGGTAGTATCTTGTAAGTCTACTGGACTAGAATTAAGTGAAAGGTCTCTTTCTTGCTCCTTGGCAATATTGTTGTTATTGAATGAATCAGTGATAGGGCCTTCCAGGAATGATGATTTTACAAGATGATGTGATTTTCCTATCGCAGAATGAGCACAAATACTATCAAGATTATCGCACGAACTTGATTTGAGTTTTTCACCGCCACTTGATACGTTTTCAGAGTTTGACCCCGATTTATGAATTACACAGTTTAAACAACCTTTACAATTAACACTTTGAAGATAGTCAGCCTCGTCACTAGGTGAATTTCCCTTAACATAAGTTACCACAAAGTTTCTTTCCTTTGCTGCATTAATTTCACTAGTGTCATCATGAACGTCACTAAGTAACCTTCTAGTAACATCATTTTCATCATTTAAGTCTATTTCTAAATGATCACGTGGTGCTGCAATATTTGCTTCCCCATGATGATTAGATCTGAAATTAAAACCAAAATTGTTACGCTCCCTCCACTCATATACGTCGATGAAAAACAAATACTAACCGGAGCTATTTCTTCAAAAGCATTGATCGAACCAAGATCATCTGTAGAGAGAAGATTTACTCCATGTTAAGGCCACAACAAGTTGATCATGTGTTCTATGGATTTGCTCGCACCTTAGTTTTGACGGATTTTACATAAAAAATTCTTTCTTTGCTCGCTCATAAAAATTAGGTCAAACTGCTATAAAAAGCAACTGAATTAAGATTTTTTTTTCTTTGCTCACTCGCCCCATTTACTTTTCCAGAAAAATCCGAAAAACTCAAGATAAACTTGTTGTAGCCTGTCAGTATACACATGAACGTGAGGTTCTCCCTACTTGTATATCACTGCGCCTGTAAAACTGGTTTGGCTTTTTCGTGATTGCTTCCGATTTGTGGCTAAAACTTAAGACTTTTAGGTGAAAATCGCCCAAAAGTCTAAACATGGTAAATGTGATACGTAGCATAACGACTTTGTACGTACCACATTGACATGCATAGGAAGTCTCGGATTCACGAAGGCGCCGACATCTACATAAGTGACCAGCAAAACGCCTTTTATACCTTTCAATTTGAAGGATGGAAGTGTTGGACTGAAAATGACTATGCAAATGAACAAGTATTGAATGCAGAAATGTATCAGGCTGTTGTGTAGAGCCACTAGACTGAATCAAACTTGTAATATTACAATCTGGGTTCCAACAGTTTGGTAAATAAAAGGGGATATGGAGTTGGCGGAAGGATAATTTATACAGCAGTTTATCGTTTGTTTGGCATAAGTCTCAGTAAAAGTATGTTGTGTTCTGACTTGTAAATACAAGCAAGTTATTTCAATAACAAGTGGCAAGTATTATTCTTAGATTTACTTCAAATATTTTGTATTGTCACTGAGATATACAACCAACAAGAATTACAAGATATAGAATATAACTTTTATTAATAAAATTATATGAATCAAAATATTGCTGGGTCGTTGGCTGTCTTTAAGTCAGTCGTACTCCGGCACTGTTAACACATATATCGTACGTACATCATTTTACTGATTTAAGGCCAGGGGGGGGGGGGTCCAGGATTTTTTTTTCTACGGGGGGGGGGCGAACTTTTCTAGGAGGGGGGGGTCCGAACTTTCGAACCACAGCCACATTATACTCATTTTGCAGAAAAAAAATGCAACATATTAATAATAAAAACTACATAACCATTAAATCTATGTAAAGCACCGAGAAAAATTGCTTTGTGCTTCTTAAAAATGACTTACAGTCAATAAATACACTAATGGACAAGTACATTTTCCAAATTCTAGGGAGGGTCTCCGACCCCCCCCCCCCCCCCTAGATCCGCCTATGAAGGCAGATCAATTTGACATTCAATATTTAGAATAAATAGTGAATATGTGCATTGCAAATATTAAACGATGATGTATCAATAAAATGTGTTTTAATTAACAAAACTATTAATTGTTATAAAAAAATACTCCTAAGTATTAGTGTGTAACTAAAGTGGTTATCTTAATATATGCAATATTTGTTTGTTGTTTGTTGGGTTTAACGCCGTATTAACACATTGAATAGGTCATATAACCTACTCACTCCTCCTGAAAAGGCTAAATCCGTGGATTTAGCTGTTAACTAACTACTAAGCGCATACTTTCGTCAGTGACTGACAACTGCCCTACATAATTAAAAATCATTGGTAGGAGGGAGATTGGCCGTTACTTACTCATTTGTTGATTCATTAAAATAATCTTCACTGACTTCTACTGATAAATCTATATAAGATCTTGTTTCTTCTAATAGTTTCTCTAACTCTACTCTTAGTTCACTAAATGATGGTCGACTATTGGGGTTAGGATGCCAACATGATATCATAATTTGATATCTGAAAATAAATGGACATGATTGGTTCCTTTAAAATAGCAACACTTTATATATGAATTTTAATGGTCAAGTTTGAAGAATGGTTTTGTTTTATTCTTGTCCAATTTTTAGCCACATTGCGACTGGCAACTGGTGTACAAACAGTCTTTGGAGATGATAAGCTCTTAAGACATAGCGTTGAACATGTAGTAAAAATGTGACATATAAAAACCGGCCATTAAAAAGATTGGCTCTAACTATGGTAGTTGAAGACAGGAAATATTGTATAAAAGCAATTAAAGGAAATTTTTGAAAGGCTTGCAAATGGGCGTATTCACTACACAAGTGTTTTTAGTAATGTCACTACGCCATGTGTTACATGTGTACAATAAGGCGATAAATTAAATGAAACAGTTTTATTTGAAGTCAATCTATATCCCCTTGTCATAAACTGAACACGTCATAGCACATGGTTGAAGGGGAGACTTAAACTACTACATATATTTGCTCTAAAATATGCTTAAAGACGTCGTTTAGAGGCGACAAACTCAAAACATCATGCAGACCATTATGCTTACAGACTTTTTTCATCTTATATATAATTATATATCTTATAATTATATTGATTATGTATTATATGTTAATGCATAAAACTCAGATACTCTACGAATACCTATTTGAAAATGTTGACCGGTGGGCATTAATGGTAGATAGATAGATAGATTTATTTCTGTATAAAAGTATAAATTAACATAAAATCATCATACATGTAGTAATAAAATAAACATGATAATAATATTATGCCATCTATATTACATACACAAGGATAACACAAAAAGAGAATAAACATCCCTTATTTCCATTGTGGTCCTTGGAATATATAATAATAGGTTGCATGGGAAGACATGTTTAATGTTAACAGAATCACAGTCAAAATTGAAAGACATCAAAGGGTTTAGGATAAATAGGTTAACAATGACAATGGGTACAACATGGGAACATTAATGGTGGTGTTTCATAAGCAGAAGTTATTTTATATAAATTTGAATAAAACTGTTATCAGAGTTACTTACAATTTGGCACTACAGTTTTCAGGTTTCTCCATTCTATATCCTTCATTTAATAAACCATATAAATCTTTTAATGGAATGCTAGGGTAAGGAGATCCACCAAGTGTAACAATCTCCCATAATACTATACCAAACGACCAGCTGTAAAGAAGAGATAGAATTATAGTACAAAAATATGACGTCCAGTACAATGTTTCAAAAATCAAGGTAAAGCGTAAATTGAATGACACAATATCATACATCAAAGGGGAATAACTACAACAGGAATGTTCTGCTACAGTCTTAATGTTTGAGTTGTCACTCTTGGTATGAGGTCGTATATTAGGCCATGCCAAATTTGAATTTTGTTAAGCGTCAACCCTAGTTTGACAAACCTAGGTACCTATTCATAAACACACAAATCGAAAACGAAAACACATTTCCGTTCATTCTGGCTAGAATTCACACAAATAAGTACTTGGCAGTACATGAATGTTTATGACATTAATGTGAGATTAAAATAATTCTATAAAACGTATATACAACATACACATGTATATTTTCATTAATCAAATACACAGAAACAAGAAGCTATCAGTATTTCCTGGGGAAAATCAGATATCGAATCCCAGAACAACATAATTATTCAAGAAATTTTACCAACAATTTTGTGGTGCTGTTTTTTTGGATAAAGGACTCTGAGACCTACGCGCACGCGGACGCTTAACAAAATTCCGGTATGGCATGGTCTTAGTTCGTGCGAATTTATGTGGTTAAAGTATGGTCAAAATTTACCAAATATGATGGAACCAACCATGGTTATTGTCGCATTGTCTACATAAATGAACTGTATATAAACATGTATTTATTTACATTAACATTTCTCTTTTAATCACATATTACATTCAATTGGGTACACGGCGAAGATCTCATCTACATGTAACAGCAATTCCTGGTCAAGTTTATTTTTCAGAACTCTATTATTATAGTGCAATGAGCTAACATCCTCTTCATTGCAGACAACATACATCATTGTTGTATGTTGATAGAACGGTATTATTATTTCATGGCAACCCCTTGTTTTTTGTCGAAATTGTTGGTGTTTGTAAAACATTAATAATTTGAACGAATCTTAAGCTAGAATAATATAAATTAGAGTCAAATCAAAGCTGAGGCACTGACCTTTATCGATGCTGAATTTATGATAACAGCAATAATGATATAGACATGTGTTTCAGATATCATTTGTTATCTTACCTCGTACAGAATACTCGTTTTTCATTAGCCGAGAGCGGTCACGTGCTGACCATGTATTATCCCATATTAGGTCAGTAGATTCTAATATCCAGTCAGTAACAAAATTTATAAATGAAAGCGCTGACGAAACCTTATTTTTCTACTCCAAAATTAATTCGAACTAACTACATCGATAAGGGGAGTTCACTGTGTCAATATTGTGTGTCCTTTTCGTCAATAACAGTCGCGTTTCGGTTCCTTTCGGTCAATAAACAAGATGGCAGCCAAGCGACGATTCGGGCAGACGGTCCGTGTTCTTTGATGCTAAAATTCAAATGGGGGTACTCGGTAAGATAAATTAGTTACACAGTCAGTTACTGACCGGATACGGTGTGATACCGGGTCAGTGAATAAATATTGGGCTCGAGCTACGCTCTCACCCAATATTAATTTACTGACCCGGTATCACACCGTATCCGGTCAGTAACTGACTGTGTAACTAATAATATCAATATTGCAATCCTATCGTTGGATTTGAGCACAAAAATCAAGTTTAATCACCAAATAGTAGTTCTTACTTGAAAATAGCGGTTGCTATGGAAACGGTTTTTACATACATAAATAATACTTTTGTCATATAAATAATTTTGTATATGATACAGTAGACCTTCCTGAAGCATTTTGTAACAAAATAAATGTTTTATTTCTCCAAAATAGGGATTGGAAATTAATAGGATACGCACGTAATTAAAAAAATAGATATTTTTCTGCATTTTTTTATGTTTTTCAATTAACCTGTATTTTAGCGAATAGTTTTACATATATTTCTAAAGATCATTGCCTTAGCTTTGATTTGACACTAATTATATTATTCTAGCTTAATGCTCCTTCAAGTTGTTAATTATTTTACAAACACAGACAATTTCGACAAGGGGTTGCCATGGCAACTGCGATATTTCAGGTAGTGCGCAAGAGTTTATATTTTAGAACAACGCGGATTCTGATTCAGTGGAACCAAAGGAACAATTTAGCATGGGTGGCAAAAAGTCTAGAGGGGGTGCACGGTGGACCCCTCTGGCCCCCGTACTATATGACATTCGGCAACAAATCAAATTTGTATTGGCGGGGTAGAAGTACAATGCCTCAACACTTTACCTTTGTTGATTTTGTAAGTGTATACTTTTTTATTTTAGCTCGATTGTGATACAAGTTCCAACATCTTAGATTGATCACATTTGGGACTATTTAGTAGTCCCCTAGTAATGAGCTAGCAGAATAAAGATTCTTCCTCAAGAAAACAACGAGGTATGTTTTGACTGTGTTTAGAAACAACACAGAGTTGGCTATCCAATGACAACAAGAAAATCCTACTAGCCACTTGGTCACCCACGCTTGGCCAATGAAACCACATTCTCGTATCCAGAGGTTATTAAGATTTCGATCGAGAATCTTGATAACTTCTGGGCACAAGAATGCTATATCTAAAAGTGTATAAAATAATGCTTACACATCACTTTTAATAGTGAATCTTTGAGTAAATAACGATTCTATCGCCATCCATTTGTAAGGTAATTTTCTACCGGAAGTTGGCTGATACACGTTGGTTTCATAAACATCACGTGTTAATCCAAAATCTGATATTTTTGCATGCCTATGATCAAACAATAGGATATTTCTTGTAGCCAGATCTCGGTGAATAAATTTCCTCTGTTCGAGAAACTCCTGAATTGTAAACAAATACATGTAACAGTTATAATGCATACAAAAAACAAAACGTGTTTTGGTAAACATTAGAAATGAGACAATTCATTTCAGGGGTAGGCAGCATTGAAAATAAAATTTGTGTAATTCGTTTTAACAAAATAAGCATGGTTGATAAACCACAACCACTTAGCAATTCATGCTTGTTATGATAGAACGCTTTTCATTACACCTACAACTAAGGCACAAGTAAAGTATATCACAATTGTTTATTTTAAAGTCATCCTGGGCATCCCTCTTCGTGGGTTAGTTCATTGTATTGTTATGATAAACAGTGTTTTGTATTTTGTTTGAACTAAAGAAATTTCCCTATTTTGAAAATCAACATCTGAATAGTTTTTCGTAATCGTAGATTTCTACATGACTTTGTATTCAATGGCGTATTATAGCATTAATACTAGTTGATACAAAAAATACAGATACATGTTTTAAACATATAGAGATTACATATAAAACTTGAAAAGTAAAGAAAAAAACACACATGAGTAATTGCGATATGGCCGAATAAACTAGTTCAGGAACAAACATAACAAAGTTTGTAAGTACTGCCAGGGAATTGAGCACAGAATCAACTTATTCTTAGGCAATCGACCACTGACTGATCGAAATTAGCGAATCATACGTCGAGTGGAGCTGTTAGCAAGCACCTGTCTAGTAGGGGTCCAGATACCCCCCCCCACCCATAAAAATAAAGTTTTAAAGATCTTACCATTTGCCAATTAACAGGTGAAAGAATACATGTTACAAGCATTTTATTTCAACAAAAGACGCATTATTTGTTTTAGTTAAATACAAGGGAGACAACTAGTGTACACATTTTTAAATCTTAACATGTAAGAGTTACCTACCATGCCCATTGTGACTTGTCTAGCGTATGATAAAAGTTGTGCTTCCGATACATCAGAAGGTATTGATCCGTCTGAAAAAAATAAAAACGGGATAATCCAATATATTGAAGATCAGGTCGTATTTTCATATAAACAAACAATACACATAAGAGTGTCTATTTCCTGCCTACATGTAATACTAGGGCAAGTACTATTAAGGGTGTATCAGGATTCGAAATTGAAAAAAACTATGAAGTAGGTGTGGTTACTAAACATATTAGAATATCCATAAATTCTAAAATAATTTTGATATATTTTGTAAGTGATACGTCAAGTGTATACCCATGGCAATGGAAATAAAAAAAACTCAACAAATAAAACATTTAGAAAGAAATGTAAATATTTAACCTAACCTTGAAATAGCCTTCCGAACGTCAGTTCAAACACATAATTAAAGTTCTTTTTTTATAAATGCAAATGTTGATATAGGTTGTCAATGTAACATATAACGATGTCTTAGGGTGAATTACACAAAAAAATATTTCCAAATGTAAATATCATAATTTATCTCAATACAACCAATACACGTTTTAAGTCACAGTTTACACACAGGTGCCTAGTGCGATTTTCCCCTTATACGTATTGTATGCTCTATGTATGCGATAAGAAGGAAAAACTTATTGGGCTCCTGTGTAAAATTGAAAATAAAGTCATGTGTTGAGAGTGTGTCATGAATTATCAAATTTACATTTTGGAAATACTTTTTGTGTGATTCACTCTAAGACATTGTAAAATGTAATATGGACATTCTATAACATCATTTGGAATTATGAAAAAAAAACTTTGATTATATGTTTGGACTGACGTTCGGAAGGTCATTTCAAGGTTAGGATTAATGCTTTCATTTCTTTCTAAATGTCTCATTTGTTGAGTTTTTTACATTTTCACTGTCACATCTATACCTTTAATGCATCACTTACAAAATATATCAAAATTATTTGAAATTAATGGCTATTTATATATCATTAGTAACCCCACCCACTTGATAGATTTTTTAAATTTCAACAAATGATACACCCTTAAATGTTAGTAGACTGCATGAAGACAGTGAAGCTGTGTTGGCTTCAACGTGCTTCTATAAAGAGCAATAATAGTATAGTGGAAATGCACATCGCAATGTCACGGACTCTAACTCGACTGTATAGCATTAAAAATTTGTTGATTAGCTGTTAAGTTACAAATTAAGTTTTTGGTCATATTGTTGCGGTCAGTTGTCCTACATTGTATCCAGGTTCTATATATTAATTGGCATAGATCTCTGGAGCAAAATATAAACTGAGTATTTATACCCATCAAAGGGGCCGACATCAGCTCTGCTTGATACAGAGGTATGCGGAAGATTGACAGTAGAATTTATCTAATGACTTAAGAAACTTTCACCACTCAAACCACCGACCCTGATATTCGTAGTCTAGCTACGCTACCAACTGATCGAATCAGCTAGTAACCCGAGTCGATAGCGCAATTGGTAGCGCGCCGGGATTTGGAATCTCGTGCCCGAAGGGGAGCGGGTTCAAATCCCTTCCCGGGAGGTTATACCCTTCCATGAAAATTTGACAATAATGTCAATTTTCCTCCATTTATTAGATGATATGGAGAAGTTTCCGGTCTTGTGGAAGGGTAGGTGAGTAAGAGTTATAGACAATGGTCAAGGAAAGCTAGGTTAGGTGCGCTGGACACTGTAAAATGGCCTAAATTGTGTTGACACGGCGTTAAATCTATTAAAAAAAAGAATTAGCTAGTAAAAATATACAAACATACCTGAGTTAGAATTGTTACTATTGCTTGAACTTGTTTGTTTACTTGGTGTAAACATTTGATCTTGCATGTAACAGTTTGGTGTTTTTATCATCATACCATATGTTGACGGCATTGTATACATCAGCTGAAAAAAACAAACAAATTTAGTTCTGCTATAAAGACAATCCAAAAATTAACAACCATTTCTCAATTAGCAATATTTGTGGCTGCACAATGAACAATAGTCAGTTCTATGTTTACAGCAAGATCATGACATTTTAAGAACTGTTTATGACAGTTAAGTCTCAATGGGATTATATTCAAAAATTGCAGCTAATTTTCCAACAATTGTTTTCATCAATTTTGGAAGGTTATTGCGCTCTAATTTGTTATTTCACTAAGCACTGTAGCAACAACTTTTAATAACTCTGACATTATTTAGAAATTAACTTTATATGAAGCAGTACACTGTGTAACATACCTTCTCGCGATATTTTCTGAGATAATTTCGTAAATCCCCTAAAGCACAATAATCCATAACGAGGCACAATTTAGGACCAGCAAGGCAACACCCTATAATACTGACTATACAAGGGTGGTGACCTAAATTTTTCATAGCTTGAATTTCTAGTAGAAAGCTCCGAGATTCATCTCCAGTGTAAAAGTCTGAAAGATGTATATAAATGATTAAACCAGACAAAATTGGGCACCCTAGAGACTTGCCAATATGCATGCAACTAAGTAAAACAGATGAACTCAATTATTTTGACAATGGCACTTTCAATAGATGGGAACGTGTAAATATGACATATTTTTACCTAACAATTTAGTCATGACGTTTCAAAAACTACAATTAAAAAAGCAGTAAGTTTCGTCTTGAAGAACTTTGAATGTCAATTATTTTATTTGTATTTGACAGCAAATTGTCCAGCTTTGACAATAGTTCTAATATTCCTTCATGACATTTAAACAACAACAGTTTTAAAACATCAAGTAAAGTTTTGAAAACATTCAAATGTCAACATCTTTTTGTAAATGACAAAACATGCCATGCATAGATTCAGAAATATCATATTTTACATTTTAAGAGCTACAGCAGCAGCGGCATCCTTCTTATTTGTGAACGTCTTTCATTATTTTCATAAGCCTATAAATATTTACCTCGTAACATTTTCACAGCAACAATTTTCCCATTATTGGTACGTCTATCATCATCAGTGACATAATACTCTGCTTTAACAACTTTACCAAATGCTCCCTCACCAATTACAGATATAAAATCTAATCTGGAATACTCTATCTCATAACTATCTGTTTCAAATGGTTGAACTTTTTCTGTGTTGATGTTTAAAGCAATACCATCATATATTGGGTTCAATTCCTGCAAGATGACCAAGTGGGAATGTAATAAATAAGTTTCAATATACACGTCGTATTCTAGGTCATGCGTGTTTTTGTACTTTAAACATTATACTTGCCCACTGAATAGGTGAATAAGCTGATCTATGAACAGCATTTTACAGATTAAACATACAACTTTGATATTCAACATTTATTTTACATTTTAAAATTTATATAATGGTATATGTTTATAAAATATGTGTTATGTCAATATTTGATAAACTCGTACATAAATACATATACATACATGTATGTTATGTCTGTATTTCACATACTCGTACATTATTACACATAAAAAATATGTTATGTCAATTTGTAATTGATATTTGGAATGACCATACAATTGCGTTTATACATTCACAGAGTGATCATTGATTTTAGTTATTTTATATGAACATGTTAATAAACTTCCGAATATGCTGTGAGGGCATTATATAATTGTACATGTATATCGACAACACTGTACCTCAACTGGTCCAAACTTTCGTTGTGCAATAAATCGTCTGTTATTTCGTCTTCTCTTGTAAACACAGATACCCATTACTACAGCTAAAACAATACCTAACACTAATGGTATCAATATAACTGAGGTTAGTTCCAGAGCTGTAAGACTGTCACCTGTGATCATAAAGAGAAGTTTACACTAAACATCACAGTCATGCTATAAATGCATTAGTTCATAATTTGTATTCAGGAATGATATAAACAGAGATGTTGATAAAACGGCTTTACTTAAAGCTACAGTCCCATAAACATAAAAATAACCGTGAGGGCACCGTACGGGCGCCGTGCTATCAAGTTCCGCAAGGAGGACTTGTACGAACTCTTGCGTACCCGTACGGCTTGTTACGTTATTACCAGGGTCCGTGAGATGAGCCAAGGATACACGTATCAGTTTCAAAACGGATTAAACATGCACATCTCCTAGCTACTGCTCTGTACGGGTGTGTTGTTTTGTACCATGTGCGTACCGTCACCTTGATACGCAAGGCTTCCCACGGCCTACGACTGTCTGCACGTACGGGTCCGTAACAAGCCACGATTTTATGGGACTGAGGCATAATAAGTCACTCGCTTATGGAAAGACTATGTAAATAGAGTGAATAAATGTGTGAACAATTACAATGCTACAAGCACGCATTTTTGTTTCTAAGGCGGTTGGTAAGGCACAGGACCAAAGACGTATGAAATGAACGTATTATCTAACGAAGGAAAAATTGCAATTTTTATTCACAGTTGATCCTGACAATTAATATGGTATTGGGCAATAAAGATTTAATAGTCTTCACTGAAATACTTAAATAATATTATACACCTTTCAAAGGTTGGTTTAATAAAGACTTTGTGCACGGTTTGTATTAATGTTTTGGCTCCATGTTGACCTGTATGGTGATTCTAATTAATATATTAATATGAACTTGTTAAACTTGTTAAACATATTGTTGATTTAAATTATCTTCAGATATTTATACACTTTAATGGTGATTACATACCTGAGGAAAGAGCTGCATGTGGGTCAGGCTCGTCTGAAATAAAACAATAACATGATTATATTTATCACAAGTTGTCTTTCTGCATTGCAAAAGAAGATCTCACTGTATTCAAGAGAATTTCAAAATGATTGCAATGTCACTGCATACAGTCATGTGATCGACATCAAACTCAAAAACGTAAACAGACGCACTTCGTTGCCAAATTGTAGATCACATGACTAAAAATGATTGATTTTTGATAGTCAAGTAAAAATAAACTCAATTATATCTTAATGGAAGTCTTCTGTCATCTTGTTACCTAAACCAGGGATTCTATATAACAGAGATTTATAACGAAGTGCTTTTTCGAATTTACTCGGTCGTCACTGTCTATAACTGGCTGAAGCAGGCTGTACAAACTATTCCAGAGTTTAAAAACTTGATTTATGTTTTTGTACATGTCTTCCATGCAACTTGTAAATGTTTCTGAAGTTTTTGATAAAAAATTGTTGCAATTATGACCGAAAATATGACTTTTGGTGATGTAAAATGGGGCTAAAAATGGCAGATCGGCGGTAAAATACATTAGTTTGTGAAACAGTCTGTGAGCGTAATTTACCTCAAAATCATCTAGAAACACATTTTTCCTAACATTTATGTCATTTTGAATGGTACTGGTACAAAATTGCATATAAGTATCTTTATTTAAACTTGTTATACTTGTTTTCCGTATTGGCCGAAATAATAGCGACGACAGTGAAATTTGATGAAAATCTATTACATTCACTTATCGTTACAAATCCCTGTTATATAAAATCCCTGCCTAAACATATAGCTAGTTTATTGTGGCATTTAGCTAATAAGCATATGATGAATAATTGAATGTAATCTAAATAAGAAATAACACAATGAACAATACTTATGTCATCAAATGTGATTGCATTGTTTAAGTGAGACCTGGAATGAATATATGTCTTAATAAATTAAATGAAACAAGAACGTTAAAACACAAATTGATTACAATGTAAAACACTTGACAAAATGAACAAAGATCTATTCGATACATTAATCACGATAAAAATAATTTTTATGTTATTTATTTGCAAGCAACGAACAAACAATTCGAATTTTCATTATGTAAAGTTCTTTAAGGTAATTTATGATGCCTAAATAATGTGACATTTTATGATCAATTTGATTCAAAATACATATTATTATTATCATTATTATTATTATTATATACCGCATTTGTATAGCGCTCTTTTTATATTTAATATATGTTCAAAAGGCTTAATATATGTTCATATATATGGAACCTTTTGCGAGTTGAATCAGTAAACACTAGACAGTCAACAATGTCACTTTAATTAACTGGTCTTTTCCAATTAAACATATGGGTAACTTATCAGAAGATATTATCACTCTAAATTGTCTGATACAAAGGTGAAATAGTAAAACAGTCTGCTATTGAAGAAACATATGTCTAAATGGTTCGTTGTATTGATATTGTGACCGCTAATTATCAAAAAAAGTCACATGTATAGACATTGTACTTATGCCAATGATAAGTAGCCCATTGTTTATTCTGTCACTGAAGGTGTTAATGACAACATGCAAGGATTAATACATAGGTGGATACAACACCTACAGCCAATAGAAGGCGAAGCCTACATATTAATATTGCTTGTATAGTTCCTAGACGTCAACGACATCAGTCTCTTATAAGCGACTGCTATTTTGTTTAATTCATAATTTGGAGCATACATATCGTACATTAATTATCTAAGTTCAGTTCTAACTGACCAAAAAGATAGATAGATATATATTTACATAGAGTAACTATAATTACGCGAAAAAATACAACATTACATAATACATACAATACGCAAAAAGTGCTATATATATATATATATCATGACTTGTGCAAAACAAATATATAAAAATCTACTACATATTACAATATGTATTGGGAAATAGCCGTAATAAGGAAATAGTCATTAGATATGCCAAGCGATAAATTCCTCGAAAGTATGTAGTCTTTGCACAGAGATTGAATCCCAAACCGACTAAGTCAACTGGGCCGGTTTTTAAATGACGAGGTATAAAAATAAAATAAAAATATTAGCACTTTACATGTACCAAAATAGTAGAATGAGTTTAACTACCAGAAAACTAATAGTAATCTATGCATTTATTCAGTGACTTTCTCTACCTAGAATCTAATAGTTTAGAGAAGCTAAAAGTTTACTATAAGTTACATTTTCATACAACAATATATAAGTGCAAGTACAATGAAAAAAATATAGATAAAGTGAAAGAAGGGGGTGGGTACTAAACATCAACGTTACCACTAACATTACTGCGTGTTACAATATATATACATTTAACATTGAAGGTGTGAGTTGAGAATTATTACATTACCACAGGGTAGGTTTGGAAACAATATTTATAAACTGGCCAAAAGATTAACCATTAAAACATATAATAGTTGCCAAATAACTTTAAAGTTTTGATCGCGATAATTACAAGAGACCCAACATTCATTTATCTAGACCTTAAGTTTTTGTTAGGCCTGTTAAAAAGGAAATAGCGCCTTAAATTTCCATTGATAAAATTAATTAACATTTATTTATTCCAATAATCAAATGTCATATTGAATGTAAAACACTACCAACACATAGTTATATGTTTCTTATTGTTTATGAACTTTTTTTCTTATTTCTAAATAGTTGAATGTCAAAAATAATAATTGTTAAATGTTTTGAGCAATGAGCTATTTCTTTAGATTGATATCAGCCCAAGGACAATCATAATTTGCTAACAACGAATAGAATGTTACAGGTGCGGTTTATAGAATTGGTAAATTAAAATAGTATATGCTAATAAAAAACTTAGTTTTAGGATTTGATATAACGAACAAATAAAATCGTTAGGATTGGACTACAAATAACCAGATTGTGCACTGTTAACAATTAATTAGGGACACTTAAAGCTGATAAGTAACGTAACGTTTTTGAAAACCATTTTAAATTTGGGAAGTGCAACAGTCAAGTCCACTTTTATCTTACAGTTCTACGCGAATTAATTCAAATGTTTTATAAATTGGAAATGCAACTCAGTAACATCAGGCGTTTTTATAGACATTTGAGATATTACATGTCTTTCGGTCTTTCTATCAAATGACCCTATTAATATTAGAATTTAACGTTTGTATAAATGAATTAAAAGTATTACTTTCTCTATGTACTATATACATTTCTAGAAGTGCTACAGAGACGTTCGTTCTAGAACTCTACACTCATTAGATTAAATGATAATTCAGGTTTTCCTTATAAATAAAAGGTCTCCTTCCCTCTAATTACAATCTGTCAACATAAGGATGAGCATTGTCAACAATCTTAATACCTATCGCAGCTAGATTGAAAATACTTTCATATCAACTAAAATGTCACAAAATACAACATCATACAATAAATAAATCATCAATAGTAAGTGACCAAAGAAATTAAAATTTACAATAGAAATAAACCCCTACAGACAAAATTATCTCACCATCAAATGAGAAGTTAGACGGGAGCTTTCCTGTAAAATAAAAATAACATAACCACTAATTGTAAACTTGAACAAATGAAAGCATAACTATTTGTAAATATGATACATCTATATAAAACATTTTGACAATGTTTCAATTTTTGTGAATAATGCCGTGTTTGCAATTACATTTTGATTGCCTGATCAAAACTAGTCTAATGTTATAGTCCTACAAACATAAAGATAGCCGTGAAGGCACCGTACGGGCGCCGTGCGATCAAGCTCCACAAGGACCCGTACGAACTCTAGCGTACCCGTACGGACTGTTACGTTTTTACCAGGGTCCTTGAGATGAGCCCAGGATACACGTATCAGTTTTAGAGTCAAATCGTGAACAAAATCGTGGCCGAGTAAGTATTAAACATGCATATCTTCCAGCTACGGCTTCGTACGGGGGTGTTGTTTTGTGCCATGTACGTACCATCACCTTAATACGCAAGGCTTCCCACGGCCAACGACTGTCTGCACGTAAGGGTCCGCAACAAGCCAAGATTTTATGGGACTGAGGCATAAATGTAGTTATCAGTTTCATCATTAAGACCATCTTGGTTAATTTCAGAATCATGTCATTTTTTAACATTTTTTAATTACCAAATATATAATTTGAGAGAAAATGATCTTTATATTATAATCATTCTCCTAAATTACACTATAAATTTTGATGGTCATAATAGTGGAACTTTTTGCTGTACATGCAAAGTAAGAAGGATGTCGACTATTATTGCTTTTATCTATCGATATACAATTACATTAAGAGCTGATTATTCTAATACATGTTGTTATACCATTTTTAATTATCTAATGGTAACAAGGATTAGATAATAAGTCAAAGCGATATATAATGTAAGATAATATGTTTAAATCTCATTAACTATGTCTCGTGAACTGTAAAATTTAAATATTTAAACTTTTGACAAATGTCATGACGGATTATAAGCTTCCACTAATTTATGGATAATAATGAAAAAATGGAACTCCAAATCCTGCATAAAGAAATTTCAATCTGACAATTTTACAACAAATACTTTAATAACACATGTTGCATACATACATTCTTGATAGCTACTAAGTAAAATCTACTTTACATGTATATATATACTGCTTTTTCTGTTATGTACATATTATATATAAAATTATGCATATATGTTATGAAATATCATTCCTTCTTTTATAAGCCTTTAAATACAAAATGCATTTAAGACAACATTTTGATACCATTGATACCATATTATTTGAATATGAAATGTTTCATATAACATGTTATTCATTATTCTCATTGTTCATATCCTTCGTTCAACATTTAAGTACACCGATTGCTTAAAAGTTGTACAACTTTTACTAGATTTTAAATTGAACGTCTATTTAATCACCAGTTTTGATAATACAGGTGTTGATTGACAGACATAAGGTTATGTGGCGCATGAACAAAACTCTTTTTAGACTCTATTCGCAAAAAAAAATAATGATAGGAACTATGGTGAGATTGTTTTTATTATTCAAGTTCAGCGTCATTCTGGGGCATCAGCGCACTTCATGTGCCTGATTGACAAAGTTTAAAATCGGAGGCCTTATATATATATAATGAACCATCAATTAAAGTGCATTCCATGTTATTCGATGCATTCTATATTCAAATAATATGTTGGTTTATATTTAACGTACCTATTACTATACGGATACTCTCTGTAGGTCCTTCTCCTTTTGCGGATACGGCAGAGACAATGAAACTATATACATTGTGATTATTAATACCTTCAATTTCAACATGAGTATCAGTCTGAAAATATATAACATAACATACTTAACCAAAATGATAGCACTAACAACAGCTCTCAACTTCTTGTTTTGGTATTTGTTAACGGCGTCCCCTTTTATAACAAAAGATAAAACTTGGAAACATCTCCCTCTCTGCTTTATTGCAGAGTGGCAAGACAGTGTATTTTTTTCTTTTTTTCTTTTTCAATATGTTTTACACGTTTCTTATACGTTACTTTACAATATCAACCCAACGTATCGTTTAGCTCAAAAACATATGTATAAAATATATTAAATGTGAATAGCATATAATGTTGATACTGGAGAGGTTAAAGTGATAAGAATGCGACGATAAATAGTTGTAAAGGTCTTAACTAAACGAAAACCAAAACGACCACGAAGTTTTGCTATTCTTGTCATGCTAGGTTAAGACAAAATTTCTACGCTATACGATTGAACGCTAAGAACTATACAGTACCCACAAAAAGTTTGGAGACAAACTAAATGTAAGTACAATTCTTAAATTTTGATGATTATTTTTGTAGAATCATTATTTTTAATACATTTAAGCAAAGTTTATGATAAAACGGAAACAAATTTCATGAAATATCACATTTATAAGATTTAGCATCTGACATCCTAAAGCCTTCAGAACCATGTTTATTGTAATTTTTTTCCATTACATAGCTTTATATGCTATTTTTGTACTCGCAGTTACAATTATGATGATAACAAAAAAAAATTGCAAAACCACAAAGCATATCAAAGAAAACAGTTATCAAATTTTAGATAAAAGCTATTCAGCAGGCCTAATATCTGAAAATGTCTCCAAACGTTTGGTGGGTACTGTACTTATCGAAAATTATAATGTATTGAACTTCCATTTCACCCTAATGCTTATTAACATTATACAAATTCAAGCGTAAATTAAAATGAAAACTCATGTATATACTTACAACATTTCTCTTCATACCACGATGTGGATTTAAATGTTTTTGAGATCCTAGTACCGGTTCTTTTATGTATATTACAATGTACTCCAGTATATCACCTCTTTTAGAATGTGCAGGTGGGTCCCATGACAATGTAACATTGACGTATGTATCTAATGGTTCTGTATTCACTTCTAACGACAGATTGGATGGTGCGTAAGGAGCTGCAAACACAGGTAAGATGTATTTTGTATCGCCATATATCTAATGACAAAAATGTTATTACACTATGGAATGGGGTACAAAGAAAAACACGACATTTCTTTATAGTCCTTCAGTATATGAGGTGAACCGTGCACTTGAGTCCCCACAAATATGCAAATTAAGTCCGCCATTATAGAAATTCCGTTTTTCGCTAATAACTCAATAACCAATTTAGATACAAAATTAAAATATGTATCTATACCCATGTTTTCGGGGTCTATCTATCACATGGTACTAATTTCAGTTTGATCAGATCATTTAGATATGCAAATTTATGCAAATTAGGTATTTAACGAAACACAATATTCGGTTTTACTATACAAATCAACGTCTGTAGTTTTTACATTTATATTTTGAGTAAAATGTGTTAATGTTAAGCTACTTTTATATATTATTAAATACAAATTACATATTATGCAAATTGCTCAATGATGACAGGGTGTCATCATTCGGATTCTTATTCAGCACCTTTCAAAGATATAGAAACTGCAAAAATACTTTGTGGGGACTCAGGTGCACGGTTCACCTAAAATATGGCATTTTACTGCAGGACTATTAGTTTTTCACACAATTTAAGCTAATCAAGAGTTTCTACAAAATTATACATAAGCTATCTAACTGTACTATGTCATAGCAGCCCTCCAACTAATTGTCTCAACTAAAAATGCATTTTATTGTTGCATTTTGTTGTTTTATTTTTCATTCATTCGGATATCAGGATCAAACTTATCATGATAACTTAACTATTCCTATATGCAATAGTATTTTAAAGACTTGTACATGTATCTTTTGCTTATAAAAATTACATGCAAAATAATGTACAAGAAGCAATACAAGTGAAAATACATCCTGGTCCTATTAAACTGCATTTACACTCCACAATCACCGATCATTTTATATTTAACAATCAGCAAACATGTCATTAGTACAGTTTAGCTAACAATTTTGAATGGTATTAAGGGTTCAGTGTTTCTATTTAGAAAACTTCATATCTGGCTCTCCTTTACCGGATACTGTTTATCAAATCAGAATGACTAGTTCATCTTGACAAATTAGACAATCAATATGGGCATAATATTAACAGTTTATAACTACCCAAAATTAAAAACCACCACTATGTAATAACCAATTAAGTCATGGTTGACTATTGACTATCGTTTGGAGGTTAGTACTTACCACATTCTGTATGGTTATAATTTAGTGCTACAAGACAATCCTGTGTTGTATAATTCAAAATTTTCTCAGGACTTTTATCTTCAAATATATTATCACAACTTGCTATTCTGATTTCATAGTCTTGTGAGTATGCAAGATTCAATTTTTGATATTCAAACTTTCCAGTCACATTCACCTGTAAAAGAATATTTGAAAACATTAGCTAAGGATGTCGCTAAAAAAATATTAGCCAAGGATGTCGCTATGGAAAATATGAGACAATGATGTCGCTATAAAAATATTAGCCAAAGATGTCGCTATGGAAAATATGTGCCAAGGATGTCGCTATAGAAAATTTTAGCCGGGGATGTCGCTATGGAAAATATTAGCCAAGGATGTCGCTATGGAAAATATTAGCCAAGGATGTCGCTATAGAAAATATGAGCCAAGGATGTCGCTATAGAAAATATGAGCCCAGGATGTCGCTATGGAAAATATGAGCCAAGGATGTTGCTATGGAAAATATTAGCCAAGGATGTCGCTATGGAAAATATTAGCCAAGGATGTCGCTATAGTAAAATATGAGCCAAGGATGTCGCTATAAAAATATTAACCAAGGATGTCGCTATGGAAAATATTAGCCAAGGATGTCGCTATAGAAAATATGAGCCAAGGATGTGGCTATAAAAATATTAGCCAAGGATGTCACTATGGAAAATATGAGCCAAGGTTGCGCTATAGAAAATATCAGCCAGGGATGTCGCTATGGAAAATATGAGCCAAGGATGTCGCTATAAAAATATTAGCCAGGGATGTCGCTATGGAAAATATTAGCCAATGATGTCGCTATAGAAATATGAGCCAAGGATGTCGCTATAAAAATATTAGCCAAGGATGTCGCTATAGAAAATATGAGCCAAGGTTGTCGCTATAGAAAATATTAGCCAGGGATGTCGCTATGGAAAGTATTAGCAAGAGATGTCGCTATGGAAAATATTAGCCAAGGATGTCGCTAAGTAGCGATTTAAAAAGTATCTCTAATGTGGCAGCTAAGTTATTTGCAACGGTATTGTTTTAAGCTAGCATAACCAAGATAGTAAATTCAGTAAATGACAAATAAAGTCCGATTTAGGTAGTATAAAAATAATGCTACCTAGCTCAACCAAACATACTTCCACGTTTTACAAACATTTGCATCGTAGATTGCTATATGGCGATATGCTTGCACAGCGTGCTCCTTATACATGAATATGGAAGATTCATTGATTCACTAAAACATGCAAATAAATAAGTAAAATAACGTACATGCATTACCCTATTGGTCTGGTAATGGGCAAGTATATCATATAAAGTACCTAGACATGCAAGACCAAATACGCAATTTTCCTAACGAATCAACTATGTTTACTAATAGCTTTTTGGAGAGTTTTGGTTTGTAAAAATGAAACATAACCGCGTACTTGCCTTTATTTCGAATCGTTCCACTTTACTACCGAGCCAATGCACCTCATAATAACAAGACTGATCTGAAAAATAAGATATAACGTTTTTAACATAAAAAATATCTTGATAATGATTCAATATCAAAAAAGGAAACTAACATTAATTAAGGCCATTTGTTCTAAGATTTCGCTGCCTTTGTTGCAATGGAAGTTTCTGATTCATTGAAAACGTTGTCTTCAAAGGAAGCCAGCAACTTGTAAGGAACAAAGGCAAATGGCACGGTCCAAATTAAAAAAAAAATACACCATATATACTTCTATACAACTCGACCTAATAGTTGCCAGTATAATGATTAATTTTTTATTGTACGTGGAAAGAAAGATATGCTCATTCAAATGCATAAAACAGCATATTCGAAGGCCAAAGACAGAAGTCTAGGACGTATTCTAACCCTAAGAGATGTCATCGAACGGTTATAACAGAATATGAGTTAATTGTTCCTCTCCACGACATTTTGTACTACATGGAGTATTTGCAACCAAGGTCTTAGAAACCACAATTTTTAAAACGTATAAAAACGCAGACAATTATATTCGGTCATGCGCAACCAAGTTAAGCGCAACAAAATGAAGTTAGGGTAATAACTACGCGTGAAAAGATTTGTTTGTTTGTTTGTTGGGTTTAACGCCGTAGCAACACAATTATAGGTCATATAACGGTGGTCAGTCAACCTACTCACTCCCCCTGGAAAGGCTAAATCTCTGGATTTAGCTGTTAACCAACTACTAAGCGCATACTTTCGTCAGTGACTGACAACTGCCCTACATAATTAGAAATCATTGGTAGGAGGGAGAATGGCCGTAGAAATAATTTCATGACCACGAAAGTATGCCCCGCCAGGGAATCGAACCCACGATCCCTCGATCAGTAGACTTGCGTGCTACCAACTGAGCTAGCCGGGCGGCTTGCGTGAAAAGATAGTCACATTGTTAACAATATCGGAGAGTTTTACGCAGCCTTGTTTTGAATTGCTGAACCCATGTCCGTACAGCGCTGTCAATGCTTTGCTTCCAGTTTCAGTTCAATGGCTTAATGATCTACATGTATAAAGACCTAATCCTCAATACCATTAATGTAATGTCTTCTCAAATGCCAAATACAGTAATGAGAGCTTAAGACTGTCACAAAATCTCAGCTACGAATATTAATGCATTTGGCAATCACACAACATTGCATTAACGATATTATGCAATATCACTTGAAAAGTAAAGTCACCGATTATTTAAACGGTGGTCATTAATCAATCGAACCAGAGGCCACTAAATATCTAATTTTCAGATAGCCATTGAATTTATATAATGCAGTATAGCCTCTGCAGAGGAACAAATCCTCCGCACGACAACAACTTTGGATATTTCCCATTGGCTTAATTTTGATATAATTCAACCTCTGCAGATCAACAACTTCTGGACAGCAACACACTTAAGCCGCTCACAATGAGTGTTGTTCAAAAAAGGGTTTTCTGCATTTAAGAAATATTAATGAGTAAAGCTAGAGCTATATTCTTACCTTCTCCTGGATCCCAGACTACAGTTACACTGGCTTTATTGTTGACAACACTTTCAGATTTTACGGCTAATGATGTCGGCTTATAGAGCTTGTAATTATCTATCAAATACATAATAAAGTTATATCTCAGTTATATTTCATTATTGATATTTGATCAGTGTTTATTGTAAACCAAGAAATGTTCGCGTCCTTAATGATTCACTATATGTAATTGAGAAACTGTAACAGCACAATAAACCGTACGTGTACAAATTATAGGTTTATTTTTGTCTCGTAATTTCCAGCAATAATGTGTCAAATGCTTTGTCAGAACCACGTCAGTACGGATAGATGGTAAACACCCAACATGTGAGTTTCGGGTAACCTCTATCAAGTCGCCTAAATCTAACAATGTCCTATCTCTATGTTTGAAAAAAAATGAGTAAAACATTCCCAGCGATTTGTATGACCTTGTTCTATCTTCTTAAAACAGTTTCTTGGCTCTATCATGTCCATTAGCTCAATCCGCCAATCGTACATTATCTTATCTCCACACATTTTCCCTGCTAACAGAGTAAACATTGCTCTATGTCCATGACATAGACCAATGTTCGCGCTAAAAATACTGTTATCCGAGTTAAGTGTTTGTCACTCGTTAAATGTCCTAGTTGACGCTAACAATGCTAACTCCATGGAAGCTCGTTCGAACACTGCTATATCTCTTTTGGTCCTGTCGGAGAATACAATTTCATTATCCTGCTTTTGTTTTCTCTAGTGATATTGATGCCCTGTGAAAACCTAAATAAATATGAATGCTACCATAAAGGCAGTGTTACAAACTCAAAATTATAGAAAATGTGCACAAATACCATAAAATAGTCCTCTAAGAGATAACGCAATGTTAGAGCGAGATGTATCAATCAAAACAATCGAAGTTTGATCTATCTCCAAACACAATTACATGTATTGCAGTTTCTAGTATTATTATTTATAATATTTCAATCATATTCCTTATGTATGTGTTGAAATACATTGTAAATGTGCCTACCAAGACTCGTGTCTATTCAGATTGAAACAACCATGATAAGACCTTTTGAACTTTTTAAGTCGATTACTCAAAAATAAAAATTTGGTAGTTACAGCATTGTTAGAGCGAGGCGACGAAGTATTTCAATAACCTACCTCCGATTGTTTTACTCCAATCAGAAGTTGTAGAATGTCCAATTACACCATTAATACCAACCACTGTAATCTTTAATTGATAGCCTGCGTCACAACGCAGACCAGTGATTCCAACATATACAGATGGCACCTAAAATGAAAGCACAGATTTCATTGTTATCGGTGTAAAGAATATTACACAGAATGAAAATAATTTACTATGTATGTCCTTGTCTTGTAAAGCAAAAAACAAGCATACAGCTTCAATTAAAACCACACTTTGTCATTTAAACTTTGCCTCCAGATGCCCCTCTCAATGCCAAACCACTCTTAAGTGTTCATCCCGCTTAAGCAGCCAATTTGGCTGTTTCCCTTGGCTGGCTGCTTAAGAGGGGTTGAACTGTATATCTTTGTTATACGCGGTGAACTGTGATTTTGGTTTCTCTCTGCATGTTGTTTTCTTTTTTGGGGGGGGGGGGTCCTATCAGGGTACAATTAGTAGTTTTCCATTCTTTTATTGGCTCTTATGAACAAAACCGAGCAAGTCCAATTCAAAATACAGCAAAATCTTTTACGAATTACTTCGGCGATATCATTGTCATCACATTCATAGACCCTGATATGCTATTTAAAATAAAAATTAAAACTAAATTTGTAAGCGAGTAGCTTGACTTGTTTATACAAAATAATGACAATTTAGAACGTACCTTATTTTGTAATAAGGGACTTTTAAAGTCAGTTATTTCCCCCTGTAAACTCTTCAAATAGGTAGGTCCAATTAGTTGGATTACTCGGATTTTACCCTTATTTTTGAAAGTCAATTTGCCAAGTTAATCTTTAATAACTTTTTTGTAAATCATTTAATTTGTTTGAAATTCTAGCTAAGTATTTTTAAGGTAAAGAACTATCTAATTTTAATCACTTCTGTTAATTTCTGCATTAACAAGAAATATATATGTTGAAATATTTTGTTATCCTTACATAGACATTCAAAGATAAAATCCGAGGATTCCAACTGTAAGACCTACTTACCCACTGGATTGCTTCAGATGTTATCAGTGAAAGATAACTGACTAAGGTCCCTTATTATGCTAAAACAGAGTTGTACTGGTCAATCAAACAATGCTTACCATCGCTTTAGTCTCCCATGGGCCAAGGGACAAGTTCGATGCATTTCTGGACCTTGCATGCACTACGTACACCAGTCCATCAGTAGTATCATTTAACACAGAGATCCACTTTATAAACATTCCAGCTACGTTCTGGTTCTTACTACAGTCTGTTCCATGTAAAACATTCTTACAGACTACTTCTGGAGAATCTGAGACTATTGGCATGGTATCATCTGTCATTAAAGAAAGACGAAAAATCATACAAGAATGTTTAAAGTGGTCTGTGAACATTTCCAGGCAAAACAGTTCACTTTGGGTAAAAACATTTATTCAAGTGATACTGGAAGTATTCGTTGCAATCATACTTGATGAACAACATGGAATCAAGACGTTCTGACATATCTTAATTTCTCATACTTAATCGTTTTAAAGGTACTCATTCACAGATTCAACATTAATATCAACTTCTTCTAAAACTATCAATATTGTATGTTAACCTTTTTGGAAGCAGGAAAGTAGTGTAAAAAACAATTTAGTGCAAATTGACATACAACTACAAATGATGGTGTTTCATGTAGTAAAAATCTATCCTGTATGTCACGGTATAGACACTTTTAGTGCATGTTTTGTAACTTTAATTGTTTATTTCTTGCAACCTACAGGTCAGTTTGTCTCAAAATATTAAGAATTAGTTTTTGACTCAATTACAGACGCTAAATGGTATTTTGAAAATACGGCAAAAATAACCAAATCTGTGAACTAGTACCTTTAAGTGTAGAAAAAAACAACACTTAAATATTTCAGTAAATATAGGTAATTGTTTTTGACTTCTTAAAAGCAAGGAGTGGAAATACGGAACTGATTGAAAAAGGTAAAGTATAATAACTTATTGAAAAAGTCTATAGCAGGCCCCCAGATTCATGAAAAAATTATGTGTGAGCTTTTACACAATTAACATTTAGTTGCCACTGAACTAATTTTAACAGAAAAAAACATGCTTTTCACTCAAATCTGAGTTTTCACTCAAAACACTTGAGTTTGCAAAATAGCTAATCACAATTACATATGTACATACTGAATGAATATTCAAGTGACATCTCTTCTTCATCAAATATTTAAGAATAATTATTTAAGTTTGAGTGAATATTCAAATTGAACTATTTTGAAAATCCGGGACCAGGGGCCCGCATTATCAACCGTCTTACGACCAATTTTAGCGTAAATCCTATGTTGTATTGTTAAATTATCGTAAGAATTTTCATAGTATGCTGCCGAGATTAATTAAATCCAAAATGATAATGTAGCAAAACAATTATACATACCAAAATTCAAAGTTGAAATATTTTGCAGGAAGTCACAGCTTTCAGCACAGCTAGAATCATCCTGATAACAAAATATACAAAACAAGATTTACTACATTAATTCAAATAATTGACAAAACGTAATTGGAAGCTGGCAACCAAATTCTGGGAGAAACAAACCCTTGCAATTTAAATTAATCACTTTTGATTCCGCTTTCTGGTGTTCCAATACTGAGCTCGTAGGATATAGGTTCTTGTTCGAGGAAACAATGAGGTAGATGTTGGATGTGATTTTAACAAATGCGAAGTTGGCAATCCAATGATTACTAGTCCATTGTCGGGACCACTCGACCACGCCCCCATAGGGACATACAACTAACAATGCCATAGCAGTAAGCGAAAGTTACCATAGCAATCAATGTGACAAAATGATAAGTCTGACATTCATTAATTTGTATTGATGATCAAAATACGAGAATGTAATAGTATATACAGAAAGTAGTATGACTCGAGCTTAGAGATCGAGAGGTATGGGGTTTCCGAGCCCAACAAAGGCACGACTAATAGCCTTAGGCAAAGCATTTACTTGCTTTTGCTTTACTTGACTCAGGTGTAAATGATGACCTGTGAGAGTGACTAAATTCCATTCGAAGGCAAAAAGGCAGAATAAAAGATTTCACAGGGAGATTGATAGACATATATCAACAGCCTGGCGTTATGGTACAATGTAACATCTGTAAGTCGGTGAACGTGATCCAGGATTAACCTTGACTTTACAACGCAATTTCTAGTACTTTTTTATTTACAAGGTGTTTTGTGTTATATACTAGCATGAAGTGTGATAAACATTTATGGTACAGTATAATATAAGTATGCATATTTTGTTGTCTACGTCGTTCTCAAAACTCATCTTTCAAATACAAGGAAACTAAAAGACTTAACCGTCGGTCCATATCACCGTCGCGATAAATGTCAGACAAGTAAGTAATGTTATCAGTCTGCATGTTAATGAGTGGAATAATAGGCGTGAACTTTGACCTACATGTACCATATTCTGCATACATTCCAACTTGTCTCGATTTATGTAAATTTACTATTACTATGGGAGGGTCAAAATTGTGAGAAATTTTAATTTATGTAGTTGGTCAAAAAGTAACCAGCTACTGACACCCATTATTACAATAAAGTCTCGCCGTTATAAAGCCCCTTGTTTATTGCCAAATTTTGCGAATTTGACGATTGCTTAGTCCTAATGCAAAATTTAAGAAATCAGAGGTCCCCTATATTACACCACCCCAACGTTTAAGACCATAGATTTCAAAATTCCAAACAGTGGAACTGTATATTGTACTATATATTATATGAATTGAATGGTAGCATATTTCTGCCACCAGATAACCACATAACTAACACGTTATTTAAGTGGTTAACTAGTTACGTAACAAGTTAACCACTAAACATTAAATGGTAAAATAATACACAATGGCAGTTGTAAGCACTAACTTGCATCTTTTTCCTGTTATGATTTTTTATTTATTGAAAAATAACTAGTTACATGTAAGTAACTAATTAACTACCTAATAAACTAGTTAATTATCTGGTTAACTAGTTAGTTAATATTAAATTGTCAACAATTTCTGACTTTAGTTGTTTGGTATAATAAAACAAGTATCACATCCTACAGAGGGTGATAGAACGCTGTGTTCACTCAGGACAAGTAATGTTAACCAAGGTTATAGCTTGGGTTGACATTACTTGTCTCGAGTGAACATTCCGGTCTCTCACCCTCTGTAGGATTTGATATTTACACATTAGTACAGTAACCAGTGGGTATGACGTGCAATAATAAATTAAGTAATTAAGATTTCCATAATGTTCTTTTTAGCTCCATATGTGTCAAAAAAATTAGTTCATGGTGTCTCTACTTAATGCCTTTGTAAATCATCCAAATAACCTTAATTAATGCTAATGAAATAACTTTAATTTATGATATTTTTTATATTTCGCAAGACGTAATTTGACCTGCATTTTTTATTAACTAAAGTACTGATGACTGATGCATAAACGACATCTGTAGTACATTGGAATTCACAGTGACACATAATTAACCTAAATATTTCACGAGTAAGGACTAATATGACAAAAGTTAGTTAATAAAGATGCCTCCAGAGGTAGGAATTGGCGCCGTTTAAAACAAAGGTCAAATGTTAATTATTAACTTTGTTTCATTTCATGTTCAGTTGGTTATATCAAGATTAGCACATCCTATTTAAAAACAGTCGGCACGAACCAACCCATTAAAACATTATTTTCAAATGACGTCATAAACACCATACGCCAAGTTATATTAAACAAATAATACATGGCCATGAGGGCAATATGCAAGTTTACGGACTGGTTGGTCAGACTGAGGAAGGTATATGGCCCGATGCGCAGCTGAGACTCACTTGCTTTTACATAGAAAACAACAGAATATTCTGAATACATTCATTCCGCCCTGTATTTGAAAGTTTGACTTGTCGTTTGTTGGATTGATACGCCAAAGTAAAATAAATACCTATACTCTATGGTATTATGGCGCACTAACTGAAAACAATGCACTTACCATACATTGTTGTGTATCACATGATGTCAGGTTCCTTGCAGCATTCCTACATGACTGCAAACACTGAAATATAATGCAGTTCATCACAGACTAGTATATGGTTTCATATACAATTAGGCACAATTAGTTATTCCAAAAAACATACGCCTTTGCCGATTTAATTATACAAATGCCATTGGCGAATGACATAACTTGAGAAAAAAGTCTCTACATTAAGACCACTTTCACGGTCTAAATTTTCAATAATACACCAAGCGTGGATGTCGACATAGTGGATTTTGCCAAGTATCACCATTGAAGTTTAAGTTGAAGTAGCGTACGTATGTCTGTGAAATTATCATTATCAGTTGTAGATATGCAGCTCTTTGTGCGTTTTCTCTGTATGTTTGCTAGCTTGGAAGAATATTGCACACTTTAAGCGTCATTTCCAAAATTAATGATATAATATTCAACACTTTTAACGTCATCACCAAAAAGGATGACTTAATTATGAAACGGTTTAAACGTCATCTTAATGCCTTGACTAAATATTGTAAAATATTGACGTCATCACTAAAGGACAGGATACATTATAATAGTTTTACGTCATCATTAAAAGCATGACAATATTTTTCAATATTGACGTCATCACCAAAACAATTAAAAAATGTTGTGTAATATTATATTGTAAAACATGCAGAAGACTTACCGAGTAACATTTTTCATTTGCACAAATCTTTGTATATGTATAGAGAGTGTCAGGTGTTGGGACAGATCCATACTGAAAATATAAAAAAAAGAGATTGCATGGGTGGAGGTGAAAATTTTGAAAAACTGAAAAATGTAATTTGAAACCATTTTGATTCATAATCTAATAGCAAAACTTTGTCTAATTTGTTGTGAAAAGCCTGAACATCAGGCATATGCTTGAAAACTTGCACCCATGCTATTGTTGTAGTTAGGGCTCAATACTAGCTATTTACACAAGATCGCCACATGGGCGTCTAAAATTTAACTGTTGATGTCCCAGAGAATATACAAATAGACTCATGTCACGTCGTAAAACGTTTGTCCTGTAAAAATGACGACAGAAAAATAATATTCAGATGCTAAAATATCTATATGTACATATTTTTCTAATGGTCATGTTTTGTTGGCAACAATTAAAATAGACAAATTCTTGTTAATGTATCTTAATCTGAGCGCATCCAAAAAGGGTTAAAATGTCTAGTGTCATTCTCTATCACTAGCTAGGCCACCTTGTTAAAATGTTAAGACGCTTATAACAAATGTTGGTATCTATAGTAACCTGTGGATTGAAATTTCGGCCTCTGCATGTTGTATTCATTTTAAAATGGAGGTGTCAGAATAATAGACAATCACTTCTCTAGAAACATACAAAAAGTAGAAATATAAAAGTATAAGTACATTTACTAAGTATACTACAATTCTTAAGCTGTCAACACGTGGTCTTCTCTCATAAGTACGTGACTATAATAACATTTTAAGATGCTTAACTTAAAGACAATAGACTAAAAGCTTTCAACAAGAGAGAACTCATTTATATTTTAAAAATAACTGTCACAAATTAAAAGAACGCAGTAAATCTAGGTCAAGGTAAATTCTTCGATTAATCATGTTTTCGTTAGACTCGTACAAGCGTACCAGTAGGTACACTTAAATGTTAAAAACAGAAATGATTCATCTGGTATACTAAGAAAAGGGCATATTTCAATAAACGCATCTGATTTTTACTGTGTGGCAACCCTGCTCACATTATTCAATATGCTTTACTGTGCAGCGGCTTAAATAAGCATCAGAGCAAAACAAAATAACAATTGTCTTTTTAATTAAGGGTGTATCTGGATTTGAAATTGAAAAAAATCTATGAAGTGGGTGTGGTTACTAAACATATTAAAATATCCATAAATTCCAAAATAATTTTGATATATTTTGTAAGTGATGCATTAAATGTATAGATGTGACCGTGAAAACATAAAAAAACTCAACAAATAAGACATTTAGAAAGAATTGAAAACATTTATCATAACCTTGAAATAGCCTTCCGAACGTCAGTCCCATTGATCTATATTACTGGATAGGACATTCCCATTGGCTGGTTGTGCAAATCGGCCGCCATTTTGTTGAGATGGACTTGTACAATAAATACAGAAGCGTAAAATATTTATTTTTTCTGATTCACATGAAAAAATCATGAAATAAGTTCACAAGGTAGTTTTAACATGAAGTATGTTAATTATGCTGTCTAATTTTATCCAAAAAATATGTTGAATGGTTAAAGTTACATAGTATTTGTCACAAAACATATGAAGTGGGGGCAATTTCGGAGAACCGTATTTCGGATAATTTTAATTAAAAAAAACTGATTCAATGTCGAATGAGTTGATTTTACCCTCTTGATTCAGGTATGAATCAGAGACTTTATAGTCTCAACTACCCAGACATATAAAACGATGAGATAAAGCATGGAACAATGTTATTATCAATTGATATTAATTTACAATGAATGACAGTTGCCGGACCTCATAACCTGGTTGTATTCCTATTACAGCTGATTTCCAAGGTATATCTAAGATCATTGCTGAGGTTGTTCCGAATGAAAAAAGTATTGCAAAGCTTAGCTCATAATGACCAGTATCAAATGTTCCTTAGGGAGGAATGAAATGGACATAATTTTTTTAAAATACCCCTCTCAGAAGCAGCTTTGGTTTTTCTCTACTTATAGCTTGTTTGTTAACAGGTCTTCAGTATATCTCTTCTCATAGTGTAATGCCAGCACACATTTTCTTATCAGGAAATGAAGTCTGGGTTCAAGTCCCAGTGAGAAGCATACTAGTGTTGACAGTTTAAATGTATGTATTTTTCTCAAACAATTTGTTGAGGCTCAAAAGAGTATATGTATACAAGAATTATACTATAATCTACCCGGTATTCATATTTCTACTTTAATCTGGAACAAGTAAATGCAATTTTATAAGATATTATAAAGAGCACAAGAAAACAGATCTGCAGATTGGACTCGTACTTTTTTTTCTTTTCAAATTCCCATGATAATGTGTATATTTGAAGGAGCATTTTTAAGAATGTCTATTAGTTAACATTGGATGGCACTGAATATAACTCTATTTACTGTTGATGTTTTTCTCCTGCTGACAAGATAAATGTAAAAGGCTACTGGACTAGTTAAATTTTTTTAACAATAATGGATGGCCTCCTGACCACACCAATTAATGATATTTTATTAAAGGTATAGTAACATTTTGTCTATCATACACTATACTCATTGTTAAATTTTATTCACCTGTCAGGGGCACATACATTATCATACCGATTTAAATACTTGTTACACTTCTTCGGACAGTTTATATGATCGAAAATAATTAAAATTTGTATCTATGTAGGGCAACAGGGTTAATGTATGCACCTCTGACAGTTGAACGAGATTTAAAAATACTCAATGGACAGTGTCTAATCATGACTTGCGTGACCAATGTGGTCAAAATTTGAAATTTACTTACATGTATATTGAGGTTTATTGGAAACAATGTCAATCCATTTTAGTAAAATAAAATGGCATGATTTTTTACTGTTTCAACATGCTGGTTCACTTTTCTAAAAAAGTCTATTTTTTCCAATAGACCTTAACAAATGAGTAACCTACAGATATTATTATGAGGATCAGGTATTCTTCATTCTTCATTATCCCATAAACATACTTTCATCTCAAACGTTTTATTCTAACTTCTTACATCAGTTTATATGCTGTATGGCTACTTCATCATAGCTAATAAACTAATGATTAGTTTACTAATCAATTGTCACATACATGTACCCTACTGATTTAAATACTCACTTTTCTATATTTCTGCTCTCACTATCGATAATCTAGTATTTAAATCAGTGTTGTCAATGTATGAAAAAGTATCATCTGATCATCATAATATATTATTAACATGGTTGTGTTGTTTATTGATTTTGAGGGATAATATTTGTGGGAAAATTATAACATCATAGAATTCAAGATTGAATTTAGTAACAAAATCATTTATTAAGAAAATTACACAACAAAAACATACCTAGTAAACTAATTTTATTGAAAGTTCATATTTGAAAATCAAATTTATGGGGTTTTCAAGCTGAATTAGTATATATAAAAAGTGAATGAAATAAAGATCTTCAGAAACAAGTCCTTCAGGCTTGTCATGTAGCAGTTTCCTAATGCCCGAACACAAATTAACAAGCATGAATAACAAGATAATTTAACATACTTTAAGAGCTTTTGTAACATATTTATATACAGGTCTTTTTTAAGTATAAGTAGATAGTGGTAGGTCCTTTCAACAGAGGAAAATTTGGGAAATATGAAGTTTTAGTGATGAGCCAAAATCAATAAGACAAAAATCTTTATAAAGTTGTAAAATGATGACAAATTGGTTTGTTTTGACTGTTATTTTGAGTGAAAATTTTATGACTTAGTTTATGATTTGATAAGAGATTCGGTGAGACATTTTCACACATGTTGCCAAAAATGCAGTTCATTGTGGCTTTTGTAACCTTACAAACAAGAGCTGTCAGAGGAGACAGCATGCTCGACTTAGTAAGTGTTTGTCACAGGAGATGTGGTTGATGATAAGGAACATACATATTTTAAAATTTGAAAATATAACCTTAACAAATTCAAAGAAAATAAAAAGAAAAAAATAGAAAACTATAAGTTCAAGGGGGATAACTCTGAAAAAATGTTTAAGGAGTTATGAATCTTGTCACATGAGATGTGGTTGATAATAAGAAACATATATCTAAAGTTTGAAGTCAATACCTGAAGAAATAAAACAGTTGCAGTAAAAACAAATATTTATTAAAGAAAACTATAAGTTCAAGGGGGATAACTTTAAAAATAATGTATACAGAGTTATGAACCTTGTCACATGAGATGTGGTTGATGATAAGGAACATATATTTAAAGTTTGAAATCAATACCTAAAGAAATAAAACAGTTGCAGTAAAAAAAACATTTTTTTAAAGAAAACTCTAAGTTCAAGGGGAGATAATTCTGAAAAAAATGCATTCGGAGTTATGGACCATGTCACATGAGATGTGGTTGATAGAAAGGAACATATATTCGAAGTTTGAAGTTAATATCCTAAGAAATAACAAAGATGCAGAAGAAAGTATTATACTGCACAAAAACTTTAATCTGTGCACAAAAACTTCAATCAGTTCAAGGGGAGATAATTCTTTAAAAATGTGTTTGGAGTTATGGGCCTTGTTACATGAGATGTGGTTGATAGTAAGGAACATATATTTAAAGTTTGAAGTTAATATCTTAAGAAATAATAAAGATATAGAAGAAAGTATTTTACTGCACAAAAACTTTAATCAGAAATGTGGACGCGTACGCCGACGCCGGGGCGAGTAGGAGAGCTCTACATTACTTCGTAAAGTCGAACTAAAAATATGTAAAATAATTATATTAAGGGCTTAAGGCTAGTGAGCTAAGGATGTGACTGTGTGTATGCTGTATAAATGCTGGAAAATATGTTGAAAGCATTAAACAACAATCATTTACAACACTTTGGTATGATTCAAATCTTAAGTTATGACACTAATACCACTGATTCCAATACTTATACTAGTATAATACTTTAATTACTACTTTTCCTGCGTAAACAGCCATTTTTTAAAGCAACTCACAAAGCACAAAAAAATTATCTAATCAGTGAACAGGTAGAAATTTTAAAGGCTATTGTAACTTGGTTAACACCAGTTCTATATATCCATGATAAAAAATAAATTGTTAAAGTCAAATAACATAAAAACTTTCATTCTTCCAACTCCACATTGGTTGTATTTTCATGACAGTAAGTTAAGCACACAAAATCCTGAAATTCCTTAATTCTACTACTTAGTTGCTTGTACATAATGAAAAAAACTTTTTGAATTCCTGAAATTCAAGACTACTCCTTAAAACTGTCACCTATGTATTTTATTTGATCTTAAATCACCATTCAGTTTTCAAAACTGTTTCAGTCACTGTACACAATTAGTTAACCACTTATGTATAAACTATACAAAAGTTCTCTGAGAGACTTCTGAAAGCTTTCAATGACATTTCTTCTCAGTACATTTTTATCCACTTCAACATATTCCTGTTCAGATATCTACATATGTAGAAAAGATCCCTGGAAGAAAAAAAAAACAGAGAAAATTATTAGTCATTACAAGGGAGGTAATTTGAAAGCCACTCCAAATTGTTTTGATTTGTATTACTAAATAAAAAAGTGTGAAATCAATATAAGAGCCAAGATATCAAAACCACAATTTGAAATGGTGGCCATTAATCACTGATGCTTAGTATTCATCAGTGTTCATTCTAATTTCTTTTTAAATATCTGATAAATTATATTTCATCATTTACTTATAAATTACACATATAATTGTGAAGCGCTTTTAAACATACTTTCAATATATAAGAGCACTGTACAAAGGTAGTATATTATAATAATAATAAACTAAGTGGACTGTCGGCCACTCACACTTTAATATTCACCTGACAAATGGCAAAATTTCCAGTATGTTGGACTTGGTTCACAGAGCAAAACCAAAATTCAAAGACTGATATCTATTCAAAATGTTACATACCAATGAAGCCAGTATAGATTCACCAATCCAACAACTAAATCTTCTCACCTATGGGCCAGGCTGGTAATAACTTCAACCTCATTCCCTGTAGAAAAAAATACAACATTGGTTCAAATCTCAGTTCCAACCATGGATTTTTATAGGTACTGTATACATTAGAAAATTGGGAGAATAAAAACCGTACGCCTTGACTGGTTATCCAACCTGGTTCTCCTGGGTGACACTTAATTAACCATGTCACTAAAGGTTTAACTCAACAGTATGGCTTTTGGAAGTGGCTAATGGCTATATAGTCACCTACAGCACCCAACATAAATAACCCACTAGGAAATGTGTGCTTGCATCCTAAGATACAGCTGCCTGGCTAGCTCAGTTGATAGCACAAAAGTCTACTGATCAAGGGGGTGGGTTCGATTCCCGGGCAAGGCATACTTTCATGGAGCTTGGCCATGGAATAATTTCTATGGCCTTTCTCCCTCCTACCAATGATTTTAATTATGTAGGGCAGTTGTCGCTGATGAAAGTATGCACTTAGTAGTTGGTTAAAGCTAAATCCAGAGATTTAGCCTCACCATGAAGAGTGAATAGGTTGACTGGACGCCATTATATGATCTCTACCATGTGTTGCTACGGCGATAAACCCAACAAACAAACAAACTGCACCCTAAGGTTGTCCCACAAACATTCAAGCTCCAAGAATTCCAGACGAATCTTGTAAAGGAGGGGATGTATTTAGCAGAGGTATGATACTGCACTTGTACTCTCTTGCCTTCAAGCAAGCTTTAATAGCAACATAGTTTAGTGTTCCCTTACAACTCAAGAGGCTGTGGGTGTGAATCTTTGTTCAAACCATGGCTTATTATAAACAGTAGTTTGAGCTACAATGTTTTCATACTGGTTATATTATGAATATCACTAAGGAATGTTATAAGCTCCTGATTAATGTTCAAAAAGTAAATTAATATCCACATAGATGAAATCATGTCATGGCACCTTCTAGTGACCTAGTTTGTTTTTAGTTTGTTTGGGCTTAGGGCATCAACACAAAAAACGTTAAATCGCACCGTCATGCTACCCAGTAAAATCTGCTAAAATTACGAACAAGCAGAGGCCTTTTGACTCACGAAATAAGCTAAATTGATTAATTGGTAAAAAAATATATCCGAAATACTACTCATCCGATTTTATGTTTGTTTGCAAAGTAGCGTCAAATGGAAGAGAACAGAAAAGTTTACAACACCAAAATAAGAATTTTATAAAACCATTAATGTAAGAATTTATCTCATACCTGTAATTCCATCTTCTGATATCTGTCAACATATAACATTTAGACGGATGAAGAAAATTTCAACACAGTTTCTACTGCTAGTAGATCTCAACAAAATGGCGCCTGCGCGCGCACATGTTTCGTTGATTCAGCGAATGGGAATGTCCTATCCAGTAATATAGATCAATGGTCAGTCCAAACACAAAATCAAAGTTCTTTTTTCACTTAATGCATCACTTACAAAATATATCAAAATTATTTGGAATTTATGGATATTTTGATATAATTAGTTACCCCACCCACTTGATAGATTTTTTTCAATTTCAACAAATGATAAATCCTTAATGCATGTATAATTCATGTGTAATGCAACATTTATATAACTGTGAACATAAGTACATTAAAAATGTGAATAATTCGAAGGGGAGCTAGTAGACACAGTGTACAATGTAACAGTGCATTACATAACCAAGCTTAGTTGTAAATTTGTTTTATAAACTTGTCGGTGTGCATTTCTCAGCTGAACTTTGTCGTACCGTACATTTCAGCTGCTCTAAACATGTGAGTTTCAATGCATATATTGTCAATATTTTTGAAAAAGATGATTGTGGATTAGTTTTGTGGTCTATAAAATATACTTATCAATCATTTGATCAATAAAAATCACCAATTAAATTACATGTGTATTTAATTGACTACAATATTGTGATTATCGTTGTTAACCAGCAAAAAAGAGAGCAAGATCGCACATGGGGGCTCCATAACTAGGTAAAGTGATCCGTCAAAATGCAATGCAATTTATTCCACAATGAAAATTTCATACAAATGAAATGTGTATCGAAACCGATACTAGAAGTTAACCACTCTTGAATGGCTGAATACTTGGAATTGGGGTCTATGCAATTGGTCAGAGTGTAACAAGCGTTTTGGTAAGAAGAGTAATTTAAATTATAAACACTAGATGTTTTGACACCGCATACATTAATCAAAGTGTATTTCCTCATACCAAGACACGATGATAAATATACAACTGTCTTTCAATTACTAATATAATGTCAGAAAATTACACTGTTAGAATTATATGAATTATGTTTATATAACTTTGCGTAACAACATGACAACAGGTATAATTAATAGTGTTGTTTATTAATGTTTGTGTACTAGAAGAAGAAAACAACATTATTTCACACTTCGTCAAAACAACAACGAAACTTGTATTTTATACATGACGTATTAATTAATAATTAACTATTTTGTGAGTATGGTCACGACAACCTGCTTTAACTAGAACTTGATATCATTTTTTTTTCAAATTTAATGGCCTCACAGAAAAATAACACTATAATTAAAATTGTACATTTTCTTCAAGAAGCATTCATTAAACGCAAGCAACTTCTTAATGAATTAGCTGTCCCATAATATTTTTACTCAGTACATTCAATATTCTACCATAACATTATTACTTAGATTATTCTGTTTCCAAAGAAATTGATATTTGTTAATATAGACATTCATATTTATTTCATTTTCATCTGACATATAAGACATGTATGTCTTATTATTCTTCATGTTTATACATTTGTTTTATGATGTAATTTATTACTTGTTTGTATATATATGTAAATAATTATGTTCTATGACCAAAAGCACTGTTCTGTGCTGAAGTCTTTGAATAAAGTAAATTAATGGTTTTAAAACAGCTCATAATTGTTCTAGTTATCCTAAAAGTCGAGGGACACAAATGGAGTTTCTCCCTGGTTTGTGTTAGAAAGTTTTATTCTCATTTCACATTTGCCATCACGTGGCACTTAATTGTAAGTGATAATTTTCATTTATGTGTTATAAATGAAATTAAGAATCCAGAAAAAGTTAGGAGCTGAATAAATGGAAAGTGGCAAACCTATATACCTATGTATTACTATATTAAGAGACATAATCCAAAAATATCGACTAAATATAAAATAATTTGCTATACTTTCTTCATTTTCAAACATGTAATTGGTTGATTGATATTCACCTTGATAAGTAAGGCTACAGTAAAATCCTACACAATTGCATAGTTTTCAATAAACATGAACTTTTAAATTAAATTCTGTTTTTAATTATTGTACAATTCAGATTTCTCTCTAAAAATAACCAAACTCTACCATTGTGGTTTATCATTAAACCATAGTTGGACGAGTTACTTAACATTGTGAATGCCACGAAAAATATTCTTAAAAGTATAGAGATTAAAAATTTATAGTTGCTCTTAATAAGACTACTATATACAAATACAAAAAAATGACGAATGCTTTAACAAACTTGTCCAGGGTTCTGCAACCCCCAAGGCAAAACAGTCATTTTATACCGTTTATCATAATATATTAAGTTCTCATTTATCAGAACATATTAATGTTTGTCAATTGTAACAGTCGTTATTTTACAATTAAAAAAATTCCATAAGACAAAGCTGTTTATTACATCTGACAATGCAAACCACACAAAGACGTGATCAATGTATTATCATGTTATATACATAAAACATTTCTGAATATGATTTATACCAATTGTGCTGAGCTTAGACAATAATTCATTGACATAGTTTTTCTTGTCTGTACAAAACAATGAACACTTAGGTTTATGGAATGCATTTACTCATAAATGTCTGCCTTATAATTATATGTACTTAAACAACTGGCTTCTGTTTCCTTATTGCAAGCAAAAGGCAATGAGTAAGCATATAAGAATATCGTTCCATTTTGTTAAACAGTATAGAGCATTGTTACAAAAAGCATTAATTCCATGACCCCAAACGGCAATAGAATACATAAATTACACACGTCCAGTGAAGAAATGACATTTATTACCAGAAAGGCTAAAGACCCTAGATCGCTCATCTAAACTCAGACTGGAAGATATGATAATGTTGAATAATGTGGACTTAATTTAATCAAATGTTTTAGAGGTTACAACCAACCTAGCAATAATGGTAGCTCAAGGACTTACTTACTTTAAAAGCAGAATATTTTTCGGCGCAGCTGTCTAAACCAACTTTTGACCTATATTTTAACCAATACAATTTGCTCTACCATAGCTGTTTGTCCAATGAAAATCCTTTACAGTATAAAGCAATGGATAAAACACATGACACCATTGGCTAGTTGTGTTAAACAGGTGCGTAGCACGTACAGTAGCTGCTGACTATTTACTCTGTGTATAATGAGTGACTAACTATGCTAATTGATCTCACATTGTTCGTGGTACGCCCCTTGCGTATAACTAAACTGCGAATATGACTCAGCGCACGCTCGGAATGGGTTTTCGTTTTGTCATAATTATGTAGGCCGCCATTGAGCATTTCAATCAAATTGTTTTATATTCGCCAGAAAAGTAACATAAATCGTTTGGTCATTCTGGAAAGAAGTGATTTTTAATCGAAAATCCATGGCATTGTTTTTAAAGATGTTTTTAATTTTAGAATCGGACGGATTTTCTAAATTGACAAATCAGCGAAGTTGCAATATATTCGGACAAAAATTTCAGCTGAGGCTGAATTGCAATTTCGGACAAACTCCTTTTGATCTATAGTTAATACATGTACACCGTGAATGACCAACATTTATACTTCAAACCGTTGAAAATGAACCCAGCAGAGCGCCGAATATCTTTTTTAAAGATATTTCTTGTTTTTAATTTCCTATATTACCCCATGTAGACTTAAGGCACTATTATTTTGGACATCTTTAAGTAACAATTTTAGTTTATATTTTTTATTAGAATGATGCAAGTCAGACATGTAAGGATTCCTCATTTAAATTGTTGGATTCTTACAACGAGACAAAATTAATAAAGTATAACAATTTATTACAACACAACGCAATTGATGATAAAAAAGAAGCAGCTAGCTATACTAGTATACAAAATGATATATAAATAAGAGAACAATTATATATAACTGAGAGAGGAAATTATCTCCTTCAATATCGGAAATACAACTTTCCCTGCAAATGATGTAACAATTATTATCTACAGACACATTGAAAAATACTTTGATTTCATTATATATAGCCAATATGTATATTTTTTAAGTACTGAATTGGTATGTCACATACAAAAGGCAACATACAGTGCACTAAATATCAATAGAATATATTGAATTGTATTGTGATATTCTTATACCAAAGTATTAGTTTTGACAATTATGACAAGGATGCACATCAATCGACTAAATATGTATCTGCTATGACTATACTTAAAATACTTAGTATAAAATACTTAATTTCATACCTAAAATCAGAACTTAATTAGACATCAATTTTAACAAGGGTTGTACATCACATAACCTCATGTAAAAAAGTATAATTATAGAACATTATACTGCTCTATTGTTATCGAATAATGATTGCTCGTATCCTTTTCTAGTCAATTAAACATGCGAAAAAGAAGTTTCAAAGCTTTCCTAAGATTGTATTATTTCAACAACTAAATACCTATTGCTATTTCTTTTGAACACACCTTCGAATCCACGAAACATGTTATATAAAATTGAAAATTCATTCGACGGTGGAAAAGATTGAAAAGTCAATATTTTTCAGAAGTATGGCAAATGTATGTTAACATTTTATTATGTTATAAAATGTATAAAGAGGATAAAGAATTTTGTCGGATATTTTGTTAACAAAGGAAGAATTATGAATTTGGTTCAACATATTTTACCTTTGAATCTATAACAGCTAAATATTGAAAGTGTGGAAAGATCTAATGAAAGTAAGTCTGTATTAAAGTATATCACGAAACAAAGCTGAGACAGTTATGAAAATTTGGTAATTTAAGTTAGGAGGTGTGCGTGTAAAGAAAACAAGACGTGATGATCTGAAATCACTTATTGGCAAACATTCAGAAAATATATCAAAATTAGACTTGGTAACATGCAGGGAAAACGTTACATGCAGGTGTTTAAAGTTCATTTGAAAAGCAGATGATTAGTATTGTATAGTTCTCGAATACGAAATCTTAGGGGTATACAAGAAGTCATTATTGACAGGAAGGCATTATTGACAGGATATATCAAGTTAAGAAATACTGTGTTAACATTGTTTTATTTTAACTAGAATAAAGCACAAATCTCAGTAGTTCAACTAATTTAATACCCAGGAACATTTCATGTAAATTGCTTCATCTCTCAGAAGCACCTTCATAATCAGTTTTTGTTTAAACTCAATTTGTAAAAAAGCCCCAAATTCTACCAATAATTTCTTTATACTTCGCCTGGCTAGCTCTCAGTTGGTAGCATGCAAGTCTACTGATCGAGGGGTCGTGGGTTCGTCACTGTAATATGACCTATAAAAATATGTTGCTACGGCGTTACCCCCCCCCCCCAAAAAAAAAATATATTATATATACTTAATTTTATAACAAAATCTATTTTCTTCAGCAAAACAACATTGTTATAAGTTTACTAATCCTAAGAGACAACATGTTTAAAGTCGAGGGATGTGATTTATAGTGATATTAACATTTTATGAGTCCAAATATTTTTAGTATACATTAACTTTATTACCTATATCTGGACTGTAACCATCTATACAATACCCTGTCGAGATCATTAAAGAAATAAAAAAAACGTTGACGGAAACTGGGGAAAATAAAAAACAACATTATCTCGTTAACCCACAATATTTTTGCAAGTTATATAAAATGAAGTGATTTGTACTCGTGTAGAATACTTTATGTTTCCGCTATGGATAATAAAAGTATTACTCAATATGATGACCATAGATTGTTTGTTTGTTTGTTTTTGTTTTTGGTGGGTTTAACGCCGTAGCAACACATTTTATAGGTCATATAACGGCGGTCAGTCAACCTACTCACTCCTCCTGGAAAGGCTAAATCTCTGGATTTAGCTGTTAAACAACTACTAAGCGCATACTTTCGTCAGTGACTGACAACTGCCCTATATAATTAAAAATCATTGGTAGGAGGGAGAATGGCCGAAGAAATAATTTCATGACCAAGCTCCACGAAAGTATGTCCCACCCGTTAATCGAACCCACGACCCCTCGATCAGTAAACTTGCGTGCTACCAACTGAGCTAGACGGACGGCAGACCATAGATTACTTAGCAATAATGAAAAGTTAAAAATGTTGTAGTGTGTTTGCATTTGAAACATTTCATCAATACATAAAATATTTTTTAATGTTGCTAAAACACGCGGGGTATCATAATCAAGTTCTGGTGTTATACACTCTAACTAACACCATTTAACATTCAAATATTTAACAATATTGTCAACAACTAAACCCACATATATGATTGTCCTTAATTCGTAGCCGCGACCATGGCGTAGTGGTTAGTATGTCTGACTTCGAATCTGGAGATCGCGGGTTCGAGACCCGGTCGCGGTAGGTCATACCCTATACATGAGTTGTCGGCCTCGTGGTAGGGTAAGTTAGTACTGGTGATAGAAAAGTGTCCAGGAAACCAATAGTAGGAAGAGCTGGCCGTCGTATATATGACCCATATATGTGTTGAATACGACGTTAAAAAAAACAACTTAATTCGTATTATCTATTGTCTGTGCCATTTTCCACTGCAATTGTACATTAGAGAAAACTCCCTTACTGAATACGGCATGTAAGAATATAACAGTTGATAGAACATACAATATTTTCGTTCTTTTATACTGTCATGGATACATAAATAAGTCTATAAAGCATTCAAAATTTTTAACTTGCTCGACAATGATCACTTGTTGATAATGATTGTACGAACAAAAATATATTTATACAGACTGTTCTGTCACGTTTTTATATAATACATGTATATACTTTAAGCATATTAACAGACAACTATCGTGAATAAATTTGAATGAAAATAATATTAATATTGTGTCTCAGATAATAAAATATGATATATACACACGACAGTAGATAAATAACAGTTCTAGACTGTCGTGATATTCTATTTATGTTAGAAAGACATTACATGTATTGGCATTAAAAACGCTCAAACACGTTTTGTCAGACAACTAATGCTAACGTCCTATTTATTGTTTGTTTGTTTGTTTGGGTTTTACGGCGCACCAACACAAAAAGGTCATATCGCACCAAAAGCAATCAATGATACTATTAATTCTAACGAAATTAATGATGTAAAGCTCTATATCTTATTATAAACATTTATTTCTTTCAAAAAGTTAAGTATCGCATATGATGATACAGATTCAAAAAGTTCTTTAAGTGAGTTTACTTTAAAATGTTTGTCACGAATGTAACGTTCTATTTAACTAACTTGAACAAAAAATACATGGTAAGTCATAAAATAGATCATTTGAACAGTATCAAAAACGATATTAAAAGAAACGACATTTTTATTTAAAAAAATAACTAGTTACAAAAATATACCCAAACAAAATCATCACCCACTAGTATATATTCACCTGATCCTAAAATGAATTAGCTCATTCTTCCGATTGAAGTTTTATATAATGTCGCTTCAGTATAAATCAGTTCTGTGAACTATAACAAGGTGTATTGTATGGATAAGAGTTCTGTTACCGGCAATATATCATGTAGTTGAATTGTATTATACTTTTTTGAGTATAAAAATGTTGTTAGCGTTATGTTATGTTACGTTGAGATTTGTTAGTCTACTTGTGACATTTTCAGAAAAACAAACATCTAAACAGTATAAAGAGCCTTTTCAATCTCTAAATAGCCTATTGCAAGAAACCTACGCACCAAAGAAATAAATAATATTTTTCCTAGAGCCGCAGACAGGATATTATGATAATTGATATATCTGTTGTTATGACATAAAGCAGTAAAAACATATCATGAAATAACCATTTGTTCAGATTTGATAGTGACAAAATGCCACTGAGGTTTTCTCTTGTAAAAGGTTCGATATAAATTGACCACTACTAATATTGATATATACATTGCCTTTAAGTATAACATGTTTCATGTCCACTTTAGATAATTATGAATTTGAAGATGTGAGTTTTAATGTAATATAAATAGATGCTACAAGGATACATGTCAAAGCTTTTTAATTAAAACTTAAACTAAACCTAAACTTAATAATTTGCATGAAAGTTTGAAATTATGATAATATTTACAAACTGTCATCTATAAATATATTAATAGAAAGTCAATTTAAACATAGGATATATATATTTTATTAAATATGTATATCTATTAATATTGATTCCTAATTCATAAAATATGATATTGCAGAAATAGTTGGCATCTCAAAAAGATGATTATATGCAGAGGAAACTAGGAAAAATCATATTGGCAATCTTTCAGAAAATACAAACAAAATAAATCTAAAATATACAGATACCACACAGCGAAAACGTTAAAACCAAATGTATTTGAATTACTTGAAAATCAGATAATTTTCCATGGTGGTGAATCTTACCAAAATTGTTACTATTCGCGATGGTAAAAATATAAACAGTTTGTTTCTAACTAACAGGTTGGTAAACCATTTTCATTAACGCCAATTATAAAACATTAGTACATTTCAGGTGTTTAGTAAAATCTCAGAATTATTCGTACAGTTCAAATTGAAGGGCAGTTGGGGAGAAGGAAACGTGTTAAGTAAATGTATCATTTCAATAATCGTTTCAGGAAAGTATTTTTTATCGTTTTTTGTCGAGCAGTAATGTGTATGTCTGAAAACAAGTTCAATTTTTAACATAAATACAGCATGCTTTTGTCGTAGATGATCATAACGATACAACTTAAATTCATTTAGACTGATTTACTAGTTTAAAAAATAATTTGAATAAATTTATAAATATTTTTGGATAAATTTGAATTAATTTTATATAAATTTCCTGGCTCAGGCGACATTGCAAAATATTGCAAAAATTTAAACAACTCATGATAAGAAAGTATTTATAACAGTGTTCGTGTTAAGACATCGTTCTTTCTTATTGATAAAAACCGATACACGTATTCAACAGTCGGCACTATCAAATGTGTTTTGTCAGATTATGGAATATTTATTCAAATTAACTTGAAAAAAAGGAATCATGTAGTCAAATTAAAGAAATAAAATTGAGATATGAATATTATTGATAACAAGTAGGTACATACAATGCTGGGATGAATCATCACGTACTATCACTTTTTGTTATGTTGCTCTATGTACTCCCATTTACGACTAAAATACTTAAAAAATACATCATGGCCAACGCTTCAAAAATTTTCAAATTTAATGGCCTCACAGAAAAATAACACTATAATAAAAATTGCGCATTTTCTTCAAGAAGCATTCATTAAACGCAAGCAACTTCTTAATGAATTAGCTGTCCCATAATATTTTTACTCAGTACATTCAATATTCTACCATAACATTATTACTTAGATTATTCTGTTTCCAAAGAAATTGATATTTGTTGATATAGACATTCATATTTATTTGATTTTCATCTGACATATAAGACTTGTATGTCTTATTATTATTCATGTTTATACATTTGTTTTATGATGTAATTTATTACTTGTTTGTATATATATGTAAATAATTATGTTCTATGACCAAAAGCACTGTTCTGTGCTGAAGTCTTTGAATAAAGTGTAAAAAAACTATCATGCCATTTCCTCAAAACGTGAATCTAAGTAATTCAATTCAAATATAAAACACAATCATACATGTCTGTATTAACATTTTTACGTAACTGAAAGTTTATTATGGACCAATGAAAGGTTACAGATAATATCTCGTAAATGGCATTTCTAAAAAAAATACGAATACAAATATGTATCGCCATTCGTGATAAAGATTCTAGCTTTTATGTGATACTAAATACTTACTAATAGCTTATCTATTCAAAATAGAAATTTGAAATTATATCTTGTAGCAGTTTTTTCAAACCTACGCATCTTTGAAATAAATCACGATTCCTCAACTTGATCAAAGATATAATATTATGACAATTAGAACAATGAATGTGTTCGAAATAAAGATATATTTAATAGAAAAATAATTAAAGAAAAAAAGAGTATTCAACAAGGCTGATTAATTTTTTATCCTAAGGTACAAAATATATTTATATCTTCTGACTATGAGTAAAACATTTTATATTCATTGTAAAGTGATACAAATGTGTGTCACAAAGGTATACGATTTACATCTAATAATATACTAGATTAACACATTCATACCTTCTCAAAAGAGAGAAAGCACCCAAATGTATACCATGTGACTAGCATTTCAATGTAAAGCACGTTCTCCTTGACTACCAGGATCTTAAATACATTCGTGACAAACATTTTAAAGTTAACTCACTTAAAGAACTTTTTGAGTCTGTACCATCATATGCGATACTTAACTTTTTGAAGGTAATAAATGTATATAATAAGATATAGAGCTTTAGAGAATTAATTTCGTTTGAATTTAAAGTATCATTAATTGCTTTCGGTGCGATATGACCTTTCTGTGTTGGTGCGCCGTAAATCCCAAAACAAACAAACAAACAAACAAACAAAAAACATCTAATACTATCAAAACGAATTAAGATAACAATGCGTTTATTAGAACCATTAATCGAACTTATGAATGAAATTTAGTCAATACACAATACGAAGCTTACAAGTAACATGTTATCAACGTCTTCGTTATTTGCCTACCACAGCGAAATGATAAATCTATGTTAGTATTGATTGCAACACAAAGATGAGCTATTTCAAGAATATTTGGCATCTCAAACTAATAGGCGTGTCTTAAAGTAACAAGACATGTGATATTGAACAAACACAAATCAACAAGTGTTTTAGCATACATCAACATCGGTAATATATCTATAGAGAACATAAAATGTGGAGAAAATGTATTTTGTTGATGTGATAAATTTCATTTGTAAATCTGATAATTTGTATTGTGAAGTTTCGGAATATAAAGTCTCGTTATTTACATTGAATAGTGTGTTTCTAGACAATCTGGTTTTAAACGTTCAATACATTATTTTAATTTATTGGGATTAAAACCTTTAGGTGCATTATGTGCTAAGATAATTTCTTAGTAACACCCGCAGATGAGTCTTTAGGCGTTATCAATATTTGAAAACGGTCTTTATCAAGGACCATACTTATTTCTAGCATGTTAGGAAATTGTTTAAACGTTTCAACACAGAGCAATGCCAAATACACTTTTCTCTTTCTAATGTGATATGAACCAACTACTCATAATGTCGCCACAAATTAAAGAATTAATGAGCATTTGGTACACTCTGATATGTTATTTATATATGTGTTGATAGCTCTCCTATATGGAAGTAAATAAATATCTATCTATCAATATTCTCACGAGACTAGAAACAATCTCGCCTGTATATTAACTTTACTGCACTTGTGTAAAACATACGTCTGTGTCTTCAAGGCAATTTTCTAAATAGTTGTCTTCAAGTTGGTAATCACCATACTTTAAATCACTGATTGTCAAGAAATGTTTTATTTTAATGCGTAGACTAGTCAACAAAATGTATTTGCTTTTGTCATTTGTTAGAATTCTCTCTATTTCCTCTAAAAGTAATAATTTGCAGCGTTTATATGGTTTTAGTTTTTACTGATCGTTTTGTTTTACTAACTCCTATTAACATAATGATTATCTAAAGAGGCCACAAGAGAGAAATTGTTAAATACCGCAAAAGTACATCAACAACCTTTTGTTTGATAGTCGATGTATATTAAAATGCAACAATATTTGTTCAGGTTACAGAATGCTGTTATCAAACGTATCTTTGCATAAAACAAATGACCTCACAACATGGTCAATTGTGTTATAAAATAAAAGTATTTTTAAAGTATGCAAAATACCATTCACGAAGAATATCTAAATTGTTTGCATTGAAATCTATATCTCATTGAAAACGAAGTAACAATAACAATTGTTCCAGACATTGATGTAGACATTGATATTGTCAGATCTTTCGTTCATGACGTGCATATCTGTATTAAATCTAACTTTCCATACGAACATACTACTGTGAATTTATACGTGCTTAATAGATCTTTGATTATTCATGCTAGACTACGACATAGACAGATAATAAATAATACTTCAAAGAAGGTGTGGCTGCGTATCAAGTACCGAGATTGATTCAATAACTTATCACCGATATTGACATTATTGCAAAGAATTTAGATGATATATAAATGAATGGTTGCCAAGCTGCCATCATACCAATCAAGCATAAATTGAAGAAATGCAAAACATGCAAAATCGTGTAAAGTAAAAAAACAAACGACAACAAAGACTGAAGATAACACTTTTACTACAAACGAGATGCGACAACCGATACTAGATACTGTCTATCAACCCCATCATTTGTCAAAATTTGTTTTAGTGCAGTATCGAAATTGTCTTTTCGTCTCTATTGGACTCATAATAGTAGCATTAGAGCATTAAACGTTGTATTCTGTATCATGTCTGTTAAGTTGTCTTAAGCTGTCAAAACACCCACATTTAAATTCAAGCAGATTAAAAAAGTAAATGTCATGTTATTTTGTTCTAAAGTTGCTAGCTTCGTTAAATATTAAATGCGTTAAATGTACAAAAAAATAAACCGTAAAAGCCGTGTAAAGTGCCAATGTTATACCCAGTTGTTACTAATGCTGTTATTCACGATTAGGAATGACTATACATATTATAAATGCCTGCATGTGTTTTGATCAACCTGTTCACTATAGTACATAATTAAACTAGTTTTTTGCTAATATTAAACATTTGTTGTGATTTAAATATTCATCTCTATCTTAGAGTGATCATTCATCAACAAGTTAAAACATTCCAAGATATTTTTAAAGTTTTAAATGTAGCAGTATAGAATATGAATCATGTCTGGAAACATTAATCTTTAATTCTTAGGAGAAAATAAACATATGGCAGGTGCTTAAGTGCCATTTCCGATTATCCATAATCATCGCTTCAATATTATAAAAAGTAACTTCCTATTGCATATCTATTATATCAGATTATGTCTGTAGCGTGTATATTCTGAGTCTATATGAATAAGAAATAAATAGTAGATATATCTCTCTTTTAATTTAAAACAAATGTTTGATTTTTTCACCAAAATCGGTTTCAACTGTATTTTCAGGAGGTTTATCATGTGTATATACAATGCAACATGTCATTACTTCCGTTAAGTTATTAATAATATGTATGATTTAGGTCGAAAATAATTTCATGTGATCACATCGTATCATATTTGTATCATTACAGGCAATTCATTCCTAACAAATGATACAAGATTGTATAAATTTTATAAACTTTTAGCCCTATTAATCTAGCTTACAAAATCACATTTTTAGATATAAGAACACAAGCGCATACTATATTAAAGTATGAAAAACTAATTATACAAAACAAGTTTACTCCATTAAAAATGTCCGCAATTGTATAAGGACATAGACAAACCCTAATGTCAATGTTCACTTAATTATAGAGTATATAGTGCCATATAAATATCTACACAAATTATTTTTCTCAATACCAATCTCCGTAAACACTATTGATAACATTTTGATTTCGTAATTTCTATTTTTAGACCAAGGTTGGCAAGCTAATTTAACATCGGTATTAATCACAGTCTGCGATTGGACGGCTCATTTAAAATTGCGAGACGTAAACGATGTAAACAAGTTACGTATCATGACAATTTCGTCATGAATATTATGATGAGAAAAGGTCGCCTGAACGTGACCTTCGTTTGAAAAAGGCCAGATCTAAATTAGCGAGTATGCGAGCGGAACATTTTAGATCGGGTTTTAAGCAGATTGTCCCAATACCCCAGTACATTTACATTGTAGACACAGTTAACAGTTGATTCAATTCCTTAAACACAGAATGACGTTGAAGCCTAAGATGTAATCTTTCTATTTGACACTACAGTGTTTTACGAACGTCCATTAGAATACAGCATCACTATGTCAAGTCAGGTAAATAAGGCTAATACAAATAAAGAACAATCTAAAGATATGATAATAAATTTGTCGACGAGCCTGTTATAATATTTGATATACAAAATAGCCTGCAATATTTCTACATTCAAAGTGAATGAAAAAGGTGTTATTTGCTTTATTATGCATCACGCCCAAGCAAAAATGTAGACAAACGTAAAACGACAGTTCATTTCAGACGCAAATGAAAATCCGTTGAAATGAATACAGTGAAAACTCTGGCCAAACTACAAACGGAAACAGTCAATAATCACACTTCACAAGAAACGTGAAGATGTTGTAGACAATGCATTAAGAAAACAGTAATTCTGAAGTGTGATTAAGATAATAAAAAGCCACACATTATATAAGACAACTTGTAAACAATGTCCTTGGACTTTTAGGTTCTTAAGGACTATGGTGACATTTATGGAACATTAACAAAATGCGTCTACCGTCCATTAAAATAATTTTGTTGCCGGCAGAGACAACAGCGTTGATCAATATCATCATTAGTCGATGTGTTGCGTTGGTGGTCTTGAGGCATGAAATAAGACAGTAATATTTTCCACATGAGGATACCTTCCAGCTTATAACTATAATAGTACAAATACAAACAGGCCACTTTCTGAATAACTGTAGCACACTAAGGTATTGTGTGTATTGTAAGTCCTTGACAGTGGTCTTGTGAGGTTCTTAATATGAATATGTATTGAGATTATTAAATTTTATTTTATAGTTTATATATATATATACTGTTACATATCGCTATATACGGGGCATCGGTCTATTTAAAACCATACTTGTGGGGTTTATATTTCGTGTGGGGCATACATAAAACCTCGCAAGTCTAGCATGTTTAAAATGATGTAGGGGGGGGGTGAAGGGTACCCTTCTCAAATAGTGTTCGAAAGTCGGTTTTAAAAGTAAATGCTATATGCCCCACGAAAATTCTATATGCCCCACAAATGTATATAATTTTATTGGGTATTTTGTTTCTTGTCAATATGTTTTCACCTATTTTAAAATTAAATATATAGTTTATATACATAACTTAGTACCCCTTAGTTCTGTTGTTTGGAAATGTTCAATATATGCGTACATAGTTGCATATATTAAAACCAACTATATGAAATAATGCCACTCAAGTCGGTCTTATATATGGGCCCCGTAACTGGTCGTTTGTCATATTGGCAAGAAACAAAATACCCAATAAAATTATATACATTTGTGGGGCATATAGAATTTTCGTGGGGCATAGTTAACCTTACAATAAATTATGGGTTCCAGACACAGTAAGAACAATAATATGATTCAACTGTAACAATACTATTTTCTTCCTTCTTATAACCTGTTTTTATGAATAACAACGCCTGTTTCATATTCGTATTCATCATGATAAAATATTATTGCTAGAATTGAACTTTCTACTATGCATTTTGAAATTAAAACTGAAAAAAGGCATAGCATTTTTAACTTACCGAGTCATATAGTAGATTCAAGTGCATGGGTGATCGTAAAACCATCAACACATATTGTTGTAATTTATAATTTATTCACACGTCGAATATTATTCAAATTTCCATATAAGCATGTTAAAAAGCTAAGCATAAGTCTGTCGTCGATATTGCATAAATCAATTGCTTATTATGTCTGTCTGGTTTTTTTTGGAGGTTTTTTTAGGAGGGGGGGTTAAAGCCGAATATCTATATATCATTTCACAGAGGCATTACTACACAAACTTTCCAATGTAGCATTTTCGTATTTTTCTTAACCTCAAACTCAAATTGATCATGAATTTAATTTTAATGATGATCAAATATGTCTATTACATTGTAAGACAATTAGACATAATTTTAGATATGCCAACATGCTGTGGTCATAAGAATGGAAAACTAATTAGTTTTTCTACATTGTAAATTGATGCAGCATAATCCATCCACTAATGATTATGACATTTAATTAGTAAAAAAAAAACGTTAATGTGTAATGTTATGCTCTTCAGTATAGGAGGAAAGGAAATACTTTTATTTATTTAAAATCTATTAAAAGTATTTCCTTTCCCTTCTAATGTCTGCAATATTAAAACATTGATTTGATATTAAGAATAGGTTATTTTTATTATCCACTGACGTTAATAAGCTACATGATACTAAGAAACATATTTGAAAACTTAGCAAACATTTTATCAAATGATTATAACATTCAGTGAAATAATTCTGATGTTTGAATTAAAAACCAAATATTTTTCTACTTCGTCGATTTAGATAAAAATGTGGTATTCTTCAAACAAACAATCATTTATGGAGTAAGTGTTTAAGCATGTGTCTGTAAATATTTTCATTCACTAAAATTAAAGAACACCAGGAAATAATGAACTTGTTTAAAGATGAGACTAACTAATTCTAGGTGAATGCTAAACTGGTTTTGGTAATCAAATAAATCTACATTCTCACGTGCGGTAATATATTGGTTTCCAGAACTTAGCTGTGGATAACTGTTAGTTAATCAGTTCTTCTTTTCAGACGAAAAGCTTATATGATCGCCACGTTTTTTATAAATATACATTTACAACAATCGTAAATTAATCTCTCAGAGGCAAAATTTATTGAAATAATAACTAATGTCAAAGAAACAATGTCTCAATTACATTACCATATAGCATGGATATCATCTTTACTATGGGGAGTGAATAAGTAATAAAGTTACATTTAACAAAATGGATTTTGTATGTTAGTTTGTGATAGTACTCAAATCTGCTACGGTATTAAACATTGTATATCATTTTCCCTATATCATATAAATCCGAACAGGAAAGCAATATAAATGAGATTGTCAGACGTCAACGGTTTTCACACTTTCTGGTATGTCGCATTAACTTTTTTATGTCACATCACTCCGTGATTACATTAACTGTATGTCAGATCGTTTGATGGTAACTATCAATGCAAATACTATCGCGATCAATAAAGGAAATGGCCTAAAACGTTGTGGCGTGAGGGGAAATAGAAAAAAAATGATCTTATCTAGTCTTTACCATGTATAATTCTCTACATTAACGGAAAAATATTTCTTGTAACCAAAGTATAATTTATGTTTCCCCATTGTCTTGTAAAGAAAGGAAAACCAATTTTTAATGGTTGACTTTAGAATACTTAAATAGAAAACGTAGTTCTGGACTAGGTTCAATCACGCCATACAGTTGGATTTGTAGCTATCATCTTAAGCAACAAAACGCATTAATGATATTGGAACACCACTTTTAAATTACTACCATATAAATCTAAAAGCTATGTATTTGACCAGAGCTATTTCCGATTTGATTTGTTTATTTGCCACGTACGTCTTTGTTTTCTTTTAATAAAGATATAAGTTTACAACCTCCAGCAATTGTTTAGCCCGTACGTTCATAATAAACTTCACAGTTTTTATGTGATCAACGGTGAAAGCATCACTTCAATCATATCATAAATCTGTAATGTTTGACTTTATAAATGATTCGAAGGAGACGCAGCTGTCAAAATACATTGATACAAACGATTCAATGCTAAACAAAATAAATGAAAGATTTATGCCAATAAATTTGGTTCACGCCAATCTGTTAATCCCGATTAATAATCTGGGATCAAAAGTTATTGGCAACTGTGTTCAAGATTTACTGTGATGGAAATGGAAGTCTGAAAGGATGTTAGCAGATTACTTTCTTCCACTATAAAAAAACTCAATAGATTTTGGCAACAAATCAAAATAATTGTCAAATTTTCAATGAGTTATTAGATATAAAATGTCAAAGCACGATACTAGTTTATTACTTTGAAATGCATGACTAGTAGTTGAATGGGCCATTTTCTAATTATCAATATCATTAGTTCAAGATATCGATGCTCCTACTGGTAATATATGATATGGTTTTGTCATTCTCAATAACATTCTTCCAGCTAAAGTCAATACGAAAGGGTAACAACCATATGAGTGATATTATTTGATATGAAGTAAAAACAACCAAAGCTTTAACTTAACACGTTTTTCAGCAACATATATCATGCCTTTAAATAAAGATTAAGTAAAATAGTAGAATACCGAAAAGTTGAATCATTGTAAAGAAATATTGACTCAGTTGTTTTTAGAAATGATCGCAGTTGCTGGGGCTATTTTAGAATCATCGATTATATCAAAGACTGTCTGTCAGACAAAACAAAACAGAACAAAACAGAAACAAAGATCACAGACGATGCGTGTATACAACATTAATTACTGTAATCATACATCAATGGCCATTTCTCTCTCCAGTTATTGCACAGGAAATGATAATTTGAATCATGTAGCCTTTGAGATGGTCTAGATGGTAATCTTCTAACTAACGCAAGACTTATGTTGACATTCACGACCATAATAACTCACTTGTCATCATCAGAGCGTTAACCAATAGCTATGACCGTGAACATTGTTGGTAAACATGTTGTGTAGGCGATATTGAAACGCTAACCAATTGGTGAAAAAAAAACACTAATACCACGTCCGGGGAATAGTATCATCAATTTTTATTTGGAGTTTTCGCCCATTTATCAACCCCTATTATTAGGTTATGTAAGACAACCGACTCATCTTATGACCATTCATTTTTTTACAACTTCTAGCCTAAACTCCCACAATGTACCGATAATATATCTCTTGTTGAAGGGAAATCGATATCAGAACTCGAATTCAATTTAAATTCAAAAGTGGGAAGAATACAGAAGGGATAGTAGCATCTTAATGTCATGAAATGAAACAAAACTAATATTATACCCATTTGAATTTAAAGACTAACATTAAACCACACAACCTTTATGTTTTTAAGAAGATTGCCATTACAAACAATAGTTGCAATTCATTGGTGAAACAAACAAAAAGCCGCCCGGCTAACTCAGTTGGTAGCACGCAAGTCTACTGATCGAGGGATCGTGGGTTCGATTCCCGGGCGGGGCATACTTTCGTGGAGCTTGGTCATGAAATGACGAAAGTATGTGCTTAGTAGTTGGTTAACAGCTAAATCCAGAGATTCAGTCTTAACAGGAGGCGTGCGTAGGTTGACTGACCGCCGTTATATGGCCTATTAATTGTGTTGCTACGGCGTTAAACCCAACAAAACAAACAAACAAATCAAACGAAACAAACGTAAACAATGCTTGATGTTTGAAAGTGCAAGAATACTTGATTGAATGATATTAAACGAAAATAAGGACATTTCAGTCTCTTAAAATCAGTATAATAGGCAGATTCAATTAGCTTCAGTATTCTAGTCCTATTATAACATTTTCTGAGATAACACCATGATATAATGCAATAATTTAGTTAATGCATTTTCATTACAAACTGGATCAGCCTTCCATTACATCTGGTGATCATATTATATTAAAATAATATGATAAACCAGGAAGATACTTCGTACAAACCAAAAGATAACAGAAAAACAGTCGATTTGATGACACCAAAGGTTTGTTATCAATAAGATATACCAATGGAACTATTTTTTGTATACTGACCTGAGTAAGTTCAAATAAAATCGGCTTTAAATATAACAACTGACAGCTCAGAGAGGAACAGAAGTATGCATAGAAAAAGTGCAGTCATAGAAGGCGCACATAAAAGCAACGTGTTTCTTGATGAAAGAGTTGATGTGGCGATAACTGTTATTTCAGTTGTGAAGTTCAAGGTTTTGTTTGTTTGTTTGTTTGTTGGGTTTAACGCCGTAGCAACACAATTATAGGTCATGTAACGGTGGTCAGTCAACCTACTCACTCCTCCTGGAAAGGCTAAATATCTGGATTTTAGCTGTTAACCAACTACTAAGCACACACTTTCGTCAGTGACTGACAATTGCCCTTCATAATTAAAAATCATTGGTAGGAGGGAGAATGGCCGTAGACATAATTTCATGACCAAACTCCACGAAATTATGCCCCGCCCGAGAATCGAACCCACGACCCTCGATCAGTAGACTTGCGTGCTACCAACTGAGCTAGCAGGGCGTGTTTTCAAGGTTTTGTGTATAGATATATGACTATTTTTATGCTTGCGTCACTACAAGAATTATTTCTCGATATAAAAAAATCAGGAATCCCAGAAGCTCTATAATTATCTTAAACATATTATAATCCTCTTATCTAAATACCTAATATATGGCCTCAAACATTTTTTGAATTATCAGATATTCGTGTTTAGACAGAATAATTTCATCAAAACAACTAGATCCTTTCAGAAGGTATTATTATTCAAAATATTGTCTGGCAATATACTATTGTCTTTTTGTTTCATTGTTTACCCATAAACATGATGATAATGATACCAGCCTTTGAAATGTCTGGAACAGTTGGATCCATCATTACAATAAATATTACCGTCTTTAAGCTAGCAATCCACGTTTAAGTGAGTCTGGAAACAACAGAGACATTGTGCAGGTGGTTATACCATTTAACTGCTCTATACGAGTAGACTAATTTGTCACAATCTGCTAAGTCTTAATAACTTAGCATTATAAAAAACAACATTTGGGAATAACGATAAGGAAAAAACTAGCTGATATGTGAGTTTAATGACTGGTAACTGTACGAGTATACTGTATTAGGCAAATGATTAAGTATCATTTCAGACTTTTAGTTCGCGCTAACATTTGTTGATATAATCTATAAGCGCTAGTTGTTAATTAGAATTAGTTCTTAGAATATAATATTCACCCTCCAAAATTACATTGAGTCTATGTCTCTACTTCTCGATATTATAACTTTCAGTTTAAAAAATCATGAAATTGTATTAACATAGTAATCATATTGGTGATTGTAATACAATTCACATAGCCTATAAAATACAATTCATGTTTTTATATATGCCATGCATTGTTGTTTGCATTTTAATTTTAATAAAAAAGCATACATTAATATGTATGCGCCAAATGGCTAATTCGTTCTCATAGAGTGCATCATGATGTCGCTTGTGAATAAATCACTCATTTATTACATACGATATCTATTTATTACGTCAAACGTGGAAGAGACATATATACATGTAGTATCTTATACTGGTTATTTGTTTCATAATAATAATATTGATATGATAGTGGCTATCCTTAGAATAAAATAAGACTTGGGTGTCTGGCGCGTGACTGAGAAACATAATATGTCATAAGCAAGCTTTCAAACCTGTGATTCATACTTTCAGAAAAATAAATCATGCTTTCAATTAATTGCATAAGTGTAAGAAAAACACTCCTCCCGGTTCTAGGAACGCAGACAATAATTAAGATAATCTATAAAATGATGGTAAATAAAAGCCTTATATAATATAAAAAGAATACGTGAATTAGAAAGAAAATTAGTCTCGTTCAATATTGGGAAACCAATCCTACAAATAATGTAACTTAGATTCCTTTGAGATATGGCGGTGGTTGCTTTCACACCCATTAATATGAAATGGTGGGAAGGAGGTAATATTATTTTTTTAAACTAAATGTTATCAAGTGAGGCAAAAATAACAACATGTTGAACATTTCACTCAACTATAGCCTGCTGATTGAGTTTCTTTAAGTGTTATTGATCTTTTTTTTACTCGTTAAAATAGGTCGATGTAAACAAGTTTTACTTAAAGTAAAGAATGCCAAGCTTTTGCCAGATATAACACCCACTTACATTTGGTTTAATTCACTTAATTATTTCATTAATTCACCAATGATCTCACAACAACGTCGAAATATTGTTAAAGGAATGATGGCAGTCAAACTATAAACGCTTTTAAAAATAACATACAAAAGATAAACAAAACATACATTATTTGCAATTTAATATCGGATCTTAAAATAAGTATACTATTTACAATAAACAAAACGAGAAAAATGCTGACGTGTTAATGTTATCTCTACCTCACAGTCGAAGTGCATAAGAACGACGTATATTTTAGATAACTTATACAATAAATTGTTTCATGGTATCAACGTTACGTAAATTACTTTTACCCTTTTCATGGTTGTATTTAAAAAAAATGTTTTATATGAGTGCTATATATGCTAGATAATTAATGCTACCAAAATAAATTTAAAGATTACCGCGTAGGTTACCTGGAAAATATAACGATCATATTCTATTGAATGTAACACAAACTCGAATTATTTTATGATAAAGAATGTCTGTTTAAAATTCTAATTGCAGAATGCAGACTACAGTAAACCTTTTTAAACATGTAAACACATTAGACTTCTAACAACAAAATCCTGAAAAATGAAAAACAACAAAAAAACTCCATTAAATGTCAGACATATCCTCAATAATGTGTTAACAGTGAAATCTATATATCCTTGTAATCGCAATTAATTTAAAAGTAGTGTTGATGCAGACATTGAAACATGTATTATAGGTGATCTCTCTCATATAGGTTTAAGCTATAACTATGGTGGCTGATTAATGCCATGTCGTATTTTCGTTTCTTCGCGGCGAAGAAACGAAGAAACGAAAACACGAAGACACGACAAAAGGAAGAAGAAACGAAAGGCCGAAGATACGACAGATGTAAGGCGAAAACACGACAAATCCATAGTTTTCGTATCTTCGTCTTTTCGTTTCTTCGCCACGAACAAACGAAAAGACGAAGATACGACAAATGTAAAGCGAAAACACGACACATTTTATCTGTCGTATTGTTGTATTTATTTTGTCGTGTGTTCGTTTCTTCGTGGCGAAGAAACGAAGAAACGAAAAGACGAAGATACGACAAACTATGGATTTGTCGTGTCATCGTGTTTTCGTTTCTTCGTTTCTTCGCGGCGAAGAAATGAAATTCGACATGGCATAAATCAGCCACCATATATAACATCGGTGCTTTATGTGTTGAATACGGTCGGTTCCTACACAAATGAAATGAAAATTAACTTTATATATCAGCGCCTCCAAGAGAGGTAGAACTAAATACCTAGCATCATTACTAAATCGATGATGAACACACATGTGAGTGTGTACTTTACACTATATAAAATGTATCTCGAAGGACGTATGACAAAATGAATTATTAGATGAAACACGAACGGCATTGCACTATTAAATTAGTTTATAAGATTATTCATAGTCATGTTCAAAGATATATTCAATAACATTTCAGATTACGATTAAGAAACTGAACACATAATTCAACAATCATGAAACAAGTTTGATAAGTCTGTTCAAAAATTTGTTTAAATCTGACTATGGATAGCAAAGAAATAGTAATAACTATTTTATCAAATTTGGCTCATTAAACTCAACCACAATGCCTATAGTGGTATTGACGCTATAACATACTGGTTGGCAATAAAAGTTAACAGTTAGGGAAACTACACTGAAAGTCGTATTGCTAGTTGATAGGAACAGAGAAGGTTTGGAAAAAGGGGTATGGTATGTACAAGATTTATTCACACAAAATTTATAAAATAGTGACGTGCCTACGCATTATACTTTATATCATAATTTTATAGGGATTTAGTATATATAGAAAATTAAAACAGTAAACAAAACACTTCCATAGAACTTTGTCTCTTCATTACGTTGTAATGCATTGCATATGACAATGCTTTGTGATAAATGGCTAACAAATTGTTAATCAATGGCTTTACTAGAAACTTCATTATAAGAGTATATTCAGAGTAACAATGTTGTGATTCATCACGTGCAAAGTGAATCTCGTCATCTCTGTAACAAAAACGTGAATGCCAAGCTTTTGCCAGATATAACACCCGCTTACACTTGGTTTAATTAACTTAATTATTTCTTTAATTCACCAATGAGGCGTGAGTAACAAGCATATAAGTTCAAACGCTGTTGCTAATGTTTTCGTTCTCACAACAACGTCGAAATATTGTTAAAGGAATGATGGCAGTCAAACTATAAACGCTTTGAAAAAAATAACATGCAAAAGATAAACAAAACATACATTTTCAAATTTAATATCAGATATCAAAATAAGTAAAATGTTTACAGTAAACAAAACGAGAAAATTGTCATCTTGCTGACGTGTTAATGTAATCTCTACCTCACAGTCGACGTGCATAAGAACGACGTATATTTCAGATAACTTATACAAAAAATTGTTTCATGGTATCAACGTTACGTAAATTACTTTTACTCTTTTCATGGTTGTATTCAAAAAAGAAAACTTAAATGAGTGCTATATATGCTACATAATTAATGCTACCAAAATCAATTTAAAGATTACCGCGTAGGTTACCTGGAAAATATAACGTTCATATTCTATCGAATGTTACACAAACTCGAATTATTTTATGATAAAGAATGTTTGTTTAAAATTCTAATTGATGAATGCAGACTACAGTAAACCTTTTTAGACATGTAAACACATTAGACTTCTAACAACAAAATCCTGAAAAATGAAAAACAACAAAAAACTCCATTAAATGTAAGACATTCCCTCAATAATGTGTTAACAGTGAAATCTATATATCCTTGTAATCGCAATTAATCTAAAAGTAGTGTTGATGCAGACATTGAAACATGTATTATAGGTGATCGCTCTCATATAGGTTTAAGATATAACATTGGTGCTTTATGCGTTGAATATGGTCGGTTCCTACACAAATGAAATAAAAATTAACTTTATATATCAGCGCCACCTCATAAGAGGTATAACTAAATGCCTAGCATCATTACGAATTCGATGTAAACATATCTGTGAGTGTGTACTTTACACTATATAAAATGTTTCTCGAAGGGCGTATGATAAAATGAATTATTAGATGAAACACGAACGGTATTGCACTATTTAAGTAATTTATAAGAATATTCATAGTCATGTTCAAAGATATATTCAATAACATTTCAGATTACGATTAAAAAAACTGAACACATAATTCCACAATCATGAAACAGGTTTGATAAGTCTGTTAAAAAATTGTGTTTAAATCTGACTATAGATAGCAAAGAAATTGTAATTACTATTTTATAAAATTTGGCTTATTTATCTCAGCCACAATGCCTATTGTGGTATTGACGTTATAATATACTGGTTGGCAATAAAAGTTAACAGTTAAGGGAACTACACTGAAAGTCGTATTGCTAGTTGATAGGAACACAGAAGGTTTGGAAAACGGGATATGGTATGCACACGATTCATTCACACAAAAGTTATAAAATAGTGACGTGCCTACGCATTATACTTGATATCATGATTTTATAAAGATTTACTAGTATAGCTAGAAAATAAAAACAGTGATCAAAACACTTTTATAGAACTTTGTCTCGTTATTACGTTGTAATGCATTGAATATGACAATGCTTTGTGATAAATGGTAAAACAAACTGTTAATCAATGGCGATCCTAGAAACTTCATTATAAGAGTATATTCAGAGTAACAATATTGTGATCCATCACGTGCAAAGTAAATCTCGTCATGTCTGTAACAAAAACGTTTTGTTGATATTGTCATTTTGTGATATGAACTACTTACAATGTATTGATTGTCATTACTTTCTAAGAGTAACTATTGTTGTATTTCAAAGGTTTGTTGCTGTTTAGGCTCATTGTTAATAATGTAAATCAATTATAGATATAAGTGCAATGTGAGAGCTGTGCGATCTTCTAGCTCTGACTTTCATGAAGTAGGCTTTGCTCATGAGAAGGAAAAGTGGTTTCAAAAAGTTCATCATTCAAATCTGAACTTCCATACTTTCAACTGTACGCACCCTAATTGAACTTATTATAGTTCTGAACAGCAACTGACATTGCCTTTGGGTTGCACAAGTATAGATATATGGGTGGCCCATGTTGCAATTCACAAGAGCACGATTTTAATTGTAAAGTAAATTGTTTTAAAATGACATGCGAGCGTCTAGAACATTATAAATATTACCAAATACAATTGCTATTTAGAGTGCGATTTTAACTATTTATCATTTATTGCCTTGGTCAACGATTAAACTTTACGACATTTTCAGGTATAATTATACCAATTGGCAGCAGGAAAAAGGCAACAGAACGTGCATGCCTTCTATAATTACTTGTAATCATTAAGCGCGCATTATATCACTGCTTGTGCTTGACTTATTGAATGATTCTATTTTTATTATTTAGAAAATGTTCGTTCGATGAGGATATTAATTGTCATCTTTGCTTTTATGGTTTGTGTCTCCCACTGTAGATCCTGTTTATTACATTCATAAAAAATATCTATTTTTCTGTTACATTATTTCTGTTTTTATTTGTTGTGTTTTCTCGTATTTCTCAGACAACTCTAAGATGATGTGTAGACATAAATGACGTACGTAAATCATTATGTTCATCCAAATATATCACTTTAATATGTTATGTTGTCTATTCAACAATGCAATATCTAGATGTATTACTTATATATCACTCGATGTGCTGATTAAAACTTTAGTATCATATTCCATTTTCAAAATGAATTATGTTTAAATTTAATCAACTTTTATTTCAGTAAATCTTAACGAAAATAGGTTAGTTTGTATACGAAATACGTTTATTACTCTATTGCTATTATTCTTATTCTCTTACTAACTAAATGTGGATCTTTGAGTTATTGGGATTCATTAGCAATATATACAAAGCTTTTTTGCAATGTGATAAAAAGAGATTAAATGTTTTTTTTTAGGTTTTTCCACTTTAAAAATAGAATCAACTACTTTTTACATGCATCTGAGTCATAGTCAATATCCTAATAAAATTATAGAATATAAAATGTCATATAAACAACAGTTTTACGACTCTTTACTCCATATGTTTATTGAACTAAATTTTGATATCGCAGATCATTTTTCTTAGTTGTATTTCCGTTCTGGTAATATGAACATGTAAGCTTTTATCCAGTTTTCTAAGAAGCAAGGACACAGTATACAAATTACAAACTAAAAATACCAGCATAATGTGATGTAAATCGAAACGAGGTGTTAGACATGCTGGCTGTACAAGGTGCTAAAATACTCCACACTGTAACAATGTGCACCTTAGAAAAAAGTATATCATATGCAACTCTTGATGAAACAAATTACAATATTAGGAAAGCATACACCTAAGGACATATAAAGAGATACCTGAACATGTATTTGATTAACCTCTAAACTGTAAATAGGTGGAAGATTGTGCCTACTAAAAATGTTCCAAAAATATGGTACAAACTACATGCTGAATGCAACAATTATACTTGAAGTGTCTCTTACCAAAATAACAATAATTATGGTGGCACAGACGAGTTGAATGATAGGCAACAGTTTTATCGTAAGTGATAGTCTTGTCAGTATATTCGTATATTCTATTATGAATGAACAAACTATCTTCATGTTTACTAAAGATCATAAATACATGATAACACAAAAAGTATACAATCATTCATATCTAAATTGTTAATCAAGATTACGTATAAAGATTACCACAAAAGAGTGAATGCTGTTTTTTTAAGCAAACACATATGTATATGTGGAAAGTTTGACTGGTAAATTTGCGAATTACAAAGCAATTCATGTTTGTATTTTACCTCGTTTTGAGAATGTATTCAATTTGTAATTTCATTGACAAATCTTGTATCACTTGAAACAAATATGGTAGAATCATTTTCATTCATCAATTTGAATCCATTAAGATCTTTCATTATAGTATTTTAAATGGATAAATTTATAACAAAAATATCTGAAATAGTGTTTGCCTTATCTTAGATATGCATGCAACATGACAATTCAGGCACACTTATAAATTTATACGAAACAATTAAAATATGAGTATCGTTTTGAGATGTTCAAAATAATTTCAAATGACAATAAATGTCATTAATAATTGTGTCAATGGGACAAACATGTACCTACGCCGTAAAATATTTTTCATTAAAACATATCACGTAAATGTTAATTATGTACCTGATTTATTGAAGTAAAAGCAGAATATACAAATATGCAAATGAAGTTGATATTGCGAGCGAATACAATCATACAAAGATGCACGCATGCAGTAATTTATGTCCATAAAAAGGGAGCCCACACAACTTTGAAAAAGGTAATGCAACTTATGTATACATTTCAACCAGTATCACAGCAGGAATAACTAATTATCACTTTAATTGTACTTACCAGAAACACCAGACATGTCTATCAATCAGACAATGGACAAAATACGTAAAGACATCACTGGTGAAGCTTTAATGCAGTTTTAATTACTGCAAGCAATATGTCAATCAGAATTGTCTCCAATGCAGATTATAAATAAGTTTTTATCTGACGTACATTTATGTAAGTAAGGAGAACTATTCAGAACATTGCACGTACGAAATGAGTAGGCGTCCGTTATAAAACCACCAGAGGGTTAAAAAAATAGTCATTACTGTAAACAGCATTGAAAATGTGTTGCGTTGAAGGTATTGAACGTATTGATATTATACCAGGGATTTTTCTACATAGAAACAATTATTTTCAATAATTTTATGAAATTATTTATTATACTATATAACTATAATACTATGTACTATATATCTAAGCAAGAACTATATATTTTCCGAAGAAAACGTTGTGAAATGTTTATGATTCTTATAACTTTCCTCAACATAATTATTCATGCATGAGTAGAACAAAGCTGCACGTTTACCGAATGTGCTTCATTGTCGCAAAAGTAACAAAATATATGTATTGACATAACACGTGATTAAAGTGACTAGTGTTTTGAACTTGCTTATGTACGTACATCATTTTCATATTATACAGAAAGTAACTATCACTAACCCAACGATTGCCTATTTGAACTAAACCATATCATGTTTCACGGTGTTTTAATCCAATAAATTAACTTATTAATCACATATACCAAATAATCTAACAGTCCATTATCTTACATTACCACAGAACTGTAGTAAAATCGACCATAAAATGATTAAGACACAGACATAGATAATTTAGGGAAATCTTGACATGATTCTTGTTGGCAATTTACACAGGCCAACTATCGGTTGAAAGTTTCAAGACATCAAAACGATATTTGAATGCTTTATGTAACCTATATTTTATAAAGCATTATTTATCTTAAATATAGGTACAAACAGTAAAACTTTTGTTCTACCAATCATACTTCGTTCAAATGGTCGTGAAACAATGATAACAGCTTTTATAGTACATATATCTGAATTACACTATATACTAATATATTTGTTTTATTTAAGCACGATTGTGAAACAAGTATTTTGTTACTTAAATTAATCACTTTCGAGTCCGCTTCTTTGCCACCATACTGAGTTAATAGGATAAAGTTTCTTGCTTAAGTAAACAACATGGTATGTTTTTATGGGTTACGAACCAACGCGGAGCTGGCTATCCAATGATTACCAGTTCAACGTGGTGACCGCTCGGCCACGCCCGTTTCTGTTACACAATTCAGGCACAATTTGCCTTAAAGGTCCATTATAATAAGCATCACTAATATGATCCTGATAGACAGAAAAAAACAGAGATTATAGACGCACCATAAATACGGAAACCATATTATAGTCATATAATCTAAACATCATTTTTTTCAGACTCATCTGGGAGATAAAGGATATAATTGCATAGATAGAATAGCCGTATAGAAATAACCAATTATTTCTTTCAGAGAAATTTGCCTTATAAAACATAGTTATTTTCTGATCATGTCTAATTAAAAGAAACCGCCTAAATGTAATTTTACAAAAAATTTAGACAATAATGCTATCACTAGATTTCGTATAGTAATATCATTTCATAATCCTTAAATGTCAAATGCATACGTTGGCAAGTTATTCTTCGGTCATTAGAATCTATTTCAATATCGCCATATTTCTAGACCAATAAAATGAAGAAGTAAATCTTTTGTTGACGTATCTTTTTCTTATAATTGGATAAAAACTGTCTTGTGCAATAATATATTATTCTGAAACTAGTTGAACCAGTAAGTTCAAACAAAATATTGAATATTTAGTCTCGAGAAACCGGTGAAGCTTAACGAATATTGACTTAAAGTGAGCAACATTGACACGTATCAAGTGTTTCTGACTTTCATGTTCTTGTAATATTACATGTTAGAATGCGTTACGTTAAATATCGGTTCTGCATGCTCTCTTAATATTAAGATACGTTACGTTTATATCATCAATCATTCTATTGAACATCGATTACGAACCGGAAATTGTATCTGCCACCTTTTATGACATAAATCACTAGAAACGTGTTTTTTCCCATATCATGATGACATAGTAGGTAATTAATATCCTTCTTTGTTTATCTTTATATTGTTTTGTAATTAATTGCAGTGATATAAAACCATTGACGCAATATAAATAATTTGTTGTTTGTTTACATTAATTGGAAACAATGAATGCACTTACATTATTTATCGAATATAAAATAGCGGAAATATAATCATTAATGTTTACAGCTATCAAAGCAGCATATATGGGAATATCTTAAATAAAAGAATCTGTGCATTTGTTTCACTAAACTACTAACAAAAGAAAGTTATCGTTATTCAATTTCATAATATTTGCTGTTCAAAGTCAGAAAGATAATAAATGTAAATATGATACATGTATGATATTTAAAATGAATACAAAATTATACATTATTATGAAATATTAGGGTTGAATGGCCAAGAAATGACCACAACATCAATACTGTTTCCTGTGTTTGACGATGATTTTATGGTAAGATATTTGTGAAACGCGTCACTGTTTTAGAACTGATCTGGAATGAACATATCTAGTAAAATCATTACACACCAAATGACTGTTATTATCTTTTAATGTATTTGTCAAATTAAGATCGATGTAGTCAACATATTTTGAAAATAGTCGAATAAGAATGTCTTTACCAATGTCCTGAACCACATTGGGTGATAAAATAAGACTCTAAGTATAGAATATATTCACATATTGATATTGATTCGAGTGTCGTTAGAACCAGCTGCAGTAGACAACAAACTAAAGTTACTGTATTGTCAACCTAAAGATATTTGAATGCGCTTACTTAAGCGTGTACTGATAATTTTGAAGTGATTCATATTAATATTAACACTGTCTTTAACGTCGAGTCTTTTACTCAGAACAATACTTGTTTATATTAAAGTGCTCTTGACCTAAAACACATCGATTAACATTACCCGAAGAAAAATGAATTTAAATGAACATGATTAAACTTTACAAAGATGCAAATAGATCTGCGTTTATTCCTTCTTAAGTCTCACAGATGCAGACAATAATATACGTTTGGTATATTTGCATTTTTGAATAATGAACTATATTAAATTTTGTAAAATATCATAATATATTTGTCTCCTTCAAGATATTGCATCAACAATTGAATGAAACGTCCCACAAATGGGAAATGGGAAAGTGTAAAGAAGTCGATATGTGATTCCCTTCCTCTATAAATCTTAATAAAAATATACCTCAGGGTCGTATTCAGTATATCTAGGAGAGAAAGTTATTTCTAAAAAGCGTAACTGTTTAAACATATTTCTTGACTATCATGACATTTAAATTTGGAAACGATGCCATATTTTTACTTATTGACGGTGTTTTGTGACTTTTGTCGTTTTGAATTAATCATATCCGATAGTTATGTATACCACGTTTTATTTTGTGCTGCGTTAGTCTCCTAGAAATATAACAATAGTTAAAACTCCCTATTAAAGTATGTTTGATCTTTTACAAACATTTATATATATATTATTATTATATATATATATATATATCGTAATGTGCATGATAACAACATTAAGAAAGCATGCGTAAGATGTTGAATCAACTGTTAAAAGCATTCAATATTTAAACAGAAATTTCAAATAATCACTATAATCACTATGAATGAAATATTTCTATTCAAAGTTTGCAGGAAGATGGCACAAGTCTACAATTACGCCTACATGTTGTGTGATGTAGTTAACTAAACACAAGCAATATGTATAATTTTGTATCGTTAAAGGTCGTACTCTAATGTCAAAGATAAAAATGGTACAATGGTGTGAAGATATATTCCAAGTATGAAAACAATGGTATTGTGATCAACAATAAATTTGAAGGGAGCAATATAAGGACACCCCTTTGTCACATAAGAGGTTTTCATACATTTATATAATATCTTTACTAATCATGCTTATCATTTCAGGATAATTGGTATGTAAAATAAAGTAGAACTCACAGAGGGTGCAATGTCATTATATACGATAATACATATAGTGCTGTGATTCTGTTGCATAATCGATGGCTTCAACTCTTTGTTTGGCATGTCTAAAACTTGATTTACAGATACAATCGCGTGATATTTAATATCTTCATACTTGATTCAATAACAAGTTATCTTCAAACACGTCAACCATACTAGTGAAGGTGAGATATACATATTGTTTCTGACTTCACAATATGTGACTGTTACGAATCTAATCTCTATGTACATATACAGTTCATATTATTGTTCAGACACGAAGTTGGTTGCAAGAATGTTAAATATATTAATACAATGAAACAAAGTTATGTAACTTATTCACATGTTTTAATATCATTAATATTTTTATGACCTTACAGTAATACGTACAACTTGTTTATACAGGTATCACAAAACATTGCACGTATCATTACTACAAAAATCCCATCGTCATACATAACATAAAGATATTAAAGAAACCACCTCAATAGAAAACCATATCTAAATTGTATCCTTAGTCATTAGGATGGCATTCTAGCAACAACACCACATGTCTGGGGGCACTTTCATTCATTATTTGACTTCTTAAGTTCGTTTCTTGCTGCCTCGAAACCTGATATGGACATTTAATACGTGCATAAAAATATAGAGATACATTTCCAAGTGGAGTTGGTGCTTCTATATACGCCTTCGTTGCTTTTATATTATAAATGATATTACAGGAAATAATTTAGTAATGTCTACAACAGAATCCATTTATATTAATAATGATTACGACAATGCCTCATAATGGTATATTTATCTGATTAGAATCACAATGTAAATGGTATGGTAATATTATTGTCCTTCCGTTCATTTTTATGTCTAATGTAATGTTCCATAAATTACTTGATACTAATATTACATCACTAGACTGTATATCACCAACCTAAGCATCAACTAAAATGGCTCTTTAATCCAGTAATAAAAGTTTGCCGTTACAACTCGTTAGAAGTGCTAGGAAACTAATCCTGGGAACAAAAACAATAAGATATCTAATATGGTCTTTAAGCAATGTATGAGACCATTCATATAGTATTTTCATTTTTGGGAGTGCATAGTGGTTGCCTACAATGTTTGTCTTGACGTTTGTCTATAGTTTGTACGTAGTAACAATTTCATGTGGAATACAAAGGCTTAGTATAGCATGGCCATGTTGTCATTAGTAAACAAAATGTAAGCTTTTAAATAGTTCGACCATAATCAAGAGTATTTTAGTAGTTCAATGAATACGTTAGTTACATTTGTGTTCATATCAAAAACTAATCAACTTAAATCATAAATCTTTGAGACAGGTTAGGCCATGTAGGTGTTTAGAAACAAATGCCTATTATGCAATTATTAAATGTGCTTGCATCTATAACAAACTTTCATCACTTAGGAAATTGACGCAATGTTTTTGTGCGTGAACATCATTAGATAATGGTTTGCGATTATAGAAATGAAACAAAAACAAACTGAAATGAAAAATAATATTTACACAATGATTTTTTCTCATTAATGAATAGTTTCAAGTCCTTAACAGCAGATAATTTGAATAAAAGAAACATCAGTTCTGTATAAATTCCATACAGTGAGTTTGTTTTCGAATTTTGTGATGATAGTGGCATGTAACTTAGTCTAAATTTAGTCTAAGATATATTTTTCTTCTTCAAATCGTAATGTTTCTTTTTTCATTTATGTACAATGTCTTTACTTTTTGGATTTAATTGTGTTTATCAACACTGATGCCTATTATTAGATAATATTAGATATAACATTCCTTTTCACTTTTTTACAAGTACTAGTATCAAGACAATAAAGTGCATGGGAAAAACCAGAAATCAGTACGGCAATTGAAATTGGCAATAAACAATGTAAATTCATAAATGGTTTTTCTGTGAGATTTCTTTCTTTGAACTTAACCACACTTTACCTCATGGTGTTTTAACCTAATAGATCGACTATTAAATGACATCTATACCGAATAATTTACTGATCCATTCACTAATATTCCCCCAGAACGGTAGTAAAATTGACCATAAAATGATTAGAGAACAGACTTGGATAATATACGGAAATCTTGATATAATTCTTATTGGCAATTTACACAAGAAAATTGTCGATCTTTCACATGCTAGGATACAAAAAGAACTAAAAGAACTATTATTGTTTGTTTTGGTATGACATATTCTCCTTGTGTTTTGTCAAAGCTTACCTATCAATATATTTAATGAATTTGGTTATTGAAATCAACCTAATTAAAAAAAAAACATTTAAATTTCTTCGATAAACTCTTAAAACGGCTGATTCAATGACAGATAATATACAAACTGTTTATGACAATTATGAAATGCAAAACGTATTGGTTATATTATGTAGTTATGTAACAAAGACACAAAGATTTGTGGCTTGTTTCTTTTAAATTGCATCCAGTAACAAGAAACAATTACTCCAAGATAGAAGAACAATAGAGCTTCAGCTTTGATCTAGATTTGAAACAAACTAATTCTCCTATAACAATATTTCTTAATAAACAATAGGAATTGAGATTCCAAAGGCATAAATACAATGGAAAATATAACAATCTAAACATCTAATGTATTGTTTAAGCTACTCCCAGACTCCACAAGGAATTGAGTGATATTCTCTAATAGACAGAATAATTGTATTCAACTAAACTAGGTCCTTTTAGGAATACGATCATCAACGTGATAGAAGATTTGTCTGGTATAACAGTGTTAGATTTGTTTATTTAGTCAATCAAAACTTGATGCTTCATGTTAATATGCCATAAATGAAAATGAAGAAAAACAGAAAACCAGTCTCTTGATTTCACCTGCGATCGTTACATATCTAAATCGTACGATTATTAAATGTCTAACTGGAGGGTGTTTGGAGAACTAGTTAGTTGATTTGAATGTATGTATACTGTCAGTACATGTGAATTGAATGAATTCCATGAGAAAGTCTATAACTGTTATTTGTGAATTTAACTTCATTCATGCCATATAATAGAATATACAGTAATATGATGCCGGCACAAAGAAGAAAATACATCATTATTCGGTGTTCCGTTTTATATAAAACAAAGTAGGGTTTGTGTTAAAATAGTCGTTCGTCGTCTGTATACATATGGCCAAGCAATTATTTCGATGAAGTGAAAAGTTGAATTTTAAATTGGATGCTGGGAGTGAGGTATTTAAACATCTTCCCTTTATTATATTGTGGTAAATAACAACATATGTTCAATAAAAGGATGATCTGTTCAATAGAATATTTATTTATATTGTCATATTGAACTTCAATTACAGAACGGAAATTGTATCTGCCAGCCATAACCGCATACATCATTGGAATTGCTTTTTTTCATATAAAAACTATTGTTAAGAAATACATATCAAAGACATATTTTATGATCTCTTTGTATTTATTTTACAAAACACATTTATCTCAGAGAGGGAACATAATTGCAATCACATTTGCATGTCTTATATCAGAGTTAACCGATTCAATATTTTGTTAAATCAAGATTATATAGAATAGCATAATTAAAGTTAAAAAAAATGCGGTTTAAAGTCTGCTTCCATATACATGTTCAGCCGACTTAACAATCTTGTACGACAACTCCTGATCATTGAAATCACCCACAGGCAGGCGATCCCTCATAGAGTCATAGTACCCATTTACACCTGGGTGGAGTGGAACAATTGTAGGTTAATTTCTTGCTCAAGGAAATTAGCAGTGCCCCTAGTAGGGATCGAACCCGGGCCCTCTCGATCCCTAAGCGCGCGTCCTACCACTGGACCACTGCTGTTACTTATAATTGTGTTTGTAACAGTCAGATAGTCAATCAATAATATGTTCATTTATCTACTCTCAGAATAAACTATACAAGATGCATGTGGACTTAAATTGAATCACAATTATAATGATATTCTGTCATGATCGTCTCTGATACCTAATACAATCATTTCTTTATTACGATATTCAAAAACAAACTATAGAAACTGTATTGTTTACTTGTATATTCTGCATTCATTAAATGCATATAAGTGAATAAATGTAGCCTTTTGACGAATGCGTGCATGTGTCAATAAACATCACCGCCAAGAAATGCATTCATTTAATTAAAATGTCTTTGCATCAACACTATCACGCTATTTATCTGTTTCTGTCTCTTTAGGGCGTGGAAAACAAGCAATTTGTTATACCTAGAATTAATTATGTTATTTAAAGTTTACATCCAAATGTTTCGAAACCCTTTTTTGTATTAAATTAACGGAATATTCAAGCTTAAGTCATCTACACTGTTAGACAGTGAATATTTCAGAGATAATATACTGTTGACAAATCCGTACTGATATATTTGAAGCTTAAATTCAATACCAAGAAACCGAAAAAATCGAATATAAAAAGATTTTTGATAAGAGGAACTCATGGGGTATATAATTGCTATAAATATGACTAGTGAAAGTGATGAAGAGAATGTTGCAGTTTGTTTGTGCTGTATAATTCAAACAAGTATACTCGTAGAGACTAGTTATACAATGTTTTCGACCGAATTAGATTACTGAAAACCACTATAGTCTATAATTTATCAATGGTGTTATCCTTTACAGGCCGAAGTGATTATAAATACAGTCAGTTCATGCTCAAATGAAAAACGTATTCAACATAATGCAATATGAAGACCAGAGTGTATTTGACATCATTTTTGTTTTTAATCACAAATAAGTCATTTGCAGATACAATTCCATTCAAAAATATCATCCGCAAATGCTATAATACGATAAAAGGAACAAACTGAAACTTTTTATACAGATAACTCTAATTTATTTGTTCTAAAGAGAGTGTGACTGAGAGGACGATAAAGGTTTGTGAGAATGTGTATGGGCGAATGTATGTGAGTGAGGGTGCGTGAGAGTGTGTGGGTTTTGAGTTTGCGTGACTGATTTAACATTTTGTCATTCATTTTCTAGTTACACTTGTACAAGATAAAAAAATTGTTTTATGTATATGTGACTTAATAAATAATTTGTTTTTGTTCTTCTATTTGTTTACTAGAAATCGAAATGCTTTTGTGGATATTTTTATTTGTCGTCGTTAAATGTCAAATTGATTTGTTTTTACAAACTGCTTTATCTATTACAATAATGCATGTATCAGCAAGTACATTAAACAAACTACTCAGAGACTATGTGATAGTATGATTTACAAAAAAGATATTGAACCTGAGGAATATTCTGTGAAATGTTACAATACTTTGATAACTGTTTAATCATTCATCGCAAAGCCACAAATAAAATATATAAAACCTATTATATCAAGATGCATTGTAAAACATAATCACACTCTCAAATGGTTATAGAATTTCAGAGTTTTAGAGTATCAGTTTTTCTTTGTTCTTTTAGAATGTTACAACACCTACAGTTCTTTTGGATTGCTACACAATGTTTTACTCTTACAATATTTCATAATGTCAGATCACCCACATGTGTCAACAAAACAAAACAAGATCATGAATTACGTGAGTGCATATATCAAGTAAAGGGTAAAATTGGAAACATTGATAGATCTACTTTCTTGAAAATCCTGATTGAAATATCTGTTCGCTGCACGAAGTGAATTGTTATGTTTTAAATTCTATCTCTGAGGTTTTTTGCCATTGTTAGGTTGAGAGATCTCAAAGGAACTTAAGAAGATATTAAGCAAAGAGGAAAAATAATAATTTATACACTATACGATACAAATGGTGTTTTCTGTCACAAAATGTAACACTACGCATGTCTGGTGGTTGTATTTGATATCATAAGTTGTCCACAGTGCTGCTTCCATTATTCCAAAAAACTGTCATATCATATTAATCAAGTATCATAATGATTTTGTCTGTTGTACTACAGAAACAAGGCTATTATAAAATGAATTTCTAACATTATCAAGCTTTTTCTAGTATATCAGGTTTTAAACAAAAAGGTTTGGTTAGGCTAAATATATATTTGAAGTTTTTAAACAATCAATGAACTTCTCTAATACGTAATAACTGTTTTTACAGCTAAATGAGCAAGATTATCTAAGATGTTAAAGTATTTGTGGATTCGAATTCAACTTACGCTTTATATATCTCTTTAAATAATAACATGACCATGGCAACTGTTGTTTTATTATTACACTTGATTTTCTTTTGTGGTAAAAATCGAACTTCATTGGTAGTTTCCTTCCAACAGGAGATGGTAAATACAATAAATAGAAATCTAACTTGACTAGTCATTTGATTGATTAAACTCTGAATATGTCGGATTAAATAATTGAATAGCATCATTAAGTATTAACATTATTTAGACATAACACTAGTTATATTTGATATAACACGAACCTTAAGTATATTATCAACTGATCAAAATTACGTTCCTAATGAAGCCATGTCATGTAACGCTTAATATAGCCAATCATTAGATGAAATAACATGACTATATATAACAACTATTATGAATAGATCATTGAATTGGTGGTTTATCTTTTCTTGTATACAATAATATCTCTTGAGTTAGTACGGTCTTTAATAAGAGAAGAAAACCAAAGAAAACACCTGTGACAGATTACCACACATATAATGATATTGATACAAACTGTCTGAAGTGTATAAAAGTTGGATGAGAGATTCATTTAAGAACGTCTGAAGTTACATAACAACGCATATGAAGTATAATTATTATCTATTAGAAACTCACCGGCTTGTTCTTAATGACCAGAGACGGAATACGTTTCTAAAGGCTTCAGTTATTGTAGGCTTTCATTACAGCCTAATTTTGTTTTTGAAATTAATCATTTTTGCGAATGAGCAAATTGCTCATGTACAATTACGTAACCTCAGAGGAATTCGCAAACATCTTTCACAAAAGTCAACAGAAACGTTAGTTCATGGTTTAATTCACTCCCATTTAGATTTCTGCATAGTTTGCTAACAGATATTCCAGCATATCAAATAGACAGATTACAAAAAGTTAAAAATCATGCAGCTAGAATAGTAACTAATTCTTCATTTGACATTTCCAGTCTCAAAATCTTAAAAACTCTTCATTGGTTGCCTGTTAAAGCAAGAATAATGTTTAAAATTTTAGTACTTGTCTACAGAATTATCAACAAAACTGCGCCTGTTTACTTAACAGAGCTTCTCAGTTATTCAAACAGCACATACAACTTAAGATCCTCTGGTAGTACTTAGATAGCTGTTCCAAGAAATAGGACCAAGATAGCTGATAGGTCATTTCGTGTTGTTGGCCCAAAATGGTGGAACACTCTCCCACATGAACTAAAATCCAAATCAACAGAAGATAAATTGAGAAAACATCTTAAAACTTATTTATTCTCTAAATTCCATAAATAAACATGATATGTTTTTAAACTGATTTTATTTCATTAAATGTGTATTCGATGTGATTAAGTGTGAAGCGCAATCGAATATATTGACTATATAAATTTTTGCGCTATATAAATGGACTTTGATTTGATTTGATTTGAATAAGAATGTCTTTCAATGGATAAGTATTAATAGGCGAGACATAAGTCAATTTACGGATTTGCCTTTTATCAACACATCAGTATGATGTCCAATGTCATAAAACCTGCCTTTGGGGATGGGTTTTTTTATTTTGACTGATAATGTTTTAGAAAAACACGATCAATCTGTCATGGTTAAACTTCAGAATATACTCAGGAATATCGTTATATCATAAATACCAGCGGTGGCTAGATGTATATATCTTGGAATTATATCATATTAGGACTTATATGTCATTGTCAGTTATTTCGAGTTTAACACAGTTGGAAAAGTTGACATTTTAACCTTTGAAGTGTAATGTAATCTAAGTAAATCATGCAATCAAAACTTTGACCAAAGGCGTACTGAACAAGGAAGTTTAGTTATATTTACAGAAAGTAGCTTCACTTTCTAACTCTATATAAACAGTATGAAAATTAATATTATGCAATTAAATTAATAATTTACAATTAAAACGCAGTTAGAACTCAATACTAGTTGTTGTTTTTTCTTTTTTTCAACATTACGCGAGGTCAATTATGAATCATAATCTACTAGATTTTTGATAATCTGAAGGGTTGTCGTTGGCGACATTGATGTAGCTGTTTCAAGATGTAATTGATATAGAAAATGGATGAAATGAATGAGAGTGGTTTTATTGTAAGCTCATGATCACTGTACTACAATAAAACAACTTAGTCAATATCACTTATTAAAATAAAACACATTCTGTGTGTTCTGCTTAGGTATATAAAACTTGATATGCCTTGTGAACAAGTATTAATAGTATGAAAAATATCCACAGTCTGGATTCAATTATTCTGATAACATATTTCATAATATAACCAGACAATTTCATGTTTACTGATAATGTTATCTTATCTTACATATTCCAAACCAATCAAGAAATATATTTATTTTCATATTTCAAAGCAATATCATTCATCAATAACATTAGTCGGAGAATGAGAACAATTTGGATTTTAAATTTAATATCTTCTCTAGTCAAAGCCATGTTCTTTTTATCTATTTTTAAAATACCGCGATGTTCAGGTATTTTGTTAAATTCGACACACAAGTGCAGTCTCCATAATATCAATCACTTGATAAAGATCGCGGTTGTTCCATTCGTATAGTTTATTCAAAGATGGTGGCTGACAAAATTAGGACCGTATTTTTTAATTGCTTACCTTGAACAGGAGATGCTTCAAACACTTGTTTTTCATTGTATATTGATGATATTATAACCGGAATTGGTACAATAAGGGACCAGTATATGCTTGCTGATTCTAAATATTTCTAAATATACACTAACAAATAAAACCATAGTATATACCGTGTATGTCAGGTTTCAATATATTACAATTACCATCCCAGTGTGAACATGTATTTGTCGTGTTTCGCTTAATTAAGTCAAGAATTCAATACTAATAATGAGAAATAAATTACACTGATTAGGTAGCACGTTCTCTTGCTGAAGGAAATGAAACTATACATCTATAGACGACAATTATACTTTAATTATAGAGTTAAATGATACGAAAAAAGATCGAACAGTGATGCAGTATAAACCAAAGCATTGATGCTATATGGTTATAATACAGCAGTTGAACGCATGAAACTAGAATTCTGAAATTAAGAATTGAGTGTAGCCTTATTTGTATAATTATTCTGCAATTTATGGATATGTGGGTACTATAACCCACACATTTTCTCTGCAAACTTGAACCAGCAAGTTCCAACAGAAAATGATATTGCTAAGCAAGGACACTTTGATATTCATGAAGATACCGCAGGAAAAATTGTAGACAAAGGCAAGGCAGTATTCATTTTATATTAAGGTTTGGCAATCACTTCAATGTCGCGACAATGATAAAGTTCATAATGTTATATATTTATCTGATTAGATAATCATAATGAAAATGGAATTGTAATATCAATAGTGTCTGGAACAATCTCTTTCTACAATTACGGTCATATTTTTTTCAAATGAACCTCTTGATTCTACTTCATATATTATGATTCAAAACATTAATGCAAAGATTGTCGCTATAGTACAAATGTACTATGCCAATCGAATACAATCTTAAAGTAATGAGATTCTTTCATATATATAAAGTTTGACCGTAGTCTAAGCTCAGTGACTGCAGCGGAACTCCTAACTAGAGAAACTAATCGTTTAAAGAAAAGTAATCAAATGTATGATTGAGTTGTAAGCAATATCATAGACAAAACACTCTGTATTGTCTAATAATGTTTATATTTGGGATTGTAGTATTTCTATATACGTCTAGACAATGTGTCGGTGAGCTAATTCGTTTAGACAATTTTGTATTGTCTATTACAGATCTATATGTTGTAACAAGAAACAGACTCAGGCAAACTACTTTAATGCTTTTATAATTATAGTTTATGAAACCATTTTGTCGTACGTATTCGAACATATATTTTTATCCTAAAATGTTCGCCTACAATACATTAGAAATTGGAATTTTACTCCATGAACTTTACTACAGTACATTGAAAATGTCATAGACTATATTTGATACCATAGGGATCTTTTATCAAATTAAATCTTAAGATCAATATACAATCAATTATTAGAATCGCTATCTTAACAAGTATCAATATTCATTATATTGTCAATTTTATGTCACCTCAGGCTGTTGTTTGACCAGTACATTAAAATAAGGTGGCAAACGTGTCAGCTGAACAAAGAGTTGAAGCCCAACAGGCTTAAAACAAAATTAAAAGTATATGCGTCAACTTTATTTATAGTGTCACCAATATGTCGTATTAATTAGATTAATGCGTTTACAAATTCATGTACTCACATATGATTGAAAAAAAATCAAAATGTACACACGCATTCTAAAAAAGGAAAAATAATCCTTTTGGTATTTTGGTATGATTCAAACGCGTATGCAAGCATGTGTACTTTAAAGGATCATGCATGATAATGTAAACTTATTGCCGGTCACTTTCACTTTCAATATATTGGCTTAGATTGTATCATCCAGGCAATACTGAACAATACAGAGAAGCATTAGTTATTTCAATTAAATGACATCTTTAATGTTCAAGCACACATGTTCTTCTAAAGTTTTTAAACCAATGACTACCACATCTTTCTAAGTTAGTTAAAATAAAATGGCAGTTAAAATAAAATGGCCTTGAAAAGCATTGTGCCAGCAAAATAATTTGTCAATTATTATACATTTAAATGTTGAATGTCTTTAAATAAAATGGAAGAACATACAAATGACAGTAGTTGCAAGTTTATACAAAGAACAATAGACAAAATTCTAGTTATATGATATTCTTGTTAGCGAGGATAATTTGAAACCATTAAGGATGATAATGCATTTATGTAATTTACAAGACAAATGGAACGGTTTTTGAATTACAGTTAAATGATAATACTTAAGCATGTTATATTTATTCAAAACCGTGATATAAAATAGGTTTTTAGTTCACCAAGAATCATCGTTGTACATATCCAAAATGTAATAAAGTACAAGTCGATAGCGCAGTTGGTAGCGCGCCGGGATTAGGAATCTCGTGCCCGAAGGGGTGCGGGTTCGAATCCCACCTTGGAAAGTTATACCCTTCCATGAAAATGTGACAATAATGTCGATTTTCCTCCATTGATTAGATAATATGGAGAAGTTTCCGGCCTTGAGGAAGGGTAGGTGAGTACTGGTTATAGACAATGGTCCAGGAAAGCTAGGTTAGGTGCGCTGGACGCCGTAAAATGACCTAAAATTGTCTTGACACGGCGTTAACTCCAATAAATAAAATATATAAATAAATAAAGTATAAAATCATGAATATAATATTTTGAAAGAAAATTGAATGATATCCAACGTCATGTTTACATTCACATATCCATTATTTTTCCAATCAATATTTTTCTAAAAATTCACGATGGAATACGGCACAATTTCTCTAAAAATTGTTTAATATTGAATTATTTTTGTAGATATCATATTAAACTGTTCTCAGTGTAATTTATTAAACTTAATATATTATCTAAGACTAGTAATATATCGAGTTGTTTCTGATTTTTTGTAGACACATACCATTTTAACGCACGAGCTATCTACACACATTTACTATAAAACTTTTAAAACTATTTAACCTAACTGTGTTACTGATTGCATTTCAAGATAATGCTATCATGTAATATTAAACATAATTAAGTAATTTCATTTGATTATTTAAAACACAGTACCATGCACATGTAAGATATAACACTATTTCGAAATCCCAAGATGAAATTAAGAAAATGATTCAAACAAATGTGCATATATCAAGCATGAACTGCAACAAGACAAAGATTCGTTGGCCTAAACAGATACCTACGTTCATGGTTCTCAGTCACACAAACAACTTCCATCCGTCTTTAACCATACATTATAATAGCCAATGCAATTTACTGACTTGATTGGTATAGAATGGTCACTTATGTAAATGAAGTCATTTGCATCTATTTCTGCAGGACGACAGTAACATTGATGCTGCTACTTTATTAGTCCCGTTTTAAGACAGCCTACAGAGACAATTTTGTTACGTTCAGTTCATTGTCATTAATACTAAATGACTTTTAATGTTTGTGAGGTAATGTGATTTTAACGTGTCTTTTATGTTACTTCTTTTTTATTTTTGCGATTAAGTATAACGCGCATTCGAATATATAGACTGCATAAGTTCTGCGGTGTATTCATGAACTTGTCTTTGGATTTATATCAGAAATCACGTATTTTGTTCGGGAATGAGGATTGCCTTGCTCTCAGTCATTTTATACTTTGTTTCATATGACTGCAATGTCAGCCTAAATAAAGTGTCCCTTAAAAGGTGATGTTTCGACACCTTTGTGGATGTATTAAGGGCCCTTTAAAGGTGATGTTTCGACACCTCTGGGGAAATGTCTGGTTAACAATGGCGTTATGTTACACTGTTCAGGACAAGTTCGGTTAACAGTAGCATCATGTTATACTGTTCAGGACACCAACTTTCAATTGCAAAAAAATAAAAAATAAATAAAAACAAATAAAAATTAGTGATAAAAATGTAAAATTGATCTGTAAATGATGCAGGTCCAAAAATATGAAATATAAAAGTTAAAAAAAAAATTAAAAAAAATAAATACATAAACTTACGTACTATATAACATCATGTGTGATTTTTTTATTTTGTTTTGTGTTATTGTATATACATTATGTTTTTATGGTAGAGGGTTTTTACTTACATGTATTTATTTTTATAATATATCTTTTTGTACAACGCCATTGAATATGTAATATAGAAATAGGCGTTTAATCAAATGAAAAAGTTTAAGTTTAAATTTGAAGTATTACTTCTTGATGCAGAGAATATGACTTTTCCGAACACCAGACAAGTTAACAAGAAGGGAACATACAAAATTAACTATCCCTACATTTTAGTCGAGGGGAATTGGTTTACATTAATGTTGAGCCTTTGATTTTAGCTTTTTGTCACGCAAGTTGTGCATCATTGAGTAAATCAAATACGTTAAGCAGGAAATCCAACTCGGTAAGTTCTCCGATTGATTAACCGGTACTAAGGATTGATTCATATGGCATGCATAAATAACTCTTGTGAAATTGACGACACCATTATGTAACGTGATATCGCATATAACATTTTCATAAAGTTCAAATTTATCACAATGATTTTCCTAATGAAGCGAGGTGTCAATTATACTTAATTGGGCCAAGGATCCGGTAAAGGAAGATGAATATCAACACCTGATCAATATTAGTAGCACACAGTCATGCTTTAGGAAATGAAACAATGTAATTTGAGAACACAATTACCTTTGAATTACAGAATAATTCATGTAGCAGATGTTTGGAAAACAATCCCACATTATTCGAATCATTTATGCTCGTGCGTAATTCGCGTTCTCTGCAGCATGTCTGTTACATCTTTCCTGCATACTCGATTCAAAATGGTTCTTACCAAAAAAAGAGTCTAACCAAAAATTATGTAACTTATGCTACGTATCTCATGAGAGATAGAAATAGGGGTTAGACTTGATTTGCCAAACAAGGTGGGCCGCTTTTATACTTCAGAAACGGAGCGACGTTTCATTACTATACGTTGATGCTTTCGTCGGTTTAAACATATAGAGGTTGAAAACATACCAGTAACAGTAACTGTAAAATAACACAGACATACCAGACAGCCGGAAAGGATAGAGATAAATACTTTAAATACTGTTGTTAAGAGGCTCACAGAGAAGACGGGCTTTGCCTAACTATGTTTCCTTTATAAATAAAGTCTTTAAAATTATCATTATTATTATTATTATTATTATTATTATTATTATTATTATTATTATTATTATTATTATTATTTAAGATTTTCAAACGTTTGTTTAAAAAGGACGTCACTAACAAAAAACGAAAACAAGATACTTGAAAATTTAATTGAGTATCTTAATTAGATAGATGTTATTGGTTCGCCGAATAACATGAGTCATACTATAATTTCTAAGTCACAGTAAGGTCATCACATGACTGATGCATGCCAGAACGAAACTGACACTTTCAAAACAAACAGTCCCCGTATGGAAAACTAGCAGCAATGCTTCTCTGGCGAGTAACAATTTCAAAAACACACTTTAGTTCATTAACAATTTCAAAACGCATATGCCTATAAACCTAAACCATTTCACACTTTATATTAATTAACATATAACAGGAAAAACTTCGATAAGGTCAACATCAGAACCCATTTATATTAATAATATTAATGGCAATATTTCATTATGTAAAATTTATCTGATCAGAAAAACAGAATGTAAATGTTTAGATAGTATTGACAATGGTTCGTTTCTTCTCTGACTGATGAATCCAGCAATAAAAGTTTTTCATGTTACTTTCCAATGCATTATATGTATTAGTAACGATCGGAATGGCTTTTATATGATTTGCATTATAAAAGATTTCCATTTGCTAATGATCTGACGGTTGTGTTAAACTTATCATGAGAGCAATTACAGTAATTAAAGCGATATGACCTTTCTGTGTTGGTGCGCCGTAAAACCCAAACAAACAGTAATTACATGTAAATATTTGATTAGACTTATAGCAATTCTAAAGACAAAACTTTTTATACTGTTCAACATAATTTGTATTTGGGATCATAATGTTTACAGGTTTAGACATTACGCCAGTGTGTTAATATGTATAAACAACGGCACTTCGTCTATTGATAATTTTGTGACAAGAAAAGGTCAAACTATAAAATGAATAAATGATGTATATCAAAATGAGCTTCAAATTGTGGTTTAATAGGCTTTGGACATTTTATTGGCTGACTCTACATAGATACTTTTACCAAAGCCAAGAAATCTTACATCAAAGTTTGCAATCATGTATATATTGAATAAAGACAATATATACTTCGAGTCCAGTAAGTAGATCGAACTGTTCTTCGCTTTTACGAGATATGTTCGACTTGTTACTCATTAATTGGTTATGTCCACAAATTATGCATTTCGTTTACAATCAATGAGGGTATTCACAGGACAGTTAATTAGGCTTCTTACAAAGGAATTAATGCATGGAGGTCAATTAGCCATGTTTCATTATTTTTATTATGACATCTTCACAATAATGTTCTATTTCGAAAAGGTTATAATCATGCTGTATAATTACATTTGAAGGTTACGCTTTCGGCGCGCTCGATTTTTACAGTCGTATGCAAGGCTATAGAAATAGCAAAGTTCACACAATTCCATGGATAAGGAAAGGGACTAATCTGAGACAAATTGTGAGAGGTTTACCATGAACTCAATGGGGAAAAAAGAAGAAAATATGCCCATTTATACTTTTCAAAGTTAATATATTATGGTAACAGCCATTTTTTTCAAGTTATGAATCTTAAATTTATTTTGCAGTCTTTGGTGAGCAGTGTTAGTATATATGTGTAAATATGATTTAACCGATGGTATACTTTTCTGAGTAAATGCGAGCTAACAATTAGTTATAAAAACAATAATCTCTTATTACGTTACCTTGAATCTACAACGTCATTATCGCTACGTGTAAGAATCAACGACAGTTATTCTTTTACTAAGAGGCATTTTATAATAGTAGAGTGGACAAGGGGAATAAGGGGGTCAGATTCCCAAGGTTTTAATAAGGCCCGTAAGAACAATGACACCAAGGTGATCAGATCGCCAATATTTTAACAGTAAAAGTAATTCATCTTAACTAAATAAAGACAATCGTATCACTTGCAACCTAACAGAAAACGCACTCGAACAAAATGTAAAACCGTTGCTAATGATGATGCTTTTAATGGGCCTGTGTGATATATAAACTGCGCAACGATCTTAAACATGTACTATCTTGCTATGTATACCAAAACATCAGGACTATATATATTGGCATTTATAGCATATCTAAAATAGTGTACATTGTAACATCAAGTCTCTTACACGTGACATGAGCTACCACACATGGTAGTATATGTAATTAACCCAGTTAATCAAATCATTATACGTGTACCATCATGTGGCTAATCTAGGGTATGTCTATGTTAATCAGCGAGGTAAGTAAACGGAGTAACAGCGTCAAGAGCATTTACATAATAGAATGCCGTCTGTGGTTGTCTGAAATCAATTCAATGATTTCACCTTAAGTAATTACGTTTAGACCAATTGAATAAGATTTATGTTAATGATCATGAAATCATTGACTTTCTTCTATGGACAAGGTGAATGACCGTATTTCATCATGACAAACAGTCGTGTACGTGATATCATAGGTAATAATGTCTAAAAGCTTCGGCTGAAAGAATTTGGTAATTTAAATCTAATTATATTATTGCAAGAAACAAGTTTAAGAAAATAAAAGTTATTCAACTGTTATGTTATGTTACTTTAGAATAATTTACACTCAGTAAGAGCACCCGACTGTTTTCCCTGAATAAATCATATGTGTGTTTTACTATTCGAATTTTAGCGTAGATCATTTTTGTGCCCACTTTACATGGATTTCTCTAAGTTCTTCAACAGTTATGTTTAGCTGGTATTCCTCCATAATCCGTCCTGTAGGAAGCTAACTAATGACAATGGTATTGGAGTAGATAGTCTTGTTTCGCGATAAATTCGATTGACGACTTTTAAATGATTTATCTTGGTCGTTAGGCAAATGGTATCCATTTATTAATCTTCTCGGAAGTACTTGAACTCGTTCTTTTCGAAGGCATTAACGACACTACGGAATTAGACTGTTCCTAGTGGTATCCTTCCTCAGATTCATGAGTAAGTATGCATACTATCGACAAATGTTTAACTTTATTGCTCGTTAAAAAACTAAATACGTGCAACTAAGCTTAAAGTCTGCATCCTGGTTCCCGAATACTAAACAGTTAAAGAGTTTATTGAACTTGCTTTAGTTAAATGCAATTTTTTAATAAAAAAAGCTTATTGCTACTATGAAAGTGAATTATCAAGAATAGGATGGTTCTTCGATATTTAAGTAATTTAGAATTAACAAAAATATTCGGTTATTACATTTAAAGCAATAATTAGAAGTTGAGAGGCTTACAGAGATGATAAAAATTATATATGTAGCCTAACCACGTTTATTTCGATAATTAAAACTAAAAAACATCTTGAAGATATATGGAAACGTCTAGCCTGGAGATGATTTATATTTTTTGTTTCTTGATTAAACTGAAATTGGAATTTTCAACTTTGAACGTTACATAATTATAAAAGCCATTTTAAAACATTGCGATCAATTGATTGCTATGTATGGCGGAGTCGGCAAAATTAACAGCGGTTGTTAACAACTATATGCAATTTAATTACCCAAAACAATGATTTTGTAGCGTGGTGTTTCTTAAAATCTATTAAACAATTTTGAGTCCTAAATGCACACGTTCCATAATGTTTGCAAAGGGCTTTTTTTATGTTAGTTTAGTTTCGTAGAGTTTGGCTATAAAGAATTTTAAACATGCATGTATATAAAGGGTTAGAATGCCCGCTTTGGGATCGCGAGTATCAGGGCTCGAACCCCACAAAAGGCATTTTAATTTACATAAGTAGGAAATTTAACAGCGATTGCCTTATCTCTCTCAACAAATTTTAAAGATAGGTATTACAATAATCGCTGGCATGAGGGAGATTTCGATAATCACAGGTCATCGTACCAGAGTGTGAATTTGCTAACTTTGTTAACATGCAATGTGCTTATAAAAGTGCACTTTCATTCAAAAGTCACTTTTACATAGGGCTGCGGCGAGTATCCGAGTACTCGGATATTCGCGATCCCGACCAGAAAATTGAGTACGAATATTCGTCACGTCCGAAATCGTCGGATCGCGATCTATTATTTGGAAAAAAATGACAGAACATTTTCAGCTTAATTACCACTGAAAACGACTCGCACTTCTAATGTAAACTTAAATTTATGTAAGGACCAAACAATCTTGTGTCAAAATTTGATTGATACACATTTAAACAAAAATGTTGTCACTAAAAATGCGCATAAAACGTCTGGTAATAGACATGTTTGGAAAATATGGTTTTCCATATAGTAAAAACTCTCGTAAGTCTTCACTAACTCTTTTTATTACATGAATTATGTATGCTTCTCCATTAACAAGTGATTCTTGGTTCGATTCGTGAATCGCTACACATGAATCGTGGTTCGGATCGGATCGCCACTTGCTCAACGATCCACAGCCCTACTTTTACACGTACATAGAAGTGGAGATAACTCCGACCTGACAAATTAAAAAAAAATATCTTAAATTACGACAAACAACTTACATTATAAAACCTAAAAAACTTTCTTTTATTTTTTACTTTTATGACCTACTGTCAAAAATTTGACCTACTTACATAAACAATTAATCTTATCTCGCTAAGTATAACCATTAACAATTACATTTTGTACATTAAATAATGTATTAATTTTCACAAGTTAGTATCGTGGTTAGTTATTTAAGCTACTTAGACACTCTAGATCGTATAGTTGAACATCAGGGGCGGATCCAGGATTTTTTTCTAGGGGGGGGGGGGGGTCCGAACTTTTTCTAAGGGGGTCCAAACTTTCGAACCACAACCACATTATACACAATTTGCAGAATAATGCAACATATTGATAATAAAAACTACATAACCATTAAATCTATGTTAAGCACAGAGAAAAAAAACTGCTTCATGCTACTTAAAAATGACTTTCAGTCAAGAAATACACTAATGGACATGTACATTTTGGAAATTATAGGGGGGTCCGGATCCCCTGGTCCCCTCCCCCCCCGGCTAGATCCGCGTATGAACATTACATTAATTTATGCATTTAGTAAGTAAGCAAGTTTTTGACATCATTTTTTCTGGGTCATCACTGTAGAATAGCACGCATTCTAATGCCACATATATCTGTCAACTACTTCAGGGGTTAATGCAAGGACAAGTAATGACTGAATAACATGTACCTTATTATCCGCGAACAAAACCACAAACACCATCTTATTTGAATTCAAAATATTTAAGATAGTATATAGCATGGAATTTATTATACTCACAAAACTTGTAGAATACACTAATTAAAGAATCATTGTATAACATTGTATGATTGTATGGTATACAATCTCTATAGTTAAACACAATAGTATATCGAGAGTTTATTAGCATAATGAGGTCTTTGATATTTTAAATTTAATCTAAAAGACACATGAACAAAAATCACATTCATAGATAGATATTTACAACGGTTATAGGTAAAAACAAACAATAAATTTAGATGTGTTCCGCTAAGTTTTGCTTTTGAAAAATCATGCATTTTTTTATTTAGAATCTTAACTGTTTAATTTGAGATGAAAAATGGTCCTTATATAGGAGTGTCTCGCTATTAAGACAATCTATTTTGATGGTTCTTATAGCGGAAATTAACTGTTCCTGTAGTTCAATGCCTGTAAAGAAGGGGTGTTTTATTTAAAATCAAGTATAAGAAATACAACTAATAACTTGCAATGTACGCTTATGTTGAACGAAAATGTACGGTGAGTAAAATAGATTCCATGAGTTATGATACATTCTATATTCAAATAATATTGTGTTCATAATTATTTAACTATACAGGCGTTGACTTTTATCCAGTAACATCTGATATGCCAATAAAAGAAAAATAACATTTTAAAGATACAACTATATCAATTTACATAATTTATAATTTCAAATTCTAAAACGATACTTCAGATCTTTGAAGATTAAAATGTAAATTTGATGCTATTTCTAATATTTCAATACTCATGTGTCGCCGAGTAGATTCTAATATGATAAAAAACTACTATCAATAAAAAATTTGACATAAATCGGTCTTGATTATAATGCTTCAAATTAGTGGTATGTTTTCTTTATCTATTTATTTTATTTATTGGAGTTAACGCCGTGTCAACACAATTTAGGTCATTTTACGGCGTCCAGCGCACCTAACCTAGCTTTTCTGGACCATTGTCTATAACCAGTACTCACCTACCCTTCCACAAGGCCGGAACCTTCTCCATATTATCTAATCAATGGAGGAAAATCGACATTATTGTCAAATTTTCATGGAAGGGTATAACCTCCCCGGGTAGGATTCGAACCAGCACCCCCTCGGGCACAAGTATCCAAATCCGTGCGCGCTACCAACTGCGCTATCGACCTGGGTTTCAGTGGTAAGTATTTTCTTAAGGTTAAAAAGTGTACGTGTGTGTCGACATTTTGAACTGCCTCGGCGATCTTCCACGTATCATAAAGTGAGAAAGTAGTTCTAATATGGATTTCGTAGAAAACGTAAGTTTGGTTTTTGTGGTAATATAGTCTGAACTTCACAAAAATACGACGTGAGAGACACTGTACTGATGCAATGTTTTGATCTGGCGTGTACATGTACATAGTTTATTATTAAATAATAAGGGCAAATGTGTTAAGGCAGATGCAAAAAAATCACATTAAGGGACTATGCGCTTATATCTGTCAGTGACTGACCTGTCCCACATGATTTGAAACCAGTGGTATGAGAGAGACTTGCCGTAGAAATAATTTCATGACCATACTCTACGAAAGTATGCCCGCCTTGTAATCGAACCCACGATGCCTCTATCTGAAGACTTTCGTGCTACCGACTGAGCTAGCCGGTCGTACCGCATGTTTCCAAATTTGTTGTCATAAAATCCAGTCTGTATCCAGGTCGTGGCAGGTAAAAAATGTAAATTATTTATTTCTCGGTGAAAGCCCGCCTTAGAAAGCTATCAGAATAGACGTCAAAATTAGGTTAGGAGAGCGAAGGTAAACCACGAACATATAACACTTTAATGCTTATTTTGAAATAATAATTCTAATGCGAGGTCAGATGTCAACGATATTAATTATAAAATGTGCGAGGATTTCGTAACCTAACCTTATTCCTAAGAATTGTTCATTATTTAAGCAAGCAGACACTGCGACGTTTCCTTCTTTTTTTTTGCCTCAATGATGGACGATATTTTGGCTGAAATATTTAAACCAGACAAAAGAATGATTAATTTAATTAACAGAACAATACAAACACACGATTGAATAAATTATTACACTACCATCTATTTTGCATCAAATTTACGAAACTTGACTTAATTTCTACTAGGTACCATAAGGTAACGCTATAGCCGCCATTTATGCATACTTGCGTCGTAATTAAAGTGCCAACTTAGACAATGAAAAACTTTTGAATTATAATGATTAAACCATTTCACATTATGTTATACTATGAACACTTTTCATAACGTACGTTATCCTGCAATAAAAACGTCAAATATACGCATTAAAGAACAGCTAATAATTGTGATACGTCAAGTTCCTGGTAATTTAAATGATAATTTATTCAAATGGCAAGTACCACTAGTCTAGTTCCAAAATTCAAAAGTTTAAATGCGGTTTTAAAGTCTGCTTCCATATACAAGGTCAACCGACTTTACAATTGTGTACTAAAATCCCGGATAATTAAATTCTCCTTCAAGCAGACGATCCTTTACAGTATACATATATATCTGTGTGGAGCGGAACAATTGTTGGTAAATTTCATAATTAAGAAAATTAGCGGTGACCATATTAGGTTCTTACTAGGGACCTCTTGACTAGGGCTGCGGCGAGTTTCCGAGCACTCGGATATTCGCGATCCCGACCAAAAAATCGAGTACGAATATTCGTCACGTCCGAAATCGTCGAATCGCGATCTATTTTTTTTTTTGGATAAAAAAATGAAATATCATTTTCAGCTTAATTACAACTGAAAACGAGTCGCACTTCTAATGTAGACTTAAATTTATGTAGGGATCGAACAATCTTGCGTCAAAATTCGATTGATACACTTTTAAGCAAACTGTTATCGCTGAAAATGTCCATAAAACGTCTGGTAATAGAAATGTTTATGTACATGGTTTTAATTATAGTAAAAACTTTTGTATTTCTACACTAACTAGTTTTATTACATGAATTCTGTATGCTTCGCCATTAAAAAGTGATTTGTAGTTCGCTTCGCGAATCGTTAAACATGAATCGTGGTTCGGATCGGATCGCCACTTGCTCAACGATCCACAGCCCTACTCTTGACTCGTGCTTCCTAACACTGGAACAGTTCCTACATAGCCCGGGTCGATAGCGCAGTTGTAGCGCTGGGATTTGGAATCTCGTGTCCTGAAGGGGGTGCGGTTTCGAATCCCACTCGGGGAGGTTTATACCCTTCCATGAAAATTTGACATTAATTTTTCTCCCTTAATAAGGTATATGGAGAAGATTCCGGCCTTGTGGAAGAGTAGGTGAGTACTGGTTATTGACAAGGGTCCAGGAAAGCTAGGTTAGGTGTGCTGGACGCCGTAAAATGGCCAAAAAGTGTTGACACGGCGTTGAACCCAATAAAAATAAATAAAACAGTTACTACATGTGACAATCTTGACAACAACGGAGTACGTCGGCGTCCCTTATTTCAAGACATTCTTTGTTAACAAAAAATCTATGTTCCCTATTCGATATTCAATATCGCGCTGGAGTCAAATAACGACCTAGCTCGATATTCGACATTTGCATAAAGTGAAAATATCGAATTTAGGTCAAATTTTAAACCACTTATGGTGTTCAAATTTTGTCAAAATGGCCTGACTTTGCAATAACCAAGATGGTCGTTATAGCAGAACTTTATACTGTACGATAAAAATTAGATCAAAAAGTAATTACGCGATTTAGAATTGGTCATACTAGATTAACACATTCATACCTTCTCAAAAGAGAGGAAGCACCTAAATGTATACCATGTGACGAGCATTTCAATGTAAAACACATTCTCATTGACTGTCATGATCTTAAATACATCCGTGACAAACAATTTAAGGTTAACTCACTTGAAGAACTTTTTGAGTCAGTACCATCATATACAATACTAAACTTTTTGAAGGAAATAAATATATAATAAAATATAGGATTTTAAATCATTACTATCGATTGAATTAATAGTATCATCAAATGTTTTCGGCGCGATATGACCTTTTTGTGCTGGTGCGCCGTAAAACCCAAACAAACAAACAAAAATTAGTGAATAGTAATAGTACATGTAACCCAATGGCCAGGAGTAATTACTGTAAAAGTTCTTCAGCGTACAACAGCATGACATCTAGACTATGTAATATGTATTTATTTGCGTAACCACCTACTTATGTAAAATGTAATATTTCATTGCATTATTTGGTTGAAATGGCCACCACGTGATTGTGCATTTTCTGTGAAACTCAAACATATTTCAAAACACAAGGGAAATGAGGTAATTTCTTATAACCACCATATAATAACAAACTAACAACAATATTGTTGTGATTTATGGATTATTATTCATGTATGACATTTATTAATTATAAAGATATTAATTACTTCAATTAAGAAGAGGAATCATTCACTTAAAGCCCCTATATCAAGATCAACACTGTCAATAAACTGCAAAGAGAATAGACACTTAAACTGGGTCGATAGCGCAGTTGGTAGCGAGCCGGGATTTTGAATCGCGTGCCCGAGGGGGGTGCGGGTTCAAATCCCATCCGGGGAGGTTAAATCCTTCCATGAAAATTTGACAATAATGTCGATTTTCCTCCATTGATTAGAAAATATGGAGAAGTTTCCGGCCTTGTGGAAGGGTAGGTGAGTACTGGTTATAGACAAGGGTCCAGGAAAGCTAGATTAGGTGCGTCTGACGCCGTAAATGACCTAAATTGTGTTGACACGGCGTTAACTCGCATAAATAAAATAAATAAATGAATAGACACTTATCTGGTACAAACATTATTTTAAACACCTGTTATGAAAACGATCTTTTCATAAATGAAATGTTCGCTAGACTATGCAGTATGTTATTTATTGCAATTTAAAGTGAAAGTAGGCCGGACCCGAAAGAAGAAATTGGTTGTAAATCATTTGTATTGATCCAAATGTGTTTAAGATGAAGTTTTGTAATAGAAAAGAACTTCCTCCAAATTAAATACATTTGTAGTTAAGATTTAAAACGATTTTGGGTACATCAATTATATAGTCAACTTAAACAAAAATGAATACATCGTTCTCTTATGATAGTATCCCTTTTTAAGAAATGGGCACAAACTAAAAAAGCTAAATCATTCGCCATTTTTATCTATGTCTCTATTATGTCTTTTACATTATTCGTTTGTGGCGTCCTTTTTATACCGAACGTTTAAAATATATAAAAAACATCTCCCTCTTCACTCGTTGACTGTGTGGTAGAAGCAGTAGTCCAGTGGTAGGACGCGCTTTAGGGATCGAAAGGTCCTGGGTTCGAATTCCACTAGGAGCAGAGCTAATTACCTTGAGCAAGATATTTACCTGCGATTGCTTCACTCCAACAAAATGGGTACCTGTAAGGGTCATGCATTGTATACTGTGACTGCAATCAGCGCCGTATGTTAACAGTTGGTGTGTGCCTCGATGATCGGGGAAGTTAATGTCAAGAGTCGACTGAATAATGATACTAGAAGTAGACTTCAAAAACCCTTGCTTTTTTAAGTCCGTGTTGTTTCACGGTTGCTAATATGTTAGCATACACATTTTTATGGATGCTATTTTTAAATGACTTCACGTTTTTTCCATGTCTGCTAAAACTGAATACATAACTTCATATAGGGGCTTTAATAAAATCTATCAAATGTAATTGAATATACTGAGACATACAATGGGAGATATTATGTAACCCACGTATGTAATCAACAAATGGAACATCAATCATAAGTAAGATTGTCCAGAAATATACGTGATTACATTTACACTTGGAGTTTTGCTTAATTATTGATAGAACTGTGGGGGTTTTCATTGCAGCGAGTTGTTTGAGATAACAGAGGACACCAGACATCAGCCACCGGAGAATCTATTAATCTGGAGGTTAAATTAATTATAATTGAATTAAAATATTATAGGGTAATCAATAATTGCAATGCGTTGTTTCAGAAGAAGACAGAACCGTCTAAGTCTCGCAACCAGTGGTTGTCATCTGCTATAGATAAATAATATTGTGTTAATTATGTTTATGGCATTTAAAAAAACACGCTCATAATCAATAAGTCAGTACTAGGGTTGAAACAAGACATTGCAATACGCAAAAAATCCTCTAACCCCTTTCTCTCCTGGGTTCCCTTTCCCCAGGATCCCTTTCCCTTGGAAGGTCCCCCTTTCCGAAGTGAAAGTGCTTGGGGCCAACCCCGAAGACAACCATTCTCACATTGTTCCACCCAGTGGACGGGAAGATGCACCTCAACTCCATTTTTTTTTGTAAAACGGAATTGAAGAAGAGCATAGATTAGCAGACTTCCTCCGCCAAGGGGTAGAACTACTCTACACTCATTAATTCCAGCTCTTTGCTTCAGACGACGATGGCCACACTGACTGCTGATAGAATTGCAGGAATGTTTATTAATTGAAACGCAATATTAGGTTATATATGGTTTAATGTAATAAAAAGTGACAGTCATGGTTACACGTGTCTGTTTTCGACATAACAACCTTAATGACTAGAAAGTCTCATACAGACAATATTCTAGTTCTGGTACGGATAATTTATGCATAAAATATTCATGATTTTAATATCATTGCAGACATGTTATTATACTTATATTATCAGGGGTAAACAGGGTTTTAATATCTTTAATACTATAATTGATACTATTTTAAATTATTTATTACAGTCCTTGATTAAAATTGTCTCATTTCAGATTAATTCAGAACATGATATATTCTAATAGTATTCGACATGCAGTGCATCGTGCTGTACATGTATTTCAATTATTTGATTAAAAAAAGAGAAATGGCGAGAAGCACTCTTTTTTTACCATATTATTGGTAGTTGCATACCACGTAAAGTTCTAAAGACCTTCAAATGTTGCATCAGTAAAGAATGGTATGCAATGTTACCATCGTTTCATCGTGCCTTTGCTCAAGATTTTAAATCCTAATACACGTCGTTGAACAAAGACAAAGGCACCCAATAAATGCCACTGTGTATGGAGTAACATGTTTGACCCTGACACAAGATTCATAAACATAAAGCCAGGTTTATTGCCAAAATAGGGTAAGACGGAATGTTAATTGCCTCTTTAAAACTTTGTCGCTTGACACAAATCTTTACCGCGCAATTATACAAATGCAACAATCTCGTTTAATAACATTGTGTTTACGTAATATAACTATACAGGTCGTTCACGTAAACATTGCGTATATAAATATTGCCAGTTCCATTACACTCCAATATTTAGGGGTAAATTATTTTACAATTATATAGTTTAATTAGTTTACACTTTATTTATAAACATACTAATATATGAAATTTACTATGTGCATAATATAGTATTAAAATAAATGTTAAATATCAAAGTTGTATGTTAAAATCAGTAAAATGCTGTTCATGGATCAGCTTATTCACCTTTTCAGTGGGCAAGTCCAATTTTTATAGTACAAAACACGCATGACCTAGAATACGACCTATAAGAAAATTTTACAATAACAATACATCGTTAGAGAACATTCTGAACTTCTCGGCCATTCAGTAGAAATAACATCGGACATACTAAGCCGCCATTTGGAACTACCTTAATGCGTCACATACCAATCCATATACATTAACCGGTGTTGAAGTAATCAAATTCACGATCGTTTAGTAGGGATGTAACAATACGGTAAAACGCGTATTGCAATATTTTGCAATACACGAAACCCGTATTGCAATATAGTGCAATACATATTGTGTTTCGAGCATACATGCATAGCATGAATCAATGCACGTGTATTGTCTTAATTTGATTAACATTACACATAAATATTTGTATTTTCAAATGATCTACGTGTATTATGCAAATGTTTGAATAAATTAGAAAAAATATGTTTTGAATAGACTTTCAAAGATAATTATTATCTCACTTTACGAAAAAAATCAAGTGTCTAACACATTTTTACATTTATTCAAACATTTAAATTGTAGACTCTGATAAAAAAGAATGGAACATAACTACAAAAACCGGTTCAGTGAAAATCGAACCGGTTAAAACCCGTCAGAATTCGTATTGCAATATTAACCGGTATATCGGTTAACCATTACACCCCTATCGTTTAGGGTGTGATAAATGTCTCGTAGCTTTGTTCATAAATTTGAAATGCACGATTTAATGATTTCCATTGAAAAAAATTTAGTCACATATTTAGCATAAGAAATGTATTTACAAAGCCTTATGTGTTTACCACAAGAACTATTTTGCATAACCGTTACTTGCTTCGCCTGTGCTTTGCCATACGTATGTAGTAAAACCTCAGTATCATTAGTGGACTCTTTCGAATCCTTCTGAAATAATTTATTCAATGAATGATGGAGGTGTACCGAATGTGACAGAGAATTTTCTTAATGAAAAGAAATATACGACACATTAATCCGACTTATATTTACCACACATGAGATGAGTTTACATGAAATTCCAATTTAAAGAAATCATAAAATGATAAAATCAAAGCACTAATGCACTAAAGTTGTTTCAGTCAGATAGCATTAATTCCAAGTCAGCCCAGATACTTCATCGCGTTGACCAAGGCTGAATTTATCAGAGAAATTAGTGAACACACGCTCAAGTGCATACATAAATATAAATAAGGCAATTTACTGAATCGTATGCTCAGCGCAATGTATTGGTGTAACGTTCACTGCAAGGAAGTGTGGAGGAATCACGTGACATATATGGTTCCTATTACGGCAAAACATGACGACAAGATCAACAAATTTAGATGAAAAAGACAAGGTAAATGACATTTATACGTAACCGATTTTTATCAGACCTAGTGCAGTCTAAGCAGCACAAAATTCTCTTTTGAGCGGTAGTTCTGCCAACCCATCAACGGTTCTAAATTTCTAGATTACCTCGAAGTTCTTAAAACAATCTCTCAACTCGTTCAAAAACTCGAGGTAATCTAGAAAACTAGAACCGTTGTGGGGTTGGGATTCGTCATTTTGCCGTGTAAGAAACCATATAGGTCACGTGATTCCCCACACTGCTATTTAGCTCCACACGAACGCTAATGCCGATTTACTGATGTGATATGATGTTGACTTGGAAATTAGTGATATTTCAGTAAATGTCTAAATAGATTTTAGTACCGTAGAACTCACGTGATGTTTGTACTATTCTGCCTCCTGATGATATGATAGTCTTAGACATTTAAAACACATTCCAGAATTATTTGACATCATTGCCATTGTCTAAACCAATTATATAGACACTTCATACTTGTGTGCTATCCCCGCATGGTAAATAGGTAAGACGAGAATTTTGATCATTTATAATTATATAGGTCTGTAATACAAATTGCGTTGTATGATCACTACGCTACTTGTACAATAAAATATTGATGCGAAGAACTAAAGATCGCATAGAAGAATTAACACATGGTCTGTGCTTATTTCATGACAAGGTCAAGAATGCGTCCAGACATGCATTGATTGTGGTACATAGAGCCAGTCTTAGACTGTGACATGTAATACAGTATGACAATCATTACCCGAGCATGCGACTTCTTGAAGTGTTGCGCTTGTTAATACGACGATATGACACAATACCCCATGTACATAAGTACTGGTATCTGTTTTAGTCTATGTGCAGGTGTACTGTAATGAATATTTAAGTCTGTGGGGTTAATGTATGCATTACTGATAGTTGAATAAAATTCAACCATATTTCATACACCATATAAATAAAAACAAATATACAAACAAAAACACAAGTACAATTCAATGATTAATACACAATACAAGTGCATCTTGTACACATCTATAGTTGTACACTAGATCTTCATATTTAGAAAGTCACTCGGTGATTCCGTAAACTGACGATCAACCGTGTTGCGCAGCAATCGCCGAGGTGCTCCTAATGTAGATATTTAATGATCCCAGGGGAAGTAACCGCTGTTAGTTTGTTGTAAATCAAACCGTCCGTTTATGGAATGTGGAGACGGGTTTTGACTAAAAAAAACTATGGAAGAAGTTTTTAATACGCCAATAAAATAGTGTTATATTAATTGGATATTACATTACCAAATCATCTTTACATCGCTTCGAACGTTTTAGGATGATCAAAAAATCGCAAATTAGAACCAGACATTCATAAAAGTGCCCACTTCATTTTTCCTTATTCTTAACAGTGAAATATATTTAAAGTTAAACCCACAAACTTCAATCAATATGACGTTACAGTGACTTGAAGTTGTTGACTACCCCTTGACAACGAAACTGACTAGAACGCATGCACATTATTTCAAAATATAGTCAAGTACGATATATTGAAACGAAGATGATCTGGGTATATAAAATGAAATGTAAAGTCACGATGTTAAAGAGTGTTACATGAACCCCTGAATATAACTGATGGCCAAAACCTGATACTTTAATGTTGTATACATTACAACATCCGGGCATTTGTAACAGAAATACAAAAAATGTATGACATTCCGTCATGAAAATATATGTAAATCGTACCCTGTAATTGGATATCTCTTTGTAACTTTATTACATACAATATTTTTATTTAATACCATTTTAATATAATAGTTTATCTTGAATTTGTGATAAGGTTAAAGAACGTTGTAAGGTTAATGTAAACTGACGAGTACCTTTTTCGTCACTCCTAGGAAATATAAATGTATTTTTAAAATATATATATATATATATAATGAAATGTGATATAACGAAAAAAATATAAGTTTTGTTGAACGTTAATTTATAGATATTCTGATAATAAAACTTCATTATCACAAATGACATTTCATACATTTTGGTAGGTCCTGTTTCTTCACCTCAAAGAAAAATATTTATAAAATGAGAATATAATATAACAAAATAATGATACACTAGGTGCTTTAAATAAACATTTTCATTTTCTAAATATGGCAAGGATGCAATAACTAATTGTTTCATCAACTTTTCGAATGTTTAATTGTTCGAGAAACAATGATGCACACAACTTAAAGACCACATATATGAATGTAAGCCGAACCTAAAAATGAGACCCAAAGTCCACACAGCACAACACAACATACGAAGTGTTGGCTTACATAATGGTTTGCATAATTTTACAACGATAAAAATACATGGTCAAATATCTTAAATCTTTTTCTAAAGCATTTTCAAAAGAACAAAGTCAGCAAAATTCGCCAATTTTAAATTCGTTGGTGAGCAATTAGCACAACTAAATCACACTACGGTGCCCTGAAATCGAGACACTTCATTTTTGCCTGGTTGAGTCTTGAAATGGTGCATGGGTAATATCGGAACATACAGTTTCGACAATGGAACAAATGCAAATACGCACAGTATGATGGTATATGACGAATCATTTGAATTCCAGACATAGCAAACTACTGTATCATAATGTGAAATGATACTGTAATTAGCAAACACTTGTCATTGCGCTTCCTGATCTCGTTTATGACAAAATTATGTCTTTCCTCGTTTGTGTGTAAGAATTACAAGAAGTATGCTATTTTCATTGGACTTGTTATCTAAATTGCACTTAACTACATGGTGCAAGACTTCAAAAATCGGTGTGATGCCTGCTATCCATCTTGTAAATAATTACCCCCAATCGACCGACGTTTACTATTAGGTACATATGTTACTTTTTTAAATTAAAGTGCTGATAGTACTGATGGGACGGTCCTACTATAATTTCTTTAAAAAAATCGTAATGAAGGCTGAAGCTCCACTTCCGTAAATTCTTCAAAAACGCGTTTGGTCTTTTAACAAAAAGTATGCGGTTACTAAAATGTAGTTTTTAGTAGTGTGCAGTAAATCGTTGATTTCTATTGCTAATTCCTGATAATAGATTTAAAGTCTGCTACAGTCTATTTTTAGAAATAGTATCGCGTAGATGATGCTCATTCTCTCGGACTACAGTTATAATGATAACACCCAAGCAATCCGCATGAGATTTTGTAGTCTTTTGAATCGAGCTGGCTCGGTTTTGTTCATACAAGCCAATGCGAATCCTTGATTGTTAACTTAGTCTGGTCCACTGATAGGACACCTTCCAAAATGTGTACTCAATGCCTTGAAACTACCCACCAATTACAAATGTTATTACAGAGTTACTAGTAAAATAAAGTTTACTCAACATAATGATGCTAGCCATCAAGGACAAATGGCATCAAAATGGTAGGCGAAATTGAAATTGCAATATTGCGCCTTGGTGCTAGCAATTAAGCAATATTACTGCCGTGATAATCGCCATCAAACATATGATTGTCTGTAATTATGCAAGCCTTCAAACATTTATACTTCTGCCTTGAACTTCCTATCAATTGTGGCGAGTCTCCAATTGTTTTGTCTACACTACTTTAGACACGTACAACACGTATCTTACCTTACTGGTAATGTTGGTATTAACCTAATTCATTTATATGTAAGAACGTCGCGAAACTGGACATAAAACATGACTTTTGTGTGGTACCACAATGGTACATGCCATCGAAATGTCACTAATTGCTATTGATTGGGCATTTAACATTGGCACAATAACATTTCGCTATTAAGACCACGTTAAGTATAACAAACTCATGCCACATTTTGTAAAATTAAAGTCCCAAATGCTTAATTTGAGAACAAAAAAGTCGCAACCTGTATATATAGACCATTCCGATATTAAGTCCATCAATTACGATGGTCCTGATACTGAAGCTTCACTGTATACCTCTACGATACCCTCTCTAGTACATTTGTACTTGTAGCTGTGTTACTTAGAAAAAAAACACCTGTGATTTACTGCGTCAAACTGAAATTCCAAGGACATTGGCTATAGTTTTCCACGCACATTGTAAGCATAGGCTACCGGCGTGGGGCCAAGATATTCAAGGCTCTTCTACTACCCTTAAACACAACTAATAACACATAAGTCTTATCTAAAACACATATCAAAACAAAACTAAACTACATGTACTCTCAAAATTATATATAGCTTCGATACTATACACTTGATACAAGGGATCTTGAGTGGGTCAAAGGGGTGTGTCTTGGCCCCACGCTGTAGCCTGTGATAGTTAAGTGAAAACTGCTTCTCTTAGTATTCTGTTAAACGGATGTACATGTGCAGGTGTTTGTCTTAAAAATTGCTTTAATGTGTTTCATACGCTGACATGTGTTCACAAGCATGAAATAACATGCATCATGAAAGATGGTGTGCTGACTTTTATTAGTGAATTACTAACTACATCATCCTTAATTATATACTTTGAACTTAATTAAAATACGAGGATGTAATATAGGGTTACGGCACATCAACGCTTTATTACAACAGGAAAAACAATTTATACGTTAAAAATTGTTTTTAATTGGGGGTGCTGTATTAAATACACGAAGACTCGTCTGACAATTTGTCCGTAGAATCTAGAATTATCATACTACTTTGTTAAGAGTAGGCCTATAAGTATTAATACATAATCTCAGAAGCGAATTTTCTGTTGCTAAAAGTTTTAAAACGAATATTTGTGGTATACATGTTGCGGTGATTCTAACACTAAACTAACTAATAATAGATATATTATCACACACAAAAACTATACATGTAAACTATGGTTGAATCCATGATTGTAAATTAGTTAAACATATTCGTATGTGGTACCAAGCTAATGAGTTTTCCTTTTTATTAGTATGAACGTTTTGTGCATTCAGCAACATCATTTTACATAAATGCTACTGAAACGTAAACTGGCAAAAACTAAAAGTAACATTTGTCAAATATCCCTTACTGAACGAAAATGTTGTCATATGTCTTAAACTTAGTGCAATGTAGATAAAATTATAATTCCTTTAAGTTTCGTTTGTTTGAAATTATTTTCCAAGTATTACATAATCGTCGAAGTAAGAATTCCCTAACTATAAATCTATGTTATAAGTGAACAAAAATGTCGAATAAAAATATTTACATACGATCGCACATACTATTATTAAACATTTTAAATGCTGTTTTATTAATACAATACAACAATACAAGATTTATTTATTTAGCATAATCTGTATACAGATTATTTGTCTGGTTCCCAATCGTACTTTGACAGGTAAAAGTACGTCAGGCAAACCATGATCATGGCCGCGCCCGATGTAATGAATTAGATATTGGATAATTATGTTTTCAAATGTTCATTTCTCAATACACGGTTTAAATCAAAGGATCATTGTACAAGAATTACAGTGGATACTTTTTTAGTTGCTAAATAAAGTATCCGAAATTCTAACGAGACTAACCCACGTCCGAATTGTGTTCACTTGAAACATGTTTTTGTTAATCCTTCGCTAAATATACGTGTAATCAGAAAAATCGAAATCGAATGACCTATACAGTACCGAAATCCTACAAAAGTAACTATCGTCAGCAAATGATCATGCAAGATTAAGAAAACGTAATACCTGAATAATTACTTAGGAGGCCGCCATGATCACGGCTTGCACGACCCGATATCGATAGTGGTAAGAGGTAGGTAATCCAGACTAAAAGAGTATTGCCTTAAACTAGGCGAACATGAACATGAGAGAAGAACATGACAATACATGAAACTTATAAATAAATACATTAAAACAACAACAAAAAATGAAGGGAAAAGCATACAACAGGAAAATGAATGAAATCAAAATGAAATTGAAATTAATAAAATATTAATTAATATTATTAATAATAAATAACATCAATAAAAATGATAACACACATATATTTTTATATATGTCAATGTCAAATATTAATTACCCCGGCCTATATTTTTACCAAGGGGAGGTTATAATAAAACACTCTTAAAAATTGTTTTCAAATAAATTTAACCATGGCATGTTTTCTTATGAACGTAATTCAAGCAAAATGATAAATGTGTAATAAATCATAAATGTAGGAAAATGGTATATTTGTGAACATTAATTTTATCATGGTTTTAAAGGGACTAGTAGGCAAAATTTTCAGTTCCAATTTTCCTGGTTCTGCATTATACTTTTATAATTGTGATTGAAACAGACAAACTGATATATTACTTGGCAAAATATTTCTATATTTTCTCGTAATATTTGGGGTGTTTCCTAACTAGAACCACGTGGGTCAGGTTAGCTAAAAAGATTAGTGTTGAAATATGCTTTTACTGATGAGAAAGTACTAGAGCTTGTTATTGTTCAACATTAGTTTAATTCTATCTAAGACATATCCTAACCGCCTAAGAATGTTGAAAAGACTAGAATCGACCAATGAAAATGTTTAATTTCCGCAAGTACGACAAATAACAAATCTATAAATAGCTTGGTAATTCCCTAAGTATCCTACTTTCGTTTTCAACAATGTGTATGCCACATGTTTTAATTCGTTCAGTTGATTGTTGTAAGTGACAAATGTTACTAGTAAGTGATTTCCTACGTTCTTAATACTGTTTTAAAGACTAAACTTGGTTCTATACTTTTGGCACAGTCATTTGCCTGTATATCCCTTTAAAGTATCGCTAATGTGCCATGAGGGAATTAAAAGTATTGTCCTGTTCTATTCTGTTCTGATCTGCAAACTGATGGAAGTTAGAGATTTTTACCTTTTAAAAAAATTTCATCCATTACACATAAGTTTATAGCTCGTAGGGTTTTATATATGAAATAGGATGAAGTGTGTATAAATGTAGTTTATTATGTATTAATTAAATACAGAAATGTATAAGGTCTGTGAAGTTAGCTATCTATTGTCTATTCTCTATTCAAAAGTCTATTCGCTCAATAGACAGCTATGTATTGAGAAGTCTATTCATGCAGAAATCTATTCGCATTTACTGTATACATAGATATAGGTAAGTTCAAAAATCTGTACAAAAATCTGTACACAAAATGCCGAAAAGACAGCTGTCTATTCGGAAATCTATTCAGAAGTCTATTCGAAAAAAGTCACTAGTGCAATCAAACACATTTTTGAGTCTTTTCATAGAATACATAAATAGACAAATGTCCATTCAAAAGTCTATTCCGAAGTCTTTTCGAAAAAAGCCAGTAATGCAATCAAACAGATTTAAAAGTCTTCTCGTGGAATACGCAAAGAGACAAAAGTCCATTCAAAAGTCTATTCAGAAGTTTATTCGCAAAAACATAGTGATGCAATCTGAATGAGCAAGATGTCTATTCCCAAAATGCCAGGGACAAATGTCCATTCAAAAGTCTATTCGGATATCTATTCACAAAATCATATATGTGCTTTAAGACTGTGTCTGAAGTCTATTATTAAGTTTGGAATTGACAGATATCCATTCAAATGTCTATTCAAAAGTCTATTTGAAAATCTGATGAATGCAATTGGAATGAGTCAGAAGTCTATTTTAGATTTACAAATAGAGAGCTGTCCATCCAAAAGTTTATTCAGAAGTCTATTCGCAAAATCATATATATGCTTAAAGAATGTGTCTGTAGTCTATTTAAAAATTGCAAAAAGACAGATGTCCATTTAAATGTCTATTCAGAAGTCTATTCTATTATAGAGTTCGAATAGAGAGCTGTCCATTCAAAAGTCTATTCAGAAGTCTATTCGCAACATCATATGCATATGCATTTAGAATGTGGCTGAATTCTGATATAAAGTAGCGAATAGAAAGATGTCCATTCAAAGTCTATTCAGAAGTCTATTCGAAAAAATCGGTAAATGCGTTCAGAATGTGTTAGAAGTCTATTATAGAGTTTCCAAAAGAGAGCTGTCCATTCAAAAGTCTTTTCAGAAGTTTATTCGCCAAAATCAAATATATGCATTATGAATGTGTCTGTAGACTGTAATAAAGTTGCAAATAGACAGATGTCCATTCAAAAGTCTTTTCAGAAGTCTTTTCGCAAAAATCATATATATGCATTATGAATGTGTTTGTAGACTGTTATAAAGTTGCAAATAGACAGATGTCCATTCAAAAAACTATTCAAAAGTCTTTTCGCAAAAATCATATATATGCATTATGAATGTGTCTGTAGACTGTTATAAAGTTGCAAATAGACAGATGCCCATTCAAATGTCTATTCAGAAGTCTATTCACAAAATCTGGTAAATGCGTCCATCATGATCCAGAAGTCTATTAAAGATTTTCGAATAGAGAGCTGTCCATTCAAAAGTCTATTCAGAAGTCTTTTCGCAAAATCATATATATGCATTATGAATGTGTCTGTAGACTGTTATAAAGTTGCAAATAGACAGAAGTCCATTCAAAAGTCTATTCAGAAGTCTTTTCGCAAAAATCATATATATGCATTATGAATGTGTCTGTAGACTGTTATAAGTTGCAAATAGACAGATGTCCATTCAAAAGTCTATTCAGAAGTCTATTCGCAAAATCTGGTAAATGCGTCCATAATGATCCAGAGGTCTATTATAGATTTTCGAATAGAGAGCTGTCCATTCAAAAGTCTATTCAGAAGTCTTTTCGCAAAATCAAATATATGCATTATGAATGTGTCTGTAGACTGTTATAAGTTGCAAATAGACAGATGTCCATTCAAAAGTCTATTCAGAAGTCTTTTCGCAAAAATCATATATATGCATTTTGAATGTGTCTGTAGACTGTTATAAAGTTACAAATAGACAGATGTCCATTCAAAAGTCCATTCAAAAGTCTATTCAGAAGTCTGTTCGCAAAATTTGTAAAATGCGTTCAGAATGAGTCAGAACTTACAAACAGTAGCGAATACACTGCTGTCCATTCAAATGTCTATTCAGAAGTCTATTCGCAACATCATATGCATATGCATTTAGAATGTGGCTGAATTCTGATATAAAGTAGCGAATAGAAAGATGTCCATTCAAAGTCTATTCAGAAGTCTATTCGAAAAAATCGGTAAATGCGTTCAGAATGTGTTAGAAGTCTATTATAGAGTTTCCAAAAGAGAGCTGTCCATTCAAAAGTCTTTTCAGAAGTTTATTCGCAAAATCAAATATATGCATTATGAATGTGTCTGTAGACAGTCATAAAGTTGCAAATAGACAGATGTCCATTCAAAAGTCTATTCAGAAGTCTTTTCGCAAAAATCATATATATGCATTATGAATGTGTCTGTAGACTGTAATAAAGTTGCAAATAGACAGATGTCCATTCAAAAGTCTATTCAGAAGTCTTTTCGCAAAAATCATATATATGCATTATGAATGTGTCTGTAGACTGTTATAAAGTTGCAAATAGACAGATGCCCATTCAAAAGTCTATTCAGAAGTCTTTTCGCAAAAATCATATATATGCATTATGAATGTGACGGTAGACTGTTATAAGTTGCAAATGGACAGATGTCCATTCAAAAGTCTTTTCAGAAGTCTATTCGCAAAATCTGGTAAATGCGTCCATAATGATCCAGATGTCTATTATAGATTTTCAAATAGAATGCTGTCCATTCAAAAGTCTTTTCAGAAGTCTTTTCGCAAAAATCATATATATGCATTATGAATGTGTTTGTAGAGCTGTCCATTCAAAAGTTTATTCAGAAGTCTATTCGCAAAATCATATATATGCTTAAAGAATGTGTCTGTAGTCTATTTAAAAATTGCAAAAAGACAGATGTCCATTTAAATGTCTATTCAGAAGTCTATTCTATTATAGAGTTCGAATAGAGAGCTGTCCATTCAAAAGTCTATTCAGAAGTCTATTCGCAACATCATATGCATATGCATTTAGAATGTGGCTGAATTCTGATATAAAGTAGCGAATAGAAAGATGTCCATTCAAAGTCTATTCAGAAGTCTATTCGAAAAAATCGGTAAATGCGTTCAGAATGTGTTAGAAGTTTATTATAGAGTTTCCAAAAGAGAGCTGTCCATTCAAAAGTCTTTTCAGAAGTTTATTCGCAAAATCAAATATATGCATTATGAATGTGTCTGTAGACTGTAATAAAGTTGCAAATAGACAGATGTCCATTCAAAAGTCTATTCAGAAGTCTTTTCGCAAAAATCATATATATGCATTATGAATGTGTCTGTAGACTGTTATAAAGTTGCAAATGGACAGATGTCCATTCAAAAGTCTATTCAGAAGTCTTTTCGCAAAAATCATATATATGCATTATGAATGTGTCTGTAGACTGTTATAAAGTTGCAAATAGACAGATGTCCATTCAAATGTCTATTCAGAAGTCTATTCGCAAAATCTTTTATATGCATTAAGGATGTGTCAGAAGTCCATTATAGAGTTGCGAATAGACAGCTGTCCATTCAAATGTCTATTCAGAAGTCTATTCGCAAAATCTTATTATGCATTTAGAATGTGTCACATGTTTATTTTAGAGTTGCGAATAGACAGCTGTCCATTCATATGTCTATTCAGAGGTCTTTTTGCAAAATCAAGTAAATGCTTGTAGATTGTGTCAGAAGTATATGAAAGGATTGCGATTAGACAGCTACCCATTCATATGCCAATTCTGAAATCTGTTCGCAAACAGTAGCTTTTATTCAGTATGTAGCAAAAGTCTTTTAATAAAGTTACTTTTTGTAAAGTGTTAAAATAACATTTTCAAATTATTTATCAGAAATTTTATATGCAAAATCATTCATATGCATTTTTAATGTGTCGGAATAATTTTCTGGGTTAGTGAATTGACATGCTCTTTGAAGCACTCAGGTCTAATTTTTTTTCTATTTAAAGCAATACTTCTATTTTTCTCCTGGTAGTAAGTCTTCTTTCGGTAGCTGATTTTGTTTTAAAATAAAGTCCAACGGACTTTCAGAGACAACTACTGGCATGAGATAAATTCTTCTAATTGATTTAGTCTACCTTTTTCCTTTCGGTTATGAATACATTTACATTATATATACTACAAGCACGAACCTGTGCGAAAACACCAAGATTGACGTCACGCTGTAGCACCGTCAAAAAAATTAACAAAATGGTGTAAAATTGTGTTTCTTATAAAACAAAAATAATCATTTAAACAGGCTTTATCACTTAAAACCCGGGTCGATAGCGCAGTTGGTAGCGCGCCGGGATTTGGATACTCGTGCCCGAGGGGGTGCGGGTTCGAATCCCACCCGGGGAGGTCATACCCTTCAATGAAAATTTGACAATAATGTCGATTTTCCTCCATTGATTAGATAATATGGAGAAGTTTCCGGCCTTGTGGAAGGGTAGGTGAGTACTGGTTATAGACAATGGTCCAGGAAAGATAGGTTAGGTGCGCTAGACGCCGTGAAATGACCTAAATTGTGTTGACACGGCGTTAACTCCAATAAATTTATAAATTTATCACTTAAATGTAAATTGCTGACTTAGTAGTTTTGTTTTGGCGCTTATTTTTCTTGTGGATAATAACAATTTTTTTACGATTTAATATGAAATTCAAAGGTTTTTCTGCCTACAAACTTCGAAATATTAGCATGTCTCAATCAATGGCGCGTCCTCGAATAGAACCAGCACTGGTTACCGAATTTGCAATTGCACTTGTGTAATCTACGGTTCCAGTAATCTTGTTTGAACCAGGCTTTACCGGCTCGACTTGGTTTACAGAATCTGCAAGAAATCGACGATATGAAAAGGCAAATTCGATCTTCATCTAAAATTGCGGAAACATTCGGGAGATTCATTTATGTTTACGAGAGGTTAAAAAACTTACTTAGTTCAGGCAAAACCACGCAAACTTCAGTAGACATGGCAGGTCTATCACAATTTCATCTGACACATTCTGAATGCATAAACATAGTTTTGCGAATAGACTTCTGAAAAGACATTTCAATGGACAGCTGTCTATTCGCTACTCTATAATAAATGTCTGACGCATCCTAAATGCATTAAAATAATTTGCAAATAAACTTCTGAATAGACTTTGAATGAACAGTTCTCTATTCGAAACTCTAAAATAGACTTCTGACACATTCTGAACGCATCTACCAGATTTTGTGGATAGACTTCCGATTAGACTTTTGAATGGACATCTGTCTATTCGCTACTTTATAATAGACCTCAGACAAATTCTTAAAGCATATATTAATATGATGTTACGAAAATACTTCAGAAAAGTCTTTTGAATAGACAGCTCTCTATTCGAAAAGCTATAATAAACTTCTGGATCATTATGGACGCATTTACCAGATTTTGTGAATAAACTTCTGAATAGACTTTTGAATGGACATCTCTCTATTTGCAACTTTATAACAGTCTACAGACACATTTATAATGCATATATTTGATTTTGTGAAAAGACTTCTGAAAAGACTTTTGAATGGACAGCTCTCTATTCGAAAATCTATAATAGACTTCTGGATCATTATGGACGCATTTATCAGATTTTGCGAATAGACTTCTGAATAGACTTTTGAATGGACATCTGTCTATTTGCAACTTTATAACAGTCTACAAACACATTCAAAATGCATATATATGATTTTTGCGAAAAGACTTCTGAATAGACTTTTGAATGGACATCTGTCTATTTGCAACTTTATAACAGTCTACAGACACATTCATAATGCATAAAAATGATTTTTGCGAAAAGACTTCTGAAAAGACTTTTGAATGGACAGCTCTCTATTCGAAAATCTATAATAGACTTCTGGATCATTATGGACGCATTTACCAGATTTTGCGAATAGACTTCTGAATAGACTTTTGAATGGACACCTGTCTATTTGCAACTTTATAACAGTCTACAGACACATTCATAATGCACATTTATGATTTTCGCGAAAAGACTTCTGAATAGACTTTTGAATGGACATCTGTCTATTTGCAACTTTATAACAGTCTACAGACACATTCATAATGCATATATATGATTTTTGCGAAAAGACTTCTGAATAGACTTTTGAATGGACATCTGTCTATTTGCAACTTTATAACAGTCTACAGACACATTCATAATGCATATATATGATTTTTGCGAAGAGACTTCTGAAAAGATTTTTGAATGGACATCTGTCCATTTGCAACTTTATAACAGTCTACAGACACATTCATAATGCATTTATATGATTTTTTGCGAAAAGACTTCTGAATAGACTTTTGAATGGACAGCTCTCTATTCGAAAATCTATAATAGACTTCTGGATCATTATGGACGCATTTACCAGATTTTGTGAATAGACTTCTGAATAGACTTTTGAATGGACATCTGTCTATTTGCAACATTATAACAGTCTACAGACACATTCAAAATGCATATATATGATTTTTGCGAAAAGACTTCTGAATAGTTTTTTGAATGGACATATGTCTATTTGCAACTTTATAACAGTCTACAGACACATTCACAATGCACATATATGATTTTTGCGAAAAGACTTCTGAAAAGACTTTTGAATGGACAGCTCTCTATTCGAAAATCTATAATAGACTTCTGGATCATTATGGACGCATTTACAAGATTTTGTGAATAGTCTTCTGAATAGACTTTTGAATGGACATCTGTCTATTTGCAACTTTATAACAGTCTACAGACACATTCATAATGCATATATATGATTTTTGCGAAAAGACTTCTGAAAAGACTTTTGAATGGACAGCTCTCTATTCGAAAATCTATAATAGACTTCTGGATCATTATGGACGCATTTACCATATTTTGTGAATAGACTTCTGAATAGACTTTTGAATGGACATCTGTCCATTTGCAACTTATAACAGTCTACTGACACATTCATAATGCATAAATGTGATTTTTGCGAAAAGACTTCTGAATAGACTTTTGAATGGACAGCTCTCTATTCGAAAATCTATAATAGACTTCTGGATCATTATGGACGCATTTACCAGATTTTTTTGCGAATAGACTTCTGAATAGACATTTGAATGGACATCTGTCTATTTGCAACTTTATAACAGTCTGCAGACACATTCATATTGCATATATATGATTTTTGCGAAAAGACTTCTGAATAGACTTTTGAATGGACAGCTCTCTATTCAAAAACCTATAATAGACTTCTGGCTCATTCTGAATACATTCACCAGATTTTGCAAATAGACTTCTGAATAAATCTTTCAATGGACATCTGTCTATTTACAACTTTAAAATAGATTACAGACACATTCTTTATGCCTATATATGATTTTTCGAATAGACTTTTGAAAAGACATTTGAATGGATATCTGTTTGATTGCATTACAGGCTTTTTTCGAATATACTTCTGAATGGACTTCCGTCCTTGCTTATACATGATATTGCAAATAGACTTCTGAATAGACTTTTGAATCGACATATATCTATTCGCAACTTAATTAAAGACTTCAGACGCATTCTAATTGCATATATATGATTTAGCAAATTAACTTCTGAACAGACTTTTGAATGGATAGCTGTGTATTCGCTACTGCATAATAGAGTTCTGACTCATTCTGAAAGCATTTACCAGATTTTGCGAATAGACTTCTGAATAGACATTTAAATGGACAGCTCTCTATTCGAAATTCTATAAAAGACTTCACCCTCATTTTGAATGCATATACATAAATTTGCGAATAGACTTCGGAATAGACATTTGAATGGACATTTGCATCTTTACGTATTCCACGAAAATACTTTTAAATCTGTTTGATTGCATTACTGGCTTTTTTCAAATAGACTTCGGAATAGACTTTTGAATGGACATTTGTCTATTTATGTTTTCTATGAAAAGACTTTTAAATATGTCTGATTGCACTAGTGACTTTTTTCGAATAGACTTCTGAATAGATTTCCGAATAGACAGCTGTCTTTTCGGCATTTTGTGAACAGATTTTTGTACAGATTTTTGAACTTACCTATGCCTATGTATACAGTAAATGCGAATAGATTTCTGAATGAATAGATTTCTCAATACATAGCTGTCTATTGTGCGAATAGACTTTTGAATAGAGAATAGACAATAGATAGCTAACTTCACAGACCTAAATGTATAGCTTTTGTAAACAATATTTATTCCAATAAACTCTACAATGATATCAACTAATAGATCGAGAAAACAACCTTGTGGTGACCTTTAAAACAACCCTCAGGTAAAATAGGTTCAAGTCGGTCACTGGTGAATGTATCATAATTAAGCTACCTGCAGCGTGTTCAGTTACCTTGAACGTTCCAAAACGTTCCGTAACGGAAGTGTCAAAACAACTCAACCCATAGACAATTCAACCCAAGACAACTCAATCTCCTATTAACGGATTGAGTTGTCCCAACTTTGAGTTCAGTAATGCTCGGGTTGAGTTGTCTTCGGGTTGAGTTCTCCCGTAACTTTAGCTAACAGTAGTTATTGAACAGGAGCAGTAGCCTGTTCAATTACCCTATACGTTCCGTAACGTTACATTCGGAATTCCTCGGCCATTCGCTGCGAATAATCTTATCTAATAAACAGATATACGATCGTTAAGGCAATGAGTGATGTTTCAAAATTTATGGACTAACAGCGAAACATCACTCATTGCATTAAAAAGCGTCTAAAAATATTATTCGCAGCGATTAGCCGAGGATTTCCAAATGTAACGTTACAGAACGTTTTGGAACGATAGGGGTAATTGAACAGGCTACATATTTTGGTGTCATTGAGATAAAAAATAGTCCGTCCGCTACATCAGGATGCATTATATTCATACTATACATGCAGTTATTTTGGTTTATCCTAGTTTATAATATGACGCACCATGATAATTTTTATTTCCTTATGACGTATAATATATAGGTACATGTACTTGGTGAAATTAATATGGAATAATAGACTTTATCCGGAATTCAAATATATAGTTTTCCCCTGCGGTACAATCAAACTTTCATCGTCAAAATTAAAATATGTTTGATAAGAACAATGGTATTTATTCCGTATTTCGTGCTTTTTTGCAATAATGTATGCCAAACTTTATTTGTACCGCCTGCGCACGGACGGACAAACCCACAAAGTTGAGTTTAAAATTAGGTCAATTAAAACACACAAACATATTAACTTAAAACAATTTTGTAATATTCTTAAGCTGTTGATACAAAATGCAAGTATGACCATAATACACGAACAGATCTAATTAAGTAAATATATATACATGTAGTAACATGGTACTATAGTAGTTTACAACGATATAAGCGACTCTCCGTGTCAACGATCAACACCGTTACCTGTGACTTACATTAAAACTACATATTTTTTCATAGTTTTAATTTATTGCATAACATCATACTAGTATAATGTATACTAAGAAATGTTTAATGCCGCTATGAATATGTCAAAACACAACGTCAACATATTTAGGTTGTCTCATAAAAAATGTCGACTTAAAAATATTTTTTCAGCTTATATAGTTTTATTATACATGATTATTACAGGATAATATTTTAGTCCTAGAATTTGGAGATATGCCTCATATAATCTAAGGTTCATGTAGCAAAGATATACTTCAACACTTGTACCCCCTTGCCTTCAAACTAGCTAGTACGGCGAGTTGTTAAAATGTCCGCTTACAACTCGAGAGTTTGTTGGTTCGAATCTCAAGTTTCCTGCTCGGGTAAACTCAGTCCGTAGCCCGTCTGACTACAATTCAAGGTTTGTGGTGTCGGGCCTTTCATACTTTCGTTGAGTTTGGACATGACATACTTTCTCTCTGAATATTTTCTCTAACCTCTTGCGAGAAGCTTGATAACCTCTCACTATAGAATATCAGAATATAATATATACATAAACCGTGGCAATACATCATGTGAAATATCTAACCAACAATCATGCTACGACATTGGTGTGTCCCATAGACCTGCATTATGCTAAACATGCATTACGAGCTTATTTCGTAACATATGAACATATCTATAGAGGTTTTTAAGTTTTACATTTCGAAAAAATATTAACAATCAAGTGAAAGAAGAGAGTTAAACCTTTTTTACATCATCACAAAAATAATATCTTACAAAATAAGAGTTATATGACCGTTCAAAGAATTCCCCCCTATACTTTTCTATAAAAATCAAATATCAACTTGAGAGTGTGTATGGATCTAAAGTTGGACATGGTACATGTACATTGTAACCTTTAAGAACTAAAACGATCAAACTGATAAGGACAAAATGATGTTCGCAATGTTTCCTTCCTCAGTTCGGTAATTGCTGATTATAATATATTGTCCCAGTATAGTCCATTTTTTCTCAACTGTAAAATTGGAATAATTTCACGGTGATTGAATACACACTATCGCTATATCACGAGTGTTAGACAAAGAACAGGAAATCACCGTGAAATTATACATGTTTTGACAGTTGAGAAAAAATGAACTATATCTATACTGCATACAGTTTGTTTATGTAAACGCAGGGGGGGGTCAGGGGGTCCGTACCCCCCCCCCCCCCCCGTTCTTGAATTTTTAAAATGTACCTGTCCATTAGTGTATTTCTTGACTGTATGTCATTTTTAAGTAGCATGAATCAATATTTTTCGGTGCTTAACATAGATTTGATGGTTATGTACCTTTATTGTTGCATTATTCTGCAAAATGTGTATAATGTGGTTGTGGTTTGAAAGTGTGGATCCCCCCCATTGAAAAAGTTCGGACCCCCCAGAAAAAAATCCTGGATCCGCCTCTGCCGTGTCAAATTGTCGTCCCGCGGAGCGCCACATGAAAACACGAAAGAACAACAAAATGGTATTTTGTCGTATCTTCGTCCTGCAGGGCGCCAAGCAATATAAACACAGTCATGCGACAATTAACTCATTTGAGTAAACAAGAAGCAATTTTTTGTAAGGTATAATATAATACTAACATTGACATTTTTCATTTAAGGTCATTTACTTTACGGTATTTGACCCCGGAAAACGACGACCTTAATCTAGACTAGGTTAATAACATCAGACAATTAATACTTCTATCTAATATACTATGCTTGTAAAATTATACGCTCGTTAACAGGTTAATGAATACATTTTTACCGTTGAGCGCTAACCGCATTGATTCCGGAATATAACGAACTTTACCGATTACTAACGAAGTTTTATAATAAATGTGATACTTTGCTCTTATAATTAATTATATGTCGAGCATCAAAAATTTTACTGACATATTATATAAGATAATGTCATATTGTTTGATTAATATAGTAACAGCTGAATAAAAAACAACACGTACATGTATGTTTGTAGACATTTTGTGACTAATGCCTCAGTCCCATAAAATCGTGGCTTGTTGCGGACCCGTACGTGCAGAGAGCCGTAGGCCGTGGGAAGCCTTGTGTATTAAGGAGACGGTACGCACATGGCACAAAACAACACACCCGAACGGAGCTGTAGCTGGAAGATGTGCAAGTTTAATTCATACTCGGCCATAATTGTGTTCACGATTTGACTTTAAAACTGATATGTGGATCCACTGCTCATCTCACGAACCCTGGTAAAAACGTAACAGTCCATGCGGGTACACAAGACTTCGTGCGAGTCCTCGCGGAGCTTGATCGCACGGCGCCCGTACGGTGCCCTCACGACTATTTATATGTTTATGGGACTGTAGCATTAGTTATATACTTTAATTCACTATTTAAATACTAACACTGTCCGTATCATCATTGATTCCGGAATAAGAAGAATAGCTTTAAGAAAAAGCTAAACTAACTTTACTAACTTTACTGGCAGTGGGGCAAACGTTAACCCTGCTGATTTAAATACTCAATATTTGTTCGATAAACTTCGTACATAAATACGACTATCTATTTGTATCGATATTGAGCACTAATATATTGTTGTAAGTATTTAAATCGGCAGAGTTAATGTTTACGCCACTGACAGTTGAATGAAAAGTAACAATAGTCATATTTCAGATAAGATCGACTTCACCGACAAAACTGTTTCAATATTCAAGGACAATTGTTGATGCAGTGTAGTCATGGAAACAACGAAGTGTTGTTAATTGATCTTGAGATTGATCTATACGTAACTAACGTGACATCATAGCGTATATAATGACCAGAGAAAATAGGAGAGAAAAAATCAAAGAATCAATTACAATGTATAAGACAGTGTTAACATTATGATTATAAGGTATTAAGGTAGATCTCCCTTTATATCAAACCATGTCTATGACATCAGAAACTTTCTCAGAAAACTGGTATGTAATTGAACTTTGTATTTCTACATAAATCCGATTTGCTCATTTATTTTTTTTCTGTTAATTTTTACATGGGGTTTCCCCATGTTTAGTATTGGACTGTGGCAAATTCACATCAAAATTTGTCGCGGACGATTACATTCGGTTGTGCGCGCGCAAATAAAAGGATTATTACCACTGCAATTAATATAGTTCGCGTTACGCGTTAACAAGCAGACGATAAGAAGCACGTGTATATCTTATCTAGTTTATGTAAGTTAAAGGTACCTTGTATCGCTTCCATGAGTTGTATACAGCCATATACTCTACCAAAATCCTATGTCTGACAGCGCAATCGGCGCTTTGATTTACAATGTCATTATTACAATGTTATTATTACAAATTATTTGCGTAAAACTGCACCAATTTACATATTGGAGTGGGGTAATATCTTAATTGCGTTTTACCTTTTTCGGTGTTTTTTTTCTCTTAATATACATGATACATAAATATTAACTTTTGACCTTTTATATGATGTAAAATTGTTTACGGTTAATAAATATGTACATATTTAAGGCCTTATTAATAATATGTTCTGTTCTGTTCTGTTCTCTTAAAAGTTTTCTATAATACTTTTGCAACATAATGTTATTTCATAAATCCCTGATGCATGATGATTACCATTTTGCACTGAATGCAAAAGAGTGATTATCATAATCAATTCTCATGTTTTTCATGGTCACATCTAAGACAAAAAATAACAGAGAATAAAAACTTTCTTAAAAAAGTGCCGATTCGCCAGCATCTGGTTTGGTTTAAAAATCGCTATTTCCGTACTATAAATTGCCACATGGAATGCTACCTTAAGACGTACCATTCCAGTAACAAACCAAGTGTAAAACTACGTTGTATTGACCATAACTAATTGGTTGCCATTGGTGACAACAAGATACATGGTATTTAATCGATCACAATGTTAATGAACTTATATTATACATGATACACTGATATCTCCCAACACGACCTTTTAACAACCTTCTTTAATCAACAGGCTCCTTAAATTCAAATCAAATGAATTCGCCAGTGTCATGATTTTTGTCCATGGAACTTACCCGTTCAGCTTTCAACAACCGTTAACTCAATATAAAAAGCCATTTTGACATAGGATGTTAGTGGCTGTTGTAATAGTGTTACTGTAACAATGTAAGCAAAATAAGTACGATCCAATGAATTAGGTTACCTATGAATTATAAGTACATTTATCACATGGCAAACTAACATCGCCTGTAACAGAGGTTAATGAAAGAAATCATTTGTTTTAACACAATAGACAGAAATGTTGTTTACTATGTACATCTTAGTTGCTTTCCGGTCTCGGAGGTAATAAAAGTACACACATGTATATCAGTACGTACCTAATCAGTAATTTCTCCAGTGCCATGAAGGCTGAATATTGAGGATTACGTTTCATAGATACCGATTGCAAGCTGCAATAATTGAATGCATTCATTTTTATACATACAAAAATTAAGTACAACAATATACAAAAACATGCACACAAAAAATGATGATATACTCGTATATTTTCATTCGAGTCCTCACCAAACATTTGCTACATAACGGAACTGGTTGTCGAACTCATGAAAGTCAAACACACAAAAATACACAATCACTCCTTAGAAAAAGTCGAAACACATTTAAGGGTAACACCCCGGGTCAACCCTGGGAGCTCTCCAGGGTAAGAGGGATATAAAAAAGTGAAAAGACATACAAAAGTTTGAGAACTGTCTCTTTAAAACATTTTAATTTGCAAGTAGGCATTATTGTTGACAGTACAACAGAATATAACATGATTTAATATTAACATACATTGATTAGTTTATGATTTGTCGTGGAATAACTCTAGGTTTTTAGATACTTAGTCATATTTACAAGCACAAGTACATATTAACGCATCTAAATCAGTATAATGTCGATGACGTCATTGGTATTCTTGCATATTACAAATGTACGTCACGTGATTAGAATTTCCAATAAACTGCAAAACGACAACACAGTATCTGTCAATGCTAGATCAGATTTTAACAATCATTGACACTCGAAGTCTGCGATTTATTTCCAAATAAGAAGTAGACAAAGTATGATTGACAAATCGTCTGATGCACAAATACTATTAGCATTAGCAGTAACTTGAAGTATAAGAATGATAAATGCAGATATTAATCATTAATTGAAACAAAAACATGTATGTGCATCAGTAAGACTTCAGTCATGCTGCTGATTATAATGGATCAGGGCAACATATTATCAAAAATCTTACGATTAATCAACAATACAATAGAAGGATTTACGACTGAAATCGGTCGTAAGACGCTTGATAATATTGGTCCCTGATGTGCAAAAAGTTTCACTCTAGACGTTTCAACGTTGCAATAAGCGAAGTGGCATTATATTCGAACAAAAATATCAGTTGAATTGAATTTGGACACATTTTTATTTCATATACACGGTACTATCATAATAAACTGTTTTGTTTCCAGTAGTTGTGTATGTAAATAACTTTAAAACAAAGAGATGCCAATGTTCATTGCCAAACGTATCGTATTATTTTCAGCGTTTCTGTTTAGATGGAAACGTTAAATTAATGTTTGCCATAAGTAAATCATAAGTTAATCTACTGGCACCAGAGTCCTTGAACTAGTTAAATACACACACATACTATATATCCAACTTAACAAAATGAAGGTAGAACCCTCTGGTTCTAAGGTGACGATATACTGTAATATTTTTGTTCAACGAACACATCTATAAAACGGTCTCTTGTTTATAATCGTGTACGACTTAAAACTTTACTTACATTAATGAATTTAATATAATAGCTTGTATATTTTGTTTATGGCATTTAGAATAAAATGCCCATTTTCAATCAATCTTATTTCCTGTTTTTTTTTCCCTCATGCCCTATTCGTAGACACCTGTGATGGACAGCACATAAAATATATTATACATTAGGTTGTATGCATGTATAAACGAGGGACTATATACATGTATAGGAACGTACGCATTTTTTATGATCATACGTTATGGACTCTTGTGCTAGCGGTTTATTCTATATAAATATATAATTTCAGTACAGACATTGTCAGACAGATTTGATTGGGTTCAGTCGTTAATCATTTATTGTTGTATGAGTGTCATTGAGTTTGAATTGTTTTAATTGACAGTTGTTGCCACAAAAATAAGTTTCGTCTGCACGAAATATATCTCAGTGAAACGTTTCTAATCTGTCACGATACGGTTTAAACAATAAATCAAACCATCATTTTGGTGAAATGAATTCAATCTTTTTTTAAGTCATATTTCATCAAGAGGCTTTCTTAGTCTATTGGAGTACACAAGAGATACGCAGTATCACTTTGCTGTCGGTCCTCCCGGCGGACTGTTGTTTCACGCCCATTCTTCCTCTTACCACTGATTCTAAATCACGTGAGGCAGTTGTCAGTAACTGGCGACAGTATGCGGCTAATAATTGTTAAACAGTTGAATCCAGGGATTTAGGCTTTCCATGAACAGTGAGTAGGTTGGCGGACGGCCGTGATATGACATATACAATGTGTTGCTAGGGAGTTAAACCAAACAAAAATTAAATAAAAATAACCGAACAAGGGTTATCTGCCACTATGTCTAAAACAACGTCTTTACAATACAATGTTCTAGCTTAAAACCAAAGACTCAGTCAGAATGGAGCAAACAAATGCACTAACTTAAGTAAATAAACACATTTTGGTTTGGTATAAACAATTCTGGTCCAAATTTAACAAATAACTGAATATCCGAATACTCTTGCTCCTTTTATTGCTTTTCCTTGCTTCAGATAATCAATATTAACAAAGTTGCAGCAAAATGAGTAAAATTATCAATTATAAAACAGGGAACTAATCTGCATACAAACCAAATTGTTTAAAAATTAACTACAGGCATTATGAGACGAATGGAAGCTTAATGACCATTAAAAGATCAGTGTAAAATGTCTTGAACATATTTTTAACAAACTGCCAAATTTCTGTAGCTTTTTGTGTTTTCTGTTTCTAGGTTTTAAAGCACAATAACTACAAATGTATTTTAATCGTGCAGTTGTAGGAATGTTTCCATATCTGCTGTAAATGAATGAATGTAAAGTGTCTTTAAATAAAACGTCAAACGGTGATTCCCGATCAAGAATATTTGTTAATACAGAATTGATCAATGTTGTTAAAGATGCATTCCATAATCTTTGGCAACTTGACAAATCAAAGCGCTAATAGCGCTGTCAGCCATGGGATTTTGTTGGAATATGTAATTATGGTTTATACAACAAACGGAAGTGATACAATGGGCTTTACCTTACATAAGTCAGATTAGATAAAGATGTACAATGTACTTCTCATTGTCTGCTTGTTAACGCGTATTGCGGACTACATTTTTTGAAGTAGTAATTATCCATTTACTTGCACATGAACGCGCAGCCGAATGTAATCGTCCGCGACAAATTTTAATGAGGATTTGCCTCAGTCAGCTACTTAACATGGGGAAACCCCATGTAAAAACTCAGTTGTTCACCTTTGTAATAGCACAGTATAACATACAGTACCCATAAAAAATGGAGACATTTTCATATTGTAGGCTTACTGAACGGCTTTATCATAACTTGATAACTGTAAATTGTGAAATGCTTTGAAGTTTTGCATGCATTATCTTTTGGTTATCATTGATTTTAACTGAGACTACAAAATAGAATAAAAGCTACGTTATGGAAAATATTTACAATAAACATGGTTTTGGAAGCTATAGGGTGTCAGATGCTGAGTCCAATAAATGTTGATGCTTTCATGAAATTTGCTTCCATTTTATACCCAGCCATATTAAGTATATTAAAAACAATGGTTCTAACGAATCAATCATTGAATTTTAAGAAGTTTGTTAAATTTCTTTTGTCTCCAAATTTTTGGTGGGTACTGTAAGTGCATCAGGGTAAATATCATATGGATACATACACTTGTGGTTGTATTCTTTGGTTGATAACAAACTAATAAACTATGACAAGTCACGTACAAAATCATGTAACTTTATCATTTAGTTGTAAGAAATACATACTACGGCGATGATATAAAAAGGAGACAAAATCGATGAATCGGCAGAAAACTGTCGAAACGACTGATTCTAAAATTTCATGAGATTTTTTCTTTTAAGTGTAGAGTTACTGGTTTTGTCTGAGTATAGTTTTTACATGAATTAGATGTAAATGGTTTGATAATGTTTGACGGGCACGTGGCACAGTACGATACGGTCAGGATTTCAAACCTAATGTACTCAAGGGGTTTTCTGGTTTGGGCGGGTTATAACCTTATATGAAAATTCGACAATAGAGTCAGTTTCGTCTTTTAAAAATGTTATATAGAGAAGGTGTCCGGGATGTTGAAGGGTATATAAGTAATGGTTATAGACAATGGTTCTGAAAAGTTAGGTTAGGTGAGAGCTGGCCCCCGTAAAATGACAATAATTTGCGCTGACTAGGCGTTAAACTGAATTAAAAAAAATAGTTACGTACATAAACTACCTAAATTTGTTTTTAGCCAAACTTCACAAAAGTATGTTTTTTTTTAAACGTAACTCACGACAGAAATCAGTTAAAGTCACAGGCGGCTGGCACGGTCCCGAAGCAAATATATATCACTATATATACATAATGTTTTTGCTTCGGGACCGTGTTGGTCCCCTGTGGGTATGGTTGAATCGTCAATGTAAAAAATAACGCTAAGCATATACATGTAGTTACATGATAACTGCATTAATTCATATATCAGAGTAAAACATAATGTTTGGGGGCTACATTTCAACATTTTTTCTACCACATTTTTTGTCCATGGACAGGCATGAATCACTAGACTAAAACTATTTTAACCAAGTAATAAAGACATTGCTTCGCCTTGGATGACGACTACTAGACTTGATGTAGAGACCCCATGCTGGTATGCAGATTTCTTCTGGTATTCAAACCCACCGCCGAGATGCGTTGTCTGACACATGTTGCTAAAGTAGCCTTAAATAGCCTAAATAGCCGTTCCTACTATGGTATAGGGAATTCGGTACTACTCGGTGAGTTCCTACGTAAATATACACTTGGTAGGTGTAAACGTGGTGTTCCGAATGGCCCATGTCAATTACATACGAATCATTCCAATACACACCAGCCCATTCGAAACTACCTCGGCGATCTTCCATGCAGATAAAGTATATCTAGGTATAGGATCGCCGAGGTTGCTCCCACAGGCGACAGGCAGGGTCTTGAAGCAAAAACACAGTATAATTATATTATACATATATATAGTGATTTTGCTTCGGGACCGCGCCGTCCGCCTGTGGTTGTTTCGAATACCCCCGGCCTTCATTTCGACGGTAAAAAACAAACAGTTACAGAATCTAGAGATAGTACCTTGACATAGATCAACAATAACAACTATGTATCTAGCAACATTTTTGCCAAGCTTATCAATCGTTGGCAATCTATTACAGTTATTATCTACTATAACCTATTTGAAGCATCACTTTCTATCATTATATTACGTAGATTCTATATTATGTTGCTCTACATATTTTTGACATAAATTGAAACTTACATACATCCTATCCAATATAATCTGACATATTCTGACTCAAACTGAGTACAAATTGAGATTCGTGTGGCCTTGTATGAAAATTCTCGATCCCCAAAACAAGTACATCGTACAGTGTAACCTCTGATAATAGAAGGCCAAAATTTAACCGAACCATAATACAGTCAAAGATATGTTTATTGTTCGTAAATATCTGCCAGGAATGGTGGTAACTAAGTTGCAAGAACTTGTGGCCAGACCCCATTGTCATTTTGTACATACGTATCTGTCATTGGTGTATTTCATCTGTGCAACGTATTTGACAATAAAAAATGCTTAAAGTAACCGAACAGAGTTTTTCGGCTTTCTAAGGTTTCCGGAATTCTGAGGTTACGGATTAAAAGTGTTTTAGACTAGATAAATAAGGAGCACATAAATAATGGGACCATGATAGTCGTTCATTATTGTAAGGATTCCGGTTTTTCTTAGGATTCATTTGAACTCATTTATTTGGATATTTCATTTTTTATATTAGATTATGTGATGGTAAATAAACGTTTAGTTTTAGATGACAAAATGATGTATAATGTATCGTTAGAATGTATACATTCTTTGTAGACATAACAAAAAATTATATTAAAGTTCAAAGTACTTCCAAAAAGTAAAAAATTAGATCCACAGCGATATTATCTTTTATACTACAGTGAAAATATGCCAAAAAATAGGACCATCCTAAATGGTGGTCTTAATTGCCGCGACAAAATGGTCTTAATATAGTTATGTAAAGGGGCGTTTTCTTCTAAAATTATGAATTTGGGTCTTGTAACTCGTCATAAAGTTAATGGGTTCGCAATAATACATTATAGCAAAGTATTACTGTACATGTTTAATCCGTTTTAGCAGCTGATCTATGTTTTGAATCCAAAGAAAACATTCTCGTATATACGCTCCTGCAGTCCTATTTGATTTGATAGACATATAATGCCGTTATACAGTAAAACCCGAGCAATCAGAACACATGTAGCATCGGACGAAAAACTCGGATTTAACAATTTCCGTACTTCTTAAGAGTACCTCGAATATACCGAATGTCTAAATTGAACTTCTAAAATTATCAAGATGTCAAGGTTCCGGGAATCTTCAATGTTTACATTAGCGAAGTTACATAGTAAAATACGTTCTTGAAACAGTTTGCTACGTAGATAGACAAAGCTACTGTATTAGACGTCAGGTTATATAACTGATTCAGAGTCTTGATAAACAAGACTTTTTTCTTCCTGTACAAATTAATCTTAACAAAAAGCAAACATGATGTGTATTTGCTCTGAAAAAAACTAAGCACAAAAAAAAACAAACGGAACGCGACTTATTTCAGCAAAAACAACACTACGGTTTAGACAAGGTTTTAAAAAAAACTTACATAATTTCACGGTCAATAGCCACTCTTACATTTATATACTAGCTATTGTGGTGAATTAGATTTATGAATTACAATTAGACCTCTAGTACATGCATGTATACTCGTGTATACGATGCAATCTGTACAATCCGACCGCCTATACCTGGACAGGATGATCGGGTTTTAGTAGCGTCCGTAATTATCAGGTTATTGTCATTCGGAACGATGAGACAGCTAGTTACTTAAATGATGTTCAAATGGTATAAAACTTTAATGGATTATTCCACATAAATATCAAAATTTATTAGTAGAATGACAATGACCAGTGTAAAAATATTTTTTATTTTTTATTTTTCAGTTACAATAGCCGTGAAATGACCAAATATATCCTAAAATTGTGTTCGGAATTCGGAATTAAGAGATTTTCTGCATTCAAGGGTTTAATTAACATTGTACATGTACACTGACGATTCACGGAACAGAGAGAAGTGTTTTTCTATCACAACATTTCACAGGTTATACTGTACTATAAATATTTGTTTTACATGGCAAAAAATTATTTTATTCGTTGTTTTCATTAATAAAAAAATACCTCGCTGGTTTGCTACTACGGACTTTACGCAGTTTATTTTGTTGCAATTTATACATGAATTGGCCGCTAAAGTCAAAGACATTCCTGTTTTAATAATATAATAAACTCGTGAACTTGTAAACTATTTATGACGGCCAGCCTACAGCGCACCTTACTAGCGTCTCTGGTATCATTCTTTCACCACATCTACCGTTCATATAATTAGATTTGATTTATAGTGCCACAGACTCTCATTGTTATCATAAGTAACATGATATACATGAAAGTCAATAAACATGGCACTATACAATATTTTACATCATAGATTCCAACCCTTCTGAATAATGCATCAGTTTGTCCATCCTACACAGTGGGCGATTCTCGAGCTTTTGTCTAAGGAGTCCGGGCAGTGACCTTTTTGCGAATGTCTGGAGACCAATACTAGCGACCGAAACGGTCAACGGGGTTTTAATCACACCTTTTGCACAAACATGTTTGCGAAGACGCAACTTTGGCAATATTAATATCATTTTGAACTCATTATGGAATAGTTTGTTATCTATATAAAATGTTAAGGGAGATGTGACGAACTCCCTTAAACCATTTCGATGAATAATGCCTTACACATCAATGTGTCAGCGTGGAACCAGTCTATATCATTCTTTATTAACATGTAATTAGACTGAGTTTTGCGCTGACCCATCCGTATAAATGTACTAGTTAGTACTCCTGTACTGTCAGATCTGGAAGCCATATGAAGTTATGTTTTTATTAACTGTGATGCTTAATGTCATTATTATACTTCTAATTTACACTAAAAAGGTTTCCTTTCCCACACTTTACAGATTCCTGGCCTTATTATAGAATTATTTAATAAAATTGAACAACATATACACATGTATACATTTCTCGGGCCATTTTATTGTCGTTTCCAGTCTTTGATTAGAATTGTAGCGCCTTAAAATTCTCGATTGACTAGCATTATCTAATATGTTAAGAAACAATTGATGTATGTTAGTGCTCGTAAGCTTTTAGTACTGAGCAGAGAGGCACCTTTTCACTAGCTTAAATCTCACCTAATGACAAAACAGAAACCAAGTGTTAATACTTTGTCAAATCATTACCTTTAACTTTTAAACTACTCAGAGCACCGATTAGTGTATACAAATAGAACATGTTACATGCATCACAAATATTGGTGATAGCTTTTGAGTGCTTTTGCATCAAATGATTGCAAATGAACTTACGATCCATTTTATCGTATGTTTTGGGTATACATTTATTAATAAAAGCAATGCATTTTTTTTTTAAATTTGAATATCATAATAAGATATGTCTACATCTAAGGAAACATTTGTTTTTTTCCTAATTGCTGTACCGAGAAAATTTTAGAAGTATAACTTTAAATAGTGTGTATTTCAAATAATATAATGTACAAAATTAATGTTGACATTAAGAACGCTAGTTCCATAGCAACGATATTATGGGTTTAAAACAACAGTTGTTATGGTGTTTAGATTTTCAAAATATCTATAAATAGTGTAGATATGCATGGCAAAATAAAAGAAACGTGGACTCTGAATATAAAAATAAATACATGTAGAAGATTGACAAATTGGAATTGCTATGTATGCAACCAAGAAATGACTCTGGCTTGATGGTTACAATACATGTTTGAATAACATAGGTAAGTATAGTGCGTACGAAATAACAAAACGTGTTTTAGTTAACATTAAAAATGAAACATTCCATTTCAGAGGTAGGCAGTAAATAAAAGTTGAAAATAAAAGTTGTATACATAATTCATTTTGACAAAATTAGCGCGGCAACAAGACACTCATTAAACATATTAAAATTATATAATGTTAATGTCAACCTGAGCATCCCCTTTCATGGATTAGTTCATTGTATTGTTTATATAAACAGTGTTTGATTTTTTGTACGAACGATAAGTATTTACTCCTTTCAGTGACAAGTACAATTTACCAGGTATAATACAGGCATCAAAATACAACAAACAAAGCATAGGGTTGGTACTCGGCTCAATGGGCCAACAAGAACTAAGTTAGATTGAATAGATATTTATAAGAAAAATAAAACAGAAAATTATCATTTGATAAAAATATTACCCTACCTGTTTATAGCATCTCGCTTGACATGTAGCTTCGATAATTACCTCCCTTGGAATTTCAAACTTTTCAATAGTATTACTCACAGTTTCAACATTAAGTACAAAAACACAGGATATAAGAACACTTACAAATAGCTTCATCGTAATACAACTCAGTAAATAGTAAATAAAATCTTGCAATTTAAATCCAATCCATCTAATAACCGTGTATTTACAACTTTAGTTTTTCTTTAAGCACAACTTTCATTACACTCTCAAAGCTTTCTTAAGTATGATAGAAACAAATGCATTCTTCTGTCTTATTAAAAACTAATTATAAATCCTACTGTCACAAATACATCATAATATCCGAGGTCATCCGACGTATACTAATGCACCGTTAATAATTCAAATATATCGGAATAGCAAATTTATAATTAACTTGTATTCCCTCCGGTGGAATTTTGTATGCTAACCGAACGAGAAACAGTAAATCCAATACTAGCGTTAATTAAAACATATAAAATAATATTTATATAAAATCAACTATCACTTGTAAGAGGTATATTTAACTACTCTGATACTGATCAGTTGTAAAAAAGAAACGTATACTCTTAAAGTATCTATGTACAATTTACTAGTTCAACGTAGTAGCGATTTTTCGTATTGTCTTGTATGTTAACACTCGGTAGAACGCAATAATTGTAATTTATATTTCGTGTCAGTTTAAACTCGGTGAAATTAGTAGTATTAAATGATGCACACTTTATAGGTCGACATTATATTTACTTGGCGTATACAAAACAAATCATTGAAAAATAAGCAAGACTGTTTCAACGTTCAAACTCTATATTTTCCAATCACTCGCGAATGCATTAGTTCTCTCCTATGATGTAATTCCACTGTCAGAGTCAGAGAGTTTCTACGCTTGTTTCCGATATGTATTAGCTACAGGTCTTATTTTGTGTCTAGCTTTCACCGCTTTTAGACTAACAATGGTTATGCAATTAAGATTTAAAGTTACACTAAATGACGGGACATATTAACATTGTCTCGCTTTACTATTTTGACCCAATTTTGTCATCGCTTCTTGAATAAATCACCTCGCGGGTTCACCCTTTCTCGTTATTTCCTTAACACAGCCTTTAATTATTACATTAAAACAGTGCATCTTGCAAATTTTATCAAATCAAAGCACAGAATTGTTAACGATTTCCTGAACTAATTATTACTTTTCTGTAAGATAAGCGAAATCCTTTCCAATTAAAATGAAAGTAAAATGGAGATGGTTTTTTTTAAGATTTGCGTCTTTAGCAATAAACTATTGCACAGTTTTATAATTCGTGTTATTTTGTATAATATCTTTCGTACATAGCATTGTACTTATTTAGATTCAATCCAATAAAACATTTAAATCTTCAGTTTGGCTGCTTTCGTAGGAGCAATCAATTTCGTGTCCCTAACCCTGACTAAACCGAAGACAGTGAGATGTTGCATGTTGGGCTCTGACCACGCCTCTTTGTCTTTGTTTAACAAATTACCAAGAATAATTTAAAACCGCATTGTCTGAAATGGTATTCCTCCATTCCTCCTTCGTCCAAAAAAAAATCTTGCGGCCGCACGAAAACCTCTACGGATGTCAGTAGAGGACACCGAGTGTTCGGTTTGCTTATATTCTTACTGAAGATAATGGGCTATTTAGTTATATAAAACAAAATATTCGCCTTACAATAACACTCGTAGATATTATTATTTTTTATCAGCTGTCAGTGGTCCATTCATTAACTCCGCTGATTTAAATCAATCATGAGTAAACAAAACATGTACTGTAGTGAGTACTTTGATCAATGGGGTTAATGTATGCGCCACTGGCATAATTGTAACTGAATTTTGTACTCAAGTGTGAATGATAAATGCGATAAAACTAGACTGTCGTACGATGAGAACAGTTTTGTTTAAATCAATTGAGAAAAATATAACGAATGAAGGCAGCGTACAAGGTGATCTTTGTCTGATTAATAATAGATTACATACTAGTACAGTATGTAGAACTCTGAAAAATATGCACATACCTGTCGTAAACTTACGATTTTCTAATAATTAGGGACTTTTTTCAGTTATCTTTCCTTGATAAACTCTGAAGCAATCCAATTGGTAAGTAGGTCCTTACAGTTTGAATCCTCGGATTTTATCATTGAAGTCCTATGTAAGGATAACAAAATACTTCATCTAATATATATTTCTTGTTAATCAAGATATTAACAGAAGTGATGAAATTTAGATAGTTCTCTACCATAAAAATACTTAGCTTGAATTTTAAACAAATTAAATGATATACAAAAAAAAGTTATTTAAGATTAACTTTGGCAAATTGACATTGAAAAGTAAGGATAAAATCCGAGTCATCCAACTAATAGGACCTACCTATTTGAAGAGTATACAAAGGGAAATAACTGACTAAAGTCCCTTATTCATGCTCAAGCAGAACTCTTTTATAACTATACTCCGACGGAGCCACATTTTATTGTAATTTTAATATTTTTCTATTTCAGCTCGATTGTGAAACAAATTCTCAGAATGTCGATTGATTACTTTCTAGTTCACTTCCTGGTCACCCAGTTCTGAGCTAGTAAGATAAAATTTCTTGCTCAAGGAAACAACGGGATAGGTTTTGGATGGGATTCTAACCAGCACGGAGCTGGCTATACATTGATATTATCGGTCCAACATTGTAACCATTCGGCCATGCCACCCCAATTATAACCATTCGGCCATGCCACCCCAATTATAACCATACGGCCATGTCATCCCAATTGTAACCATTCGGCCATGCCACCCCAATTATAACCATACGGCCATGCCACCCCAATTGTAACCATTCGGCCATGCCACCCCAATTGTAACCATACGGCCATGCCACCCCAATTGTAACCATTCGGCCATGCCACCCCAATTGTAACCATACGGCCATGCCACCCCAATTATAACCATACGGCCATGCCACCCCAATTGTAACCATTCGGCCATGCCACCCCAATTGTAACCATACGGCCATGCCACCCCAATTATAACCATTCGGCCATGCCACCCCAATTGTTCCCATTCGGCTATGCCCTCTTCTTAAAACTATATTTTTCCGGCGGAGCATCTTATTAATAATAACTCTCCGTCTTTACAAATTAACGTTTTCTGTTCAGTGGATATCTGTAGTTACATTTTATACATAATAAAGATATATGTATTATTTTGATTTCACCAGAATGAGAAATTAAATCAAATGCTTTACAAAATGTATTGTTTAAGCAATCCCAATGTAGTGGATTTGTTTGGTTGTAAGGAATTTAAAACCTAAAAACCTACCACGTTCTTTCCTTGAGCAAGAAATGTAATCCTACTATCTCAGTATCATGGGGGACCAAAAAGCGGAATCGAAAATGATTGATTAACCAAAGTTGTATGAATTGTTAAAAATACAGCTAAAGTAATAAAGTAAGATAAAGTAATATAGATAAAACATATTAAATAAGTTTGCCACATGGTCGGAAATAATATGTTTAATATTATACAAGATTTTATAAAACAAGAATGTCGGTGATATTTGATACAAGTATGTGGTCGCGTGTGAGACTCTTATAGTCGCAAACTCTTCCGCTATCCAATTGTACATATTAGCATAAACGTAATACGATAACTCACATCCAATTAATTCGTTTTGATGTATACGCTCACTTAATGTGAACATGTCCGATTTCTGAAATCTTAGACAATTTTCTACGAAAATATATTCGTAGAAGATTGTCGAGGTGTTCCGTTACGCATCTGGCTAGTTATCCCGGTATGGATGATTCGACTCGAGCAGGACTTCGTCTGGTTCCCAGTCGTACTTTGACAAGTATAAGTACGTCAGGCAAAGCATGATAATGGCCGCGCCCGATGTAATGAATTAGGTATTGGATAATTGTGTTTTCAAATGAACATTTCTCATTGCACAGCCTTTTTTCAAAAGATTATTGTACAGTAATTACAGTGGATATTTTTTTTAGTTGTTCGGCTACATTTATGCTAGATACATGTAATGTATCCGTAATTCTAATGAGACTAATCCACGTCTCAATTGTGTTCACTTCGAGACATGGTTTTTGTTTAATCGTTCGCTAAGTATACGTGCAATCAGAAAATTGACTTCGAATGATCTATATAGTACCGAACTCCTACTAAAATTACTATCGTCAACAAATGATCATGCAAAATTAATAAAAAGTTAACGAAAATTTTGTTACCTGAATAATAACTGAGGGGGCTGCCATTATCGTGCTTTGCTTGACCCGATAACAATAATAGTAAGAGGCAGATAATCAAGACTAGAGCGGGGCTATGCAAATATCCTCACAACTGACGATATGCTTGCATTTGCGTAAAACACCCGTTTCCAAGTGATTAACAGTAAAAGACTTGCCACGATTCATCATCATTTAAGCCCCTTTTAAAACATGTTTGACCTAGATAAACTTGCAACAGGATGTTATTTTATTCTGGGCGACAGTTGACATTCGTATGAATGAAATAAATGCAGGGTCTAAAAAACGTGGAGAAATTCTTTTCTCGCTTGGTTTTGTAGGCTTTTTTGTAAAAAGCCTTGAAGATAAACACACGAAAGAGAGTTTTTGGAGTGGGCTTCCTGTTTAATTATATCCGTGCAGTATCATTTTTGTTGGGAAAAAATCTTAACCAAAAATGCGATTCAATTTATGTGTTAACCTAAATTAAGGTGTCATTAGAATTATAAAAAAACCCAGTTTTTTTGACAATATATTCTTACTATGAAAGTATATAAGGTTGCTTAAATGCATGTACTTGAAATGCTCGTACGTTATCAACATTCAGTCTCGCATTTGGTACCTATACTTAACATTACTCTTTAAAGTCTACTTTCATGTGTAGATCAGTCCAATCTGATTAAAACTCGATCTAAAATTTTCCGCTCGCCTACTCGATAATTTAGATCTGGCCTTTTTTAAACGAGGGTCACGTTCAAGTGACCTTTTCTCATCATAATATTAGTGACGAAATTATTATGATACGTTACTTGTTTACATCGTCTACGTCACGCAATTTGAAATGAGCCGTCCAATCGCAGACTGTGAATAATACCGCTGTTAAATTAGCTTGCAAACCTTGGTCTAAAAATAGAAATAACGAAATCAAAATGGTATAAATAGTGTTTCGTCTAGATGAAAGCTACGCATTGATTTGTCGACATAAAGGTCATCTCGACGTGACCTTCCATGGAGACAGTAGAGATCCTGTACGACAGCAGTCTACAGGATATCTGTTTACGGAGATTGAGATCAGCCGGACTGCAGACCCTGTTAACGTTTTTTTTGTATCTTCCCTTTACCTAGGTAATTGTTTGGAAGAGTTCGATCAATAAATTGTTAATTTTCCATGCAGATGATGAAGTAAAGGTATATATTGATGATATGTCAGTACTATATTTATTATGGTTTAATTCCAATAACACCTGTCCAGGTATCAATTAGCTCGTGTTATTAAATATCGTGTAACGAAATCAATCTATCCAACGAAATACTTAAGAGTTTATTAATCCGGGCAAGTGTGCTTTAAGGAAGATATCGACAAACTTGCTTAGAAAATGGCACGAGGGCTTCGTAAAAGTGGGCCGAATTAGCCTGAAATGTTGTTTATGTATTCCAACTGTGCCAAAATATTATATCGGCTGAACTTCTAAATGTGCCAATGAGCCTAAGCTTTGAGTCGATACCTGAGCAAGTGTGCCGATTTCTTCCTTACAGCACTCTTGTTCCGTTGAATAACCTTAAGAATTGACGACATTGTCTTGATTGATACTATGTTAGACCGTTTATGTCACAGAACGTATATGTCACATAACGTATATGTCACAGACCGTTTATGTCACAGAACGTATATGTCACAGAACGCTCATGTCACAGAACCTTTATGTCACAGAACGTTTATGTCACAGAACGTTTAAGTCACAGAACCTTTATGTCACAGAACGCTTATGTCACGCGTGTGAAATTTTCGGTCGAATATGTCACACGTGTGATATTTTTTGTCGAATATGTCATACTCTTTAGCCGAATAAGGCACACATAATGGGACATATTCGGTTGAAATTAATTCTTGCACGCTCATCAAAACGTATTGGCACACTTTACGTCAATTTTCTTACTATTGATAGTAACATATGCAATACTATAATACATCAGCGAAGAAACAAAAGAGATAACGAATGGTCTGTATGATAAAAACAGACTACGGCATTAAGGCTGTATCCTAAAACTACGGAAGCCCATCGGGGTCGTTTTGAGTTAGAAGTTAGCAAGCAACGATTCGAACTTAGATGTTAGACCCATATTATATACTCGCCCGCAATGTATAAGTCCATTCTGCGCATTTAAATTCACATGTGTTCAATTAAAATGTCAAAATGAACTATTTTCTGTCCTTCAATGAATTTCGGGACATTTCGGGTATATACATGTACTTTTACTGCATACGGTGTTGATGATAAATATTACTGCATTCATACATGTAACAATGACAGACTGATGTTCTATTAATGATGATGAAAATTACAGTATGTCATTTATAATGATGGGGATGAGTATTACTCTTCGTAATAATTGCCAGCGGCTGTTCATAGTTTCATGATAAATATAACTGGATCTATAATAATCCTTTACTGGGTACGAAAAGTTTGGGGACGAATCATTTTTTTAATATTTTGATACGAAACCAAACTTTCACAACCATTCTTTTTTGGTTATGAAACCTTTGCATATATATTTTTATTAGTAGCAAGGAAACATCGTGCACAACTTTTCCTATGTATAGTGCGTACAAGTTGACCCCGACCTGACCTTTATGCAAGAATATTCATTACATTGAATACGAATGTTGTATTAGTGCTTGGATTATATCGTCAAGGCTCGAATTTAATTATAACACAGGGATTAATTTTTAAGTACATTTAAAGCGTACAATGAGTGTTTATTATACAGGGACTGGACCAGATGATTATACTATGAGGCTAGCCACCATTTCAAATGTGGTGGGTTTTAGCCCCACAACCGCCATCCCCCATCCATTTTATTATCAATTATATTCATAAATGTAAGAACACGAGTTTCCCGTTTGATTGCATTTGAATCGTGAGTTGTTTCACATGCGTAAACTTTATACATGTCTTATTTTATCTTAAATACGTAACGAGCCGAAGCATATAGTAGGCGTGGTATTGATTTTCGCCGGGATACGTGCAAATGATAATTAGATGCAAATGAGGAAGGTAAGGTCGGGTTCAATGTGTACGCACTATACGAAACATTTAGGACAAATCGTTTCTGATAATTATGTTGATTCGTAACCAGACAATTTCGTACCCTTTTTTCGGGGTTCGAAACACTTTGGGCGAATCCTTTTTAAATGTTAATTCGTACCTAGAAGATATCGTATCCGAATATTTCCGGGAATGATACGAATCATTTGTTCTTGTGTCGATTACTATTCGGGAAATATCGTACCCATCTTTTCTTGGTACAAAAAGTTTGAAAATCCCTTTGTTAAAAGTTTAATTCGTACCCATTACATATCGTACCAAACTGTTTCATATAAATACCTGCTGTCAACACCACCCTAAGCAACAGCACAAACAACAAACATTCATCATCAACATTATAAAGGGCTAGCAAAACATTTATATTATGTAAGTGGACACAAACATCTCAAGGACAAAATGTCCTAGACGACTTGTTGAATATCAACAGGCCCAATCATACATTCCACGCGTAATGGGACAACAAACATCTCAAGGACCAAAAATGTCCGAGACGACTTGTTAAATATCAGCAGGCCAAAGTATACAATCCACGCGTAATGGGACAACAAACATCTCAAGGACAAAATGTCCGAGACGACTTGTTGAATATAAGCAGGCCAAAGTATACAATCCACGCGTAATGGGACAACAAACATCTCAAGGACAAAAAGTCCGAGACGACTTGTTAAATATTTAAGCAGGTCAAATTACAGTAAGGGATTGGATAATCTGTGAGTTCTTGACTGTTTGCAGAAAGAATCATATTCAACAATGACCATCTTGTTGATAAACATGTCGGATGAGTCCGTAGGTCCATAATTTCTGAAATGATACACATGTAAGCTCTTTTTAATACTAGTATATTCCTTTCAAGTGCAACGAAATGGGTTGTTATTTATATTTTCTAAAATACATGATTTGCCTCGAATTAAGAATTTAAGTCGGAGTTAGGGTTTTAAGGCAACACGCCTTGGTGTATGCAGTGTACATGGGCGGATCCAACAGGGGTGTCAGGGGGGTCCGGACACCCCCCCTACAATTTCCAAAAAGTACCTGTTCATTAGAGTATTTCCTGCCTGTAAGTCATTTTTAAGTAGCATGAAGCAATTTTTCGGTGCTTAACATAGATTTGATGGTTATGTAGTTTTTATTATCAATTTGTTGCATTTTTTTTGCAAAATGTGTATAATATGGTTGTGGTTCGAGGTTCGGACCCCCCCCCCCTCCTAGAAAAGTTCGCCCCCCCTAGAAAAGTTCGGACCCCCATGGAAACAAAACCTGGATCCGCCCCTGGTGTATATAGTAACAAGATCAGCAGAATGGAACCAAACTGGCGTTTCTTCTTTGTTGCAGAAGACAAACACAGAAAAGATTCATACAGCGCATAAAATATTTGCAACAAAGAAACTTTGCTTAGCTTTTTATATGTTGTTGTAGATCACGTGACTTTAGACTCTGTACAGAGCACTTGTGTTACGTTTATTTAAGACAAATTGCAGCGTATTTTATCATTCATGCGCATCATCGATGACATTCGTATTTCGTCTCGCCATGGGTGATCCTCTTACAGGCAGAATTCCACTAATAGAAAACTACAAAACAGCCACAGAAAATACAAAATCTGGAGTCTGATTGTACAGAGTATATCTTATGTTTTCACCTTGCCAGATTTTTAAATTATATCTTTATTCGTTTGAACAAACTATAGATTAAGAATTACACTATTTTGAACATTTAAAAGGGAGATAATAAGTAATTTTCATCAGAAGTTTTCTTCAGAAATTTTGCAGCATAACATCGTTTTAAAAATCTTAAAATTCAAAATGATTATTAACATGATATTATAAATCTATCATTTATCAAGGTTTCCAAATAATATTGGTGACTGCAAATTGCCATTAGTGAAATTCTACCTTAGATTAGAAATGGCCGTTTATCTAAACATTTTCATAAGTCATGTACGAGGCTTAACCTAACCAGTATTCATGTGGTCATTTTCACAAAAAGGTCTTACGATAAGAATCTCCGTAAGTTAAAAGCAGAAAACATGCATAATATCTTCATTCTATGTCCAATCAATTTATAATGCTCTTTAATTATGTAGAATAATGAATACTCTCTGAGATACATATAATTAATAATCAATAAATGGTTATATGTCTTTAATGCTTTAAGCTTCAAAGTTTTAACACTGACTTTCTATAAATTTTTATCGTAAGATTTTTGTACAAATGACCACTGGAAACTTTGACAACTTCTTTATGTACAGAAAAAATCTTTACATGAATTATATATATCAGATTTTCATGGAATGCTATCACCTACCACGACTGGGACTCGAAATAGTTTCGCTCGACAGCGCCTGTTTGCTTTGATTATACCACATGGAATTGTCTTGTTACCTCCCTTTGATTTTCAAACATACTAGGGGTGTAACAATACGGTAAAAACCGTATTGCAATATATTGTTCTTTTGCCCATACATGCATAGCATGAATTAATGCACGTGCATCGTCTTAATTTGATCAACATTGTACATAGATATTTGTATTTTCAAATGATCTATACGTATTATGCAAATGTTTGAATAAGTTAGAAAAAAGGTTTTGGATGGACTTTCAAAGATAAATATTCTCTCACTTTACGAGAAATATTTCAAGTTTCCGAACACATTTTAACGTTTATTCAAACATTTAAATTTCAGATTCTGATAAAAACAATTAGTATGGAACATTACTAGAACAACCGGTTCAGAGAAAAATGAACCGGTTAAATACCGTCAGAAGTCGTATTGCAATATTAACCGGTATATCGGTTAATCATTACAAACCTAAAACATACTGTTTATATACATACACTGCCTTCCAAATATATTTTCACAGTACAGTTGATCAAATTGCTACAATTTCTATGTTCAAGTTGTTTAAAGAATTATTATTTCATAATGAGTATTTATTTAATTCATTATTCACGCAATGATATGGATTTTGTGTGAGTACATTTTGTTTTTTGAGGTGCAGCAAATTTATATATCAGCCTTCGAAACTATATTCAATGCATTTTAATTAGCCAATATCAAGTTAGAGTTTTTTTTTGTATTTTCATATCATAGGAAAGATGTACTGATTTCAAAAAGCAAAATTTAAAGTTGTTTAAGAAATAACTTACAGTTGTCTATATTTTGTTGTCTAATAAAATATAGGCACGAGTTGTGATGCGCGTATGATTAAATCACGAGTGCTTTAGCACGAGTGATTTAATAAGCGCATCAAACGAGTGCCTATATTTTGTTAGACAACAAAATATAGACAACTGTAAGTTATTTCGATTCTAACATCGTAAAATACATCCTTAGAAAAGATTATATTTATAGAACTATTTTAAACTGTCAGAAACGTCATGCTGTTGAAATCCACCCCAGTGCAAAGGCCAAAAATAGCATTTATTTACACAATTCTCACGGATAGGTGTTTCTTATTCCGAACAAAAAATATTAAAATCTTAATTATAGAATAGAAACCAAATTGTAAAAGTCAACCCTTATAAACTCGGGCGCCATTTTCGGCTTTGCGCATTTAACGTGGGGAGTAAAATTTCAACAGCCGTCACGAGCTATATTTTGTTGAATAATAAAGCATAGATGACGTCACATTAAATAAAGAGTGAAAACGCACGTGCCTATGTTAGAATTAATAATAAATTGCCATGTGGAGAATATTACGTACAAAATAGGAGTTCACTCCCCCTCGTAAGGAGTAAAAATTTGTGATTGGGTTTGTTCCCTTTACACCAGATTTTAGAGTTTATAATTAATAGATAAATCGATAGTGTGCAGTGTCATAATCCGATAGAAAATCGATATAATAAAGATGATGTCTAAAATATATAGGACACCCATGGTGTCACACTAACTGATAAGATCGGACAATAGATAAGTATATGTGATTGAGCAAAATATTTACATGATAATTTTTGAGAAAAAAAATAGAAGTGAACGTTATACTATGCTACATGTAGTAGTGTCGTTGACATGGGGTGCTAATACTTTCAAAATACTGAAATATATACATTTGTATTCAGATTTCGTATTTCAATTACATAGCTAGATCAATCTCAAAATACTGAAATCATTATTAATACTGAAAACTTTCATCAATGCGTTGAAGTTTGTGCTCTAATAATAAAACATGTATATTTTTGCAGTAAATTGTACCAGGGATTTTGTTTGATGCTATGTAAATCTCTGGCTTCACCAAACATAAAATATCTATAAGTTAATTGAACGTAATTGACTGGCTATGATTCAGTAAAAATCGGTAACCAGTCCCTTTAGAACCCGGAGTTTTATTGATAAGTAAAAATTGATGACGTTCGTTCTAAGTGTAGTGCAACCTCGTTTATTAAACCAGAATTTTCTCTGAATCATGTATCATGATTTTAAAGAGCGACAAAAAAGTATATTCATGAATATAGCATACTTTTCAGGGAGTTAAGTTTTTGGTTATAAAACGGACATGTAAATTTTAATCAATAATTGTGGAAATAATATACATGTATGTATGCAATGTAATATAGTCAGGGGTAGACAGTAATCATATCAGTGTCATCCTGTATAATTAAAGTTTTATGGTTGTTGACCGCTATATAATGACCCCTTTATCATTAACACTGTCAACATTAGGGGTATAATATGTATCACTGCATAATAATGATATAATTAAAAATACAATCAATCTAATAACCTTATTATCAATATACATGTGTCTACAGAAGCATGAATTTTATATGAAATCTCGGGTATAAAAATCTGAATTCAAGATTCAGTTATTTTTATTTTGAAAGGGGTCTGCATATATTGCCCCTTCGAGGCGGCTGATCCCATTTTTCAAAAATTTAAACAACAAAACACACGAAGAAAAAACACGAATGTTAGTATGAATCAGAGTATATTTGTCCAATTCCCAAAATAAAAGTCATTTCTGTGTGAATCAAAAAATAGATAAATGATATTGCTTACACGTTAAAAAATCGTGCTAAAGAACTGTAATTAATTTTTGTGCTTCAAACACCCAGACAACAATTAAAGCAAGAACATATATTTTTCTTATTTACTTATAAATACACCTACAAGCAGATTTATAATTTGTGAGTATCGCACATATATTTGCATGCCTAGGTATTTTCATCGAAGTCGAAAATGTTAGCTGTCGTATTTCATTCATAAAAATATTAAATTCAATGAACAAATTATTTCAAATAATGGTTACAACATCAACCACTCTTTTTTATAATACATTTACATAGTTGTTTAGGCGAGTACATAACTTCAGAGACATAGATATTATCTTTGTCTGATCGCCTACACAACAATTAACGTCGCCTGTAATGACCCAAGTGCACATGTACTTAAACGCCCGATTTTCTTCAATTTTCCATTTTCAACGATTTTGTAACAAAATTGGAAGCAAGAAGACAATATTTCATTTTAAATTTAAGACTACCATCTTAAAGCTTATTACCCATAGATTGTGTGTATAGGAGGAAAAAAATTCAAATTTAATGCAAAAGTACGCTAATTTTCGATTGAAAATAGAAAAATTGCATGTCAGCAATATTTTTACTCTATTTTTAATATGACTCATAGTAGTCAACTTTAAAGTCAAATGGAAGCAAGAAGATGTTACTTTAACTCATTGAAAAATATACCAGATTAAAGAGGATGGACTAAACTTTGTCTCAATAGGAGGAAAAATATTGGCATATTTCAATATACTGTCGAAAATTATGTTTATAACATTTCTTACTCTATATTCTATATGATAATTTTCTCTATCGATTCAACCAATATCGATTTTAACTAACTCAACAAGGGGGACAACTTTCGGCGGATTATCACAATAAGTTGGGTATGTTGTTCAACTTTTTGAAATTCTATTTAGTACAATATAAATTGTGAATGTGTGAAGGAACTTTTGGAGGGCAGAGTATTTACGTATATAGGTATGTTTGGAAATCAAAGGGAGGTAACAAGACAATTCCCTGTGTTTTAGAATATACTTAGATATACTTCACATGTTGTTGCTAGTTTCACAACTAATATACATTTAAATATGACTCCTTAATTATAGCATTACGTAGTATCTCCTTTTTGTCGAAATGTAGTTATAAACAAATAATGACTTTTACTCCATACTTATTGAATTATTTACAAAAATTCAAGTTTTCAGAGGAAATATGAAACAATACATGTGTAAAGAAACATTTGGACCCCAGAGTATTTGATATCAAAATGGAAACTGTCTAAGAGCCTAAGAATAATGGTTGGTTTAACGCAATTTCAACACATTGTGTGGGTCGATTAGACCATTGCGGTGGTCTGTTGACATACCGTTCCTTGAAAAGCTACATCTCTGGATTTAGCTGATAACCAGTTACTACGAGAATATGTCTGTCAATGATAGTCAGCTGCCTTGCATGATTTAGAATCAGTGGTGAGATAATGGCTGTAAAAATAATTTCATAATTGAACTCCACGAACGTATGCCCCGCTCGGGAATCGAACTCCACGAACATAAGCCCCTCTCGGGAATCGAAATCTAGAGCGGTTCTCTAGATAGATGGTTTATAGTCACGTGATCTCTAGTATTTAAACGAACTCTTGTTTTTCGTCAAATTCTTGGAGTCAAAACATCGAATTAAAATAAGAAAATGCATAAAACATCATGTCCTTTCCTTTTTTGTTATGAGAATATTTAATTTAATGATAAATGAGACATTCCTTATTCAATTAAAATTTTAAAATGATTTACAATAACTATGACTAGTATATTTCTTTGTCCGAAAGTGAACACATTTGCTTGTGAGAGAAAACAGATTACTTTGTATCAACTGCACACTTTGTTAATCATGACATAGTTTACCTTCCAATTCATTACAATATTTGTGCAAACGGTCTGGGACCAAAGATTAAAACTCACATGGTCAATTTAGATTGATCGTGAACAGAACGGTACCAGATATGTTATACGCTATTTGGTGGCATTCATTTTTTTTGTCTTAAAAGCTATATCGGCGATAAACAAATATTATTTTGTTAAATTTATCAGCTGAAATCGTAGATCACGTGACCATAGACCCTACGATATCTGGCACCTTATGAATTCCTTTATTAAGTGGCCGTGTTAAAGTTTCACACGTAGGAAGATAGACTTAGTTCAGTTTGATATATTACCATACCTTTTATTTTCATTTTCTTTGATCAATTAGACCATTGTCCATTCATCTATGATGAAAACTGTTGATGATTTCTTGCACATTGAATTCATACATAATTGTACCTGAAAAACAAATGCAAAATCAATACAGGTTTTAGTCTATTAACTTTCAAAGCTAGTACACGAATCATAATCAAAATGTCAATGACAGGGTTGTAGCTTTAGACAAAATGTTCGACTGGTTCGTGCTTAACAGTTTACGGCCCTATTTATAGTATGAGTGATGATGAATTTAAAACGTCTTTGATAATGATAGACTGCTGTTTATAGTGTCAGTGATGAATATAACAGCGTCCAGAATGATTTCAAAATGTTCACTATTAAATTACAATATAAACAAATGTTTCACAGAATATTTAAATTTCTTAATCAAGTCTAACACTGTCCATGCATTGCATTACAAATAGACATTTATCTGGAACAAAGATTTGTTCTAACATCTAAAATGAACTTATATATGTCTTAGATATGTTTAATACTTTTTATTGCATTTATTTATTAAGATGAAGTCTTGCAGTAGAAATAAATTCCCTAAAATTATAAGATTAAGCTCTAAAACGATTTTGAACTCATACAGTCAGCACAACAACAAATAAAGAATATAAAGTGCGCTTAGAAAATGCCTACCTTTTTAAGAAATAGGCACTTTGTCAAACTTAAACTTAGAAAGCAAAATTATTTGACAGGTTTATTGTGACCAAAAGTTTAGAGACAAAAGATGTTCACTACAATTCTTGAATTTTAATAATTATTTTTGTAGGATCATTATTGTTGATATATTTAAGCATGGTTTGTGTAAAATGAAAATAAATTTCCTAAACACAATTTATCCATAAGATTCAGCATCTGATATCCTTAAGCCTCCAAAACCATGTTTATTGTAAATATTTTCTATAACACAGCTTTTATGCTATTTTTGAAGACTCTACTAATAATGATGACTAAAAAATAAAGCTAAACTAAAAAGCATTTTAAAATAAACATTTTTCTAATTTTAGATAAAAGCTATTCAATAGGCCTACAAAGTAAAAATGTCTCCAAACTTTTCGTGAGTACTGTAGCTTATATTTTATTAACTTAAGTTATTTGTGACGCCGTAGCTCAACATTGACATATTACGGCGGTCAGTCAAATTACTCAACGTTTCTGGAAATGGAAAATCTCTGGATTTAGCAGTTAACCAGTTAGTATGCCCCACCCGGAAATCGAACCTACGACACCCCGATCAGTAGACTCGTGTGCTACAGAGTACTTTCGATTTGCTCCATGTATCAGGGGGCTTTCTCACTTAATTACCTGCTGATTACATCGTTTGTGAAAGACGTTGCTGGCAATTTACATGAAAAGAGTGCCATCAATTCAAATGTGATTAAAAATCCCTAAATCCTTAAAAAAAAGATTGGTGTAAATCTCGTACCGCTGACTAATTGGTACCGGTACATACCTGTGTGTTGATATTTCATTCTTGATTGTACAGTCAGATATATCTATAACTGATCAGCTTGATACTGGGTCATTGTCTAATACACTGCAATATAAAAATTAAAAATGTTAACCTAATTGTACTCATAGTATATTCAATGGTGTTGTACAAAACATAATGATAGCAATAAAACAACTCTAGAGCTGGTTCAAGTCCATTTCAAAGCGTACTTTTAATTTCTATTATACAGTGAAGTTCCACAACCAGTTCCAACAACAAGTCATTATACGAGGGTTGATAAAAAATAAACAGGATTTTTACTCTCAAATAATAAGCAATACTTCAAACGACCATTTTTTTTTCATCAATAAAAATCGCAATCTAAATACAAAACCTTGATCAAGCATTTCTGTAAAAAAAAATACCCTTCTCTTAAAAATACGAATCTAACAAGAGCTGTCAGAGGAGACAGCATGCTCGACTAAGTAAGTACATGTATTTGTCACAGAAGATGCGGTTGGTGATAAGGAACATACATATTTTAAGATTTGAAAATGATACCTTAACAAATTTAAAGTAAAAAATGTTTTTTTAAAAGAAAATTTTAAGTTCACCAGAGACAATTTTGAAAAAAAATGTATTTGGAGTTATGAACCTTGTCACATGAGATGTGGTTGATAATAAGGAACATGTATTTAAAGTTTAAAGCTGATACCTCAAGAAATAAAAAAGTTACAGTAAAAAATATTTTACTGCACAAAAACATTCATCAGAAATGTGGACGCCGACGCTAGGGCGAGTAGGAGAGCTCTCCATTTACTTCGTAAAGTCTAGCCAAAAACCATGAAAACGCTGTCACAACGCACAAAATTTTCTCATACTCACTTGAATTACTATATCTTAATTGTTAGTTAATATTTTTCGGTACTGTTTTCTGTATTCTGTTGCAGATGAGTGCCCTTAACATTTTTATTTATCATGTATAACAATGCTACAAATAGTTCAAACAATACTGTTTATTTTTGATCAACCTCGTAGCTAAACGTTCTTGACTTAGGGCCATTTCTTCACAAATAAAGATATTAAAAACAAAAGGACTCGAGGAAAATATACGCTGCGGTCAATTTCAAAGATTCTTAAGTAATTTTACAACAAGTCAGGTCTAGTTGATTATAATATTGTTCACCTTTATCATCTTGGAGAATTCTGTGGTACCACCGACTTTAATATCAGTCCAGAAAATGTTGAATGTTTCATATACAAATAACCTGAAACAAAATGAGAATGTGGTATCATTTGAAATAATGATACAACTTAAACATACTTGATACATACTTAAATTAGTGTCCAGACCAATGACAGGTGCTTTCCTGGGCAATGTGTCAACCTGTTCGTGCAATGTCATTTACTTACAAAACTTTAAGAACATAAAAATATTCATTAAAACTGAGTAATGATATATAATAATGTATATAATTTAATCAAAGCAAAAATTTTATTGTTCATAAAACTGCATGTAAATAACACCCTAGCAAGACTTAGTACTATGAACATGTTGAATGTTTCATATACAAATAACCTGAAAAAATGAGAATGTGGTATCATTTGAAATAATGATACATCTTTTTAAGATCTGCCTATCTCCAGTTGAAATGTGATACGATACCGGTCACAATATAGTAGCTGTGATGAGATATCTATTACGATACATGTAAAACCCAAATGACACTTCACTTTAGTTTAACACCGTAACAACACCTTGTATTAGTCATACCACGGCGGTCAGACAACCTACTCACTGTTCCCGAAAAGGCTAAATTTCTAGATTTTGTCGTAAACCAGTTACTAGACACATACTTCCGTCGGTGGCTGACAGCCACCCTATATGATTATGAATCAGTGGTAGCAGGTAAAATGGAAAAATAAATAATTTTATGACCAAATTCCAAGAAAGTATGACCTTTCTGGAATCGAACCCACGACCCGTCGATTAGAGATCATGTGGTCTACAAACTGAGCTAGCCAGGCGGTTAATGACACTTATGTCATTAGGTAGATGTAAATTAGTGTTAGTATATATGTAAGAATTGTTCTATAATTAACACTTTGTTTCTGGGACAAGATGTTACTGTAAACATTGGTTAAATATGCAAAAAAATAATCCATGAGAAAGTAGTGTCTATGTCCAATTCCGTTGGAAATATGTTACTTTTGAGCTGAACAGTGCGCTATGAGACGTGTGACTTTTAATTCCTTGGGCGTCCTAATCATGTTATGAACGAAGTAATTTCCAGGTTGTAGTGTTATTATTCTGACAATTTGAATGACATTGACAAAAAAAGGAAATAGAATAAAGAAGTTCCTCCCATTTTGTGCGTTGTCATGTTATCATGGTAACATGATCTTAGTTTATCAGGATATATGTTTATATGAGCTTTTACAACTAGAAAATAAATACTTAATATTTACTTTAATTATGCAGGGCATTCAGAGAAAAAGAAAGAAATGACTCAGCAGAAAGTGGTGTTTGTTTTATTTATTTATTTATTGGAGTTAACGCCGTATCAACACAATTTAGGTAATTTCACGGCGTCCAGCGCACCTAACCTAGCTTTCCTGGACCATTGTCTATAACCAGTACTCACCTACCCTTCCACAAGGCCGGAAACTTCTCAATATTATCTAATCAATGGAGGAAAATCGACATTATTGTCAAATTTTCATGGAAGGGTATAACCTTCCCGGGTGGGATTTGAACCCGCACCCCTTCGGGCACGAGTATCCAAATCCCGGCGCGCTACCAACTGCGCTATCGACCCGGGTAAGTGGTGTTTGGATTGATCGAATACTTACCTTTTAGCATATGTGTCATGCAGCGACAAAGAAAAAAACTTAACAGTCATGCCTGTGTATAAAAATCAAATATATATAACTTTGCTATTTGTGCAAAGCAGGGGGAAAATACATGTTTGCAACAGTTGTTTTTTTGTTTAGGTGACCAAATATCCTATTGGATACGCTTTGTATGTCATACAGCGACAAAGAAAGAAATGAAAACAGCAGAAAGTGATGTTTGAATTGATCAAATACTTACCTTTTAGCATATGTGTCAAACATGGACAAAGAAAGAAAAGAACTTAAAAGTTATGTCTGTATGATAAGGATAAAACATATATAAATATGCTTTGTATGTTATACAGCGAGCGACAAAGGTAGAAATGAAAACAGCAAACAGTGATGTATGAATTTTATCCAATACTTACCTTTTAGCATGTGTGTCATACAGCGACAAAGAAAGAAATGAACTTAACAGTTATGTATGTGTATAAAGATCAATTATATATGACTTTGCTATTTGTGCCAAACAGGAGAAAGAAATACATATTTGTAACAGTTGTGACTGTTTAGGTGACCAAATTTCCTATTAGATATGCTTTGTATGTCATACAGCGACAAAGAAAGAAATAAAAACAGCAGAAAGTGATGTTTGATTTTGATCAAATACTTACCTTTTAGCATGTGTGTCATACAGCGACAAAGAAAGAAATGAACTTAATAGTTATGTATGAGTTTTAAGATCAAATATATAACTTTGCTATTTGTGCCAAACAGGGGAAAGAAACAGTTTAACAGTTGTGTTATTTCGATGACCAAATTTTCTATTGGATATGCTTTGTATGTCATACAGCGACAAAGAAAGAAATAAAAACAGCAGAAAGTGATGTTTGAATTTTATCCAATACTAACCTTTTAGCATATGTTTCAAACATCAACAAAGAAAGAAATGATCTAAACAGTCATGCCTGTGTATAAGCATAAAACATATGTAAAATTTTCTATTGTGTCAAACAGTGACAAGAAAATACATATTTTCAACAGTTGTGTTTTTTCAATGACCAAATTTCCTATGGATATGCTTTGTATGTCATACAGAGACAAAGAAAGAAATAAACTTAGCAGAACAAAAGATGTTTTGATTTCATCAAATTCATACCTTTGGGCATATACATGTATGTCATACAGCGACGAAAATGAACTTGACGTTAATGTTTGTTTATAAGGATCAAACAATATAACTTTGCTGTTTGTGTCAAACAATAATTAAGAAATAAGTATTCTCAACAGTGATTTATGTTTGGGTGGCCAAAAGCTTTCTTTTTGAGTAAATGTTTCATACAGAGAAAAAATGGCAAATTAGTTCAACTATAATAAAAATAATGATTTAATAGATCAATTACTATTCAATTGTGTGAATTCAATTTATCATGAGAGACAAAACTAAACAAATGCTTTAGTAAAAATTCTATTTTAGATATAAATAACATTTAAAAGTAAAATAACAAGACGTAAAAATCCTTTTTTAAAACAACTATTTGAGTACAAAAAATCTATAAATATCATAGAACTCACAAGCTATAGGCAAAAAATTGATGAAAATAATTTAAAGTATAACCTCTATATTCTCCAAAAAGTTTTGTTGACTTTGTAAATGATTGACAGGACAAGTTAACCTACTGTGCAGTATGTAAAACTACTGAACAGAAACCAGTACTGTCTTTGTCATTGCTGACCAGCGAAAAATATACCGCTTATTACCCTCAGGGGCAACAAGAAGGCATAAGACCTACTGACCACCCGTAAAAAATGGTGTCCAGAACAATGACAGGTGCTTTCCTGTTAACAAGTCCGTGCAATATTTATCATTTGAGTACATTTATTTGATACTAAAAGATAAAAATAATCTTAGTTGAAAAAAGTATTTGTACTATTTTAAATATCAACAATATTAAAAAGGTAAATAGGTGTAAAAATCTAGTTTAAACAATTTAAAAATTTATATCATAGAACGCCTAAGATATTGAAAAAGATTGATAAAAACAAAAATGAATAAGCATTATCTCTTACATGTTTGAAAAGTTTTTAATTTGATGACTTTGTAAGAGATTGACATGACAAGTCAACCTACAGTTCAGTATAAAAAACTACTGTACAGTAACCAGTAATGTCTTAGCAATTGCTGACCGGCAAAAACAATACCCCCTATTACCCACAGGGACAACAAGGAGACATAAGACCTACTGACCACCCGTAAAAAAATGAGTGTCCAGAACAATGACAGGTGCTTTCCTGGACAATTCGTCAGCCTGTTCTTGCAATATCTTTTACTTACAAAACATTCATCAAATAATAAAAATATTCATTTAAACTGAGTAATAATATATAATAATGTATGTAATTTAATCATAGCAAAAATTTATCATCAAAATGATGTGTTTTTATTGTTCATAAAACTACATGTAAATAACACCCTAGCAAGACTTAGTACTATAAACTTATCACTAGATTTCTCAGAATTATGTTTTACTTAAAGTGTATTATTCCGATTTAGCTATCCTCCCAGTAAACTGGGCCCTTCACTAGATTGCTCAGAATTATGTTTCACTTTGAGTGTGAAATTCCGATCTAGCTATCCTCCCAGTAAACTGGGCCCTTCACTAGATTGCTCAGAATTATGTTTCACTTTGAGGGTGAAATTCCGATCTAGCTATCCTCCCAGTAAACTGGGCCCTTCACTAGATTACTCAGAAGTTTCACTCACTTGTTTGACTCCGATCTAATTATCCCCCCAAAAATATGGGTCCTTCACTAGATTGCTCGAAGCTTGTCAAGTGGTTTGAAATTAGTATCAAATTTAGCAATCATAGTTGTTTTAGTACATCGTTATCACGCATCATTAGTGCTACCTACATGTATTTAAAAATGAGGGTTATTCGTAATTTAGTAATTCCTATGATGTGCCAAAAAGCCAAAAACGAAATAACTATTAGTAAAGTATCTATGGTTTATGTACATGCAAATGTAGGTTTGTTTTTTGAGTTTATTGCTATGATTTTAATGTATACACCACTTATCAATTCATTAAAAGATTGAAACATTGATCATTGTAATCAATAAAAAATTACTATCTAATTCAAATAATGTTTTGAATGGTTTCAAAGATAAGTGTATACTAAACTTCAACACTTCAATGTAATAAAAGTGAGAAACAGAGAAAAAATATTTCTTAAACATTTAACTAAAAAAACAACATACTAGTTTAATAAAAAATAGTAATGATATATACATGGCAGAAATTTATCATCAAAATGATGTGTTTTATTGTTCATAAAAAAAATGTAAATAACACCCTAGCAAGACTTAGTACTATGAACTTATCACTAGATTGCTCAGAATTTTGTTTTACTTAAAGTGTATAATTCCGATCTAGCTATCCTCCCAGTAAACTGGGCCCTTCACTAGATTGCTCAGAATTATGTTCACTTTGAGTGTATAATTCCGATCTAGCTATCCTCCCAGTAAACTGGGACCTTCACTAGATTGCTCAGAATTATGTTTTACTTTGAGTGTATAATTCCGATCTAGCTATCCTCCCAGTAAACTGGGCCCTTCACTAGATTGCTCAGAATTATGTTTCACTTTGAGGGTGAAATTCCGATCTAGCTATCCTCCCAGTAAACTGGGCCCTTCACTAGATTACTCAGAAGTTTCACTCACTTGTTTGACTCCGATCTAGTTATCCCCCCCAAAAAAAATATGGGTCCTTCACTAGATTGCTCGAAGCTTGTCAAGTGGTTTGAAATTAGTATCAAATTTAGCAATCATAGATGTTTTAGTACATCGTTATCACGCATCATCAGTGCTACCTACATGTATTTAAAAATGAGGGTTATTCGTAATTTAGTAATTCCGATGATGTGCCAAAAAGCCAAAAACGAAATAACTATTAGTAAAGTATCTATGGTTTATGTACATGTAAATGTAGGTTTGTTTTTTGTGTTTATTGCTATGATTTTAATACATCACTTATTAATTCATTAAAAGATTGAAACATTGATCATTGTAATCAATAAAAAATTACTATCTAATTCAAATAATGTTTTAAATGGTTTCAAAGATAAGTGTATACTAAACTTCAACACTTCAATGTAATAAATGTGAGAAACAGAGAAAAAATATTTCTTAAACATTTAACTAAAAAAACAACATACTAGTATAATAAAAAATAGTAATGATATATACATAGCAGAAATTTATCATCAAAATGATGTGTTTTATTGTTCATAAAATACATGTAAATAACACCCTAGCAAGACTTAGTACTATGAACTTATAACTAGATTGCTCAGAATTTTGTTTTACTTAAAGTGTATAATTCCGATCTAGCTATCCTCCCAGTAAACTGGGCCCTTCACTAGATTGCTCAGAATTATGTTTCACTTTGAGTGTATAATTCCGATCTAGCTATCCTCCCAGTAAACTGGGCCCTTCACTAGATTGCTCAGAATTATGTTTCACTTCGGGTGTGAAATTCCGATCTAGCTATCCTCCCAGTAAACTGGGCCCTTCACTAGATTGCTCAGAAGTTTCACTCTTTTATTTGACTCCGATCTAGTTATCCCCCCAGAAATATGAGTCCTTCACTAGATTGCTCGAAAGTCTTTGTCAAGCGGTTTGAAATAAGTATCAAATTTAGCAATCATTGTTTTTTAGTACATCGTTATCTCGCATCATCAGTGCTATCTACATGTATTTAAAAATGAGAGTTTTCGTAATTTAGCAATGCCGATGATGACATCTTTGTACCAAAAAGCCAAAAACATACGAAAGAACTATTAGCAATGTAAAGCATATATGGTTTATGTACATGCAAGTAGGTTTTTTTAGTTTATTGCTATGATTTTAATGTATACACCACTTATTAATTCATTAAAAGATTGAAACATTGATCATTGTAATCAATAAAAAATTGCTATGATTTTAATACATCACTTATTAATTCATTAATAGATTGAAACATTGATCATTGTAATCTATAAAATATTACTATCTAATTTAAAAAATATTTTACTATGGTTTCAAAAATAAGTGTATACTAAACATCAAAACTTCAAAAAAGGGTATCCTAAACATCAAAACTTCAAAAATAAGTGTATACTAAACTTCAAAAATAAGTGTATACTAAACATTAAAACTTCAAAAATAAGTGTATACTAAACATCAAAACTTCAAAAATAAGTGTATACTAAACATCAAAACTTCAAAAATAAGTGTATACTAAACATCAAAACTTCAAAAATAAGTGTATACTAAACACCAAAACTTCAAAAATAAGTGTATACTAAACATCAAAACTTTAAAACTTCAAAAATAAGTGTATACTAAACATCAAAACTTCCATGCAATAGAAGTGAGAAACAGAAAAAATACTTCTTAAACATTTAATTAAAAAAAGTGAACATACTAATATAATAATAATAACAAAAATTAAAAGGAAGTACGTTTTTCTTGTGCTTATTTTATTTTTTCCTGACAAGTTGACCAGTCTGTAATCTCAAACAGTTGATACTTTTTACATTGTATGAACTTATAATTTTAATGTTTCTACACCGTATATCAATCACAGTTAAGTTATATATGAAGTGAGCGAGAAAGTACAAAGGAACATAAGCATTAAAAAGCAAAAGTTAACACTTTCTTTTGTACTATTGTCCCAAATGAATTTGTAAAAATGCCTATCAAAACATTTTTTGGCAAGCTTAATGGAAATAAGATAGAAACTTACATGAGAAATTGCACCCAGTGATAACTGACAATGAGTAAATGTAACCTTATCATAAGAAAGAACCCTACATGACGTATGGAACAAAGTAATAGTTGAAATATGTGTGAATATTAAGTTGTTGGAGCAAAGATACTTTCCTGAGGAATTGTACCAAGTGATAGCCGAGAATGTGTGAATGTCCACTTATTATAAGAAAGAAACCTACATGAGGGATGGTTCAAATTTATAGTTGACAATGTGTAAATGTCAAAATATTGGTGGAATGATACCTACCTGAGGAATGGTACCAAGTGATAGCTAAGAATGTGTATTGTACACTTATTATAAGAAAGAAACCTACACGAAGGATGGTGCCAATTGATACTTGACAATGTGTGAATGTCAAAATATTGGAGGAAAGACAGTTACCTGAGGAATGAACACTTATTATAAGATAAGTAACTACATGAGGGATGATATATAGTGACAGTTGACATTGTGTGAATGTATACTTAATATGAGGATACCCTCTACTTGAGGAATGGTACTAAGTGACAGCAGAGATAGTATGAATAAAAACTTATTATGTGATAGAAACCTGTATGAGGATTGGTACCTAGTGATAGCAAACATTGTGTGAGTGTAAACTTTTTATGAAAAATAATTCTTCATGAGGGACTGAGCAATGGGATAATTGACACATTGTAAGTGTCAAGATATTGGAGCAAAGATACTTACCTGGGGAATTGTACATAGTGATTGCTGAGAATGTAACTATGTAAACTTATTATGAGAAAGACACCTACATGTGGAATTGTAAAAATTGATAGCTGACATTTGTTATTGTCAATTGAGTTAAGGAAGACATCTACATGAGAAATTGCACCCAGTGATAGCTGAAAATGTGTAATTGTAAACTTATTATAAGAAAGAACCCTACATGACGTATGGAACAATGTGATAGTTGCCAATGTGTGAATGTCAAGATATAGGAGCAAAGATACTTACCTGATGATTTGTACCAAGTGATAGCTAATAATGTGTGAATGTACACTTATTATAAGAAAGAAACCTACATAAGAGATGGAACAAATTTATAGTTGACAATTTGTGAATGTCAAGATATTTAAGGAAAGATACTTACCTGAGGAATGGCGATACTTTATATGGACAAATTAAAGTTATACCATTTTCAAATCAAAGGCAGATAATAATAAACTAAGTTTCATTGAAAGTTTTATTAACACGTTTTCAACACAATATGTTTTATAGATCTAATCCCTATAAACCTAATATCATTATGCAATTAATGAAACTTTCCTGTTTGTAATTATTCAACATAGCTTGTAAATAAAGTTATGACTGTAAATTGACATATGTGGAATTCTACCTTAACATGCCATTTATAGATGTACAGCGTACATTTTTCTAATGCATAGATTGTTAAAAAATTCACATACCTAGAAATTAATAAATGAAAAATGACTTACCCTTTTACCGCCAATACCAATTTTTACCTTTAAATAAATAGGAAATGATTTATATGCTGTCATAAATCAGCTTGAATGATAACAAACCTTCAACAATTGCTCTTCATACACCAACTGCTGAAAAAAGAATTAAAACACGTAAACAGTATGGATACCAAGGAATATATTAAAAGACTGGTCAATTGCAATGTGAGAGAAGAATTTAAATTAATAAAGTGAAATTACAATTTTTTATCACAAATCAAAGTTATGCTGGTCATCATATAACAAAAGATGTACATGTATTTGCAAAGTTGATGTAATATAGATAAAATACTAAGATATATTAATATTTTACAACAAAAATGAGCATTAAATTATTTACAGAACATTATAGTTCATATTCGAATGAAGGTTCTCCAATATTTATAACCTAAATGAATGATAAAACAAAACTAAGGGAAATAAAAAGCTAAAGAGAAAGTAGGAACAGGGTCGCGAAAACGCATTACACTTGCATCTGTCAAAATGTTTTTCATTCGCTTTGTTTCAAAGTTTTAACAATTATTGAAGTTATTGATTCCCACTAATTTTGTTACAGCCGATCATCGTATTTTAAGTCAATATCATTTTTTGCTAAGTATGAGAAAAAAGCGCAAAAATTGCCACAGACTCGAGATTTTAGTTATCTAGTGAGAGTTGTTGCACTGTTTATGAATTCTGATTTTCAGTACTGGATTAAAGGGAACTCTAACTGAGACCTTTACCCGTAATATCGCTGAGCAATTTACAAAATGCAATAAAAACGCTTACCATTACCAACCGACCCTTAATTTGGAGTAGATGAAACCTAAACAGAACGTTTAAGTCCTTATTGATAAATTACTTGACTATTTTGTAACAAAATTTGGTACATATATGTAATAGGCTATGAAAAAAAATGAAATATTATTTACCTTGAACAATATAATCCAATAATAAATTATAGCGATAATAATCAATCACAAAATTTACCATTTCGATTTTTTAAGATGGCGGCCATGATCACCGGTTATTTCTGATTGGACATCGGATTTGTTATTGATTTGAATAATATACCCAGAGGTCAAAGTTCATAGGTGACACTTAGTCCTAAATATAAGACCCTACATAACTATCATACGGACGTTTTTCTGTTATGTAATTTTTTCGAATTAAAACGAGTAAAACGTTCAGACCTGAATCGATGTCTGTACACTAAATTTTTTGCTATGCGTTTTTGAAGCAATCCGTTAAGACCCTACGTAACAGAGAAATGTCCAAATGATAAAAAACATACGTAGGGTCTTATATTTAGGACTAAGGTGACACTGTGTACAGGTCAACGTTATGCAGTAATCCCACTACCGATGTCTGCTTGGTGTATTACGCAGTGAGGTACCCAGTTGCTAATTTTACTAACATCCCACGCGTAGCCCTAAAAGTAAAAGTCAGTAATTACCAATTATTTTAAAAGAGCGAAGAATGACTAATAAATACACATACAATGTAAGTATTAATCCGAACTTTTATGCACACTGACTCAATAAGTAATCCAAGAATGAGTTATAGAAGCACTGAACCTTAAGTTATCCAAGAAGAAAAAACAACCGCATTCATTCTATTATCATACACATTAAAACTTAAAACTTTGTCATTTGATTAAACACATATTTCTATATTACATATTCAATGACGTTGTGAAAACATTAATGTAAATTCATTAGAAACGTGTAGTAGGAATGTGTATAAACAATTTCGGTCAAACTTCAAAGTTTGAACTGAGCACGTGAATTCCGTGGACACTTGAAATTAGAACAAACATATTGATTCAAATATTTCGCACAGCTATTCATTGTAGAGTAGGCGCATTTTTAATTTATCAAAGTACAAGAAAAGCAGCCCTGCGTTCAGTTACCGCGAACGTTACAAAACGTTCCGTAACGATACACTCGGAACTCCTCGGCCATTCGCTGCGAATAATCTCGGACATATTTAGACGCTATTTTGAAACTACCGGTGTAAAAATAAACAAATATAATGATCGTTTGTATAAATGTATCGTTATGTAACGTTCTGTAACGTTTTACGTAATTGAACACGCTACAGCACTTAAACCACATTTGGTGTTCCTGCTGATGTAAATACTCGATATTTCTTTGACAATGTCCATATTTAAATACAAATATCTATTTTTATCGATCGTGAGTACAGTAGTACTGAAGTGGGTATTTAAATCAGCTGGATTAAAATTTGCGCCACTGACAATTGAAAAATAAAATAAAAATAAAAGTGTCTAATCAATAGGAATCGGCGTTAAACGCTTGATCTCCGTTTGTTGACAATGTATACATATTTATTACATAAATCGTACATATAATCACATTATCCTACAAGTGTCTCATTGACAGGGATCGATGTTGAACTCTTGATCTCGGACTATTGTTTAGGTTTTTGTCTCAGACCCAGTATATCAGGAATTATTCATTCAATAACCAACTGCGCCGAGAATGACAACGTCTAATCTTACATGTTGCTAATAAGGGACTTTAGTCAGTTATTTCCCCTTGTATACTCTTCAAATTGGTAGGTCCCATTAGTTTGACTACTCGGGTATTACCCTTACTTTTTAATGTTAATTTGCCAAAATTAATCTTAAATAACTTTTTTGTAAATGATTTAATTTGTTTGAAATTCAAGCTAAGTATTTTTAGGGTAATGAACTATCTAAATTTCATCACATCTGTTAATATCCTAATTAACAAAAAAGGTATTACATGAAATATTTCGTTATCTTTACATATATGAATTCAATGATAAAATCCGAGGATTCCAATTGTAAGGACCTACTTACCAATAGGATTGCTTCAGATTATATCAGGGAAAGATAACTGACCAAAGTCCCTAATTGGCTGGTATCTAGGACATCACGTGATTTAATTGTAAATTTGGACCATTGTAGGTGGATTTGTCAAACTTGGTTGGCTATGGGAAGGAATAAATATGAAATAAAAATGAAAACGCTAGACAAATATCATTTACACGCGTCTTGCTCTCAAGTTCAAAGATAATTTTGAAACATATTAGCCCCATTGTTCTATAGGACCTTCTATCGACCAATTCAACGAGGGTTATAGAGAGAATGGGGCAACTTTTAAAAAATTGTAACCACTATTTAGCCAGTTTCGCTGTATTCAGTACCATACACCTTTCTGAACAACTAAGTACTTATCTTGACCACTGAAGTTGCCATAAAATTTTGCAAATCATAATATGATTATATTGAGTAGATCTACTTAATAATGGGACTACCAAGTACTTTGCTTGGACGTGTAGCATCTAGTCACGTGGCATGTCCACGCTCTCGATAGAACAAACGTAAATTTTAGATAAAAAATAACCATTCGAACAATGTTAATTGTCCAGTCATGCAGAAGTGAACCATATTTATATGACATTCTAACATGGCATATGACAGAGTACAAAACGCAAGAAAATCATGTGCTCTATTAAGTAACATGATTATACATTATACAATTGATGCTGTCACAAGCAACTGTTACATGAGAAATGATTGGATTTGGCATGACATCAATCATGTTCGAGGTATGCACTTTTTAACTTGTAACTTATTGTTGAACGATTGTAGGAGCTGTGATGTCTTATTTATTTCTTTGCGCTGGACTTAACGCCTGGTCAGCTCAATTTTAGGTTATTTTACGGCATCCAGCGCACTTAACCTAGCTTTCCTGAACTATTGTCTATAACCAGTACTCACCTACTCTTCGACAAGGCCGTAAACTTCTCCGTATAACTTAATGGAGGAAAATTGACATTATTGTCAAATTTCACGGAAGGGTGGAAATCAAACCCGTACTCCCTTCGAAACTATATTCGAAATCCAGGCGCGCTACTTACTGCGCTACCGACCCGGTTGTGGTGTCTTATATAACAAAAATAATAGACGCAATAAGTCTCTAATGCCCAATTTCTTTACATTACCCGAGTGTTATATCGCGAATTAACACGAGATTTAACACCCGGTGTGTTTCTTTACCTTCGAAATAGTTTAATCCTCAATCATAATCCAGTTAGAAAATGATCTGAGTGTATTTGGTAAAGTGCGTTTCTTTAAAAATTCTCAGAATAACTCTGGGTTATTTGCCTATTGTTCAAATAATCCTACTATAGGGGTGGTTTAATTCGAGTGTAGATTGAAATCTGAACTAAAATGCGGATCAATTTAATGAATGCTGCTGCTGTGGAGCACAAAATTATATGTTAATAACTGTTAAATTAGGAATATTATTACATAATGCTCTTTGAAGCTTTAAAATTGAGTTTGTTAGAAGGGTATGGTCATGTTGTGGAAGGGAAACGCTTTATATGTCAGCGTTCTTTGGTAAAAGAATGAAATTTTAGGCTTCGAGCCATGTAAATGTACAACCATTCCAAATGCTATCTTGTCGGTAATTTGTAAAATGAACACACTCGTATCAAAACTAACTCTGTATATTGACTACAAAATATATCTATCCAATCAATTGATACAATGTGTTTTGTATAATTTCAAGTTAAAATGTAAAGTTGTTTCTTGCGTTAAAAATGATCGAAACCGAAAACAAAATTTAATCGTCGGTGCTAAAAATTAAAATTCGACCTTAAGTTTGTCGTAGATACTACCTACATAGGGTTTAATGTAATCATAAAAAAGTTTAGATAATGAATTCTTGAATTTTATCAAAAGAACGAGTATATTTCTCTTTTTGAAAAGACACCATTAGAAACCAAAAGAACAATTATTATAGTGCGAAGAAATTAGGTTCGCATCAGTAAACGGTTCTACGAAAGCCTTAAAATACTGTTAGAAAATTGATTTATAAAGTGAGGATCGAATATATTTTATTTAGATAGAACAAGTAAATCTGTGAGCTAATGCTCACTAGTGATACCCCCGCCAAAATCTAAAAATATGCGACAAACAGGAAGTAGATGAGCAAGGAGCATGAAATCGCTTTACACCACATGGGACTATGGGATGAAGCAATATGCAAAGTATTAGGCTGCTGCATGTTATAGTTGCTGAGAAAACTGCAACGAAAATTTTGTAACGGACGGACGCACGCACGAACACACGTACGGACAAGGGTAAAACAGTATACCCCCCTCTTCTTCGAAGCGGGGGTATAATAACATTTTAAGATAAATGTATATACATGATAGATAGTTTATTTGTTTTTATATTGATAACATTTATAAATGTATGAAGGCAAAACTATATAATAAAAGATGGCAAAACTATATAATAAAAGATGGCAAAACATGCATATCAGAAGAATAAATATTGAATGAAAACAATTTACTGTATTAAGACAAAATAAATTATAATCGTAATTATTAAACATATTTTCCATCAACATAACAGTACATTCTTGTGATGTCATCGTTTGTATTGACAACATAGTCACATGGTCACCCAAAGGTAGCATTTTCAATTAATTCACGTGAACTTTGGTGAGTAAATCCGTACTCGTGTCAGTTATTTTCTACACTTGAATTAATCTCTGATTTGCTATTTTTTTGAAAGAAACGCGATAGAAATAACCCTGAATTCAAAACAATCTAAGATTATATAGGGGGTTAGCAAACCCCGAATTTGTCAGGAGTTAATCCTCTAATAAAGAAATTGGGCATAACAGTTGTCATATATTTGTTACAGGCAAGTTGTTTTTGGCAATTTATAATATACCTTAAAATTCAGCCTCAGTAAAGTAACCCTTTATGTAAGTACAGGTTTGTATTTTGAAAAGATCATTAATAACGTTCAATAGTTTTTTTTTCACAAGTCTTTTTGTTCATAGATATGTAAGTACTTATATACTTACATGTTCGGACACCGAATGATAGACGACTACCTAATTTATTCAACGATATTAAAAAATAACTTTTTAAGGAATAAAACATATACAATGTATATATATATATATATCATGGTGTATAATTGTTAAACCCGTGTCGATAGCGCAGTTGGTAGCGCGCCGGGATTTGGAATATCGTGCCCGAGGGGTGCGGGTTCGAATCCCACCCGGGGAGGTTATACCCTTCTATGAAAATTTGACAATAAAGTCGATTTTCCTCCATTGATTGGATAATATGAATAAGATTCCGGCCTTGTGGAAGGTGAGTACTGGTTATAGACAATGGTCCAGAAAAGCTAGGTTAGGTGCGCTGGACGCCGTGAAATGACCTAAATTGTGTTGACACGGCGTTAAATCCAGTAAAAAAATGTTTACACGTATATAGTTATCCTAAATTAAATATTAAAATATAATAAAGCATACCTAATATATAAATATTTGTCCAGTACATTGTATCACTCCTATTACACTCTGGTTATTGAATGTATGACCTGGAAATCAGGAATTGCAGGATTAAATACTCTATTATGGTCACAATTAAAAAGTTTAAATATTCTAATCCTTGTGAAACTTGTATGAAACGCCGTTCTTACAGTTCTTGTTTGATTAAAACAAGTATTGTTAATTCGGTCATATAATTCTATAATTAGTAAAGCATGTACCTTAATTTGAGGATATATATACCAGTGGTTTTATATTTATGTGCTTATGTACCAGGTGTGTTGTAAATAGTAACATATGTAAAGGAATTTTATTTTAGGGAGAAAAGAACCATGACAAATAATAAATCAAAATAGCAAATGCAAGAATGTACCTGTATTTTTAATTTAAATGAAACATTTATCATTAGAATAATTGATAGACTGCTATGACATTAATTTGAAAACACATTTTTCGTTTTCTAATTTATGGCAGACGAACCAGTTATCGAACACCGAAAAGGATTTCAATAACAACATACAAGTCGAGAATGACAAGAGTCAAAACGTGAGAATGGGTTCCAAGAAGCACTTTTCCCTAGCATGGATCTGGGGTGAGAAGCCCCCCCCCCCTCCATCAAAAAAAAATAAAACAAAAAAAACAACATTGTATTATCGATAGTTTTTGTGAAAATATTATCAGAATCATAGCAAATTGAGCTGACTTCAAACGTGCATATTTCTTTGAAATATCCCAATGTAAAGAGATTTAATGTTAATTTATTCATATATTCATACTATTAATAAATCGGACATCTAACATCGTCGGATTTTTAACAAAGAATTGGAATTCATCTACTAAGGTTTTATTTTGTATTTTACATTTTTCTTCTTTTTGTTATTTTTTATACAATTTTGTTGTTTAATAAATTTGTATTTGTTCATTGTAGTTTGTTGCTGGTTTCATTCCTTTTCTGTACCGTAACAACAAATTCCAGACAATATTCATTCTCTTTAACTGCTTCGAGTATGTTTCCATCAGGAAGGTTTCGTATTGTGATAGTCTTGTTTTTATGTCTTCTAAGAGATCTTTAAGAAGTTAGAAGTCTCTGCAGCCTTCTTTGAGAGCTTATTTTTTAAGAGCAAAAAAACTAAAACTTTTGCAAATTTCTCCGCAAAAACTTGAGCACTATCAAGCCTGCATCAAGTCTAATTTTAAGGTTTACGAACTTTGAATACAGTTGAAATTTATCATTAAAAGGAAATGTTCTAATAATATACATAGTCGTGATTAAAACGAAATGCATCCCTCCAATCAGAAAATTGTATAACTTGAAGAAGTTTTCGAGTAAACATACTAGGTTGATAGAGGTTATTCAATACATGAAAATAATACATACATAACACACAAATGTTAAAAAACAGTATAACATAATAACAATTATTTTCATTAAAAATACATTGAATTTATCTCGTGATTTTGTTTTGGTTTATCGTCGGAAGAGTAAACGTCAGGCCACGCCCCCGGCGGCAATTCCATAAAAGAAGCTCTCACGTAACATGTGGCTCACTTTTTACTGTGCTATTCTCGTGAAAGGAGAAACCCAACACACCCACCCCTTTTGATAATTCAAAGTTGAATATAGCGGCAATACTTAAGTTCTTAAAATTCTAATTGATTAATTTACCTTATCATTCATTTGTAACATTAAGGTACTGTAATATGTTGAATCAAGATACTGCCAAGTTGTTGTATATATTTTCAGAAAGTATGTAAAGAACATTAGAGAGAGTATCATCAGTGAGTACACTACTATGTTAGATGAGTTACTTGAGAAAAAGTAAATATGCATGTCAGAGTGACAACCTCGTTATGGTCAGTGTAGGTGAAAACAAGGAAGAAATGTCAAACAACAAATAAGACGGTTTAACCTTTATTACAAACAATGGAAGTGATATACATGAATAATGGATTTAAGGGGGAAACAGTGGATATCATAACCAGTCGTATATATACCATACGACAGCATTAAACAGGTATAAAGACATAGTACCATCAACTTGGCGTTCAAATGTTTATTAAACATTCAGTTTGTGAAGTATTGAGTGTGCTTACTGGAAAAAAACTTATTTGCCATATTTAAATGCTCATTGATACAGTCGAGGCAGTTTGACCCAATGAGAGGCATGTGAACATATTATAAAATAGAAATAAACTTGCTCAAGGGGCTGGTGGTAGAAATAATCAAAGTGATTATTAGGGACCAGTATTATAATGTAGCCCCATAACACTTTGGACTATATATATTGATCATATATTTAGTACATGGGCACGGTGTACTAAAACTAATTTATTAGTGTTAGCGGAGGGTTGCTGAACTTGTCGGTAGCACTTAAGTTGGACCCGGTATTCAGCAATTGATCCCTAAGTAACATTTTAAATAATATACCAAGTTAAATATAATATCTATAATATAACAGGCTTTTTGAAACTATCATCGATACCTTGAGTAAAGTATGTTGTAGTACTATACAGCTTTGTATTCAAATTCAATCTTATGGTTGATATTTTATATATTTAGTGTGTGTGGTCTACCAGAATTCATTTACCCATCTTAAGGGCTGGCTGTAGATCTTGTCAGTAGCACTATATGTGGACCTGGTGGTCATCAGCTCACCCATTTAGTTGTATATTATATCTTTTAATATTGACCCAGCTAACTGGCTCGTCTGAACTAAATACAAACAATGATAGGTCAGGTTTAGCTCCAAAGGTTAAGGCTCGGATCAAAACTAAAGTACAAAGAAAAAGTAACACTATTCATGGTCCATGGCTGGATATTGAACATGACTGGTACACTTTAATTGATTTCGCCCATGGCTGGATATTTGACCATGGCTGGTACACTTTAATTGATTTCGCCCATGGCTGGATATTTGACCATGGCTGGTACACTTTAATTGATTTCGTTCATGGCTGGATATTTGACCATGGCTGGTACACTTTAATTGATTTCGCCCATGGCTGGATATTTGACCATGGCTGGTACACTTTAATTGATTTCGCCCATGGCTGGATATTTGACCATGGCTGGTACACTTTAATTGATTTCGCCCATGGCTGGATATTTGAACATGACTGGTACACTTTAATTGATTTCGTTCATGGCTGGATATTTGACCATGGCTGGTACATTTTAATTGATTTTGATCATGGCTGGATATTAGACCATAGCTGGTACATTTTAATTGATTTCGTTCATGGCTGGATATTAGACCATAGATGGCAATATAGTTTCGTGTTAGTTGAATATTCGGCCATTGCTGGTCTGCAATACTTTTTTATGACCATACGCTGTGGGCATGGCTGGCGAAAACTTTAACTATGACTTATAAACATGGATGTTCATGACTAAAGTATTGTATTTCGACCATGACTGGTAGTATATGAGATCATGCTAGATCTAAACCAAAATGGACCATGGATGGTAACTATGTAAGTCTGTCAATAACTGGTGTCGTTAGCCCAATAAATGGTTATATATTTGTATACAGTGAATACAATGTATATATTTTGACCATGTTTGGTCTTCTTTTGTGGAATAGTGGATGTACTGATATTGCAATAATTTCATCCCATGTTGGTCAGTAATTATGTAAATGCGTGCTGGGTTAAGGCCTGAGACCTTCACACGCTATTTATACTGTCAATTTGCTTAAGTTATTTGCATGCCTGTCCTGGGAATTAGTTGTAGTTAAAGCTAACGTTGGGACCAAGATACCTCAGCCTTTATTTGCATCTATTTATGTAATTCGCCATTTATGTATTAATGCTCTCTCAATGATTTCGGTATAATAGCAGAAAAATGCTTACTGCAACAAATTGCGCTAATATATACTAGTAAAACAAAAGGTAGACTTCTGACATAGGACTTTCAAAAATAGAAGGAAGAAGTTTACATCTAGGTTGTTTTACACTTCGTACATTTTAATCGTTTGAAAAGCGGCTTTTTCTGAATTAAGTCAGCGTGTTGAAACGGGCTTGAGAAATGTTTAGTAATACGTGTCATAAAATCTACAATATTACGAATTTCTTCGCTTAGTACATTTATCAAAACCAATGGGACAGATCAATTACCATATCTTCGGCATCAAAACACGGTATTGCCGAAATTGCTGCTATACCTTTACCTGCTGCGTTGTGTGCCATATGACATGGACAACCCTGTATTTTGGAAGGATTTTTTTTTCAAAGAAAAATACTTTCTATGTCAGCGCTCTGCGAAATTTGAAAAAGAACGAACAACACCTAACAATGAGTTAATGCGCCCAAGAAAATAGTGCAGTAGAAAAATATAAATTCTATCAAACGTAGTTGAATTGGAAAACAAATTCAAACAAATACTTAAAACTATGATATTTAATGTTTCTTTACATTAATCAAACATTATTTATACTGTGTACGGAGAATAGTTATTCTGTATTATTGCGCAATATAATCTGCCACACGCTTGTATATAATATATACTACTTAGCAGACGATTTTCACAGCTGGAGTTTCTGTGAGAACGTATAGCGATGGACAGGTGTCAATGAATGGCTGAATGAATGACCGTTGTAGATTTTCCATTATGATGTAAGCAGATCTGATTGATACAGAAATATTGGAAGTATTTAATTGAAGGTTAATATTTAATAAATTCACTAAATGTATTAGCTATGCAGCATAATCATATTGGACAGTAAATGCAATTGGAACAAAATACAGTCATCTATGATGTATGTACCATATTAAAAGCATTTATGCATGCTAACAAAAAGTAATCTTTTTAGCAACAACCTGCAATGTAAACCTGTATCCCAAGATCAAAAAAAATAAAGTCCAAGGAAGAAAGACTTCGACATATATTATCTTCAAATGTGCATGATTAATTGTATGACATCAATATGATGAATAAATGTATTAAATGACCAGTATGGCTTAAAACTCTAAAAGTAACTTATAATGCTTTTCTGAATTACACATTATGATGTTTTTTTCTGTGAAAAGTCCATATTAAACGTGTTTTTTTACATTTGGTACATAAATGTTCATGATAATATCACATACTTATTCTCCGCCTTTTGCTCGCTTCTCAAAATGCCAGAAATGGGGATTTTCTTTTTTTCGCTCGCTAGCTCCATTTTTAGACAAAATCCATAGAACATAATTATGATCAATTTGTTGTGACATAAACGCCATAGCAACACATTGTATATTTGTTTGTTTGTTTGGGTTTTACGGCGCACCAACACAAAAAGGTCATATCATATGATGGTACAGACTCAAAAACTTCTTTAAGTAAGTTAACTTTAAAATGTTTGTCACGGATGTCTTTAAGATACTGACAGTCAAGGAGAACGTGTTTGACATTGAAATGCTCGTCATATGGTATACATTTAGGCGCTTCCTCTCTTTTGAGAAGGTATGAATGTGTTAATCTGGTATGACCAATTCTATATCGCGAAATCACTATTTGATCTCGGTGATTAGAAAATATTATTGACGAAGATGTTTCAAGGGTTGGCGTTATGTCATGTTACTTATTAATCAAAGCACTGGAGTGCTGGAGGAACGATGTCCTGAACTAATTGTTTGATTAAAAAATATATTATTATGTATATTATCTATAAAATAATGTATTAAGTATCAATTAACAGAATTTAACAAAAGGATAGCACTAGACTTCTCAAGTGGTTTGCTCATGGCAAGGTTTATCTTAATTTATCAAACAAAATAAACCAGTCAAAGAATTAATTTTTATCAACACATTTTAGGGTCATGTACAGCAGCGATCTCACCAAACCAAAGATTATTCTGGACTATTTTCTTTAACCGAAAGGAGCTGACAACTTCTTATTTTAGGTCCAATAACTTGGCACAACATTCGATGTTCGATATTCGATATTCAATATCGAACATCGAACCAGTTCGACGTTCGACATTAGCATAATGTGCGAATATCGAACTGAAATTGAATATCGAACCAGCTCGACGTTCGACATTCGCCAAAATTATCCAAATTTCGAACTGAGATTGAATATCGAACCAGCTCGACGTTCGACATTCGAACATCGAAATGAAATGGAATATCGAACCAGTTCGACGTTCAACATTCATTTATAATAGCCCGAATGTAGTTCTGAGGTTGAATATCGAACCAGCTCGACGTTCGACATTCGAATATCGAAATGAAATGGAATATCGAACCAGCTCGACGTTCGACATTCATTTATAATAGCCCAAATGTAGTACTGAGGTTGAATATCGAACCAGCTCGACGTTCGACATTCATTATTAACAATAATGCAAATGTAGTTCTGAGATTGAATATCGAACCAGCTCGACGTTCGACATTCATTAATAATAGTCTGAATGTAGTTCTGAGGTTGAATATCGAACCAGCTCGACGTTCGACATTCATTAATGATAGCCCGAATGTAGTTCTGTGTTTGAATATCGAACCAGCTCGACGTTCGACATTCATTAATAACAATAATGCGAATGTAGTTCTGTGGTTGAATATCGAACCAGCTCGACGTTCGACATTCATTAATAATAGTCCGAATGTAGTTCTGAGGTTGAATATCGAACCAGCTCGACGTTCGACATTCATTAATAATAGCCCAAATGTAGTTCTGTGGTTGAATATCGAACCAGCTCGACGTTCGACATTAATTAATAATAGCCCGAATGTAGTTCTGTGGTTGAATATCGAACCAGCTCGACGTTCGACATTCATTAGCCCGAATGTAGTTCTGAGGTTGAATATCGAACCAGCTCGACGTTCGACATTCATTAATAATAGTCCGAATGTAGTTCTGAGTTTGAATATCGAACCAGCTCGACGTTCGACATTCATTCATAATAGCCCGAATGTAGGACTGAGGTTGAATATCGAACCAGCTCGACGTTCGACATTCATAAATAATAGCCCGAATGTAGTTCTGTGGTTTAATATCGAACCAGCTCGACGTTCGACATTCATTCATAATAGCCCGAATGTAGTTTTGTGGTTGAATATCGAACCAGCTCGACGTTCGACATTCATTAATAATAGTCCGAATGTAGTTCTGAGGTTGAATATCGAACCAGCTCGACGTTCGACATTCATTAATAATAGTCCGAATGTAGTTCTGAGGTTGAATATCGAACCAGCTCGACGTTCGACATTCATTAATAATAGTCTGAATGTATTTCTGAGGTTAAATATATCGAACCAGCTCGACGTTCGACATTCATTAATAATAGTCCGAATGTAGTTCTGAGGTTGAATATCGAACCAGTGCGACGTTCGACATTCATTAATAATAGTCCGAATGTAGTTTTGAGGTTGAATATCGAACCAGCTCGACGTTCGACATTCATTAATAATAGTCCGAATGTAGTTCTAAGGTTGAATATCGAACCAGCTCGACGTTCGATATTCATTAATAATACTAATGCGAATGTAGTTCTGAGGTTGAATATCGAACCAGTTCGACGTTCGATATTCATTAATAATACTAATGCGAATGTAGTTCTGAGGTTGAATATCGAACCAGTTCGACGTTCGACATTCATTAATAATAGTCCGAATGTAGTTTTGAGGTTGAATATCGAACCAGTTCGACGTTCGACATTCATAAATAATAGTCCGAATGTAGTTCTAAGGTTGAATATCGAACCAGTTCGACGTTCGACATTCATTAATAATAGTCCGAATGTAGTTCTAAGGTTGAATATCGAACCAGTTCGGCGTTCGACATTCATTAATGATAATGATGCGAATGTAGTTCGAGATTGAATATCGAACCAGCTCGACGTTCGACATTCATAAATAATAGTCCGAATGTAGTTCTGAGGTTGAATATCGAACCAGTTCGACGTTCGACATTCATTAATAATAGTCCGAATGTAGTTCTGAGGTTGAATATCGAACCAGCTCGACGTTCGACATTCCTTAATAAAAGTCTGAATGTAGTTCTGAAGTTGAATATCGAACCAGCTCGACGTTCGACATTCATTAATAATAGTCCGAATGTAGTTCTGATGTTGAATATCGAACCAGTTCGACGTTCGACATTCAAAAATAATAGTCCGAATGTAGTTTTGAGGTTGAATATCGAACCAGCTCGACGTTCGACATTCATTAATAATAGTCCGAATGTAGTTCTAAGGTTGAATATCGAACCAGTTCGACGTTCGACATTCATTAATGATTTTGATGCAAATGTAGTTCTGAGATTGAATATCGAACCAGCTCGACGTTCGACATTCATTAATAATAATCCGAATTTAGTTCTGATGTTGAATATCGAACCAGCTCGACGTTCGACATTCATTCATAATACTAATGCGAATGTAGTTCTGAGGTTGAATATCGAACCAGCTCGACGTTCGACATTCATTAATAAAAGTCCGAATGTAGTTCGGAAGTTGAATATCATACCAGCTCGACGTTCGACATTCATTAATGATTTTTATGCGAATGTAGTTCTAAGGTTGAATATCGAACCAGTTCGACGTTCGACATTCATTAATGATTTTGATGCAAATGTAGTTCTGAGATTGAATATCGAACCAGCTCGACGTTCGACATTCATTAATAATAGTCCGAATGTAGTTCTGAGGTTGAATATCGAACCAACTCGACGTTCGACATTCATTAATAATAGTCCGAATGTAGTTCTGTGGTTGAATATCGAACCAGTCTGACGTTCGGACGACTTGTTTCAGCGGGGATACCTCGATTTGGCCCTTGGCCGCGCTTGAATCATTGGAGCACGGCCTGTTTCTGCGGGGAAAACCTCGGCTTGGCCCTGGGCGGCGCTGGAATCAGCGGCATGCGGCTTGGATCAGCGGGGGAACCTCGGCTGGGCACTCGGACGGGGCTTCAATTGGCTCTGTGGGCTCTGTGGGCCTTCTACCGGGGTCTACGCGGCCTGCTGCTAATACCTGCCTGGTTGGCTTGATTTTAGCAGAGGCAAGCAAGGGACACCGGGGTTAACCTCGGCTGCAAGCCAGGCGCGCTTGTATCAGCGGCGGACGGCTTGATTCGGCGGGGAAACATCGGCTGGGCCCTTGGTCGCACTTGAATCAGCGGAGCACGGCTTGTTTAAGCGGGGAAAGCACGGCTAGACCTTCGGCCGCGCTTGAATCAGCGGAGGACGGCTTGTTTCAGCGGGGAAACCTCGGCTGGATCCTTGGCCTCGCTTGAATCAGCGGAGCACGGCCTGTTTCAGCGGGGAAACCTCGGCTGGGCCCTGGGCGGCGCTGGAATCAGCGGCAGGCGGCTTGGATCAGCTGGGAATCTCGGCTGGGCTCTGCTCGACGTTGATGCGAATGTAGTTCTGAAGTTGAATATCGAACCAGCTCGACGTTCGACATTCATTAATAATAGTCCGAATGTAGTTCTGAGGTTAAATATCGAACCAGCTCGACGTTCGACATTCATTAATAATACTAATGCGAATGTAGTTCTGAGGTTGAATATCGAACCAGTTCGACGTTCGACATTCATTAATAATAGTCCGAATGTAGTTTTGAGGTTGAATATCGAACCAGTTCGACGTTCGACATTCATTAATAATAGTCCGAATGTAGTTCTGAAGTTGAATATCGAACCAGCTCGAGGTTCGACATTCATAAAAGATAGTCCGAATGTAGTGTTGAGTTAAATATCGAAACAGTTCGACGTTCGACATTCATTAATAATAGTCCGAATGTAGTTCTGAGGTTGAATATTGAACCAGCTCGACGTTCGACATTCATTAATAAAAGTCTGAATGTAGTTCTGAAGTGTAATATCGAACCAGTTCGACGTTCGACATTCATTAATAATAGTCCGAATGTAGTTTTGAGGTTGAATATCGAACCAGTTCGACGTTCGACATTCATTAATAATAGTCCGAATGTAGTTCTAAGGTTGAATATCGAACCAGTTCGACGTTCGACATTCATTAATAATAGTCCGAATGTAGTTCTAAGGTTGAATATCGAACCAGTTCGACGTTCGACATTCATTAATGATAATGATGCGAATGTAGTTCGAGATTGAATATCGAACCAGCTCGACGTTCGACATTCATTAATAATAGTCCGAATGTAGTTCTGAGGTTGAATATCGAACCAGCTCGACGTTCGACATTCCTTAATAATACTAATGCGAATGTAGTTCTGAGGTTGAATATCGAACCAGCTCGACGTTCGACATTCATTGATAATAGTCCGAATGTAGTTCTGAGGCTGAATATCGAACCAGTTCGACGTTCGACATTCATTCATGATAATAATGCGAATGCAGTTCTGAGGTTGAATATCGAACCAGTTCGACGTTCGACATTCATTAATAATAGTCCGAATGTAGTTCTGATGTTGAATATCGAACCAGCTCGACGTTCGATATTCATTGATAATAATCCGAATTTTGTTCTGCGGTTGAATATCGAACCAGGTCGACATTCATTAATAATAGTCAGAAAGTACTTAGTTCTGAAGTTCATTATCGAACCAGCTTGATGTTCGACATTCATTAATTATTGTCCGAATATATAGTTCTGAGGTTGAATATCGAACCAGTTCGACGTTCGACATTCATTAACAATAATGATGCGAAGCCTATACTGGGCACTAGGCCGCGCATGAATAAGCGGAGCAGGGCTTGTTTCAGCGAGGAAACCTCGGCTGTGCCCTGGGCGGCGCCAGAATCAGCGGCAGGCGGCTTGGATAAGCGGGGGAACCTCGGCTGGGCACCCGGCTGGGGCTTCAGTGGGCTCTGCGGGCTTCTACCGGGGTCTACGCGGCCTGCCGATGATACGCGCCTGTCTGGCTTGATTTCAGCAGAGGCAAGCAAGGGACACCGGGGTTTACCTCGGCTGCAAGCCAGGCGCGCTTGAATCAGCGGCGGACGGCTTGATTTGGCGGGGAAACATCGGCTGGGGCCTTGGTCGCGCTTGAATCAGCGGAGCACGGCTTGTTTCAGCGGGGAATGCCCGGCTGGGCATTCGGCCGCGCTTGAATCAGCGGCGGACGGCTTGTTTCAGCGGGGATACCTCGGCTGGATCCTTGGCCGCGCTTGAATCAGCGGAGCACGGCTTGTTTCAGCGGGGAAAGCCCAGCTTGTCCCTTGGCAGCGCTTGAATCAGCGGCAGACGGCTTGGATCAGCGAGGAAACCTCGGCTGGGCCCTTGGCCGCGTTGAATCAGCGCCAGGCGCTCTTGAATCCGCGGCGGACGGCTTATTCCAGCGGGGAAACCTCGGATGGGCCCTTGGCCGTGCTTAATTTAAAGGCAGGCACTCTGCCGGGGCTTTATCGGGCTCCGCGGGCCTTTAACGAGGGTCTATGCGGCCTGCTACCGATATCGGTCTGGCGCGGTTGATTTCAGCGGAGGCAAGGACGGGACACCAGGGTTTACCTCGGCTGCAAGCCAAGGGCGCTTGAATCAGCATCAGACGGCTTGTTTCAGCGGGGAAACATCGGCTGGGCCCTTGGCCGCGTTTGAATCAGCGGAGCACGGCCTCTTTCAGCGGGTAAACCTCGGCTGGGCCCTTGGCCGCGCTTGAACCAGCGGCAGGCGGCTTGGATCAAGGGGGGAACATCGGCTGGGTACTCTGCCGGGGCTTCATCGGGCTTTGCGGGTCCGTTACTGGGGTCTACGCGGATTGTCGCTGATATCGGCCTGGCTCGCTTGATTTAAGCGGGGTTAAGCACGGGACACCGAATATACCTCCTCTGTCGGTCGCAACCCGTTTCGGCGACTAAAAAAGTGCAGTTAATTATTTATTGTTCTTTTATTTACACCATTGATGCACGATTGATGATCGCTCTCGTGCAGCACAGCGACGCTTCATATAAATAGGCTTTTTTCGGAACTCCAAATTATTGGTTTCGTGCACAGGCGGTACAAAATCGGAATAAATCTAATTGTTCTCTGTACATACTTTCATTGTAACGATAAAAGTTAGTTCGCCCGCCCGGCTAGCTCAGTCGGTAGCGAACAAGTCTTCTGATCGAGGTGTCGTGAGTTCGATTCATGGGCGGGGCATACTGTCGTGAAGCTTGGTCATGAAATAATTTCTATTGTCATTCTCCCTTCTACCACTGATCAAAATCATGTACGGCAGTTGTCAGTCACTGACGGAAGTAGCGCCTAGTAACTGGTTAACAGCTAAATCCAGAGATTTAGGCTTTCCAGGAACGGTGAGTAGGTTGACTGACTGCCATGATATGACCTATACAATGTGTTGCTGCGGCGTTTAATCCAACAAAACAAACACGCAACTAACACAAAAATTTGTTTGTACCACAAGTATTGTTCGTTTTTTCTCAACTGTCAGAACATGAATAATTTCACGGTGAATGCGTTTATTAAAATCATTGTTGTAAAACATCCATGAGTTTCCGAAAGCGTGTATTATGATCAAGTTAAGCTGTTTATGCCGTATGATATGTTTTAGTCGAGATATTTTTAATAACAATTAGGCCGCCAGTACAAAAACAATGCATTCAGTCACCGTGAAATTATTCAAGCTTTGACAGTTGAGAAAAAAACGGACAATAAAACCCCAAAAATTTGAATTCCGGATATAGTCTATTCATGTGATTGACTATATAATTTGTTAGCTAGATGTCTTAATAGTGTGTCAACAAAAATATTAAAACAAATATTGCATGAATAAAAGTACTTCGATCCAAAGAAATTAAGTCAACAACCAATGTGCTAAATATTGAAAAAAATACATACGTCTAATATTATTAACGAATGTCAAATATCGAGCTGGTTCGATATTGAACCTTAGAACTACATTCGGACTATCATGAATGAATGTCGAACGTCGAACTGGTTCGATATTCAACCTCAGAACAACATTCTCATTATTATTATTAATGAATGTCAAACGTCGAGCTGGTTCGATATTCAACTTCAGAACTAAATTCGGACTATTATTAATGAATGTCGAACGTCGAGCTGGTTCGATATTCAACCTCAGAACTACAATCGGATTATTATTAATGAATGTCGAACGTCGAGCTGGTTCGATATTCAACTTCAGAACAACATTCGGACTATTATTAATGAATGTCGAACGTCGAGCTGGTTCGATATTCAACTTCAGAACTACATTCGAACTACAATGAATGAATGTCGAACGTCGAGCTGGTTCGTTATTCAACCTCAGAACTACATTCTGACTATAATGAATGAATGTCGAACGTCGAGCTGGTTCGATATTCAACTTCAGAACTACATTCGGACTATAATGAATGAATGTCGAACGTCGAGCTGGTTCGATATTCAACCTCAGAACTACATTCGGACAATTATTAATGAATGTCACATGTCGAGCTGGTTCGATATTCAACCTCAGAACTACATTCCGACTATTATTAATGAATGTCGAACGTCGAGCTGGTTCGATATTCAACTTCAGAACTACATTCGCATTAACGTCGAGCAGAGCCCAGCCGAGATTCCCCGCTGATCCAAGCCGCCTGCCGCTGATTCCAGCGCCGCCCAGGGCCCAGCCGAGGTTCCCCCGCTGAAACAGGCCGTGCTCCGCTGATTCAAGCGCGGCCAAGGGTCCAGCCGAGGTTTCCCCGCTGAAACAAGCCGTCCGCCGCTGATTCAAGCGCGGCCGAAGGTCTAGCCGGGCATTCCCCGCTGAAACAAGCCGTGCTCCGCTGATTCAAGTGCGACCAAGGGCCCAGCCGATGTTTCCCCGCCGAATCAAGCCGTCCGCCGCTGATACAAGCGCGCCTGGCTTGCAGCCGAGGTAAACCCCGGTGCCCTTGCTTGCCTCCGCTAAAATCAAGCCAACCAGGCAGGTATTAGCGGCAGGCCGCGTAGACCCCGGTAGAAGGCCCACAAAGCCAGCTGAAGCCCCGTCCGAGTGCCCAGCAGAGGTTCCCCCCGCTGATCCAAGCCGCATGCCGCTGATTCGAGCGCCGCCCAGGGCCAAGCCGAGGTTTTCCCCGCAGAAACAGGCCGTGCTCCACTGATTCAAGCGCGGCCAAGAGCCCAATCGAGGTATCCCCGCTGAAACAAGTCGTCCGAACGTCGGACTGGTTCGATATTCAACCAGAGAACTACATTCAGCCTATTTTTAATGAATGTCGAACGTCGAACTGGTTCGATATTCAATTTTAGAACTACATTCGCATCATTATTGCTAATGAATGTCGAACTAAGAGCTGGTTCGATATTCAACATCAGAACTACATTCGGACTATTATTAATGAATGTCGAACGTCGAGCTGGTTCGATATTCAACCTCAGAACTACATTCAGACTATTTTTAATGAATGTCGAACGTCGAACTGGTTCGATATTCAATTTTAGAACTACATTCGCATCATTATTGCTAATGAATGTCGAACTTAGAGCTGGTTCGATATTCAACATCAGAACTACATTCGGACTATTATTAATGAATGTCGAACGTCGAGCAGGTTCGATATTCAACCTCAGAACTACATTCGGACTATCTTTTATGAATGTCGAACGTCGAGCTGGTTCGATATTCAACCTCAGAGCTACATTCGGACTATTATTAATAAATGTCGAACGTCGAGTTGGTTCGATAATCAATCTCAGAACTACATTCGCATCATTATCATTTATGAATGTCGAACGTCGAACTGGTTCGATATTCTACCTTAGAACTACATTCGGACTATTATTAATGAATGTCGAACGTCGAGCTAGTTCGATATTCAAACTCAAAACTACATTCGGACTTTTATTAATGAATGTCGAACGTCGAGCTGGTTCGATATTCAACCTCAGAACTACATTCGCATTAGTATTATTAATGAATGTCGAACGTCGAGCTGGTTCGATATTCAACATCAGAACCACATTCGGAATATTATTAATGAATGTCGAACGTCGAGCTGGTTCGATATTCAACTTCAGAACTACATTCAGACTTTTATTAATGAATGTCGAACGTCGAGTTGGTTCGATATTCAACCTCAGAACTACATTCGGACTATTGTTAATGAATGTCGAACGTCGAACTGGTTGGATATTTAACTCAGAACTACATTCGGACTATCTTTTATGAATGTCGAACGTCGAGCTGGTTCGATATTCAATCTCAGAACTACATTCGCATCATTATCATTAATGCATGTCGAACGTCGAACTGGTTCGATATTCAACCTTAGAACTACATTCGGACTATTATTAATGAATGTCGAACGTCGAACTGGTTCGATATTCAACCTCAAAACTACATTTGCACTATTATTAATGAATGTCGAACGTCGAACTGGTTCGATATTCAACCTCAGAACTACATTCGCATTAGTATTATTAATGAATGTCGAACGTCGAGCTGGTTCGATATTCAACCTCAGAACTACATTCGGACTATTATTAATGAATGTCGAACGTCGAGCTGGCTCGATATTCAACTTCAGAACTACATTCGCATTAACGTCGAGCAGAGCCCTGCCGAGATTCCCCGCTGATCCAAGCCGCCTGCCGCTGATTCCACCGCCGCCCATGGCCCAGCCGAGGTTCCCCCGCTGAAACAGGCCGTGCTCCGCTGATTCAAGCGCGGCCAAGGATCCAGCCGAGGTTTCCCCGCTTAAATAAGCCGTCCGCCGCTGATTCAAGCGCGGCCGAAGGTCTAGCCGGGCTTTCCCCGCTGAAACAAGCCGTGCTCCGCTGATTCAAGTGCGACCAAGGGCCCAGCCGATGTTTCCCCGCCGAATCAAGCCGTCCGCCGCTGATACAAGCGCGCCTGGCTTGCAGCCGAGGTAAACCCCGGTGTCCCTTGCTTTCCTCCGCTGAAATCAAGCCAACTAGGCAGGTATTAGCGGCAGGCCGCGTAGACCCCGGTAGAAGGCCCACAGAGCCCGCAGAGCCAGCTGAAGCCCCGTCCGAGTGCCCAGCCGAGGTTCCCCCGCTGATCCAAGCCGCATGCCACTGATTTCAGCGCCGCCCAGGGCCAAGCCGAGGTTTTCCCCGCGGAAACAGGCCGTGCTCCACTGATTCAAGCGCGGCCAATGGCCCAATCGAGGTATCCCCGATGAAACAAGTCGTCCGAACGTCAGACTGGTTCGATATTCAACCACAGAACTACATTCGGACTATTATTAATGAATGTCGAACGTCGAGCTGGTTCGATATTCAACCTCAGAACTACATTCGGACTATTATTAATGAATGTCGAACGTCGAGCTGGTTCGATATTCAATCTCGAACTACATTCGCATCATTATCATTAATGAATGTCGAACGTCGAACTGGTTCGATATTCAACCTTAGAACTACATTCGGACTATTATTAATGAATGTCGAACGTCGAACTGGTTCGATATTCAACCTTAGAACTACATTCGGACTATTATTAATGAATGTCGAACGTCGAACTGGTTCGATATTCAACCTCAAAACTACATTCGGACTATTATTAATGAATGTCGAACGTCGAACTGGTTCGTTATTCAACCTCAGAACTACATTCGCATTAGTATTATTAATGAATGTCGAACGTCGAGCTGGTTCGATATTCAACCTCAGAACTACATTCGGACTATTAATAATGAATGTCGAACGTCGAGCTGGTTCGATATTCAACTTCAGAACTACATTCAGACTTTTATTAATGAATGTCGAACGTCGAGCTGGTTCGATATTCAACCTCAGAACTACATTCGGACTATTTGTAATGAATGTCGAACGTCGAACTGGTTCGATATTCAACCTCAGAACTACATTCGGTCTATCTTTTATGAATGTCGAACGTCGAGCTGGTTCGATATTCAATCTCAGAACTACATTCGCATCATTATCATTAATGAATGTCGAACGTCGAACTGGTTCGATATTCAACCTTAGAACTACATTCGGACTATTATTAATGAATGTCGAACGTCGAACTGGTTCGATATTCAACCTCAAAACTACATTCGGACTATTATTAATGAATGTCGAACGTCGAACTGGTTCGATATTCAACCTCAGAACTACATTCGCATTAGTATTATTAATGAATGTCGAACGTCGAGCTGGTTCGATATTCAACCTCAGAACTACATTCGGACTATTATTAATGAATGTCGAACGTCGAGCTGGTTCGATATTCAACTTCTGTTCGATATTGGCACATTATGCAAATGTCGAACGTCGAACTGGTTCGATATTCGATATTGAATATCGAATATCGAACGTCGAATGTTGTGCTAAGTTATTGGAGCTCTTATTTTTGGTTATCAATGGGTATTTTTTAACGAGATCGTTAATATTTTCGTTAAAATTTTAAAGATATGGTGTGGAATGACAAGCTGATTTTTTTCACAAAAACATCGACTTTCTAACAATTCATTTAAGGTTTTCCCCCAAGTACTAAGCTCTTTTGCATCAAGCTACATTCCCATTTTTGTTCACGAATTTTAAGTCAAATTAACGTTTTGCACTTTATTCACAATTATTCACAATTAAAATGACTCTAAGAATCGTCTATTTCCTATGAATATTTGTTTAAAATTCCGTACACACTTATACATATTCATTCCAAATTATAATCAAACTCTATAACTTAAAATCGCTCAAGTAAACATTTAATGTGACACTTTGAAGACGACAACGTCATATCGCCGTATATTAAACATCCGGTAAGTGTATTAGTCATATCCAAAATGGCGGGTGTAATAACAATTGGATAAGTCACGTCGGTAAATATTTGTTTATTTTGAGTAATAATGAATTTAAACAAGTTTTTCGACGTTTAAAAGTTGAAACATACGCATTTTATTTGACTTCCGTAACTCTAGCCAACCCTGTCAGGGTTGTCTACAGTTACGGAACTTCCGTAACTCTAGAACCTTGGTCTAGAGTTACGGTACCGTAACTCAAGCCACTGCTTAATATAATACGATCATTTAATATTGTTTATTACTATCGAATGATGTAATTATGTTACGCATATAACAGGCATTGTTAAAAACATCGTTGGCCCTTTTTACTCCAACAAGTAATCATTGCAGTTGTCACGGGTTGAGTTGTCTACGGGTTGTCCCGTCTCCATTGCAAAATTTATATGTCCTGAGAGTAACCTCCCTTTTTCTGAAGAGTTTCAAGAACGACAACACAAGCCAGCGTTGTATTACATTTAAATGAGATGTTAATGAGCTTCACGCTTGAACTACGCCTCTTTGTCTATGTTGAAAATTCTTGAAGCGTGAAAAGAGTAATCTTGTGCTTTCTTGTTACCATTGGAACGATGCTAAATTAGCATCGTTCCAAAAATTGCATTGTTCCACATTGTTTGCCATTTTGACTTAATTAACGTGTTTATTTGAAGTCACTGCTTGGTAATTTGATATCTACTGGTTGAAGGTTTAAAGATTCTTTTGCTAAAATATCAACTTTTTCATTTCCTTGTATACCAATATGGCTTAGTATCCAGCAGAGGTGAACTGTTTTAGATTTTAAAATTTCATGTAATTTTAATTCGATACTTTTAATAAGAATATTGTCTGAACTACGATTTTATGGCCAATAATACAGATTGAGAATCTGAAAAAATGATAAAATTGTTATTAATACTATTTGATATGTATGTTAAAGCAAGATCTATTGCTTTGACTTCGGCTGTAAATATGGATGCCTGGTCAGGCAGTCGCATTCTTGCAACAAAAGAATTGCCGTATGCAGCGCAACCAACTTTGTTACCATCTTTTGAGCCGTCAGTAAATAAATGTGTACAATCTTTATATTTGTCTAAAATGTTTACAAATTCGGATTTGAAGGCTTCTGGGCTGTTAAAAGATTTACGAAATTTTGATAAGTCAAGATTAACGTCTGGTATGTTGTAGGTCCAAGGAGGAACATTTTCATCTAAGTTCTGTAAAACGATAGAAGTGTTGATATTAAGCATGTCCAAATCATTTTTAACGCGCAGGCTAAATGGTTTAATTTCGTTCGGTTTGTTGTCAAATTTATCAATGTAATTTGGTTTAAAAACAACTTTTCGCGCCGGGTTACTATTGTTAGAAGATATTCGAGTTGTGTATTGTAATGAAAGCTTTTGTCGACGTAATTTTAATGATGGCTCGTTAGCTTCAACATAAAGACTTTCAACAGGTGAAGTTTTAAAGGCACCATGGGCAACACGTAAGCCCTGGTTATGTATTGTATCAAGCATTTGTAAGTACGATTTACGTGCTGATCCGTACACAATTGACCCATAATCTAGTTTTGAACTAACAAGACTTCTGTATAATTTAAGTAATGTTTGGGAATCAGATCCCCAATCAGTATGTGAAAGTACTTTAAGTAGATTTAAACTTTAATACATTTTGTTTTTAGAGACTTTAAGTGTGGTATAAAAGTTTTTATCAAATGTAACGCCTAAATATTTAGCTTCATTTACAACAGGGATTTTTGAGTCAGAAATGTAAAGTTCAGGATCATTAAGATGCTTTCTTAGTCGACAAAAATGTACACATTGTGTTTTTGACTTGGAAAATTTAAAACCATTTTCTGTTGCCCACTTTTGAATTTTGTCCAAGTTTTGTTGTAGTTGGCGTTCGATACTTCGAATATTTTTAGATCGATACAGATTAAAAAGTCATCTACATACAATGAGCAATCTGTACCAGGATTTATGACCTTAACAATATTATTTATTTTAAGACCAAAGAGTGTAACAGATAATATACTGCCTTGTGGCACGCCTTGTTCTTGTTTGTGGCTCTCTGATAATGTTGATCCTACTTTAACTTGAAAATTTCTGTCAGACAGAAAACTTGAAATTAACATAGGTAGTCGACCGTTTAGACCGGCATCTTTTAAATCTTTGAGAATACCATATTTCCAAGTTGTATGGTAAGCTTTCTCAAGATCGAAGAAAATTGAAACTACATGCTGTTTATTGACAAAAGCCTCTCTTATGAAAGTTTCGAGGCGTGCTAAATGATCATTTGTACTTCACTGTTTTCGAAAACCAGATTGGAAATTAGTTATAATACCGTTAGATTCTAAATACCAGATGAGCCTTTTAATAATAATAATAATATTTATTTGGCATAGTGTACACATAGTAAAAACATACAAACATAAATATCACAGACATTATGATGTTGTAATTATGTAATGCACACCAACACCAGGGATAACACAAAAAAGGGCAAGCCCTTATTTCCATTGTGGTCCCTATGTGTTGGTGGCGTGACAAAGAGAGGTATTATTAAAATGGTGAAGACTGTTGCATAAAATTAAAACATAATAAGATTTATCAAAGACATAGCAGATAATTGAAACATTGATATAATATGTGTATTAAATAATAAGCACCAGATAGATATAATACTAAATCACAAAATTAATCACAGAAGAAATATCCAAGATCACAGTTTAGTTCATAGAAATAAAATTAATCACATAAAATAATTAAGTATCACAGTTATGCAGACAATTACAAATCTATTCTCATATAATATTGAGGAATCACAGTTATGTTAATAATCACAAAATTAATCACAGAAATATCTTAGTATCACAGTCAAGTTGGTAATCATGTGATTTAAATTGGACATAATTTATCTATCACAAATAGTCTAGGTATGGCTTCATGGTAAAATACATCTAAGGTGGTCAAGTACAAACATAAATGTCATATAAGAAGGATTTGGTCAGTTATAACTTAAAAATTATGTGGACCATGCCAAAATAATAGAGAAAATAAAAAACATACAAATATCTAAGATAAATTATCTAAAAAATACTGTTTCACAGTTTGTTTAAATTTGAACAGTTTTTTTATTAGTGTGATATCAGATGGTAAAGAGTTCCATAATGAGCAGCTTAAGTAGCAAAAAGATTTTAACCCAAAACTTTTGACTTTTGGTAAGGAAAAAGCACCTTTTTTACTTAGTCTTGTATTATAGTTGTGAATTGTGTCTTGAGAAGTAAAGTTATAAGACATGTAAGTAGGAGACATACCAAGTTTAATTTTAAAAACATGACTAAGAATAATTTGATTAACTCTCTGTTTAACTGGTAACCAGTTAAGAAGTCTGAAATGTTCAGCTCCTACATGAGCTCTAAAATCCATATTTAATACAAATCTTATCAATTTATTTTGGGTTGTTTGAAACTTATTTTTTAAAGATTGAGTCAATCCATGGTACCATATAGAGCACGAATAATCAAAATGACATTGTATTAAAGACATAATCAATAATTTTTTAGTATGCTGAGTATCTTTTTATTAACCATGCGTTCAAAGGTTTTACAAATACAACTAGTTAGAGATATTGGTCGGTAGTTAAGGGGGTCAGTATTGTCTTTACCCGGTTTTGGTATTGGTATTATTAAAGCTTGCTTCCAGGAATCTGGAATTTTACCAGATATCCGTATATCATTGAAAATATCAAGCAATAAATGTTGAGATAATAATGGGAGGTGTTTTAAAAATTGATAATATATTTCATCAGGGCCAGCAGCTGTATCTTTGTCACGTTTAATAGAATCGGTTAAATCGTCAATTGTAAAGAGGGTGTTATACTCTTCTTCTTTTTTAGAATGAAAATTAATATTTTGTTTTTCCGAGTTAGATTTGACCTTTTTAAATTCTTCAGTGTAATGTGCTGAAGAAGAATTATGTTCAAAAGTTTCCGCCAGCGTGTTGGCTATATCTTTAGTTGTTTTTGTTACGCTCGTATCTTTACGTTTCAGATGAGCAGTAGGAACTTTTTTGTGTTTACCGTTAATTTTACGAACTGCTTCCCAAACTTTTTAATTGGAGTGTTGGAGTTAATTTTAGAAACATATGACTGCCATGATTTCAGGGTTGGCAAAAAGGCGGTCAATATGAGTATTGACCGGGCCGGTGGTCAATACTGGTTATAACCGGACAATACTGGTCAATACTGGTCAATACTGGTAAATTGGTTTTTACAACATATAATAATGTTCATTTATGACAAATATTAATAAATTTTGTTCTTAAACTCACATTGGAAGCCTTAAACAAATGAATACACATAATTGAAGATAAAGAAGTTAAAATCATATTTCTTATTTTGTTGTACATGGAACGGATTTTCATACATATTATACTTAATGGTAAATACTGGTCATTACTGGTTGACAGATGTTTTGATTTTGAAATTTATTATCTGGCCATATCATGACATCAATGATAGGTTTCAAACTTGTTGATAAAATTAATGTTACAAATTATGTGACTTTCACACTTAACCTCACACCCAATTTAGTGTCCCCTCTGTAGTGATACACTGATAGCAAGCCACCACATGAATCTTGGCAGGAACTTAACAGTTCAGTATTGTATCAATTTTATTTGATAATGCAGTAATAAAATAATTATTATGATTATAATTCATTAAAAAAGTAACTTGCTGTATAATTATGACAAATAAGAAGGCTTCTTTGCTTAAAAATCATTATTAGAATTATCAATGATGGAAATAATTCAGTTTGTATTTCATTAGACCACATTAATTTGACCAGTGATGACCATTAAAAACTTTGATGATGTCAATAACGTCCAGTTCTACTAAATAAGGTTGAATTACACTAAAAAAAATAATAGAACAACTAAGAAAAACAAATGACATAAAGAAATCATTTTTTAATCCATAAGTAAAAAATTTTAACTTAATAATTTTTATTTGTCCACCAATCGACCATTATTGACCAGTATTGACCACTTTTGGAGTATTGTCCGGGGCGGTTTTTACCGGTAAAAACCAGCGGTTAAAACCAGGGGCGGTTTTTACCGGCCAACCCTGCATGATTTACGTTTAGAAAACTTAAAAAGATTTTATAATTGTCTAGATTTGCAGCTGTAGGGCAAACCTGAAATTTTTTAAGTGATGCTTTTCGTTTCCGATATGATCTTCTGCACTCATCGTTAAACCATGTTTTTTAAATTTTACTTGAGTCTTTAATTGAGGATTTTAGAATACACTCATCAGCTATCTTTGATAGAGTGGACGCAAAAAGATTAGCTTTATCCGTAGAGTTTGAAAAACCGGACTTGTTAAATTATCAGAACACAATTTGTTGAATTGTTCCCAGTTCGCTTTAGAGAATTTGTAATAAGAGCGATTATTTACTGGAACCGAGTCGTTTGAAGTTAACAACAATGGAAAGTGGTCACTGACATATTTTTCGTCTAGCACTGACCAAGAAAAATCCAAGTATATTGATGGATGTGATAATGTGAGGTCAATACAAGAAAAGCTTCCAGTGGCTGGATGTAAGTAAGTTGGTGACTTGTCATTTAAAAGGCATAGTTGTACATTATCAATGAACTTTTCTGTAATACTGCCTTTATTATTCGTAGATGTACTTCCCCATATTGGATTATGCGCATTAAAATCGCCGAGTAGAAAGAATGGTTCTGGAAGTTGTTTAGTTACATTTTCTAAGTCTTCAACAGTAATAGATAAATAAGAAGGGGGATATAAAGAGCACGCCGTTAAAGGTCTGTGTAAAGTTACTTCAACAGCTACGGCTTGCAGATTAGTTCGTAACTGAATTTGTCGCTGAGGGACACAGTTTGCAACCGCAATTGTTGAGCCTCCTGATGCTCTCATTGTGTCTGTACAAATTTTACTATAAAGAGTATAGTCCTTGATTGATGTTTTATTATTTGTAGATAGGAATGTTTCTTGAAGACAGACAACTTTCGGGGAGTATTTCGATAATAAAAGAAGAAGATCGTTGTAATTCGATTTTAGACCACGACAATTCCATTGAAGTATAGTTTGACTCATGGTTCAACGAAAAGTAGAAAAACCTACTTAGGAAACTTAACAGGACTTCGAGCCGTAGCTCGATGAGGAGAGCTGTGGACAGTGGACACCCACGTCCTCGTCCTCCATCGACTCGATGTCACTAATCAGAGTCCGAATCGATTGGAGGACGGGACAAGGTCCTCTCCGCTTTCCTAAATCTGTCGGTTAGGACTACCTTCTTTTTCGGTGATTGCCTTTGAACCACCCACTCAGCAGACGGAGAAGCCTGTGAGACCCGCCTCTGAGGTACAGATGAGGTACTTGTAGATGTTGATGTCTGTGAACTTGTACTTGCTTTAGACGTATTACGTGAAAGGATAGGAAACGGTTTTTGCACTGGAGTAATTTCCAGAGGAGAACACTTACATAAGTTGACCTGCACAGCAGAATCAACCATCTTAACTGGTTTTGATACAGCAGCTGAATAGGAATTAATCTTGGAACTTTCTACATGCTTGCGTGCATCAGGAAAGGATAAATTTCGAGTATATTTAACACGGAGAACTTCTTTTTCTGTCTTCCAGGCTGAGCAAGAACGGGAGGTTGCAAAATGATTAGTTGATTACCTCCACAGTTAGAACATTTGACATCAAGAGAACAGTTTTCAAGCGGACCAACATGAGAAGTACTACATTTACGACATGTATTCTCTCTAGTGCATTTAGATTCATGATGTCCATATTTAAAGCATTTGTAACACTGCATCGGGTTAGGTATGTACATCTCAACGCGAACGTTGAGATACCCAACTCGAAGTGAAGATGGAAGGATGGGGTTATCAAAAGTTAAAATGTAAGTGTGTGTAGGAACACGTTTACCGTCTCTGGTGGATAAGATGCGTTTGGCATTTGATACACATTGAGAGCTTAGCTCTTTTACAATGTCTGCCTCTGACATTTCCGCAAGGTCAGGGCAGCGAATGACTCCTTTGAATGAATTGGACTGTGCAGAAAGACCTTATGTAATAAAAAGATTTTAACTTAAGCAAATTATCCGATTGTTGTTTTCTTTGAACCTCGATCAGGAGTTCTCCACCACGGAGCTTCCTAACCGATTTTGGTGTTCCAATCAATGATGAAATTGTCTTTTCAATTATGAATGGGTTTAATTGTGCTAACTTTTCATCTCCCAGCGCTTCTACTACGAGAAAGCGTGGAAAGGATGATTGACTTAATTGTTCATTTGAAATGTTGGGTGATTCGTCAGACTTACGTTTTTAGAAGAGGTTTAAGGCTCCATGGTTGAGTTAATAATGATTCATCCCTCAGGTTCCCCAGCCACCTCGGACTCCAACAATGGGAAGCGCAATGGAGGCGGGTATCCAGCCTCCGAACCACAAGGATACCTGAGAGAAATACTTGCATGTAATTGCAAATGATTATAATCAACACAATTGGCCCATGAGCCACCGCCTTCTTGAATAGGTGTTTTGAACGTATATATAAACTTAAAAGAAAGTACTTTATATTTAGTAAACACATGCAGATCTTTATGAAGTACACATATGGTTTTTCAAATTGATAGCATGCTAGCAATGTTGGTTATTTTGGGGAGTGTGTACATAAAGGAGCACATGAATTTACATAAATAAAATGGCTTTTGCAAGTATGCAACCATTCAAGGGCAAGGCATGACCAGCCGATTGACCAAGTCGGGCCCACTTGGACATCCGTCTACCCTGAATCAGAGGCCAAAGTAGTGTGTTGGAAAGACGGGAGATCCCTGGGTCTCCCTCAACTACCAGGATCCTCCTTTCCCGGTTACGGGACGCTGCCCACAGCATACGGACAGTTTTGGTGTTGGCCATATGCCCATCATGCAGGCGCAACTAGCACCTACATAATGGGCACATGTTTCTCCTCCTCGCCGCTGAGAGGTCCCAAAAATAGAGGAGGAACACATTGTATAGGTTATATCACGGCGATCAGTACACATACTGTTCCTGTAAAGGCTAAATCTCTGGATTTAGCTGTTAGTGACTGACTACTGCTCTGCATGATTTAGAATCAGTAATAGGAAGGGAGAATGACCGTAGAAATTTTTTCATACAATTTCTTGTGGAAAGCAATACTTTTTCAATATTTTATAAAGCTCAATTAAACATTGGCAGCTTTTGTTAAGCACTTGTGTAAGATAAGAAGTTGTTTGTAACTTAATGCATTTTAAGATAAAATAGCTTAACAGTTAAAGGGTTCATTTTTGCGGCATCAGAATGACTGCTTTCATCAGTGGCCAGTGCATACGGGAAATTTTCACCTCCGTAATAAGTTTTTCATATAAAAATGCTGAAGTGCTATTCAGTATACAAAATGTTTCAGTTTTAGCTGGGCACATTAGTAAGTTTCCAAATCTGGAAACATCTTCTTGAACAGAGGACACATTTATCTGCAACATCCAGGAAGGTTGTGAAACTTGTCATCAATAGGTGGAAAACTTTTTTCTATCAATAAAAGAATTATTATTAAAAAACCATATGAGCCAGGCTCTGTGAAAACCGGGCTTAATGACATGAGATTTGTTAATTACATAATTAATTCATACAGGAGAAATTGTTTAAAGAATATAACCTGATAATTTCACCAACAGTACGGGATATATGTCCCAATCTCCGGGCTTAATGACATCGATTATGACGTCGCGAAACGACGTCATAAAGTATACATATTAACGCAAGTAGAAACCGAAAGTTGTTTAACGTTGCTCGCCAGTGATTATTGTCTATACTAGGCTCTCTTTCAATAATTAAACAGAATAAATCTATGTTTTGTGAATTATGACTGACTATAACTATCATTGTTTCAAAATATAAATAACAACGGCGTAAAAATAAGGATTGTTTACAATAATGAGTGTTGTTTTCCATCCAACTTTCGGCAACGTGCCAAGCCACCGTGTGGTGTGGATTCTTTTAAAAGTAGACTTGTTACTTTACATATAGAATATTCTGTATCATTTATGCTTTAAAATTGGATTGTTGAATCTAGATAAGCTATAATAAGTTTTTTTCCAAAGAATTACACGCGTAATTTCGGTATTATTGTTTTAAAATGTCGATGGATATGTAGCGTCTACACGCGTTGCCATCGAGTTGTTTACTCGTAACTACGAGATAACACTTCGCGTGTTTACTAGGACTATGCCGACAAAAACTATGTTCAGAGAGAATTGAATTGATCGTTGTCATTAATTGCAGTTCACATATTGAATATTAATTTAATATTTTTGGACTCATAGTTATATTTTTCTGATTTTTACAAACGTATGCATACATTGCGTAGAGTCTTTTTGACGATAAAAATAATTGATGTTCTTGTAAAAATTGGTTCATATGCATGATTTTTTATTTATTTATTGGAGTAAAACAATTTAGGTCATTTCACGGCGTCCAGCGCACCTAACCTAGCTTTCCTGGACCATTGTTTATAACCAGTACTCACCTACCCTTCCACAAGGCCGGAAACTACTCCATATTATCTAACCGATGGAGGAAAATCGACATTATTGTCAAATTTTCATGGAAGGGTATAACCTCCCCGGGTGGGATTCGAACCCGCACCCCTTCGGGCACGAGTATCCAAATCCCGGCGCGCTACCAACTGCGCCATCGACCCGGGTTTTCATATGCATGAACAAGGACCCTAGGGTCCTTGGCATGAATAACAAAATAAACAAAATATGACATTGATTTTAATATCAAATTATGTTAGCTGTACCTTTGATTATTAGCATAATGATGACGTTGTCGTATTTAACTCTTCTCGAGGTTCACCACACGAAGACGTCATTTGGGGTAATTCGCGACGTCGCTGTTGCAAGATATATAATTATATGCGTTACATTCATTCAGCTGTAAACTCGTTAATATCAGTCAGAATTTGACAAGGTTTTCGGTTTTATGCATCGGAGATATTGTACTATCCGAGATGTGAAAAAGTAAAAATAAAAAATTTTGTCATTAAGCCCGGTTTTTACAGAGCCTGTATATTATACATTTCAATACGTTTTATCATCAGATGCCCAATTGGTTATATTTCACTTAGACATGCAAATAGAGCATTTTTATAAATAAATGATTGTCTTATCCACATTGCTGTTGTTATCTAATCCACACTGCAAAGTGTTAGTTTTAATTAATAATTACATCAAAAGAGAAATATATACAAGTGAACAAATTCATAATAGACAGTACATAAAGCTAATGTAACATTATATAATTTGGTTTTAATAGAATTAAAAACCTGATTTATAATATAGTGGAGGTAGATATTTGTTACAAAATATATTTATGATCATAGAATATAGTCAGTGAATTTGTTTCTTATTGTACAAAATATTTCTAACCATTTCACCATGCCAGGGTTCTAAAGCTTGTTTACTTTAAATTTCATGAACAAATCAAAATACCAATTTCCACATCAAAGGGAGCTAAAAAGTTAATAACTATATTTATTAAATGTTTTCATTCTTAGTCTTGCATCCAAAATTTGTTTAGTAGTTGCTGGTTTTTTTTTTCGTTTTAACAAATCTGTGACATGATTACATACAACTTACTTAAGTAGCAGATTTTACCAATGACCTTAAAATGTGAGCAAATCTATTTCAATAAAAATTGTCACGGTGTAGGGCTATATAAGTTAACATTGTCAGTCAACTCATCTATATCTAAAGTAACCTTTTCATTTAGTTAAGTTTTTACATACAAATCAGTTTTCTGTGCATAACGATGAGAAATGTTCTTATGATCATCATACATGAAAAGACAGTCAAATGTTGATTTAAAGCCAATATGTATGTATTGTTTCACTTCCCGGAGAGACACTATACAACAACTATTCAGTTTTTAACTAGAAAAAAACTTAATGTATACATGATACCATACTAATTACCTGCAGTCGTAAGAACAATGAAAAATATGATATTAATGAGAAATGTCAAAGTGAAGAACAAATATAGACAAGCGACATCTATTAAGTCAGCAAGTTGTTCATATGTGTATACTTGATCTTCATAATTCTCTGAATCAACGTCTTCTACATCTATATGTTTTTCATTGTTTACGGGAGCAACTTTTGCCAAAGCTTTCATGTTGTCACCTCTTTCACATTTTCTGGAATAAAATATATATAATGTTTTTCCTCAACTGGTTTCATCATCAATATATTTAGAAGTAAAGGGCGTTCTATCTAAATAATAAGGTCATAATGAAGGCTGAGGTCTACTATATGTTAGTGGGCTGACTGGGAAGTCATGATAAGCACGTTGGCAGATCTACGGTGTTAAAAATTTGGGAGGAAAATGTTGGGTTATAAAGTCTTCCATTTTAGTTGCATTTATAACAATATTTTAAAGCGTCATGGTTCACATCAGATTAGGTATAACATTACCAATAGACAATATTACCTAGTACTTAGTAAAAATTACATTGTAAAGTAATGATCAACAGTTGTAGATATTTCACTATTTTGACTATGAACATTTTTTATAACGATAGTAAAATAAATCCACTTTGGAAAGCAAGTTTTTATGGCGACTTAAAAGATCATTTAACTAATTTGTTCAAAAAATCAACAGTATATATAATATCGGAATACATTTCAACTAATGTCCAAGAAACATTGTGTAACAAACAAAACCAAATACTAAAGTGGTCGTGTGATTATGAAGAAATTATTTGACAGCTAATGACAAATCCAAACTCAACGTTTTCTTAATGCTTTAAACTCTATCTTGCTTGTCAGTATAGAGAGATAATAATGAATATAAAATATAACCTATACCAAAAATTTTGTCATAAAAAATGAACGAAAATGCATTACTTGTTACAAAGTATCTTGTCCAACATTCTACATACAGCCTGCATTCTAGCACATGGTTTCTTTCCTTTATTTGTTTTATTATGTAATCTACATACTATAACAACAACAAAACTTTCCACAGCTGACATGATATACACAGTTATCAGATATACACCTGTAAACAATATATAATGTAATCAAAATATAAACCATTTATTATCTTTGGGATAAACGTATAAGTTGCAGTTAATTATGATACATTTTTAAATGTAAAAAGTTTGGCTGACTGCTCCCTCTCTCGCATTTAATAAGATTAAATGTTTCAGATTTACCCTTAATATTCCTGTGAATTCATCCTATTTTGATGTGTTCTCACGGTCGACCTTTTATATGAGCATCCCATGTCAGAAAGTTGTATTGTATAAATATATCCATGCCAAGGTATTTTGCTAATGTAATCGATTCATTTAAGTACAACATTAGGGTAAAAATGATGGGAATATGAATTCCTTCTTGTGACGTAGAAAAAAATAATCCGCATTTTGGGGGGTTGAGTTCAATGTCTCACTCCAACTCCAAATACCCTACCCTTTTGAGATCTTTTTGGAATGTGACAAATTAACTTGCAGTAGTCAGTGCTAAATGAATAGCTGTATGATCTGCAAATACTTTGTAAGTGATGTTTCCTGGTAAGCTATGAAAAGTAGAAAACCATACGGGAACCATGGTTTACATCGGGAAAGGCATAAGATATGGTGCCATCAACGACAACTGCTTGGAGACGTCTACTACGACAAAGAAAATAATCTAACCTACTTAGTAAACTGACGGTAGATAATAATGGCGGTATATTGTCAGTTACAATAAATAAACTTACAGAGTATACTGACGGTACTTGATGATGGCGGTATATTGTCAGCTACAATAAATAAACTTACTGAGTTTACTGACGAAACTTGATGATGGCGGTATATATTGTCAGATACAATAAATAAACTTACTGAGTATACGAACGGTACTTGATGATGGTGGTATATTGTCAGATACAATAAATAAACTTACTGAGTATACTGACGGTACTTGATGATGGCGGTATATTGTGATATACAATAAATAAACTTACTTAATATACTGATGGTAATTGATGATGGCGGTATAATGTCAGATACAATAAATAAACGTACTGATTATACTGACGGTACTTAATGATGCGGTATATTGTAAGTTACAATAAATAAACTTACTTAATATACTGATGGTAATTGATGATGGCGGTATAATGTCAGATACAATAAATAAACGTACTGATTATACTGACGGTACTTAATGATGCGGTATATTGTAAGTTACAATAAATAAACTTACTTAATATACTGATGGTAATTGATGATGGCGGTATAATGTCAGATACAATAAATAAACGTACTGATTATACTGACGGTACTTGATGATGCGGTATATTGTAAGTTACAAAAAATAAAATTACTGAGTATACTGATGGTAATTGATGATGGCGGTATAATGTCAGATACAATAAATAAACGTACTGATTATACTGACGGTACTTGATGATGCGGTATATTGTAAGTTACAAAAAATTAACTTACTGAGTATACTGACAGTACTTGATGATGGCGGTATGTTGTCAGATACAATTAATAAACTAAGTTAGTATAATGACGGTAGTTGATGATGGTGGTATATTGTCAGATACAATAAATAAACTTACTGAGTAAACTGACGGTAGTTGATGATGGTGGTATATTGTCAGATACAATAAATAAACTTACTTAGTATACTGACGGTAGTTGATGATGGTGGTATATTGCCAGATACAATAAATAAACTTACTGAGTACATGACGGTAGTTGATGATGGCGGCATATTGTCAGATACAATAAATAAACTTACTGAGTATACTGACGGTAGTTGATGATGGCGGTATATTCTCCGATACAACTGTTATCAATACAGATAAAGATAACAATGTTGTTAATGCAAATCCATTCTTCTCTCCACTTTCAACAGGCAATGCAAACACTAAAGGACATATAGCCGTCAAAACAACTACAGGTAACATCATGTTTATGACGTAGTAAGAATATTTTCTTTGTAATTCAATGGTGAAAAATGCAGCTGGCATAGGATAGCCATGTAAAGTTCTACAAAATATAACATATAGTACAACTTGATAATATGAACAGAATAGTAAGTTTGATTTAATGACAATTTTACATAGATAACTTAAAACAATTTGTGAGTATTCTTTTAGTTTATATATTAATATAATTATGTTATATATAGCGTAACCGATTAATTTGACAAGTGTCTCAGTGGATAGAGACAAAAAGTTGCCTTTAAGTTGGATAGGAACATTCCTGATCATGATTATTTTTTCAAAATGACAATTTACTAGGTGCTTAATATTTACATTCAGTGTATTATATGATTTGATTACTGCTTTTAAATTGAATAATAATTTAGATTGATTAATGATGCTGGTGTTATAAATCATCGTATACAAAATATTTAATTGATATGTTCATTGTTTATTCTTTTCGAAAAACAGAATTTCACCGCAAAGCATGAAAGAAAATAGTATTAAAGGCGAGTTTCTAAATATTTTGAAATATCGGACTTATGTGTTTCCCCCTTAAAGGAAGAATCCGAATTCAAGCAATATTCACGTAAATGATTTGAGTTGCTCTTCCATAACTGGTAACAAGTTGTGTTAAGAGAAAATGTGTAGACCAGTAATGTAATTATATATATATATTTGTATAAGATTTTGTTAATTACACAATTAATTTATACATAGGAGATTGTTTGAACAATCCAACTAGCAATATTACCTGATATTGTTACCAACAGTACGGGACACAATGTCCCATTCTCCGTTCTCTTCATATACTGCCATGTTAATACCAAGTGTTTCGTCAGCTTTGATATCTATTTCACTCGCACTAAACATCCAAGATGTAATCTGATGAAGATTTTATAAACAATTCTTGTAAACATGTACAATTTATCTGTTATATGATCAATGTTAATATAATACTTTATCTCGTTCGCATTACTTTCATCTAACATTTAGTAAAATGTTTCCAACAACAATCTCAATAAAATGGTTGTAATGCTCTTTGTATAAGAGAATGACTTTTTCTTAAACAATATTGCATCCGATAATGTCAAGCAGAAGACAAATATACAGTGAGACAAAATTAATAGTTTGCTTCAGTTGACCCATAAATGTCTGAGATCATATTTAGTTACTGACGACATTTATAGAATGATAGCCGCAACAATAATACGTACAAACATTTTTGACGACATTTATCAAATATCAATTAGCACAAGACACGTTCTTCAGTTTATCAACTAAAAAGTACCAAATATTATATGTGTACATTTTTATTTGTTCGTGACTTCAGTCCTGAACAAATATATGTATCATAAGTCAGACCCTTGCCGATTTTGAAATTTACCAAATCCAGAAGAAGTTCCTCAGTATATAAGAGTATAGCGATGAAAAAATATCGTTTGCTATGACAGACGCAATAATTCCTGATATCAACTTGTAAAATTTATACTACTATAATTATTTAATCGTAGGTTTAAAATCAAATGCGTAGCGCTTCTAAATAGAAAATTTTATGTTGATTAAATATGTTCATGTCACCACATGTTGTGTGTCCTAGTACAACTTAGTCAAAAGAGATGTTATATCGTCTTATGTAATAAAACGCTTCTATAAGAAAGGTTTAAAGATCGTAGTAATGACTTCGAATGATATCTAAAAGGTGGAGTTTTGTTTATCATTTTACATACAGTAACATTAGAATAAATGTGCATGAATGATAACTATAAACCTGAAATATTTGAATTGTGCTCTTATTTGTTTTGGTAAAAATCAATCAAGACTCGATCAATCTGAATATGTTTTTCTATCTAACAAACAAGTGTCACTAAACTTAAACTTGTGTACACTTGTTGTTGGAGCATGAAATCTAGCTTACAATCAGTTTATAATCCAGAAAATTCAGTAACTTCAGCGCCTTTATTAATCTACCTTGTATGTTTAGACGTATTGAAATGATAAAAATTGATCGTCTACAGAAACATGATATTGTTATTCACACGTAGGAATATAGAAATTAGACTGACTTACAATAATGGAGCATTTTTGATGATCAAATGGATAGTATGTTATATCCATGGAACATTGAGTATCGACATTGGCTGGCATCATCCATGCTATATATCCACTATTATGTAAGGAGGCATACATCATTCCTAATCCATTACCTTCATTCATGAACTCTATACCATCAGCCCTGAAATATCCAAATATCACCTTAGATTGTAATATATATTTATTATTTATAAATTATAACACGACAAAGGCGGACATGTCATTGATAATCGTCACGTTTAAATGACTAAATGCCTATAAGCATGTATGGCCTATCGTGAGACCTATGGTGATATCGAATGTCCGGGACCTCAGAATATGTCATATCTTTAATTGGAGGGCTATCCAAAGCAAAGATTTTGATAACCTAGGTATAGCTGTGGTTGAAATATCACAGTACAAAGAACTTCCAGTGACCTTGACCCTGGGGCCTCAGAACCAAAGGTTCACACCCTTGACCCAAAGAGTATTGATACATAAAATTTGGTGAACCTTGATAAAGTGGCTGTTGAGTTATTCTCTGGACAAGTTTTTCCTTTTGGTGTCCTTGCGACCTTGACCTTTAACCCAGGGACCTCAAAACCAAAGGGGCATATGCTAGACATATAGGCTACCCTTACAGTTGTTGTCTGGACAAGGTTTTACCATATGATGCCCCTATGACCTTGACCTTTGACCCTGGGTCCCCAAAACCAAAAGCGCACATCCTTGACACATGGGCTACTCTCACATAAAATTTGGTGTACCTAGGTATAGTGGTTGTTCAGTTATTGTCCGGACAAGGTTTTTCCATATGATGCCCCTGTGATCTTGACCTTTGACCCAGCGGCCCCGAAACCAATAGCACACATTCTTGACACATGGGCTATTCTTACATAAAATTTGGTGAACGTAGGTACAGCGGTTGTTGAGTTATCGTCCGGACAAGGTTTACATATTTTAAGTCCCAGTGACCTTGACCTTTGACCTAGTGACCTCAAAATGTATAGGGGTCATCTACTGAGTATGACCAATCTTCCTACCAAGTACCATGACTGTCAATCAGAAACTTTTCAAGATATAGAGCGGACGTGATGTGGCTAACGGACAGACGGATAGACGGAGGGACGGACTGACGCCATACCATAATAGGTCCGTTTTTTTTTCAAAACGGGCGTATAAGAAAAGTAAAGGACTGTCATCCATTAAGATTGACACGACGTATTGTTTAGCTTTGACTTCATGTATTTTTATATTTTTTTATTAATTCGTGGGTGCAATAATTTGAACGGATATGTGTGTGTATTAACTGCTATGTAACATTCTGTTACACGTCAGTGTCGTACTTAATGACATGAAGCCAGAGTTAATAAACATTATATCACAAGTAGTGACGTCGTACTTTATAACATGAAGTCAGAGTTAATAAACATAAAATCCCAAGTAATGACGTCGCACTTTATTACATGAAGCCAGAGTTAATAAACATAAAATCCCAAGTAATGACGTCGCACTTTATTACATGAAGTCAAAGTTAATGAACATACTATCCCAAGTAATGACGTCGTACTTTATTACATGAAGCCAGAGTTAATAAACATAATATCACAAGTCGTGACCAACATACTTACGAATTTGCTATGATAAGAGGAGGTGACCATATATTTTTCAGTCTAATTTTTGTTTCAGAATAATTACCAAAATCTACAGGGTCCCACATCAACCTCTCATCTGTCCAGTACTGTAAGTAAGAACAATCTCGGCATTGACTAAGATAACATTTGATACTTTAACAAACAATCCTAACTATTAGGCTACAACTATAAACTTAGAATTTGTTTTTAAACAAACATGATCTTTTCAGATTGTTTACTATTTTATTTGTGAACTTGGATGACAACCTAGCTACTAAAATATTAAATAAATGCAACATGGACGGTAATAAAATCTGTTAAATAAAGTATAGGTTGTTTGCGTTGAACCTGAACCCCTATAAGTTGTAAATATCTATAAATCTACAACAATGGTTTTTATTGTGATCCAAGACTATATTGTATTGCATGGTTTCACGTAGAGAGAGACATTAAAGATGGAGTACAAAAGTTATATGATGTACATTTCAGAATTTAGTAAAAAATGAGCATTATCTCAATTTAAACGCATATATTAATACTGATAAAATGTATAGGTTATGACATAAGTTATCACAGTTTACAAAGGGTTATCTATCATATATTTCTTAACAGACATTTAATAAATTTATGCTGAAAAGCCTGAAATAGTTTTGATTGTCAGTGGCAATTTGTTCCACAGGGTTATACCATTATACATGACCCTATGATAACTGATAACCAATCTACGTAAACAAATGTTTAGTTAAAAGGTAACTGATAACCTATCTACGTATACAAAATGAACGAAGTTGATTAAAAGAAGTAACAGATTATTGCAAAAAAAGTTTAAAACACATTGGAAAAACTTTTAACTGGAAAAAGGAATGTTAAATATAATTTTATCAGCTGGCTCCTGTTATTGTGGAAGAAACAGGTTTAAAGAGTTTGAATGATATTTCCTTAAATTGCACATTTTGGTAGTTTATTTTCTTTAAACCTTTAAACCCTTGATATGTCTCAATCTAGTATATTTTTTATCCAAGAATGCTTTATTTTTACAAGACCTGTGATGCAAATCCATTAAAAAGAATAGTTTTTATGTCAACGCAATTTTTGCACCAGGAACTAAACAACCCTGTGTGGGCCTCTTATTTTTTTCTACTGAATTCGTCAGCGTTTAGTTCCGCCCACATACGTCATTCATTGACTGCAGCCATTTTATTCATAAAAATAATGCAGCAGTCGAACTGAAAATTTTCTGAAAATTCAGAGTGGTGGGCTTGGTTTTCTTTGAATAAAAGCAGTTTTAGGTGACATGGTGATACAGAACATTTTCGGGATTTCAATTTTATTAATGGTTGAGAAAAAAGTAAGTTTATTCACCATTTCCAACGGCATATATCAATTTTTGTTTGTATACGTAACTGATGACGTGTGACCTACAAAATGGCGTCACTCAAATCATCGCTAGGTGGCGCATCGGGAATAATAACAACAAAGGGACAATACCGCGATATTACCGAACCCGCGATATTAGCGGACACGACTATATGTGCTTAGTAGTTGGTTAACAGCTAAATCCAGAGATTTAGCCTTTCCAGGAGGAGTGAGTAGGTTGACTGACCGCCGTCATATGACCTATAGAATGTGTTGCTACGGCGTTAAACCCAACAAAACAAACAAACGTATACAAATGTTTAGTTAAATGTCTTACCACAATGAGGAATCCAGCCATTTGAAGTCTTTCTTCTTTAGTGTCCTGAAAACAAACAACAAGTCAATGGTTTTGAATTCATAGAAAAACATGTAAAACTCTAAGAACTTTTAGCACAACGGCATTAACCGTAGCTTGAACTACCTGATGGGTTTAGTATTTGTCAGCGAAAACAATGAAGCTATAAAAGCATTCAATGTAATAAATCGTGTAAGTGACCTGCTGTGGAATAAATCGTGTAAATGACCTGCTGAAAGTTAGCACTACCAAAATCATTAATTCAGTAAATAGTCGCTACCATAAATGATAACTACCATAGTACGTCTTCACATAACGAAACAATTATAACTTGTTGTTTTATTTCATAGATCTCATTCTCTAAAATGTAAACTGTATGATATGATTGTATAGTTGAAGACAACTTACCACATTGTTGATATGCATTACACCAAGTTCAAGTGAAACCTGTGTTGTTTCATTTGGTGATATATAAGTATTATAATTAGTTGTAATATTGGAATGTAGAGCATCTTGATGAATTAACCAATCAGTACCATCTATCATTGATAACATACTAGCTATCACTGAAATATATATATATAATATAGAAACTTGAAGAATGTATCAATCAGTACCATCTATCATTGATAACATACTAGCTATCATTGAAATATATATAAAATATAGAATCTTGAAGAATGTATCAATCAGTACTATCTATCATTGATAACATACTAGCTATCACTGAAAAATATATATATAATATAGAAACTTGAAGAATGTATCAATCAGTACTATCTATCATTGATAACATACTAGCTATCACTGAAAAATATATATATAATATAGAATCTTGAAGAATGTATCAATCAGTACTATCTACCATTGATAACATACTAGCGATCACTGAAATATATATAAACGAAAAAGAAACGCAGGGTAAACTTCAGTTGTGATTTAAGGTGAATTATAAGAATGATATTAAAATTGGGATATTGATTTATCAAGAATTATCTTTCGTGAACTAAATTTGGAGATTTTCGTTGGATTTTGAATTTTACTTTTTGTATTATTCCCGAGGGGAATGTGCCGCTAACCAAGTCATTCGACGCGCGCGACGTGGAGGAGTAAGAGGCAAACCAATGCATGGACGTCTACAACGAAGACCCGCCTCACGTTATCGGTTCCTTACACTTTGGGAGTGAATACGACGGTTATGATTGCCTACTGTATTCTTAGCAGTTTCAGTGGCAGTAACGTAACGATTACGCAGGTGTGCGAGACGTATAGCCCTGTCCTGACGTCGTGTCAAGACGCGCGGACGCCCTGTCTGAGGCCGGTCGGCAAGCCTTCCAGTTTCCCTAAGTCGACGAACAAGTCGCACTATGGTCAAAACATTCACGCCAAACTGCATAGCCACCTGCTGTTGCGTTTGACCTTGCATTAGCAACGTAATGGCCTGACCCCGCTGAACGTCAGTAAGCCTTGCCATTAACGTAGAAAGTTAAAACAGAGTTTTAATACGGAAAACAGTGTATAAATGTCTAGAGTATTGGATGATATGAAAAGATGTGTTGAACAAATTATCAAATTGATTCTGCACGAAATTTTTGCATTTCTTAGCTTGTATTACGTGACACTGAACGTTTCTTGCTTCAGTAACTTTTCATTATGTGTTGAGTAAATAGATGCCTTGATAATAATCTGACTAATTTTCATCATCTTACACCAAGGCGATAAAAAGTTATTCCATATCATTTACCCTGCGTTTCTTTTTCGTTTGGGTATATAATATACGTGGGGTGATCCAGTAATAACCGGTCTGGTAACCTAGAGACAACAATATTTTTCTCACGTGTATGAATTATAGACTAAAAGAAAGAGCCAGCATTCTCCAATCAATACAAGAATTTTAACACATAAATCTTTAACGAACGCGTAGCAATCCATTCTTTAATAACTATGGGAACGTCGAGGCGGCGCAGCTCAAATTACATGACATAAGACAGTTAGTTTATGCATTGTCATGGATTAACAAATTTCGCCAAAACGTAAAATAACACAAGGTTACTTCATGCCAAATTTTGACGTCATTTAGATTACGGACTACGAAGTAATCAAGTTGCAAGCAACTTGAAACAATAATAAAATAACTTAAAGAAATATCTTCTTTAGAGTACAATAGCTCCGCCCCTCGCACTAAACCTTATAGTAAAAGGAAAACATAATCTAACTAATACTTAGTATTATATAAGTCAATGAACAACGCTAAGATCAACTTAAAACTGACCACTAAAACATATTGGTCATGGTATGACATTTGACAAAAAGATTAATCAATTCATGTTTATTCAGTTGTAACAATGTTCTGAATTTAAAATCATTATGAAAGTGTAATCCATTAAAGCTGGTAGTTTAACGTACATAAAATTTCAATGACAAAAACAACTAAGGATAATTATATTATAAAGACTACATTCTACTTGAACTTGTAACTGTTTATGGGTATTAAAGTTGATTATTTTTTTATAATCTCTAAAACGTCATTACGTCTTTGACATTCGGATATAGTAGGATAATTAAACTACTGAATAATTGGGGTTTTTTTATTGTCCATGCGACCATACCGTGATTTAAACATGTACTATAAGCATTATATAACTAAGCGGGTGTTCAAACCAAGTTTTTGTCCGAGAAAATAGTCTTTTAAGTCACTAGAGGTACATGTACATAGCAACTGTATGAAGCTCCTAAACTGACATTTTGAAATACTTTTTTACTTATACAACTATTTCATAATTATTATGTTCATACAAAATAATACTATTTGGTGTTGGGTGTTTTTTCGAAATAAATTATGACGTTTTTACGGGATAATTATTTCATTTAAACGTAATATCATATTGTTTTAACAAAATTATACTCGTATTTCGTTCAAACGAAATAAAATTTATATACTCAAAACATCATTACTTTCGAGTTATTTCGAAAAAACTACATTCATATTTAGTTTAAACGAAATGATATTTCGAAAAATTGAAATAATATGACGTTTAGATGAAATAATCGTAAAAGTTAAAAAGAAAGTAACTTAATGAGTTCCGTTTATATATGCTTGATTATGACGTTTTGAAACGATTAAATCCCAATCACCAATGAACTACAAGACATATAATGTTAACATCCCAACATCATTTATGTTAAGCATTCTAAGACCTTTCGAAATTTGTCATTGATTACGAGCATGAAAAGGGACTTATATCTTATATAATAGAAAGCTATATTATATTTTTATTGAATAATAATCTTTCATTGTCCTGTAAAGAAGAAATCCCGCAAACACTGCAAACCCTGCATAATAGAACTAAAATTCTATTTTTGGGTAAATAACGCTTATAGGCCCCGGTCTAAAAACAATTTTCTGCGCCTTAATTGGTTACTAAAACAGGGCCAATAACAGTAATGGTTATCATTTTAAAAAGACGTCCATTTTCTTGTTGAACTCGTTCAAGCCTAATTTACAATTATTCTTGTAACATATTTCAGCAATTATCTCTTATAACAGGTAGCAGTAATTGTTTTTGATACAGTTGAGTCTATTATATAACGGTACGTTCCTGGCATGGGTCGTATTTGCTTTTTTAAGCCTTTTAAAATAATTTTGTCCCAACTTGAAGAAAAAAACGGTGTCGCACCGCAAAACGCTGCTTCATGTCGCAAATAATGCTAAACGTCGCATCCCTAACGCAAAATGTCGCATCCAAAGTTAAACGTCGCAATTGCCTTGACGCTCACCGCTAAACATCGCAACGCCACTCGAGCAAAAATTAGGCCTATAGAATGCCGACATACCAAGATTTCAAATAAATTTAGCCTCGGGTCAATCCGACTGCTCTCGACAAATAACAGAGCCTGTATTAAATTATTTATTCAGTATTATCTCCAAACTATACTTTGATATTACTAAAGACAGATAGAATTTGTGTAGCTGTAAAATACTAAATCGTGATTGAATTGTCTTAATCAGGAATGTTTATTTATTTTGTTAAATGGTGTGATACCTTTCTTATAAAACATTCCTATAATAAGATGGTCACAACATATCATCCCTAACACAACAAAATGAAAGAAAACTACCAACTATGCCTGAACTTAACTATTTACCCATACTTAGCCTATTTAAACATGAAAAAAACTTCAGATATAGCGTCTCAAATATTACAAATCAGTAATACTTTGCTGCTTCTACCAATATCGGTAATACAAGAATTTTAATAAAATTTCTACATATAGGCCAATCATTTTCTGTTATGAGACATAATTAGGAGCATACTATTGTCAGATCAGTGTCAATTCTGATAATTCCACAGACTATACGTGATATATCGTTGTGCTTAAGCAGAACAGCTCTCATTCATTTTAAACCTACATTTTGTAGTTTTTTTTTAATTATTCCATGATATACATCCAATCATCAACTTGTAGTTTAAGTATCAATGTTTATAATGTACATGATTATATTAGTAAAAAAAAACGCTCTTTCAGAGTATCTGTACATATTTGAAAAATAACATCGTTATCAAATCTGCAATTTTCCCCCATTTATCGTTTAATACATAATGATAAAAAATTCTAGATTCATAGCGGATCATGATTATGTTTAATTTGTCCATAGCATTATTTAAGAAAAAAGTAGAGATGATGTCCAGCGGTCAAATGCTAGTTTTCACCATATGCACTTTCGTATGGTGGTTTTCTCTGGAAAAGTTCATTGTCATTGATTATATAAGAACCAATATCAGACCTAATACCTAGTGGTCTAAAAAATCTTTGTAAATGCACGCAACATTATTATTCCGTAAGTCTGAAAATACATAAAATTTAAAATAGAATTTGTTCACTTAATACACTTTGAACATTGTTAATAAAACTTCCCTCCATTTACTAGAAATATTAGAAGTACATACCTAGAATAAAACTTGTTCTCATCATTGTGACTGACTATTTGATCTATATAGAGGAAGGAGTAAATGCCTTGTACTCGTACTCTTTAAAATGAAATAATCCTTGTTCACCCTTGATTTATAAACGTTTCCAATATTAACACTATGGCAAGTCGCTAATAGTTCTAACACTATGGCAAGCCGTTTTATTCTTTAGTACATGTAAATACCATAATAAAAGACAGGTTGATTAAGTACGACAAGTTAATGTTCTATTAAGGAAATTTAGTTTCGAGTATTAAATATTGTCTGTGGTGAACTTGGGCTAAAACTTTACATGATATTTATACAACTTATTTGCGAACAAGTACATCATGTATACGTATGTATCATATTCAACTGACAGTACAAGATTACTGTTCACTATATCAGAATAGTTAATACTTAGTAAAATACTCGGTAGAATTGTGACAGCTTAGATTGTCGATACTTGCACAATAAATTGGTAATACTTCACTGTTCAACTGCAACAGTATTAGTAGATATGTGACTCAGTACCCTTAGTTAATACATTATTATCACAAAAAAATAAATGTTATTAATAAGAAAGAATTATCGACTTCTGTGGCGGGGTTTTTAATGGCCGATTGAAATTGGATGGACTCGAATAACTAGGGAAGTGGTTATCAAACGATTACCGTTTTTTGTTGGTCCGCTATTTGACCAGGTAACCAGAAGCTTAAGGGTTTATGTTAAAGGTTACTAGACATGTACATACATTTTCATTCTACTTCACCTGGAAATGTTATGTCTGAATGTAGTTAAAATTGTATAATAAAATAATGTTAGAGATTGCCAATGTTTATTCATTAAATTAAAGGGATATACAGGCAAAAGTTCAACTTCATATTTCCTGATTTTGAATTATATTTTTATACCTGAGAATGCAACAGACACACTGCTATATTACTTGGCAAAATATTTCTTTATTTTCTTGCAATATTTGGGGTGTTCCCTAACTAGACCCACGTGGTTCAGGTTAGCTAAAAATAGATTAGTGTTAAAATATGCATTTACTGATGCGAAGATACTAGAGCTTGTTATTGTGCAACATAAGTATAATTCTATTAAAAAGATATCCTAACCGCCTAAGAATGTTGAAAAGACAAGAAGCGACCGATGAAAATGTTTAATTTCAGCAAGAACGACATATACCAAACCTAAAAATAGCTTGGAGAATCCCTCAGTAATTTTCGTTTTCAACAATGTGTATGCCACATGTTTTAATTCGTTCAGTTAAATGTTATAAGTGACAAATGTTATTAGAAAGTGATTTTTTACGTTCTTAATACTTTTTAAAGACTAAACTTGGTTTTATACTTTTGGCACAGTCATTAGTCTGTATATCCCTTTAATGAACACTTGTAAGTACTCGTATGTGTAAGTACAATCTTTCTAGAAAAGATGTGTTCTAGAAAAAGTATTCTAGAAAATTATCACATATGTTTTGACAACTATAAACAAATGTCTTCACAGAGCTTAGGTCGCCTGTTTTTTGTGCTTTAGTTTTCACATATGTTGTTTCACTTTATATGAACTTTTCGAAATAGGGCATTTGAATTGCCGTTTCCTGGCAAGGCTATGTTAAATTCAAAATGGCGTCCAAGATGGCCACCAAAATATCTAGAAAAAAATATTCTGTAATATTTCACTCTAAATTGTTGACTTTTCCATGTGGAAATCCTACAAGTATGATAAGAATGGAAATTAACGAAGAGTCGCAACCTGTTCGCATATTTTGTGTCTCAATTGACATAAGAATGAAAATATTCTGAAAAATGGCCAAATTTTACGTTTTTTTCTGACTCGAAAGAGTTTCAAAAGTTATAGATAATTTATTCATTTGTAATAACTTGTATTAATTCTTCTTCGATGCAATGAGGTGACAAAAAGGTGGTTGGGCTAATTTTATATGGTTAAATGATGTTATCGTTTTTCTTATATCCGTATTAATTTTGCAATGTTTCTGGTACAAAACACTCACTCACTCACTCACTCACTCACTCACTCACTCACTCACTCACTCACTCACTCACTCACTCACTCACTCACTCACTCACTCACTCACTCACTCACTCACTCACTCACTCACTCACTCACTCACTCACTCACTCACACTTGGGTGATAGTAATAAGCTCTCATTGTCTTTGAAAAGCCGGACTTAACTGTTCTGTTTTCCCGTGTGATATATACCGTCATATGTGACTCATATAAAACGATAAAAAGAATTTAGTACACTAATGCCCAATTTCTTCACATTACCCAAGTGTTATATCGTGAATTAACACGAGATATAACACCCGGTGTGTTTCTTTACCTTCGAAATAGTTTAATCCTCAATTATAATCCCGTTAGGAAATGATCTGAGTGTATTTGGTAAAGTGCGTTTCTTTAAAAATTCTCAGATTAACTCTGGGTTATTTGCCTATTGTTCAAATAATCCTGCTATAGGGGTGGTTTAATTCGAGTGTATATTGGAATCTGAACTGAAATACTGATTAATTTAATGAATGCTGCTATTGTGGATCATAGAATGATAAGTAATCAACTGTTGAATTATGGATATTTTTACAAAATGATCTTTGAAGCTTTAAATTAAGTTTGTTAGATGGGTATGGCCATGTTGTGGAAGGGGAACGCTTTATATGCTAGCGTTTTCTGGTAAAAGAATAAAATTTCAGGCTCCGAGGGACCGAGCCGCGTAAATGTACAGCCATACCAAATGTTATTTAGTCGGTAATTTGTAAAATGAACACACCCATATCAAAACTAACTCTGTATATTGACTATAGTATAAAATATATTTATCCAATGGAATTGATACAAAGTGTTTTGTATAATTTCAAGTTAAAATGTAATTGTGTCTGAAAGTCTGTTAATGTTGTTTCTTGCATTAAAAATGATCGAAACCGGAAGCAGAATTTAATCGTCGGTGCTAAAAAATAAAATTCGACCATAAGACAATTAAGTTTGCCGTAGATACTACCTACATATGGTTTAATGTAATTCTAAAAATAGTTTAGATAATGAATTCTTTAATTTTATCAAAAGAACGGGTATATTTCTCTTTTTGAAAAGACACCATTAGAAACCAAGAAAAACAATTTTTATCGTGCGAAGTAATTAGGATCGTATCTGTATACCTCAGATTTCCTAAATTGAAATATATCCATAGGTTCACAAGGAGCACTAGCGACCTTTAAAAATGTGCGTCGATTTTTCAGTAAACATGATAGTTTATTTGTGTTTTTATATTAATGATATTTATCAATGTATGAGGGAAACTATATATAAAAGATGGTAAAACATGCATATCAGATGAATACATATTGTATTAATACAATTTACTGACAAAATAAATTATAATCTTAATTATTAAATTGATTTTCCATTAACACATCAATACATTCTTGTGATGTCATCAACGTTCGTATTGACAACATAGTCACATGGTCACCTAAGGGGAGCATTTTCTATTAATTCACGTGAACTTTGGTGAGTAAATCCGTACTCGAGTCAATTATTTTCTACACTCGAACTAATCTCGGATTTGCTAATTTTTTAAAAGAAACGCAAAAGAAATAACCCCGAATTCAAAACAATCTAAGATTATATAGCGGGTTAGCAAACCCCGAATTTGTCGGGAGTTAATTCTCCAGTAAAGAAATTGGGCATAAGACCACCTAACGCATTTACCCTGTTAATCTTACCATATACAATCATCACTATCAAAATACTCTCAACAAGTGATCTCTAATACTACAGAGCATGAACATGTAACATGACACCTCAGTTTCTTGTTTTTGTTGGGTTTAACGCCGAAGCAACACATTGTATAGGTTATTTCACGGCGGTCAGCCCACTTACCGTTCCTAGAAAGACTAAATCTCTGGATTTAGCTGTTAACCAACAACTAGTCAATGCACTCTGAACACATTCGCCTTCGTCTGATTACGGAAATTGCCGAATATGTAAGACTGGTCAACCAGTAATTATCTTAGTATAATAAACGTTAAATATCAAATTAAATAGATAAAGTAATTATATTATAAGTATTCCAATATATTACTAGTATATAAATCATAAAAATAAACAGACATATATGATGCTAGCGTTCAATGAGCTGCTCTGGAGTAACATGGTAACAAGTACCAGCCTACCGCTCTCAGACTTCTCAATGATATTTCATTGAGTATAAGATACAATTCCCTCCAAAAATATCTTCACAGTACAATTAATTGCATTGCTACAAATTCCAAGCTCAAGTTTAAAGACTTATTATATCATTTTATTATTTATTTGTTTTCTTGCCATGGAAACATTTTTTCTATTTGAAAATTTCATTTTTTGAGTTGCAGCAAAAGTTATCTATCATCGTCCAGAACTATGTTCGATGTATCACAATGAACCAGTTTCAACTTTGAGATATTTTTTGAAATTTCATATCCATACGAAAAATGTACCGATTTAAAACAGCAAAATTAAAATCATTTAACTATAAACTGCTTTTACAACTTTCTGAAACTCCATTTACTTATGTACATTGTAATTATGTGAAGGAACTTTTGAAGGGCAGTGTATATTTTTTCTTATTGACCATTCCATGTATATCTTGTTTAGTTGAACCACAACAAATCTGACCACAATCATAACAATCTACTACTTCGATGTAGAGCCCTAAATGGTCAATAGCACAGGTGGCCGGCTCAATTCCGAGATAGAAAGACTATCTTATACATACATGTTCAATTTTTAGTTTGAAATATCTAGTTTTCGCATTATGAGATTCGTTGTGAAAAGTTTAGTTGCTAATCATCGTATTCAGTTTACCTATAATGGCATCTCTTTAAAATGTATGAGGCATGCTTCGTCTGTCACAGATTTTTTACTCTTTCAAAGAAATGCAGAATTAGACATTTTGTTATTAATTTTCCTAGCTATAATTTTTATCATTAATAATGAAATATGATGAAATAAATGGAAAGAATTGTCCAATATACGTCAGCAAAAACATTATTAATTAATGTTAGAGTCTAAAGGTGTTAACTACATAATTATTTAATACAAAAGCACTCTAAGGAATAAGTAATTGCAGTTTTTAACATCTAACATATCATGTGCATGTAGCAATGATTTAGTACTGAAAAAATTGCCCTATTAACCTTATGTTTCAGTCACACTACACCGTATAGCGTTAACGGACGCCAAACGCAAAGAAAAATGCGGCTGAAAGTTATCCGGTGATGAAAAGCATTTCCCGCTGCTGCTCGGTGCTCTCATGATCGCTGTACGGGGCGCATAAAACGTACAAAACGCACAATAACCGGACGATCAATGCACATATACCGGATGAACGACGTACACTTAACGGACTTTAACGTACTAGTAACGGATTTGTACCGCACAAAACGTGCACGCAGCGCATGAAGAACTGACAAAACGTTATTTGAACGTTCGAGAGCGTATTTCTACCGGTCACGTGACGGACAAAACTGGTATAAATAGTTCGATATTTTTTTTCGTTTCGTCATAATAGTTTCCACGCTCTCAAAGATCACACTAGTGCTCCAAAATGCCAAAAGCCAAGGCTACCAATGATGGGAAGGGTAAGGCCAGGGGACGGAGGAATACTCCAAGGTCACCCTCTCCTCCCCCTCATAATGATGCTGTTCAAGAACAAGAAACCATTGAAGTTACTGAGAAAGAAACTCCGTCTGTAAAAAACCCAAAAGACTCAGATCTACCAAGTGATTCATCCATGCCGTCTACTCAGAAGTTAAGTCAGTCAAAGAAACCAAAGAACGGACTTGAACCGGACAAGAACGGACTCGAACCGGACAAGTACAGAATAAGGAACGTACGAGTAACGAACAAAACGCATACCAGCGCATGGTTACTGTACATCTGACGGACAACTTTATCCGGTGCTGTACGTTCCAAATTTTGAACATGTTCAAAACTTTCCACCGAACGGAACGAACACCGCCGGACATCGCCGGACAAGAAGCGCAAACGCCGCATGATAAACGGAAAAGAAACGCATGCGAACGGACATGGACGGATTGAAAATTTTGTTATGCGTTGGACGCCCGTTAACGCTATACGGTGTAGTGTGACTGATCCATTAGGCCATGCCATACCGGAATTTGTGCGCGTATGTTTTAGAGTCCTCAATCCAAAAGAAAAATTGTTTGTGAAATTTTCTTAAAAAATTCTGAAGTTCCGAAAAACACTAGTCATTTTATATTAAATTCAGATCATTGTTTGATATTGTAATGATGTTTTCCATTTAAAAATATATACATTGTACAATGTATATAATGCATTGTTTTGTCGTAAAATATTTGTGTTTTCGTTTTCGTTTTGTGTGTTTTTGTGAATAGGTACCTAGGTTTGTCAAACTTGAGTTGACTCTTAACAAAATTCCAATTTGGCATGGCCTTAGCATACAAACTTGTTTTTCATTTTAAACACATTAAATTAACAAAATGTGCTTAAAATGCAGAGGTACGAATGCAATATTACAACTTGTGACAGGTGTTAGGAAGTACTGACATAAATTACCTTTCTGTCAAAGACCTGACATTGTTTTTGTTTAGTGTTTCATTGTACTACCCAATGTCAATTAGTGAACATTATTCATTACTAATATCCGGTATGTAACTTCTGCTAAGTACTTTAGAAACAATAAATTAAAGTTACAGAGTCAATTATTTTATAAGTGATTTTAAACTTGGCGCGTCGATTTAACAAAAGAACAGTCTACTTGTCAAAAGTAGGGATGCCGGATGAAAATATTCAGAAAGGTTTTTATTTTTATTTTCGGTATAAAACAATTGAGTAATATGTACACTCTTATTCACTAAGCCACACGTACTGAATAGTTAATTTTGTTTTCGCGAGAATAAATAGTTTGAAACTGCTACATAATTGTGTGGACTCATGTGTTACCCCCATAAACGGACAAATCCAAAATTTAAAATAATAATAACACGCTATGTTTTGAAAATTGATTTATACTGCCTCGCTTGCAGGTTATTTCTTGTTTGCACTTAAAATTCCATCAGTTTGTAAGTAAGGATCTTAAATATACAAACGTATACTTCTTCAGGCGTGAATATCTTATTCAATCCACATTAGTTTGTGGATTGTAAATGATTGCTCTAAATCTCCTGCACAATTTTATTAACAAATGACATTGCTTACTGCTCGGCACATTTTTCTGTGATGGATAAAGAGTAAGCAATCACAATTAACAGGACGGGTTAGAAATTTTACGAAATAGAAAAGTATAATATATATGTAGGCTTTTTTATAGCCACTATTGAATTTCATTCAATAATTTGTCAAGATTGACAAATCGGCAAACAATTTTAAATGTTTAACGTATTTCTTCTGTTACTCGTACAATCATAAAAATATTCAACCGCTACTTCCAAAATACTCTCAACAAGTGATCTCTAATACTACAGAGCATAAACATGTAACATGATATTTCAGTTTCTCGTTTTTGACGGGTGTAGTGCCGTTAAACGTCGCAACGCCGCTAAACGTCGCAACTGACGTTAAACGTCGCAACACTAACGCTAAACGTCGCAACCGCCGCTAAACGTCGCAATCGCCCTGCCGTTAAACGTCGCAACGCTGACGGTAAACGTCGCAAAAAAATCGACTGCCGTTAAACGTCGCAACCTTGCCGCTTAACGTCGCACTTAGTAGGAAGGTAAAGTATCGAGCCTAATCAACACACAAATATTACATAAGACAAATATGACTTCAAAGCAGCCACTCTTAGACTCATAGCAACCATCAACATATCCTTAGCAACCACCCCTTGGTCCATAGCAACCACTCTAATACTTTATGCCAATCGCCTTAAGGCCAAAAGTATCCATTATACTGTCCATAGCAACCGATTTGAGTTCCATAGCAACCGTAATTGCACCTTTAATATCCATTTAAATATTAAATGGAATAACTCTCGCGGCCATAAACTTTATCTCAGTGTCTATTTTGATCATCTTCAGATCAACTTTCAAACTTGGTCAAATTGAGTTAGATCTAGATAGGCAAGCGCTGTAGAGACCTTATTCTTGCTTTATCGGTGTTGCGACGTTTAGCGGTGAGTGTAGCGCCGCTAAACGTCGCAACGCCGCTAAACGTCGCAATTGACAAATGTTTTTTGTATTTCGATGAATTGAAGATCATGTTTTATACTGGGTCATGCAGGATAAAATATAGATCAGAAGGTCAAAAAATAATTTTCAAGCTACAGCCTGCAATTTCTAACCACATGTAGCTCTGTACAAATATAAGGAAGTGAGAAAAATATTTTCTCAACTTTAAAGGTCTAGAGCTTTCATATTTTTGTATTATTTTTATTTGTGTTCGTTTACAATATCAAAGCATATGTGTGCGTATTTTTACGAATATTATGGACTTTGGTACCAGTGTTAAAATAATGTTTGTAAATGAATACAAATAGTTAATCACCATTGTCATGTTAATGCTTATAGCCAATCGAACTTTTAAAAAATCGGATTTCTCTTGAGACTAAACTCAACAGTTCATTAACAGATTCAAATCATTACAATGGAAGTAAACCTTATCCAAATAATTATGTTTATCAGTTTTATTTTGTATAATATGGCTTTTAAACAACTATTGGAGTTTCAATAGAACAAAATTTGTTGTAAGATTGATTAAATTAGTAAACTTAAAGATCAAAATAATTTTTTTTTAGTTTAAGTACAAAGTTGAGTTTTTTCGTGAAACTGAGGCCTAATCAAAGACCTCACAAGCTCGGTTCCACGTTTATACAATTGAGTTTTAGCATTTAAAAACAAGGACATAATGGATTGATTAATATTCATAGACATTTCATGTGGAAATTGGAACTGTGACAGCCTTACTGCTCACCCAGGTAAATAATTAAGATAGTGATTATTATTAGAATGTTTCATTACAATGTATTACCAATATAAGGTTTAGGTTTCCAGGAATCAACGTCTTCATCATATACTATACTCATCCAGTCTAGATATTAATTATAGGTTTGCAAATAGTTCACAGGTGTCAATTATATCGACTTTCTTAATATACCCTTTTCTTTTAAGTACAAACTGTCATGTAAATGAAAAGTGTGTTATGTAGTTTGATGAATTGATGGTTTGAACCTGGGTCGTGTAGGATAAACACACATATATCTGTACAAATATGCCAGGAACAATTGTCTTAAGATCAAGTATGACGTTTAGCGTTGATTGCGACGTTTAGCGGCTATGCGACGTTTAGCGGCGCTACACTCACCGCTAAACGTCGCATCACCGCTATAGCAAGAATAAGGTCTCTATAGTGCTTCCCTATCTAGATATAATTTAAGTTGACCAAGTTTGAAAGTTGATCCGAAGATGATCAAAATAGACACTGAGATAAAGTTTATGGCCGCGAGAGTTATTCCATTTGATATTTAAATGGATATTAAAGGTGCAATTACGGTTGCTATGGAACTCAAATCGGTTGCTATGGACAGTATAATGGATACTTTTAGCCTTAAGGCGATTGGCATAAGGTGTAAGAGTGTTTGCTATGGACCAAGGGGTGGTTGCTAAGGATATGTTGATGGTTGCTATGAGTCTAAGAGTGGCTGCTTTGAAGTCATATTTGTCTTATGTAATATTTGTGTGTTGATTAGGCTCGACACTATACCTTCCTACTAAGTGCGGCGTTTAGCGGCAAGGTTGCGACGTTTAACGTTAGTGTTGCGACGTTTAACGTCAGTTGCGACGTTTAGCGGCGTTGCGACGTTTAACGGCGCTACAACGGGTTTAAAGCCGTAGCAACACATTGTATACTAGGTCCTATCACGGCGGTCAGTCAACCTACGCACTGTTTCTGGAAAGGCTAAATCTCTGGATTTAGCTGTTAACCAACTGAATCATTGGTAGGAGAGAGAATGGCCGTAGAAATAATTTTATAACCAAGTTCAACGCCCGGGAATCGAACCCACGACCCCTCGCTAGCCAATCGGCTCATATTTTTTAACTTAGTTGTTGTAGATCACGTGACTATATAGTCTGGATTTAGAAATTGCATATATATCATTTTGTCTGAGGTGGCTTTAAGTACTGGTTTCAAATCACTAAATGATATTCAATACCTCAGTGCTATTGGTATCACATTGCATATTTTATGAACCGTATGATAGAATTTGGGACACAAATGTTAAAAAAATGTTTTTACATATAAGAACAAAATGGTTTTCATTATTAAATCTCATTTTACTATACATGCCACTTATTGTTTCAAAAAATATATTTCCTTTCATAATATATGCATGCTATACATTTTACTTTATTTTTTGTACTTCCTTTCAAGTGTTCATGTTTACCGTTTTACGCATGCCCTCATTTCTAGACTTGTTTTCACGCGTTGAAAACAGGTCACAGTTTTCATGAAGGTCCAAAAAATAAACCTTCATTGATAAACTTACGTAGTACATTTACACTGAATAAAAGTAAGTAGTTGAATACCAAAGTATACTGAACCAAAAAAGAAACTTTCGCCAAGTTTGATTGTAGATATGTTAGTACAGTTTCAATCCTTTTGACTGAAAGCTTACATTTTTGTAAGATAATGTATTGTGGTTCTTCAAAAATCGTCATTTTGGAGGAAAGGATCAGATTGATTGTTGAATTTTAAATTAAAATAAGGTAGGGGTCATTTCTAAAGTTAACAATCAGTAGCGTGTGTGGCCGCCGTGGGCGATGCTGACTGCCTGACAGCGACGTCGCACAAGTTTGTTAATGTCAGCATGTGGAATATTATTCCATTCTTCAAGCAATGCAGCTCGAAGGTCGTTGGTGTTGTTTGGAGGGTTCGGACGTCGACGTACACGTCTATCCAGATTATCCCGAAGATGTTCAATATTGGGTTCAAATCCGGACTTTTTGAGTGCCAGTCGTCGATGAAATCAATGTTATGATTTTGTAAATACTGTATTATTGACACGAGCAACAGTTTTACAAGCTACTACATGTATATATGTGTGTACATCTAAGTGGTACCCTTGAACCATTGGCACATACTTTGCGAAAGTTTCTTTTTTGGTTCAGTATATTTATATGATAGTATTACTTAAATACTGGCGATATACAAGTTCAATACCAACCGTGATACTTTTTTTTAAATTACGTGTTTGGTCAAAACACTATTTGTGGCCTTTCTACGTTCGTCTTAAAATATGCGTAACCCTCAGTAAACAAAACATGTAGCTACTTGTTCGGCTCTAGACAGAAAATGGTAGTAGTCATTGACAGTCATGGTTTGATACATTCGGAACACCTTGACGTTTGCTGTACAACACAATTGGTTGATCGTCAATTTACGGAAGCAACGAGTGGATTTCCGAATGTGGTTTCATGATTAGCTTATAATCTTCTCGATAGCCATGACGGACTTCATTTTGTGCATTCGGAAAACCAATCGGGCGATTTCGTAAAATTGCCGATCTGTTTGAGTAACTACTGTCGGGTATTGGAGAACTCAACCTGAAGACAACTCAACCCGTGCAATACTCAAAGTCGGGACAACTTTATCCGTTAGTAGGAGATTGAGTTGTCTCGGGTTGAGTTGTTCCGACACTTCCGTTACGGAACGTTCAGGGTAACTGAACACGCTGCAGGTTTCATCTAGGTGTTCCGAAAGTATTTGGAGAGTTGGTCACTTTCAGTAATAAGTTGAGCCAACTTTTCTGCTCTTAATCACCAGGTATTCTATTGTTCGTTTTTTCTCAACTGTCAAAACATGAATAATTTCACGGTGAATGCGTTGTTAAAATTGTAATACACCCATGAGTTTCCGAAAGTGTGTATTATGATTGAGTAAAGCTGCTTATGCTGTATGATATGTTTTATCAAGATATTAATAATAATTAGGCCGCCAGTACAAAAACAATGCATTTAGTCACCGTTAAAATATTCAAGCTTTGACAGTTGAGAAAAAACGGACAATAATCTGGATGCAAAATTCATATTGCTGCATGTTTGTCATCCGTTTGTCCATCAGAATACAAAAGAAATGATAAAATTGCCGTGTTGGGCTAAATCTGCCAATAATCATTGCGCATAAAATAAACCCATCCATCTTGGAAAGGACAGGACTATTTACATTCAAAAAAGTACCGTGAGCCCTTTAGATGGGTGCGTTTATTTCATGACAAAAAGCATTATGATGTATGACGAAAAAATGTTTTTTTTTAATATTTAATTTTATTTTTTTTTATAGAAACTGAACATGAAAATTCAAGAACTAAGACACAGTAACAATAATGTTAAAGACCCCATCTTTGTATCAGTTCTTCAGCCATTTCTACAGCAGAGACTTGTGGGTTATTTGTACGATATCTGTAATTACTGCGATATCTAACCATACCATGAGGCATCATTGCTGTGACGTAAACATTTCCAAATGACATTGAAGAGGCTTGGAAATCAGTTGAACTGTATTCGATCTGAAAATATACAATGCACAATTCAGGAATAATACATCTGGGCTATTTGGCCATGCTTATGTGAATGAGGAAAATCATTAATGTTTTAATACTTAGCGCGACAAAATTAACCTGAGCTTGAACTATCTTATTATAATAATTACACGTTTCACTTGCAATCAATCGTGAGTTTCGGAATGCTTGTATACGATTGTACACGTGTTTATAAACAGCCCGACTATGAATCAATTTTGTAAAAATGGCATTATTATTGTACTATTTTGGACACATTCGTTTATAAAGAAACACGTAAGTCTGCAATATTGTGGCACTGTTTCAAAGTATTCATAAGAAAATGATATTACATTGTAATTATTTAATGCGTGTGTTTTCCGATGAAACGATTGCAAAAAAATAAATACTTATGTCAAGCTCAGGTTAACTATGCCTACAATGCCCTCCAGAAAGTTTGAGACAAATAAAAATCAACTAAACTTTAAAATTTCAATGAATTTTTCAGATACATAATTTTTTATTAAATTAGTATGGTTGGTGCTGAAAAGAAAGAAATTTAATGAATGCATCACGCTTATAAAATTCAGAATCTTGACATCCCATTCTACACTTATTTCAATATCATTTTACGGCTACATTTGTATGATACAGAAGTATACGGAAATGGGGACATGAAGCATATTCCATGACCCAAATCAATGGTGACAAGCAAATTTAACAGTTACACTCTCACAGTACTGTTTTATGATTTTCTGGTGGTTATGGTACAAAAAACTTGTACCGTTTGCAAACCACACAAACTGCATAAATTTACATGAAATGTGATACTGTTAATGAGATGTGATACTGTAGATCAATAAGAAAACAATACATACCCTAGATAAAATTGGTGTACCCTTTTGGGGATGACCATTGGCTTTATGTAGATTTTGCATGTCTGTAGTTAAGCTCTTCATATTGGCTTGGTCAAGCAGGATTTGATCACCACAAACTGGAAATGATAAATTACATAGAATACTATGAAAGTACTGTAGACTGTTCAATTACCCTAAACATTCCGTTACGATACATTCGGAACTCCTCGGCCATTCGCTGCGAATAATCTCCGACATATTTAGACGCTATTTTGAAACTACCGGTGTAAAAATAAACACATGATCGTTTAGGCAATGAGTGATGTTTCGTTTTTAGTCCATAAATTTTGAAACATCACTTCATTACTTGAACGATTGTATATTTGTTTATTAGATTCGATTATTCGCAGCAAATGGCCGAGGAGTTCCGAATGTATCGTTACGGAACGTTTTGGACGTTTATGGCAATTGAACAGGCTACCGATCTCTTAAATTAATGTAGACATGTTCAGTGGCAGGCATGCTTGCTTGGTGCTGTCCATTAAAATGAGGATATTGAGTTCCAGAAGCATTCATTGACACCGCTTGGGTATGCCAGGTAGATTGGGACTAGTAAAATCACTTTTTTATATTGGATTTAAACCAACGCTAATAGAATAGGTCATGTCAATCTCGCATGTTGATAGTAACAGATTTCTTGAAGCGTAAACAATTTTAAGTTTTTATGGCTTGCAGTATTAAGGAATAATCTAATCAAATCGCTTATAGCGGTGTAGGACGTGTAAGATGAAGTATTTAAGGACGGAGTTATACAACAAACAGAAGCGTTACAAGGAAATTCTCATATTTACCGGTCATTGTAAATACTAAACCAAACTATATATTCAACCGCAACAAACTGCATGGTCTAACGGTTAACACATAAATAAAATTGCAGTAGTGATTATACATTTTTGTGTGCATGTATGGCATAGTTTGTCCGATTCCCAGTCGTACTTTGTCAGATAAAAGTACGTCAGGCAAAGCATGATAATGGCCACGCCCTATGCAGTGAATTAGGTATTGGATAATTATGTTTTTAATGAACGTTGTATCCGAATTTCTAAAGAGACTAATCCATGTCCGGATTGTGTTCAAGTGAGACATGTTTGTGTAAATCGTTCGCTAAATATACGTGTAATCAGAAAAATCGAAATTGAATGACCTATAAAGTATTGAACTCCTACTAAAGTAGCTATCGTCAGCAAATGATCATACAAGATCAAGAAAACGTTATACCTGAATAATAACTGAGGAGGCCGCTATGATGACGGCTTGCCTGACCCGATAATGATAGTGGTAAAGGGAAGATAATCCAGACTATGTCATAGTGTAATCATCCGCGGCTAATTGAAATGAGGGTCTGGTACAGTCCACTACTTAACATGAGGAAACCCTGTAAAAAATGTAATTACCTCCAGCAATGATGGCTGTTTGATCTCCAAGGAATGGTGTACATGTTGGACATCTCTGCATACATTGTCTAGCTTCAGGAGTGATTTGTTCCATACGTTTTGACATGTATTTCTCTCTCATAAGTGAGAACGTTCTTGCAGACATTTTCAACGTGTTCTTTATTGAGCGGCGTCTTCTTCCAAAAATACCTTAAATTCAAGATGTATGATAAGTATTTTGCAGTCAACGAAATTAGTGGGTGTCCAGTTGCCCTGGACAACCACTAAAACTAAAATAAAAGTTTGGGGATCTAACAATTTCTTTTCAATTCTGCAAAAGTGCTTGGTCGTAAAATGTTTTCAATTAGGTGTCGTTGTTGAGCTGTAATTTAAGTCTGGGATAGGCATACCAGCAGCGTGTTCAGTTACCCTGAACGTTCCAAAACATTCCGTAACGAAAGTGTCGGAACAACTCAAACCCAAAGACATCTAAACCCGAGACAACTTAATTCCAACTAACGGATCGAGTTGTGTATTGCACGGGTTGAGTTGTACCTGGCCCATGTTCAGTAGTTACTGAACACAGGCCAGGTTTATTAGTTGTGATGTAAGCCTGGCTGGAATTTTTTAGAATCTCATTTTGGAAAACAATCAAATATCGATTGAATAATTTGAAGTAAATCAAGTTTTTTTTTCAGTAAAATGGCGTTTATAAAAAATATCAAATAAAACATTCTTACTACACTTTCCTCTGAGTATATTAAACTAGGCTCGTAAATTCCAAGCTTATCACAAAAAAGATGGCGTTTAAATGTTCAAGCTTAAAGAATATTGAATCATAAATTGAACCTAAAAACGATATTGAGCAAAATTTTTTACTTCCGAAAGCATCTCCAAAGAAATTTCCAACATCACTGAAGGCATCGCCAATACCACTTCCGATGTCTCCGAGGAAGTTAGTGAAACCATTCCATGTTGATGATAAAGCATTGCCAATATCACCGAATGTATCACCGAATACATCAGGAATATCGCCAAAGAAATCTGTAATGAAAAAACAGCAAAATAATTTATATTAAAACGTACCCCAGTCGCCGTGATTTTATAATTTATATTTCAAGTTATATGATGTAAATTCAATTGTTTAAGTTTCAGTTTCTAGTGAACTTCTAGAGAACATTTTGAATAAGTGCAGGTCAGGTGAACTAGCCGATGTGCATGTTGCATGAAAAATTAAATTTTAAGCAATTTAAAGATGCAAAAATTGAAATTGATAAAAGCAGTGAATTAAACACGGGACTAATTACTGGCGACAGTCCTAAGTTTGTTTAGGGACAAATAAGCCTAATAAGTTATATTGCGTCAACCTACATTAGCCGCCCGGCTAGCTCAGCTGGTAGCACGCAAGTCTACTGATCAAGGGGTCAGGGGTTCGATTCCCGGGCGGGGCATACTTTCGTGGAGCTTGGTCATGAAATTATTTCTACGACCATTCTCCCTCCTACCCAGTGATTTTTAATTATGTAGGGCAGTTGTCAGTCACTGACGAAAGTATGTGCTTAGTAGTTGGCTAATAGCTAAATCCAGAGATTTAGCCTTTCCAATATGAGCTATAATTGTGTTGCTATTGCGTTAAACCTAACAAACAAACAGCCAACATTATTAATGTTAACATTATCGTGACCGAGTTAACTTAGTAGTAGTCAAGTATACAATAGACTTACTAATTGAAACACGTTAAATTAATTTTAAAGATCCTAAGTTATGGACTCTGGTGCTATTGGGAGGCATGGATCAATGTGATGAAATACAATAAATGCAGTGCCTGTCCACAAAGTGATAAGACCTGTGGCGCTTTTCACAAAAAATAATCATCGTAAGTCGAAAACAAGAAACATTTATATGATCATTTTATGGTCAATCGTTTACAAATATTGAATCGGTTAACAACTAATGTGTATTATTTTTCTGACTTAGGAAAGCAAACTTTTTGAAGTTGTCTTACAATAACTTTTCGCAAGAAGAGTTAGTGAAGAGGTGCACTTACCTACAACTCCTGATCCAAATGAGGAAAATGATCCAGAGAACCAATCGCCAACATCTTCAAAGAATCCTCCAACTTCTTGCCATCCTTCCCAATCAACAAATGAGCTGCCAGCATTACCGAAAAATGTAGTTAAACCACCCAATGCAGTTCCAATAAAATTACTTGGCTGCCTGATAAGAACAAAAAGTAAAGTGGAAACCTGCTGAGCAGTTGCATTTCTGATTTGCATATTTTTTGTTTTATTTTTGTGTACTATTTTCCTGGATAAGCAAAACTGTAAGTGTGCACTGGACATGAAGAATTAAAGAACAATTTCAATTAGACTTAATAAATTTTGGCACAGTCAGAAGTTTATGATACATTACAAAGGATTGTTGTACAGTAAAAGTTCCTGTATTTGGACCAAAATAAATGGTGTGAATTAGCGAGATCGCCTCAATATAAGAACATTTTCCTTCGCAAATAAAATAATTTGGTAAAATTCGTCCGGAAAAACGCATGATTTTGCTTTGTACATAAGGCGGTCTTAATAGAGGAACTCGATCGGAACAAATGATTTATCAAGGGAAGTTATCTTAAAGTATCGAGTAAAGTATTCCGTACATGAGTTGTTTCCCTTAGTTTACTAAAACAAGTAGAGTTCTTACATGTTACAAGTACTCTGAGTACATGCTTTACATTGTTCGGATCTCACGTTTATTTGCTCTTTACATTCTTCCATTGTCTCATTCTGTCTTTGTAAAGCTGGTTTTAACAACTGCATCTCAGCCTGTAGATGTTTGCCAATAGTTTGATAGAACACACCCTGGAATCCTGAAACAATATATTTTAACTATTTTAAGAGCGAAGTCAGTCTATAAAATGAGCCGTCCATAGTCAAAACGTATGGGAAATGTGAGTCAAAATGCAATGTGCAGGTTGGAATGATTACATTGGATGCATGAATAATGTAACGCACTGTACGGGGTCTTTGTACATATTTACCGGGTAGTGACAATATTGCATAATGCCTAAACATTCAGAATTCCTTGGCTATTCACATAGAACTATCAAATGAACGGATGAGGTGTTCAATCGTAAAACTGTTGTTATTTCGGTATGGTTCGTAATTACAAATGTACATAGCTATAGTATACATGCAAACTGCATCGCATGAGGCGTTGTTCGTTAGTGGAAAATTAGACTATACACAATTAGTGCCGAGTGTACCTTCCAAAAAAGAATTTTAATCAATGCAATCTACATGTACATGTAGATGGTATATTATAAATAAAAAAACTTACCCTGTAAAGACTCAATGGGCAGTTCTTCACTAAAGACAGGAGACGCCACCAACACAATACAAGCCGCAAGAAGCAACATCTGTAAATTGAAATGAAAAGCAGTGAGAAAGTAAGCGAGGACAAAATAAGCATGAATAAAAACGCTCACTTGCTATTTCTTGCTGCGAAGACTTAAGCATTTACATGTACGTATATAAGAATAAGTAAAATAAGACACGCCGTGACATTTGTAAATGATCAAGAAAAACAGAATTACAAAAATGGATAAAAGCATACATACTTTGAAATAATTAAAAACATAGTGCATTTTTTAAGACGACAAATAAAAGTTTAAAAAAAAACAATAAATTTAATGAAAACTAATTTTACAAGTTTCTTACCTTTGAAATACGTAGAATAGTCCTCGTCAACAATTTTCCACCCAATAGATGACTTACCAGTATTGCGCCGAGTTTATATAGTGAACGGCCACGTGGCACGCACGGACAACACGCAATACCCGTGCATCAGTAAATTCTCAATATTTTACAAACGCACGATGTAGTTGATATAATTACATGTTAAGGTGGTGTAGACATCGTCAGGTTCTGCTTACTATGCACATATTGAGGACACTATTTTGTTTTATTGAGACACAAAGAAACCCCGTATTGGTTTAAATAGTTTTATTTTTTTTATTTACTTATTGGAGTTAACGCCGTGTAAACACAATTTAGGTCATTTTACGGCGTCCAGCGCACCTAACCTAGCTTTCCTGGACCATTGTCTATAACCAGTACTCACCTACCCTTCCACAAGGCCGGAAACTTCTCCATATTATCTAATCAATGGAGGAAAATCGACATTATTCCCAAATTTTCATGGAAGGGTATAACCTCCCCGGGTGGGATTCGAATCCGCACGAGTATCTAAATCTCGGCGCGCTATGTTTAAATTGGACTGTGTATACTGATAATTTAACCATTTACTAGTTGCGACATGGGCGAACAAAGGACATTTTTCTCAGTAATGCAATAGTGCTATTTCGAGATGGTCTTATTTCATTAATAATTGATTGTCAACAAAAAATGCATTTCATCCAGTAACATGGTCAATTCGATAGGTGGATACGTAAAAAATGCGGATTTACCATTTAAGGGTCAGAAAGTTATTTGTCTTCATTATTCACAGGACAGTTTACTTGGAAACGTTTCTTTGTCTAATAGCAGAGAAATCCTTTTTTTCAGACATACAATGTTGAAGAATGCTGACCGACAATATCCGAACTTACTAGCAGTTTGCTTGTTGCACTATTGGGTCCTATTTCGTATATTTAAACCTGAATCCACGATGACAGCATTATCACCTTAAAACATTGTGTAAGTCTGTCACAGTCTGTCTTTTTTAACTGCAGGGGCGCATCCGTTTACTCCACCACCGCAATCTACCGACATCGTGCTACAAGCAATGAGTAGAGCACATTCATGTATACATAGCCGAAGATGATTTATATAGAGTTTTGATCAATTAGTTTGAATACAGAATAGCTATATAAGGGCTGAACAAAAAAACAAGGCCGATTTTTAAACATATTTTGGGGGTATACGGATACCACCGTGTCAACACAACGTATGGCCATTTTACAGCGACCAGCTCACCTATCTTAGAGTTATGTGGCCTATGTCCATAACCAGTTTCCTATTTCATGTACATATAATGGAGAAATCTTTTTAAAAAAATATTGTCGAAATTTATGGAAGAGTATGACCAGTCCGGGTGAGACACGAATGATCCACCCCTGCAAAACACATACACAACTTATCATAAATTTTGACACTTGTAGTGCATGCTTTTTCGTGGCTATTCAGTGTGTCACGTAGAATGGATATAATAATTGAGGCCCTGCAATGTGTGCATGAACCTAGTTCAAATGTAGCGTTTATGTAAATGGATCTTTGTATCGAACAGCAAAAAACTTACACGTCTCTAGTTGACTACATTTTTTGCTGTTTAAGTTTAAGTTAAAACCTTGATACAACTGAATTGATCAAAGTCTGCACAAACGGTTAGACATCGGATACCGACACCCGAGTGACAGTAATAAGCTTCCATTCTCTTTGAAAATCCATATGTGACCCATATACGGACGATAAAGAGGATTTGGTACACCACGGCACTTGATGACAATACTTCTGCTGTTAATTTTTGTGAATAGAAACACATGTCTTATCGGTGACCGTGCTACGAAGAAAACTTTCGTCTGCTCAATTAAATGTTGTCTGCTAAATTAATATTTTTCCAAAGTTTAAAAAAATGATGGAAATATTGTCTGAATGACAAACAGTTTGGAACCAGGCGCCGCAAAAACAATTTACGTATTCAATTTTGTCAGAGATTTTCATAAATACAGTACTAGTAACGTTATCAACAACTATGCATGGGCCTCAATTAATTTCACTTGCTAGCAAACATGAAAAAGTCATGAAACATGTAATACTTGAAATTTTCACCTCTATAATGATGTAACCACTATACTACAATTTTCTTTTGATGTCCAAAATGTATAAGTTGTGTCTTTAAATTAATAAATTGGAATCAACACATCCACTGTCCTAACATATGTTCAGTTGAACAATTACGTTTCAGGTTAAACCAGTTTTAACTCAAAAGTAGGCATTACACAACGAAAACGCCCATTGAACTCGTGCATGTACGGACCGGTACAATATCCGTGTTTATCAAGTCTAAGGGCACGTTCCGCAAGGCGATCGCTAGCTAGCGCTTTTTGAAAGCGATTTATTGTTGCACAAGAGGTCTACGGAACGGTTTGCTTCAAATTAGCAAATCCAAGATGGCGACTTTCTAAAACAAAAGTTCAGAATTACAACAAATGAAAAATATCCAAATCAATTATCACCATGATTATTCTATTTAACCACTTTGACGAAATATATGCATTAAATGAAATATATATCAGTATTTTTGAAAAAGAAACACATTCCCACAAGGGGCAGCCATTTTGAAAAAATCAGAAACGTTCCGAATGATACGGCTAGCAAGAAAAAAACTTGTACGTTTCGCTAGCTAGCGATTCAATTTGCTCGATTGTAGCAAACCGTTCCGTAGGAAATCGCTACAACGCGCTAGCTAGCGATCGCCTTGCGGAACGTGCCCTAACATTATAGTTTTAGCTTTAGAACATTGATACATGTAACCTCTGGGTAACCTCTGCGTAAAGTTTGACCCCGATCTGACCTTTCACATTTGCATCTAATAATTATCTACACATATCCCTACGAAGATCAGTACCACGCCTATTCTACACTTCGGCAGCGATTGTAAAACTATAAATTCAACACATAATCCTCATGACCACGGTGTAACCGAGCATTAAAACTACATTCGTATTCAATATAATGAATATTCTTGCATAAAGGTCAGGTCGGGGTTAAACTTTACGCACAATTCGAGTATGATGGATCATATACACATATATAACTTTATTTCCTCCAGATTTGAAGATACAAACAAACATTATTATAACTATGGAAATAAACAAAAAATAATAAAGATGAAAAGATGATTATATGTACATACATGTAAATAACATGAATAATTGCACAAAGAATTAATCTTAGCTCAGATTTTGTAATGTCTTTAAAAGTTCTTGTATGCTATCTAGTATCTAATGTAAATCAAATAATTAACATGTTATCCGTATTAATAGCTTGCTATTCAGACACATAAAGTTTGTATAATAATAATTAAGAACTTATTATTGATATACTTTTCAGAAAAGAGCAAAATTTAGTTACAGTTGTGCTAATCGTCACGAAACCGATTAGTACAAAATGTGGAATACTATCTTAATTGCATAGTTTGTTTCACAAGTCTTACAATTTCTTATTTTTATGTATCTGTAGCAAATACTTGAAAAAATTAATTCAAACATCTAAGTAGGCATGGTGAGACTTTCGGAAAACCGCTCGGGTGATTCCGTAAACTGACGAGTGTGTTACGCAGTAATCGCCGAGGTAGTCCCGAATGGGTGAGACTTGAAGCTGCAATACTCACGTTCCATAGAAAGGTTTTATTCGATATATATCACTCAGTAATTCAATATGCTAGCAGTACAACGGTAAGAATGATCTTACTGCTGCTATATCAATCTTACTGCTAGCAGTAACAGTGAAGTTACTGTTGTTCCTGCTATTACTGCTAATTTTGCATTAATAAAATTAGGCTACTTTCTATTCTACCATGTTCTTAGACCTTGATGTTTTTATGACTACTAACCGGGGTCGGTGGCGCAGTTGGTAGCGCGCCGGGATTTGGAATCTCGTGTCCGGAAGGGGGGACAGGTTCGGATCCCATCCGGAGAGGTTATACCCTTCCATGAAATTTTGACAATAATGTCAATTTTTCTCCATAAATAAGATATATGGAGAAGTTTTTGGCCTTGTGAAGAGTAGGTGAGTACTGGTTACAGACAATGGCCCAGGAAAGCTAGGTTAGGTGCGCTGGACGCCGTAAAATGACCTAAATTGTGTTGACATGGCGTTAAGCCCAATAAAATTAAATAAAGATATGACTACTACTTGTGAAAGTGTTCTTTGATGTTCTGTCTTTAAAATGATGTTTAATATCTAATTGATTGGCAATATCGATTTCAAAATGAAACTTTATATAAAGCGCCTCTTTGCACTTTTATCTGTCAAACTCGACCTCTGGCACCAGAGTCCTCACACTCGTTAAATACGCACACATATAATATTTTGTCAACAAACGATATTAAAAATCGGTCCCGTATACATTACCGTGTACGAGTTATACATATAACTATAATATATAAGGTAGTGTACATGTATGTATGCACAGGGAACTATATAGGGACGTACGCATCATTTGTGATCATAAGGTATGGACTCTTGTGCCAGTGAATTGGACCAACACATTTCACTGAAATAGTTCGTTGAAGTTAATATCATCGTTTGTCGTAACTAGATCGAGTTGTACTCTTCTTTATACTGCATATCAAACAAAAGTCTGTTCATTCGTCAATTTATTTTTTGTACGAATATATGAATTAATGAGACAAAAACGTTGTAAAACTCAGCAATAAGAATGCGTTTACGGCAAAACTTTAACCGAACCATTCTTAATTCCGCCTGTTTTCTGACAAAAGCCTACAACACATTGTTTTTATTTGTTCGGGACTTTAATCCTGAACAAATATATTTACCGTATCTCAGACCCTTTCCCACTTTGAACATTTACCGAATCCAGAAGTAGTCCCTCAGTATATATGTATAGGTTACATACCACTAAATAAAATCCTTCTTTGTTGTATATAAAAAGTCTCATTTTCAATGACAAATTACACTATGACCCAGGGGTGTGAGATACCCCAAACCATATATAGGCTGAAAGATCTATCTATTCCCCTCAAAATGATCAGTATTAGAAAAAAAGTTACGTTACTTATAAGAAAATAAATTGCGATTGAAAGTTCCTACCCTGAAAATGTCCTGGTTTTTAACTCTTCACCAGCCGTACAGAGTCATCTCCCCTTTTAACCAGTTTTCGCGACTAAACAAACCAGATCCATTGAATTTTTGCATAATTTCATAGGAAAAGCATTGTCAAAGACATACATACTCTTCTATATTAAAAAGCACCACAAATGAGGTATCCATGCGCTCTCAAAAAATAAATAAGGACTTTCTACTTCCGGTAAATGCTCACTTCCGGTTACCATTTAGTGGTATGTAACCTGTATAGAGCAATTCAAGAAGATCGTCTGCTATGACGGACGCATTAATACACTAGTAATCCGAACTATATCTCAAGAGTAAGATTATTCGCAGCTATGTTGTGCGTCTCAGTAGGGATGATTATGTCATCTTATGTAATAGAGTGGTATCAACGATTCAGTCACGACCCGTCGTTTGTGCCAGTTCTCAGTACAGATGTTACATCATCTTATGTAATAGAACGATTCTGTAGGAACAGTTTAAAGATCGTAGTAAATGACTTTGAATGATGTCTGAATAGTGGACTTCATTTATTTTATGTACAGATGCTGAATAAATGTGCATGAATGATAACTTTTAAGGGGCAGTTATTTAATTGTTTTAAGATTGACCCCTTTGACTTGCGGTGATTGTGTGAGAAAAATCAGTAGTGTGTTCGCCTGTCCGGTGTACCTGTTGTATTTATAGGTTGATTGTATAAAGTGTTTTGAACCGGAACAGTGCTGGTCTACCTACCAAACTAATATCACTGAACTGTTCTTTGTGAACGAATGTTTTCAAACTTTTCAAACCCGAACAAATTAAGTGCCTTCAGCGCTTTGATTAAGGTATTCTATATTATTTATAACATAATACTGTTATAAGTTCCATTATTTTTTTCTTACTGTCGTTCCTGCTAACTTGATAGTTCTGTGTAACAATTATTAATTTAGCAGAAATAGTAGTAAGATCAAATGAATTAAAAATTGTGTTATGTTATATTCCAAAATTGCAGAAGTAAAACAACACTTTTGGCCAACATTCGTTCACCTTTTGGGCTGCAATCTTATATTCTGACAGTTGCCCAAGGGTGGCGGAGTGGCATCAATCAGTTTTGTAAACTACAGTGTCTTAGCTTAGAGAAAATGTAAAAACTTCTACATCATGCCATGCAGGGTTCTGCGTTTTTAGTAGTTGATCTACCAGACTAACAATATAGCTTTATGTCATTGAATTAACCTCTTGTCTGCACGTACACGAGTCTTCCATTTAATACTGTCTCAATTCAAGCTTGTTCATTTTAGCATGAGACGGTTGGTAGTACATGCACCCTCCAAACTCCAAATGATAGACAAATAAAATTCATGCATTCTGTAAGTAATTTTACTACCGAATATACTTACAGTAAATTTATTTACAGTTTAAATCAACGGTTGATTTGTTGGGTTTAACACTGTTGCAACAGTTGTATAGGTCATATAACAGGGGTCAGTCACCTACTCACTCCTGGAAAGGCTAAATCTCTGGATTTAGCTGTTAACCAACTACTAAGTGCATACTTTTGTCAGTGACTGACAACTGCCCTACATAATTAAAAACCATTGGTAGGAGGGAGAATGGCCGTACAAATAATTTCATGACCAAGCTTTATGAAAGTATGCCCCGTCGGGAATAGAATGCACGACCCCACGATCAGTAGACTTGTGTGCTACCAGCAGAGCTAGCCGGGCGGCTATCAACTGTTGATAAACAAATGTTATTTTGAAATATGCTTAGAACACTCTTCAGAAGAGAATTTTCTTCATAAGTAAAAACAAGTAAATCTGTGAGCTAATGCTCACTAGTGATACCCCCGCCAAAATCTAAAAATATGCGACAAACAGGAAGTAGATGAGCAAGGAGCATGAAATCGCTTTACACCACATGGGACTATGGGATGAAGCAATATGCAAAGTATTAGGCTGCTGCATGTTATAGTTGCTGAGAAAACTGCGACGAAAATTTTGTAACCGACGGACGCACGCACGACCACACGCATGACCACACGCACGGACAAGGGTAAAACAGTATACCCCCCTCTTCTTCGAAGCGGGGGTATAATTAGATTGATGAGGGTTTGACGGAAACTGTCGTAACTAACATTTTTTTCAATAAGGACTTTTTGATAAATTTGGCTTTAGAAATGCCAAATACATGTTTCTACCAAATTTCATCAAAAAACATAAATATTCTAAGCAAAAAATAGTTACAGAATAACATGAGAAGAATTTTAACAATTTTTGCTTCTGAAATTTTTGAAAATATGAGTTACAACAGTTTTCCGTCAAGCCCTGGAAATGTCGGTCAGTTCATCCAAAAAATGGGCTTCTTCCAAGGACTTTAAGAGGGCACATCATGTGACCTGCTTAAGTGCGTACACTGATACTAAAACCATGAGAATGATTTGTCTCATTTTACTCAGTCTTCACATTTTACTATCATGGGTTCTGGGGAAATTATAAAAATAAATAATAATAAACACAACATAACTTTTAATGGCACAGTTTTGTAATTGCATATAAAAAGTCATTTAACATTTTCAGGCAAATATAAATTCAAATAAAACAGGTCTTGACATTAAATATAGTACATTTACACTGGCATCAGAGTTCATATCTTATGATCAGAAAATAATGCGTACGTCTATGACGTAAATGTTTACCTAGGCGGTGCATTACAATTGGGTTTAAATTTGGCGCGATTCATTGACAAGGTACAGGAAAAGTCTCAAGGACTTTATTAACCAATCAGTTTACACCGGTTAACGTGTCATTATTTAACCGGAAGTGAATAGTGTATCTGAAACACTGCAAAATGATAATATTGAAATTACGATTAATTTCATGACAACTGTTTTTGAATAGCGTGTTTTGTAAAGATATGTTTAATCTACAAATCGAAATCCATATTTGCATCCAAATATATTCCAAAAGGTAAAATTAATCTGTCAAACTGTACCTACTGTCAAAAATGGTTCAATACCATGTGAATATTATATAATGAAAGTATAGTTATGACTGGTACACGGTAATGTATGAGGGAGCGATTTTTAATTGTGTTTGTTATTAAAACATTATATGTATGCGTATTCAAAAAGAATATGAGGACTCTGGTGCCAGTGTACATTTATTAGGCTGAGCAGTAGGACAACCAATTTATATTTTAATTTTCCAAACTACATGTTTACTTGCCCATACAATGGTACTTCATTTAAATTTTTAGTGTTTTATTCTGGTTGCCTAATTGGAAGACCTGCAGCAAAGCTTATTACCCAACTAACAGTAAGGTAGTCAGTACTAGTCTCAGGCAATCTAATGGTTGTTAATGTCAAGCCATAGTAATCATATACATGTAATTTACATACCATCAACTGTTTAAATTTTCAAGAAATTATTAAAACCATCACAAATGCTGAAATTTTCAAATTCCTGAATACTTAATTAAACAATATTGAACAAAACCAGTCCAAAGACAGCACCTTCAACTATTTTTGTGAAAGTGTGTAAATAATGGCAATGTTTAGTATGAACAAGAGCGCTCCAAAGACAGTGTACTCAACCTTTTAGTGTGTTGTTTATTGATAGGCTTATGTTAAAACAAAAATACTTAGAAGACAGAATTTAGTTTTTCCAGGGATCCTCTTAACAGGGTTTTGTGGGGATCAGATGTCAGACGATCAAGCCACCTGCAACCTACCCAAGTTTGTGGGATGCTGGCAGCAAATAGATTTGATTGATTGATAATGAATGATGTGAAACCTTTAATGCAAACCCCAAAGACAAGTGTGAAAAAGAAAAGAATCCCTTTAGTAGCTTCTAAGATATAAATATGTTTCATTTAAAACCTTAAACTAGAAGTGGTACACTGACTCACAAATAAGATGTAAGATGGCCCCACAATTTTCAAAAAAAGTTGAGCAAAATGTTTATGGTATTAGAGTTTGAAATAGTTGCTGGCGTCTTTTAGATTATAAAGAAAATTGAGAGAGGTAATTACCAAACATTTAAACCACAGTTTTGAACTTCTCAGGAATGAAAGCAGTCTAAGAAATTAGTGGGTGTTCAGTTCTCTGGTCCTAAGAGACAACACTTTTCAGTTTCGGTAACCACAATTCTACTAACAAGATATAGTGCTTGCTGCTTAAATGACCAATTCAGACAGCCACTTTTATTTACTTATTTCATAGACTGTTGCTTAATGGTTTTCACCTAAACATATGATAGATTGTTTGAAATAACTCTAATTGAAATGACTTCACAAGAAAATGAACAATTTAGTCCCTAACTGTAGTTGAACTGTATATCAAATATATTTGAGTTTTTATGAACTATTTTATAATCACAATCATCAGAATATCATGACTTCTGTAGTTTGTAATAATTCAACAAATCATCTAAATCATCATCTTCTGTCCATTCAACATCATTAACACTCAAATTTGACATCTTTTGTTCCATTTCTAATCTTTCCTTTCGTTTTTCTTTCTTTCTCCTCTTTTCTTCTTCTTCTTGTTCAGGTGACAGTCCAGTATCTTTATAAGGTTCATATCTAACACTAGTACTAGAATCATGAGCATTTGTTTTAACAACCAGTTTTTCATTCATTGTTAAAGCACATCCATCATTTAACATTTTTATTGCTATTCTAGCTATATTTACAGAATCGTCTATTCCACTATGTGGTGATCCCTCAAATGTCATACCTGTTCAAATGATAAAGTAAAACATTTTTTATACAACAAAGAGCATTTATTTTTGTTTTAAATAACAAAAACAAGCGTTGATACCTATCTTAGATATCTTAAAATCTATCTATATATTTTCCATTAAGTCACACCCCTAGTGGGGACTTAAACTTTGGCATGTCAATCAACAAGAATATTTGTAAAAGAATGAACAAAAGTAAATACAATGTATACATTTAAGGGCAAAATTACCAACTAGTTGGACTATATTAAGTCCGTTATTTTTAATAAATCCCAAACAAATCTTAAAGGTTTCATGTTGCAGGTTACTAGGTAATGTTAGGGCCATGAACATTAAAGCTGATAACTACTCTACTAAGGAGAAGCAATCAAAGACAAGGACAACACAAAACAAGTAACATGTGCATGTAATTGCTTCCTAATCAGGTGGCAAAAATATAATCAAATGTGACAAATCCCTTTTCATGCCTCTGTTATCTGTATGAGGGATTATGATGGCTTGTATAAAAGCAAATATACAAATCTGAAAATCATGTTGATCTTTTTAAACAAGGACCATACTTGCAATCTAGTACTTCGGTGACAGTATTGGGTTGACATTATATTATGTCACCTACATAATATGATATTTATATACTATCACCTCATAATTGATAACAAGAAATCTACTGAGTATTCTCACCCAAGTTTTTCAGCATAATTTCTATTCCACCACGTCCACATTGGTAGAAATTACAATAAGCTTTTCTTATATTCACCCATCTCTTTGACCAAATAGGCATTTCTATTTTACTTTCTTTACATTGATAATACATAAACCTGAACATATCCCATGGTCTGAAAAGTAAAAATGTCTTTACTTTATTTAAACGGTACACAGGGTTCACACAGAATTTTAGTGACAAAATTCAAGCATTTTTCAAAGACATAAGTGCCAAATTCAAGGACTATAAAGTATTACTCATTCTATTTTATGTGACTGATTAAATGTAACTTTTTAGTCCAGTGTTGCATCCAGGATGAACCCAGAGAGGGGGAGATCCCCCACCGATTTTCAAAAAGGGGGGAGTGAAAAGTTGGAATGCACAACAAAGATTGTTTGATTCTAAATGTCTCACGAGTGTTGATGATCTTTAATAAGTACATCTGGCTGTAAACAGTTTTTTTTCTTACGCGATTTTAAACAAAGCTCACAAAACATACCCAAACCATGCTCGTAATTTAGCCAAGAGTAAGTCTTTTCGGTTCGAATGTTTTGCGTTCTTTTTCGTGACGGGGCTGCTCCCACACGGAGACGAAGATTAGCGTCCGCTATTCCATATTCGAAGAAGTACATAGCTGCGGGTCGATCTGTGTACCCGACTTGATAAAAGTCTGTTATCTGTTCATGTGACATAATCCAAAACAGAATTTATCTTACTTCAAACCTATACCGCGTTTGAAATTTTTACACAATATAAGCCACATGTTTACATGGCAGGGATATTGCTCAATAGCACATATCCCTCTACCCGATAAATGACGTCATTTTACAGACTGAGTTACTTTCTCTAGATCTAGGGTATTTCCGTGAGTAAAGAAGGCAGTGAACCAGATTAGCTACAATTACGTCATTCGGGAATTTCCCAGGTAGACGGTAGAGAATGAAAGGATTTTCGGAACTGATCATTTGCAAGTATTTCCCAGAGGATTTTTTTCTTCTGAAATGCAATTTAGTTGCGCAGGAGCCTATGCATAGCGGGAGATCATTTCTGATTGTGCGGGAGTTGCCACCCACGAAAATTTAAATTTGCAGGATTGAGATTAAAAACAGCGGGATTCGCGCGATCGCGCGCCCTGGATGCAACACTGCAGTCTATCTCCTTTCATTTTCCAGCCTAAAATTTAAATTAGTTATAATATTCAAGCACTATTGGACCGAAAATAAGCATTTTTCAAGGTTGCAAATGAAAATAAGCACTTTTAAGCACTCAAAATCGTTTTTAAGCACTTTTCAAGGCAGACCTTAAAATTCAAGCACTTTTCAAGGTCTGTACAAACCCTGGTATAAAGCTATATCAGCAGGGGTGTGGAATTTCTATGCCAAACTTGTTTTTTTGTGTCAGAAGAGAAGTAAATACTTCCACATCACTTGTTCATGAACAAGTAATATCTTTCAGCTGTAAGTATACCAACATAGCAATACATTTAATGTAGATGTTTCAATGTTTTAATCACATTGGACAATGAACTATTTCCTGATCAATCATTCATTATTATAATTACTTACACTGTGTTTTAATATATCATAGTTCTCCATATATTTCGAGTATTGAACTTCTGGACAAGTGACAAGTGTATGTTGAATCCAAAAAAAATTGATGCTAAAATTTCACTTGCCTGTGGACAAGCTTTAAAACCAGTAAAAAGTGCAAACCCTTGTAAGAGGCTGACAACTGCCAAACTTGGTTTGTAAATAAAATAGCTGTGCAAAAAATTTCATGACACAAAATCCACAAACGGAATGTAGGTCTAGGCCCCACTCAAAAACACACCAACAACTCAAGGACAGATAGAAAGAAGCACTACCTAGCAGTACTTTCTGGGCTATTCTGACAGGGTGACACAATATTGAAATAAAAGTTAAATAATCTTTATCTTACCCATCAGTAAGTACAGCAAATGATTTCTGACTACCTAAATGATGATCTTGTAACCAAGTATTAACATTTGATAAAACATCAGGAAAAATATTAGCACCATCAACTTGATCCTGAATACAAAAATATTTTACACAATTGATTTAGAGTTTTGTTTTCTTCTTTGTCTTCTTTTTTCAATGCAGTAGGGATAAATTGATAAAAAAGGAGAATTTCAAATCCACAGGTCTTGGGTCTGATTCCAAGCAACAGTGAGGAATACCCTTCCACAAAAATATTTGATGTTGCTTTACCTCTGACTACTACAGCCAAAGCTATATATTTATTACAAGTACATTGTACTTCAATCAGAAAAAATTATGTATATGATACATGTATATCAATATGTTCAAAATAAGAAACCTGTTGGCTCATTAGTTATATCAAAATACTACACTTAGATAAAGTCCAGCAATTCTAACCTATGAGCCAAGGGCTGTTTTTTAGCATAAAGAAAACTAGTCGGAGCAAAATGTTACTATGATCTATTATAAGTAGAGTAAATGTTACGGTCATCCTAACACCTTTGCATACTATCGACCATTAGTTAGATTACACAATACAAATATTCAACCAAAGGTTAACCATACCTGAGTAATTCCAGTGAGCTTAGTACAAAATGGGGTTAGCTTAGGGTTTACAAGTGGTTTAACATATTCATGGAATTTATCAACCTGAAACAGAATTATAAGATATTTAATTTTTAAATTAATATAATACTTAAGATCTTAGATTTACCATGAACATTTAAATACACCAAATATTGCAATTGCAGCAAAGTGGATAAGTATATGTGAACATCATGAAATATGACCATTCTGACTCTGTCTTCATTTTAAGTTTTGACAAATACTAGTCCACTTAAATATGTTGTATTGTCATGAGCCAAATAGGCCTGACTATATAAAATAATTAATTTTAACTAGCCTGATTCAATTTTCACTTGCACATGGCTAGTAAGGTAAAGACTGCCATTTAATATTTCAATGGTTACAACAATACACTATGGTAAATTATCATGATGTCATAGGGCTAGTTCCGAAAGGCGATCGCTAGCTAGCGCTTTGTCCCCTAGTACCCTGGATTTGGTGTCACATAGTAAATACTTTTGGTGCAAGAAAGGTACCAGAGGACGAAGCGCTATCTAGCGATTTCTTTGTGGAAAGGACCTAAATATTCAGAGTTATCCAGATGGTAAATAGCCTGACCAGGTTTTGGTAAGGACCTAATGGCATGACAAAGTGGGCATAACAGATGCTGCCCATGACAGCAATCAGCCTTGTGTGTAACATAGGCAAATTCAAAGTGATTCTAACTTCAGAGAAAGTATAAGTTTTATCCCCCCCCCCCCTCCCCAAAAAATTAAACTTACTATTTCCATTTTATCAACATCAATTAGAACAATAGGAAACTCTATGATCTCATGTCTGTAGCTCGGATTATTTTCATCACAAGTTGCTTCAAAATCTATCACCGCTAGGTAATCATATGCTGTCTTCCCATTTATATTAATCTTTGCTTTTTTCATATTCTTTTTCCGATGATAATTCTTTAATCTCTTTCTTAGAACCTCTTTTAGGCCCCTAAAATAAAATAAATCAAAAACATAAATGGCACATTAATAAAATATAGCAATTATTTCATCATAATGTGATAACATATATAAATACAAATTTAGCATCATAGACATAGATCCAAGATGAAATTATGCTTTCAAACAAAGGGGATCATGATATACATCTATATTTAAGTTAAAAATTGAGTGATATATACAGTCATGTATATTTACAAACATTGCCGCAGACATGTTGATAAAAATAATCACTGATTCACAGAAAAGTTTTAACTGATTATAAATCATGGTAAGATATTCCATAAGTTTGAGCTTGAGTAATAACGATTAATCATAATAGATGAATTTATATTAATTTTGATACAGAAATACATACCTAGGATCTAGTCCTAATTCTTTCAATTTTCCTTGGAGTTCTGACTTAGATAATTTATTAACTTCACCATTAATTCTTGATAGTTTCTTAAACAATGGATCTGTGTATTGTCCATCTTTAAATACTTTTGGTTTTGTACCACTGTCACTATCAGGTTCATTCTGAAAAAATCAAACAAATGTTTTGTTTGTTGCTTTCCATTGCTCCAATTGTTAAATTGATTAGCAATTATGAAAAGTTGTTTTTCAGCAAAACATAACTGTATATGCAGTCCATTACAGATCAGACAGCATTGACCTAATTATGATGAAATACTCAAGCCAGTGGCTAGAGTTACGGTACTGTAACTCTAGTCCCAGGGTCTAGATTTACGGAAGTTCCTTAACTGCAGACAAACCTTGCAAGGATAGGCTAGAGTTACGGAAGTCAACATGCTTATGATTCAACTTATAAAATACATAATTATTATTACTCAAAATACACAAATATTTACCGACATCCTATTGTTATTACATGCGCCATTTTGGATATTACTTATAAACTTACCGGATGTCTACAGCTATGGAACTTCCGTAACTCTAGACCCTGGGTCTAGAGTTATGGTACCGTAACTGCTAATACTCAAATAGATTAGTCCTGAATATAAGACCTTACGTGACGTTTTTATCATTTGGACATTTTTCTGTTACGTAGGGTCTTAATGGATTGCTTCAAAAACGCATAGCAAAAATTGTAGAGTACAGACATCATTTCAGGTCTGAACGTTCTACTCGTTTAAATTCGAAAAATTTTGCAACAAAACGATACACCAATGGAAAGATAACTGAATTATACACATGATAAAAGTATAATAATTTCAAATTCTAACCTTAGACAGTTAATTAAACCATTTAAACTCCTTCATTTTACGAGTACTTTCAGTTTGCCACAATCACAGTGCAATAATAGCCTAGGCAAGCCTAATTTAAATTGGGTCGCGACATTTGTAAGAATGGAGTTTGAACGAATATATAAGGTATTGTAGGAGGTCCTAATTTCGTCCCTGACCTAATTTCGTCACCCCACCTTAATCATTAAAAGCATTAAGCAATACTAAAATTTAAGTGATATTTTTCATAAACTCACTAAAATAAGCTTAGATTCCCGTTTTTAGCTCGAAATCTTAACGTAGGGCGGAGCAACGTTGTAGGCGGAGCTAAACCTGCACTGATTGTGATTTTACACTACCAGTAAACATGTCAATATTTAAAATGGTGGAATTTCGATTTTTTTGTCATAAAATTGTTGAAGAAACAACACATATTGGAGGTAAAAGATCTGATTATTTAATATAAATAAATAAACGGAGATTTGCTTCACAAAAATGAAGAAAAAACTTATTTGTATTTTGCAGTGTTGATTTTTGGACCTGCTCTAAAAGTCGTCTGCATTTATACCCAGTCTTGTAAGATCGTGTTTACTGACGTAATTTGATAGAATAAACTCGAGAATAGTTGATGGAATAAAAGCTTTATGATTCATTTAAATATTTTGAAAATAAAAAGTCAGTTTAGAATTACAAATTTAACATAGTGTTCATTCATTTCCTTAAGGTGACGAAATATGGCCACACCAGGATATAAAAGCCAGTATCCGGACCGCTACGGGTATAATATTGACTGTTGGTAGTAAGAACAATTACTCTGGATAGAAAAAAATTTGTTTAAGCAAAACGAAACTTTATTTACCGTCAAGAATTCATTTCAAAATGGACTATAGAGGTGACAACCCTGGATAGCAGGAAAATTGTTTTCGTAAGCCGAGAAACTGATTATTGTCTTCTGCTTTATCAATTGATGCTAATTTGACCCATATTCATTCACTTTTTGAAAAAAATATTTTGCTATGCGTTTTTGAAGCAATCCATTAAGACCCTACATAACAGAAGAATGTCCGTATGATAAATAAGTTATGTAGGGTCTTATATTTAAATTAGGACTATCAAATAGCTGTGCTTGAGCAGCAAATTTTATTGGAATTGACAGTAGACTGTCAGGCCCCTATAATCACATCCATGCAATGGAAAGGATCAGTTTTTACCCTCATAAGAACTGCCATATTGTTACAAGAGTGACAAGAGCTGAAACGGTACCAGCCAGGGACACCCTCTGTCTCTGATATCAATTTTCGCGACATCAAAACTAACCTGTGTGTCGCTCGTTTCAATATCAAAGTAATTGTCATTTGTGGCCATCATCGAAGACAGAGTTGTTACAACAGTTCTTAAATTAATTCAGACCATAATGTCGTCCATGAATGCTATTGGAACAAGATTACAAAAACAAACGCCAGAATCGAAACTGTTTTGAAGTTTGATCTACTGCTTATACCATCCCAAAATAAATATCAGCTCAATGGCGAGTAAACATCAGTACTTTTGACCTTTTCTAATTAACAATAAAAACAATGAAATTAAAATAATATAAAAACATCAAATCTAAAATATTTATGAATAATGAGGTGTATTTTATTTTTGATATAAGCAAACCTTTAGCGGTGTTGATGTAAATTTGTTCTCCAACAATTTGTCCATGGCAAACAAAATCTTGATTGCGAGCATTATCTTCGTGTTTTCCTCTTTATCAGGTATTGTCATTCTAATTTTCTACAAAATTTTGGTCAACCATTGTTCTTAAAGTGTTTATATGTAAATTTTGTTACGATTTCACTACGATTACACATGTTACATCATTATAATATCTCTCTACCATTACTCCATCTAAGCCAAAGACCCTATAGTAAGTTTTATAGGGGTCTGTTTGATTCGCGAGATCTGAGTTATCAGAGTACTCAGATCACTGAAAAATTGAATCAAATGTTTCAGATCACATGTGCTCGAAGACGAAGTACTCAGAATACACCTGCCTTTTAGGAGGTGTAAGCATAGTTCTATTTATTAGACCCTCCGTAACTCATTTCACATTAGGACATTATTCTGTTGCGCAGCAGAATAATTTCAACTTCAACTTCTTTTAACCCCAGTAGAAACCGCAAGCAGACATCAACTACCGAACGGATGGTGCCTCCAACCGATTTGTTAAAGGCTAAGATGCCTTGAAAATGATCTCTCAATCAAAGTTTAAAAATCTTAAAATCACTAGTAATGAAAGTTCACTTGTTAAAATCAAACATGTATTTACACTGTACAAAAATATAATGGTCCACTGGAATTTCTGTAGACTCTGGACTGCTACTTTGAATGAGTCCAGGCCAGTGTCATTAAAAATAGATCCAGGAAGATGGTTCCAAACCAGAATACTCCTTGGAAAAAATGAGTACTTGAACATATTGATGTTTGTACGGATGGTCATAAATTTCATATGGTGACTGTTTCTTGTAGATGTCACAGTAGCAAATGGTGGAAGATATGAAATTGGTACTGCTATGAGACTGTATGTTATTTTGTAAAGTAGTATTAGGTCTGCACAGGTTCTAATGTGAAATAAGTTATGGAGGGTCTACTCTTATATATACTAGTGTTAGCCAGGTATGACATAATAAAAATGGTGGAAAAAAGACCCATGTTTGAATGAGAGGATTGCAAATGTTGTTTATGATCATATTTTAACATATTTTCTGTCAGATCGTCATCTTACTCTTTTGATGGAATGCTGTCAACTAATAAAAAACATCCTGTTACCTTTTCCACCAATTTCGTGTTTAGCTACAAAATTGGGACATTTGATTCATCGGTGCTTGCAGAGTAGACCCTATCGCTCTATCTTTGTTTCCAGCCATATACTAGTCTATAGGCCTACATTTATACCTTTCCTCTCTATATGATTTTAAATTCTGTTTTATTTATAATTTATAATTGCATATGTTACTATAAATAGTAACTAAATCGACGAGAAAGTGCGCCAATATAGCCTCAATGTAGGCAACACATTCCAGTATTGAACAAGTGTGCCAAAATATGGATATTGAGGCAACTTTCGGTCATTACGCACCTTCAGTTTAACAACGGCAGACTTTCCGCACATGAAATTCGTACGTAATTAGCAACATGAAGCTATTCAATTTGCGTCGTGTGTTTTTTTCATATTGAAAATTAATAAGATAATCAACAACCAGACTTACGTTTTATAACAAGCGTTCATTAGATTCCAACGTTTCTGCGTTGAAAAAACAAAACAACACATGTGACATAACGTCAACATGCAAAATAGCGCGTTATGTCGAGAAAAAATTGTATTTTTGTTGTAGAAAAATCCTCATTACATGCATTGGTCAACATATGCAATAAAAAGGTTATGAAACAGGGCAAGTGTGCCTTAAGTCGATATCGGCACACTTTCCCCGGCATTAGCCCTCGGGCTAAAGCCGGCCCCCGGGCCAATACCTAAGCAAGTGTGCCGATATCTTCCATAAGGCACACTTGCCCTGTTTAATAACCTCTACGTCATTTTACTTATGTTTCATGTTACAAGTTAAGTAAGTAATTTGTTTCACTACACTCCATTGGCCCTATAAAACCTGTACAAGCTGTCTTTGGTGAAAAATATGTTTTCTTTCTTCTGCCTATCTCATGTACTGTAAGACAGTTGTCAGTCACTTGCAATGATACTATGTATGTGCATAGTCCTAGCTTCAGGGGCAGATCTAGGAATTTTTTTCTAGGGGGGGGGGGGGTCTAACTTTGAAACCACAGCCTCAATATACACATTTTGCAAAATAATGCTGCATATTAATAATAGAAACTACATAACCATAAATTCTATGTTAAGCATCAAGAAAAATTGCTTCTTGCTACTTAAAAATGACTTACAGTCAAGAAATACACTAATGGACAGGTACATTTTGGAAATTCTGGGGGGTCCTGACCCCCTTGACCCCCTGCTAGATCCGCCTATGAGCTTAATATAACCCTTTCAGAGTTCACAGATCTAGGCATATCGAGGAACAGTGAATACACATTACATGCACACATTACATGATTATTCATTTACTGATTTTTTGTTTTCAGAATGCAAGAAGAATACACCAAGACTAAATGTATTGTTTATTATAGTAGATGATCTACGTCCTACTTTAGGATGTTATGATGAGTCGTATATGAAAACACCAAGTATTGATACACTGGCTCATCATTCTGTTGTGTTCAAAAATGCTTATTGCCAGGTAAATGTAATAAGTCAATAAAACATATGTACCCAGTTATACATAAGTGATTGTTACTTCTAGCATATAGCATAGTTTGTTGCTGTGTATGTGTCTGAGACCAATTTAATCAAAGATAAATTGATGATTTTTTTATCAAAGGATGCTGTCAGTTTTGAGATGAACTTCATCTAATCTTGATCTAAAATTTCTAAACCTTCCAGAATATACTGTATTTATAATATAACAAGTCTTAAGTGACCATTCAAGCGCTGCCAGTGACAGAAACTATTCCAGTGGGTCCCTGGTTCATTGCTAGTTTTCTTATAAATTCTGAAAAAAGATAAACCATATTATAAATCCCAATTTCCTTCAAAAACTTGAGTACAGAAAAGTGTAATCTGATGAAAATGTATGGTTTGGGCTGTGATCAAACTCATGACCTTCTGAGTCAACAGTAGACACACTATGGCATTGCCATGAAAACTAGCTTTAAGACATGGACGTACAAGTGTTGTATTATACATCTGATACTTTACCCTCTCCTCACCAGTATTCATCTTAGAATTCCTGGAGCTTAAATGTATGTATGACAAATTGACAATCTAATGATGCTATCTAACAATTGCTAGTGGGTTATATGTGAAGAGTGCAATTTGGAACTCTAAAAATGCATCAAACGCACTACTTCCCTTGTACTAAGCAGACAATAGTCTATGTTGCCATAAAAGTTAGCTTGAGGGTTAGTGAGTAATGGCCACATTATACCTTTGGTATAATAATAGATTTATATCGTACTACACATTTTTCTGGAATCATATAACCCTCAGTAAAATGATCACATACTGTTGAGAGAAATCACAACATTGTCTAATTATTTTTTGGTGTTTTTTTTTTATAGCAAGCATTATGTGGACCCAGTAGAGTATCATTGTTAACTAGTAGAAGACCAGATTCAACACATCTTTATGATTTCTACTCTTACTGGCGTAAGGTAGCTGGTAACTTTACAACACTACCACAACATTTTAAAAATAATGGCTACTTTACAGCATCTGTTGGAAAAGTCTTTCATCCAGGTAAGCATTTTAGTGCTCAATAGCTGATCCTATGATATTCCAGTAGTTTCTGTTGATATTATTTTACTACACTTTACTGTACTGTTTCCGACTTGTATATTGGTAAACTAATTGCTTTAAAAGGATAGACCACTCTATAGGCAAAAGAGTAAATCTTCCACTATTTTAGAAAAAAAAAGCATTGAACCCTGTTATGTTTTTATGGTATAGGTAAATGTATAGCAGGTAATAATTAGTATAAAGAACTTAGATGTTTACTGTCGAGACCCATAGAACTGTGTTGATTATAGTGAGTGTAAGTATATATACATAATACATGCATTTTAATGGTTAGGAAATAAAGTTGTAGGAGTTGTTTCCCTTTAAACATACTACAAGCCCCAAAACCTGACCTTCTGCTCTCAGATTTGATTCTAGAGCCCAAATTATGACCAACAAAAATCTGAAATTTCTTACAGATTGGGACCTGGAGAATGATACACTGGGGTCCAAAAGTTTCATTTTTGATATTTTACAATAAATTTAGATATACTTCAAATGTTGTTGTTAATTTCACAGCTAATGTACATTTCAACATGAACACTCCATTATATTCTTTCATTCTCCCTATTTGTCAAAATGTAGTTATATAATGAAAAATGACTTTAATTCATAATAATTGAATTCTATACAAAAAATCAAGTTTTCGGTGAAATATGAAAATATTACATGTGTGAAGAAACTTTTGGACACCAGTGTATAAATTCTTTAGAGGCAAACTGTACATATGCATAAAAGTGTTTAGCTGTCTTCATTGATATAATGCCAAAAACATGCAGGAAGCGCCAGTGAGGCTGTATATCTTTTCTCACCCTGTGATATATACATGTTTGTTTTATCCAGCCCTTACTTTACTTATATTGAACATATATTTTAGGTAAAAGTAGTAACTATACTGATGATTATCCATACAGTTGGTCAGTACCAGCTTATCATCCTTCTACACAGAAATATAAAATGTCTAAGGTATGTGTATTCGTCATTTAATTTTTGATTTTTATTTAATACATTTAGGTAGGCCTGTTATGTGTAAGAAATATGAAGTTCTTAAATTGTTTGTTAAGATAGCTTTGAACTGTAGCGTGTTCAAGTACACAAAACGTTACAGAACGTTACATAACGATACATTCGGAAATCCTCGGCCATATATTTGTTTACTTCAATACCGGTAGTTTCAAAATAGCATCTAAATATGTCAGAGATTATTCGCAGCAAATGGCCGAGGAGTTCTGAATGTATCGTTACGGAATGTTCTGTAACGTTCGCAGTAACTGAAATCCCTACTGGGTCTATAGTTGACTGCCTTGTGGAAGGGTAGGTTAGCACTGGTTAAAGAAAAGTGTCAAAAAAAGCTTATTGAGGTGCAGTGGCCACCATTCAACAATCCTAATTATGTTGACAAAAAGTTTAAATAGAAAGGAATAGTAAGATAAGTCTTCACTGACTATTCTGCAAATTAATTTAGTTATTTTGTGTGCATAGAATATAATTACAATCTTTGCTTTAAACTTTTTTGAGCACTAGCCCAATTTATAATGTTATGTAGTGAAAGGCAAAAATTATAAACTATCCACCTGTGAGTTTATTTTAAGCATTTGCCAAAGATGTTAGTTTCATCGGATATGCATGCATATGTAAACCTGTGAAATAGAATGATTTATATTGGAGAAACTGGCCACTAATTGAATTTGGGTAGGATTTCTACCATTTTTAGCTTGACTATTTGAATAGTGGGGCTATCCTTGTGCATCGGCATTACACTTCTTGTTTAAGTTTTTAGGTGCTGCATTTTTATATCTTTGAAACTACTGAAGGGATTCACATGTGTACTGGGTTACTATTGGAGGTCAAATACCAAGGTTCATAACCCTAGCATGACCTTTGATATGATTATAGCTCTTTTATACTACTTATAAATTTCTTGGTTAAGTTTTTTGGTGCATGACTCTGCGTGTTTAAATCTGATTCCTTGTTATATTTGTTTCAGGTATGTCCAGGATCCGATGGTAAACTACATATGAATCTAGTATGTCCTGTAGATGTAGATAAAATGCCAGAGAAAACATTACCAGATCTACAGAGTACACAATATGCTGTAAATGTATTAAAGAATATGTCTTTAAATAGACTACAACCATTCTTTCTTGCTGTTGGTTTCCATAAACCTCATATACCACTTAAATATCCCAGGCAATATTTAGGTTTGTATTTGCTTATATGATATATATGTCACAGTATTTGTGCTTTCGCATTATGGAAAGAAGGATATGTAAACAGTTGAATAGCTCAGTCTGGAGTGCTTGTGAGGGGTCCCATGTTTTAATCCCAATATCAATTAATATAGATGACTGACTCTACTGCCAGTGGCTGATACAACAACCTCGCTGATTTAGATACTCAATATTTGTTTGATTTTCCCTGTATGTATATTTATCAATGATTGAATGGAAAATGCACAATTTATTAAAATTTATTTAGTTATAAGTGAACATGTACTAAGTAAATTATACATTACTGTATGTATAGACTTAGTATCAAAAGATTTGATACTATATAAAACTAAACTTCCACGATGTACTTATGTTAATATTTTCTTTTTGTTTCTATTACAGATTTATATCCTTTGGATAAAGTTCCTCAAGTTCCAAACCCAGCCTATCCAAGTAAACTTCCAACAGTAGCTTGGAATCCATGGACAGATATACGTGAAAGAGAGGATGTACAAAGTTTAAATATAAGTTTTCCCTATGGTCCAGTACCTAGAGAGTTTAGTCAACTTATACGTCAAAGTTATTTTGCTGCTACCTCATACATGGATGACCAGATAGGAATACTTCTATCAAAATTACATGAGTATGGCTTGGATAACAATACTATCATTTCATTTGTTGGAGATCATGGTATGTATACTTGTATAAAATACATTTGTGCTTGTTTTATAATACAGTTAAATTCTGCTATAATGACCTTGCTTGGTTATTGCAAATACAGACCCATGTTTAACAATTGACAAGTCAAATTCATGTTTTGATGTGTTATAACCCTAGCCTCAAAATTAGGAAAGAAATCACACTATTGAGTGCTAAAATTAGTGGCAGATGAACATATTTTATTTTAAGCCCCTAAAAAGTTTTTTAAACCACATTGGAAAATATAACTCATTGAAATTGAAATTTACTACTTACAAAAGACCCTGAATTGCTATGGCTACTGGGATAGAGGTTCAAATATTTTTCCTGAAAGACAATTTCCCAGAATAATTTGGACCAATTGAATCCTTTTAGTCTTCCAGTACTGAAATACAAACTGATGGTGGAATAGACCTACCATATCATAAAAGGCAAAAAGTGGCCCATTTCCTTCATGTCCAACTCATAAAATGGTAAAGTTTTTTTACATTTATAATTACACTTACTTGTAATTTCAGGTTGGTCTCTTGGTGAACACCAAGAATGGTCTAAATACAGTAACTTTGAAGTATCAACTAGAGTACCTCTAATGTTCTATGTACCTGGTATTACTTCTTCTGAACATAACAGACCATTTTCAAATATCAAGCTCCTCAGAGACACAGATTATAAAGCTTCTACTGAATGGCAGAATAATTCAAAAATGAAGTTCACAAATCATAAGACATCAGAACTGGCGGAGCTTGTGGATATATTTCCAACACTTGCTGAGCTTGCTTCTATAAAAGTGCCATCTACTTGCCCAGAAAAATCGACAGTTGTTCTGTGTACTGAAGGGTCAAGTTTAGCCCCATTGATCTACAGAACTTCTATTAATGCTATGTTTGAAATGAACAATATGTCAAAAAAAGACTACTCCAAAATGATGGCAGATTTTCATGATAGTGATTTTTGTCAAAATTTACCAGACAAAATTTTTTTCTTGAAGACTGCTGCATTTAGCCAATATCCAAGACCTTCTGACATTCCAATGGAAGACAGTGATAAACCTCATCTAAAAGACATTGCTATAATGGGCTATTCCATGAGATCTTCAAGATATCGTTATACTGAATGGGTTAATTTTAATCACACCTCTTTCAAAATGGACTGGTCCAAAGTTCATGCCAGAGAACTATATAACCATGATCTTGATGGTGAAGAAAATATTAATCTGGCTGGTGTGAAACAATACTTTGATCTTGTGAAGAGTTTATCACATAAATTACATTTAGGATGGAGATATGCTAAGACATGAAGTTAGCAAGGAACTTTACTAGTTATTTGTTTCAGCCTTATACAAAGCACATGACTGTGAATATGATATTTAATTAATTGTATGGAACCTAGATCTTATTATTTTTTTTATCTCTTACTAATTTGATCTTAGAATCTTGCTTAAAGTTGTAAATGAATAGTAAACATTTTTAGGCCAACGAAACTAAAGAGTGTAAGAAATATAAAATGGCACTTCTGTTCCAGATATGCTTCTGAGACTTGCCTTTTACTTTTACTTGAGTTGTTAAATCTGAATATTCTAGTGCTTAAGATGTCACCATATTCCTTTAACGGATTTGGGATCTGGAGCTATCTTTAAAATATTGTCTATATTTTTTATAAATGTTTATGTATGATTTTATTATATTTTTCTAACAAAATCTAAAATTACGTTATTGAATAAATTATTATGAATATCAAAATAATCTGATATTTAGTGTTGTTATTAGATCTAATTGGAATTCACTAAAAATGTTTAGACCTCTTACATCTAATTTGCTTTAATACAGCAACAAGCATTGAAATCATACTAGTTCTGGACTTCTAGCCCCACTCTATCATTGTCATGGGCAGCATTGAATCTTTGTCGGTCCTATCATATTTTGGCAATGTCACTTCCAGTATTTGCTGGTTGCCCTGTTTATGGAAAGTTTATGGCACAATCAGGGTGCGGGTTCGAATCCCACCCGGGGAGGTTATATCCCATGAAAATTTGACAATAATGTCGATTTTCCTCCATTGATTAGATAATATGGAGAATTTTCCGGCCTTGTGGAAGGGTAGGTGAGTACTGGTTATAGACAATGGTCCAGGAAAGCTAGGTTAGGTGCGCTGGACGCCGTGAAATGACCTAAATTGTGTTGATACAGCGTTAACTCCAATAAATAAATGAAAATCCATGTACAAAGCTATATACTGATAACTATTTATATCACAGGGGCAGATCCAGGATGTTTTTACACGGGGGTTCAAACTTTTGTACCACACAATTACCGTACTTAAATATTTATGATCTTAATAGTTGGGGCAAGCAAATATAAAAGGAACATGTCACTTTTTAAAAGACAAAGGCTTATATAAAGGATAATATTGTTGGACTATATCAGGGGGATCCAGGATATTTTTCTCTGGGAGGGGGCATACTTGCATATAACCATTAGATATACATGTATGTTAGGCACAGAGAACGATTGCTTCAAAGAAAAGCCACCAGACTCATAAAGGGATTAGAAGGACTTGGTTACAGTGAGAGATAAGAGAATTAGGATTACCTAGTCTCAAATACAGGCGCACTAGGGCAGACCTGGTCCAAGTATATTGTATCTACTTATGCCATATGGTATGTTTTAGTCAAGATATATTTAATGATAATAAGGCCACCAGAACGTAAACAATGCATTCAGTCACCGTGAAATTATTCAAGCTTTGACAGTTGAGAAAAAAACGGACAATAATTTGATTTTATATACATTTAGTGTAACAGACATGTAGTATATGTAGAGTAGGTTTCAACAAAAGCACACAAACATACTCAGGCACATGATTCTAATCATCAAATAAACAACCTAGGGTAATTCACATAATCTAACTAGGAGAATCTCCAAAATTTAAGTGCTGAATTAGCAAAAAGGAGATTATCCATCTTTGGTAAAACACAAAATTAAAAAAAAAACATTTGGTAATTTAAATACAGAACCTGGTATGAATTTTATTGGGTCAACTTTTCTGAATATGACCTATATTTAGGCCTCAAATACAATCTTTCAAGGGGTGAAAGCTCACACTCTGGGGTCTGCACATAATGCATTCATATGGAGCGGACGGACCCTCATTAAAATCTTACAAAACAAAACAACTTCACTTCAGATCATAACATACGAGTAGATTATAGGCATAATGATCTATTAACTTACATGTATATCTTAAATTTGCTTATTCGATAAATATTACAGGGTGAATGTTTTTTTTTAAACAAAAGGGTCCAATTATGTTTTGTAACACATTTGACAAAACAAGCTACGACAGTAAACCTTAAAGTGATATCTACCTAACGAGCATTTTTCTTTCTTAATTATTTGTGCAAATTAATATCTTTTTGTTTTCTCATTATATACTAATGACGTTTAGCACCAAATAACGGCACAACAAACATGTATCTAATCAAACACATTTGAAGTATGAACAGCCATAGTAGCTACTTTACTTTTACTTTTACCAACGTTCGCATACGTTAAATTCATTCGGGTGATTCCTTAAAATTGACGATTGTCGAGGTGTTCCGAATGACATTTGATAATGTAAATCCTTAAGCTTTACTACAAAGTACGATATGTAGCATGCTCCCCTTGAAAGTAAATAACGCTGTAGATCTGTCGAACAATTGTGAGTCCATCAATGGCTAGAGTACGCGTCCGTAGTGTAGGACATTTTCAAGCCCAGCTACATTCACTTACTTTAACAAATACAGATCTGACAGGCTGACAGCTATAAGATTTATAAATATGCTGACTGATTATGCCACAAAAATGATTGAGGACCGCAACTTAGAGCCCCCCCCCCCCCCCAGCGCAGATACTCATTGGACCATATAAACATGCTAAGAAAGGGTGAGTCCATAAAGCTTAAATCTAGCCTTATGACATTCTCGCACCCAGAGTCTAGTAGGATTCTCGATACTTGTTAGATCGAGAATCATGATAACCTCGGGGAACGAGAATGGCCAAATGACAGCCGCGCATTGCGGGAAAAACATACGTCGTGTCCAACTTTTAGACCCATACATGATCTCAAGTCGATTTTCGATTTTCAATAGAAAAGTATAGGGAAAAATTCTTTAAACGGCCATATCTCTTTTATTTTTTAAGATATCAATTTTATGCAAATGATGCTAAAAAGTTTAAACTTTCTTCTTTCAATAGGTTGTTTTTATATTTTTGTAAAATTATAAAGTTTTGGTCTGTTTTAAGGTTTTATTTGATTACTCACGTTACAATAGAATAAGAAGGAAAATAAATACCCATGCTGATATAAGCTAAAAAACAAAGCCTTTCCGGTTCTTTGATCAAATTTGTGCAAACGGCATGAAAAAGCTAAATATTTCTAGTTTCCGGAGAATTTTTTATGTTTAAAATATCTAAATGAAGTTTTGGTCTGTTTTGCACTTTTTTCCAAAAGTTTTGGATTTTAACGTATTTTTTTCTTAATTCTATAATGTGCGCTATCAGATATAGGGACCGCTGGTGTGATTGTATAATACACTGTGCATAGCAAGGCACATCGGGTACACTTTTATGACAGGATAACCTTCCTGTTGCTGTTGTATTGATAATTAGTTGTATTTATCAAATGATCTAGCAATAAAGGTTTACTCGACTACATGTATCAGAACCACTGAAATCAGTATTATAAAAATATTACTTTAAATCAAGTTTACTTGAAAAAAATACTCCTTCATTGCTTATAATAGATATGCATACAGTTTATGTTTCGATGTATTCAAAACTCTCTGATAAATGAACGTGTGTGAAGTTAGCCGTAACAGCCGTAACTGCCGCACCAGCCGTAATACGGCTGTTACGGCTGGCCGTAATATAGTATTGTGGCCGCAAATCACAGAAACGGTAAAAGTGAAGTGAATACAAAGATGGAAATGACTTCAGATGTAGGTTATTTATCAAACGTTCGTTCGTATCAGAAAATTTGGTGAAAGATCACATTAAAAAAAACAAATGTAGACTTGAACCTCTTTTTCTGATACGGGCGTTGTCACATAAAGATAGATACACATAAAAGGTGTTAAAGTTATTCCTTTTCTGACAAAATGGATCGTCATTCTTCGAAAACTCGTTTTAAGAGAATAATTCATTAAAATATGCCTATATATCTATCAAATAGACTCGAACCTCTGTTTCGGCTGTTACCCGGCCCAAGTGCGTAGACCTAAAAAGTGGAGTTCACGAATGTGTATTTATATTTATTCCTTTACTGGCAACATAGGTCTTCATTCTGGGAAAATTCGTTTTCAAAAGGAATATTCATATTTTTATCAAATAGACTCGAACCACAGTTTCGCTGGCTGTTACCGGTCTAAGGGCGTAGACAAAGAAGCGAAGGTCAGGAATGTGTTGCTATAGTAATTTCGTTTCTGACAACATGGGTCGTTATTCTGGGAAAACTCGTTTTCAAAAGAAATATTCATCCAAATATGCCAACATTTCTATCAAATAGCCTCGAACCTCTGTTTCGGCTGGCTGTTACCCGGCCCAAGGGCGTAGACCTAAGTAGCAAAGTTCACGAATGTGATACGATAGTTATTCCCTTTCTGATAACATGGGCCGTCATTCTGGGAAAGCTCGTTTTCAAAAGAAATATTCATTCAAATATGCCAATATTTTTATCAAATAGACTCGAACCTCTGTTTCGGCTGGCTGTTACCCGGCCCAAGGGCGTAGACCTAAGAAGCAAAGGTCAGGAATGTGTTGCTATAGTAATTTCGTTTCTGACAACATGGGTCGTGATTCTGGGAAAACTCGTTTTCAAAAGAAATATTCATCCAAATATGCCAACATTTCTATCAAATAGCCTCGAACCTCTGTTTCGGCTGGCTGTTACCCGGCCCAATGGCGTAGACCTAAGAAGGCAGGTTCACGAATGTGTAGTTATCGTTTTTCCCTTTCTGATAGTATAGGTCCTAATTCTGGGAAAACCCGTTTAAAGGAAAAATATTTATCCAAATATGCCACTTTTTATATCAAATAGACTCGAACCTCTGTTTCGGCTGTTATCCGGCCTAAGGGCGTAGACCTAAGAAGCGAAGTTCACGATTGTGTATCTATAGTTATTCCCGTTCAGGTAACATGGATCGTCATTCTGGGAAAACTCGTTTTCAAGAAAAATATTCATTCAAATATGCCGATATTTTTATCTAATAGACTCGAACCTCTGTTTCGGCTGGCTGTTTCCCAGCCCAAGGGCGTAGACCTAAGAAGCAAAGTTCACGAATGTGATGCGATAGTTATTCCCTTTCTGACAACATGGGTCGTCATTCTGGTAAAAACTCGTTTTCAAAGGAAATATTCATTCAAATATGCCAATATTTTTATCAAATAGACTCGAACCTCTGTTTCGGCTAACTGTTACCCGGCCACAGGGCGTAGACCTAAGAAGCGAAGTTCACGAATGTGTATGTATAGTTATTCCCTTTTAGGCAACATGGGTTGTCATTCTGGAAAACACGTTTTCAAAAAAAATATTCATTCAAATATGCCAATATGTCTATTAAATAGACTCGAACCTCTGTTTCGACTAACTGTTAACCGGCCCAGGGACCTAGACCCAAGAAGCAAAGTTCACGAATGTGTATCTATAGTTATTCTCTTTCAGGCAACATGGGTCGTCATTCTGGGAAAACTCGTTTTCAGGAGAAATATTCATCCAAATATGCCACTATTTCTAACCTCAGTTTCGGCTGGCTGTTTCCCAGCCCAAGGGCGTAGACCTAAGAAGCAAAGTTCACGAATGTGTTGCTATAGTTTTTCACTTAATCAAAATTTGAAAAGTGATCGGTTAGAACTTTTGTTAAGTGTATATCTAATCACAATGAATACCCCAGTATTTTCAGTGCTAACTCCTATTGTTTAATCATTCGGAACTACCACGGATATTACTGCGAAACACAGTTGATAGTGTACGTAATCACCGGAGCGGTTTTCCGAATGTTGTTTAATATTTAACGAGCCTGATATAGTTTGGACTTTTATGTATTTTACTCTTAAATAACAGACTTCATTCAATTTTTGATGGGTTGAAACTGTATTAAAGCATAGATACGTCAAGGGCTCAATATACCATAAAAAGTCGATCTTTTCCGAGTGCTAGATGCATGGTCGTACTTGACTGATTTCCTGTTATTATATGTGTAAAGTTATACTCCATTGATTTCCGCACAAAACCCGTGTTTTACATACCTGAGTATTCACGTGGTTTATAGGACTTAACCTGATTGGCTGGTTTTTTGTCGCTCAATAAACATAGCCCGAGGTGTTGAATGCATGGATTAGGCAGTACTTAGCGTGGTCGATTCAACTTTTAAGTTCTTAAAATGTTGTTGTGCTTGGATAAATTGGATTTTTGGTAAGTTTATTGTTTCTTCCAATTTTTATCTCCATATTTATCTGTAAATTTGCATTTTAAAATACCATTCTGTGTAATCTCACCTTCCCATAAATGCTATTGATATAAAGATTCATCAATTCAATGTCGAAATTGACAATAACTATCAGTGGGTGGGGTAACTAAATATATTATAAATATCCATAAGGCATGGGCGGATCCAGCGGGGGTCTGGGAGGTCCGGACCATGTTCATTAGTGTATTTTTTGCTTGTAAGTCATTTTTAAGTAGTATGAAGCAGTTTTTTTTACTGTGAAAGGGAATCACTGTGGCGCATACTTTCACCAGTGACTGTCTGACTGACAACTGCCCTACATGATTGAGAACTATTGGTAGAAGGGAGAATGGCAGAAGAAATAATTTCATGACCAAGCTCCACAAAAGTATGCCCTGTCTTGGAATCTAACCCATGCCCCCTAAATATTGCCCTTTTATAAACAAAAACAAAAATATAAGGTTAAAGTTTTTCCTGTGTAGAATGTCTTCACTACAAGGGTTTTCACTACAGCAATTTGAAATGAGCCACCCAATCGCAGACTGTAAATAATATCGCTGTTAAATTTGCATGCAAACCTTGGTCTAAAAATACAAATTACGAAATCAAAACGTGATTAATAGTGTTTTCGTCTAGATGAAAGCTAGGCATTGATTGGTCGATACAAAGGTCATCTCGACGTGACCTTGCATTGACTAAGTAGAGATCCAGTACGACAACGCGAGTAGAACAGGCTCTCTGTTTACAGAGATTGGGACCCCTATCAACCACAAATTATTATAAAACCACTGCACTGGTTTTGCTAAGATTTTACTCACAATCTCATCTCAATTTTTCCTTCTGGGGTTATGATTTTTCGCTTGACTTTACAAAGTAAATTGAGAGCTCTCCTACTCGCCCTAGCGTCTGCGTCTGCGTCCATATTTCTGATTAAAGGTTTGTGCAGTAAAATATTTTTTACTATAGGGCCACAACAAATTAATCATATGCTCTATGTATTCGCTCGCACCTTAATGTTGACAGATTTACAAAAAAAATATTTTTATTTCCTCGCTTGCTCATAAAAATTTGGTCAAACCGCTATATAAACCCAAGTGAATAAAGACTTTTTACAAAAAAATTTCTTCGCTCGCTCGCCCCATTTCTTTTCTAGAAAAATCCGTAGAACACATGATCAACTGGTTGTGGCCTTCAACTGTTTTATTTCTTTCGATATTGACTTCAAACTTTAAATATATCAATTCCTTATTATCAACCTCATCTCATGTGACAAGGTTCATAACTCCTTATACAATTTATTTCAGAAATATCCCCCTTTGAACATTGAGTTTTCTTTAAAAAAGATGTTTTTACTGCAACTCTTTTATTTCATTAGGTATTGACTTCAAACTTTAAATATATGTTCCTTATCATCAATCACATCTCATGTGACAAGGTTCATAACTCCAAATACATTTTGTTTTCAAAATTGTCTCCATGAACTTTTTTTTATTTTTTTACTTTAAATTTGTTAAGGTTATATTCTCAAATTTTAAAATATGTATGTTCCTTATCATCAACTACATCTCCTGTGACAAATACTTACTTAGTTAAGCATGCTGTCTCCTCTGACAGCTCTTATTAGAATTTTTAACGGATAAGTAAAAAACTTGTCCACATGATGTTATGTAAAATACTTGGAATTATTTATCAAAAATCCAATGGAAGGGATAATAGGCTGTTCTGATCTAAAAAAGCATAATACTTACTAAGTTTTTGTACAAAACTGTGTAAGCCACCCGGCTAGCTCAGTTGGTAGCACGCAAGTCTACTGATCCAGGGGTCGAGGGTTCGATTCCGGGGGGAGGGGGGCATACTTATTTGGAGCTTGGTCATGAAATTATTTCTACAGCCATTCTCCCTCCTACCAATGATTTTTAATTATGTAGGGCAGTTGTCAGTCACTGACGAAAGTATGCACTTAGTAGTTGATTAACAGCTAAATCCAGAGATTTAGCCTTTTCAGGAACCGTGAGTAGGTTGACCGCCTTTGTATGACCTATAAAATGTGTTGCTACTGCATTAAACCCAACAAAAACAAACAAACAAACAAACAAAATTGTGTGCACTTACTGTAAAGTTGTCGTTTAAATAAACATTTGACAGGCAGGTTAATTGTAAAGCTGATGCCAGTTTATTGAATTATGCTAGTGATAGAACATGTATGAAGTTTTAAAGTAAAGTTTAAAGTCAATTGGATAATCAAACAATTCATTGTCGGGGCCTCATATTTAGCTTCTATTTTGTATTTGCTGTTACAAGGCTGTTCTTATTATGGCACTTATGATTATTTACATGTCTATTATGGGAAAGTTTCTGAGTTAAGCTTGTTCATACTTAAGCATTTATGATTAAACATTGTTCTTTTTTTAAATTGGATTTAACACTGTTTCAACACATTTTAGGTCATTTTACAGCATCCAGCGCACCTAACCTAGCTTTCCTTGACCCTTGTCTATAACCAGTACTCACTTTCCCTTCCATAAGGCCGGCAACTTCTCCATATTATCTAATCAATGAAGAAAAATTGACATTATAGTCTAATTTTCATGGAAGGGTATAACCTCCTCTGGTGGGATTTCAAACCCGTACCCCTTAGGGACACGAGATTCCGAATCCCGACGTGCTACCAACTGCACTATTAACCCGTGTTAAACATTGTTCAAATTGTGATATTTTTACTAGTTATAAACGTACATGTATTTGCAAGCTTAGTCATCAGCTCTACATCCATCTAACTATAAAGGGACATTACTCTGGATCAATTTGATTTGAAGTTATGCTCCTTTATACTTTTACAGTGAATGTTAAAGTTTGTTCAAACTGAATGTATTTTTTTTAATAATGAAGATATTTGATTGTACGTTGAAAGGCTTATTTGACAGTACCACATCTTCACTTCTACAAAGGGATATAATTCTGGATAAATTATTCTCAGAGTTATGCTCCCTTTAAACTTGTTTTGAACTGTAAAACTTAGAAAGGTTAAAGTACTTCAAAGTGATTTTTTTTCAATTTTCATCAAGGTAATTAAGTGAAAGTTGTTATGCTTATTGACCAGTACTATGTCATCACAACTATAAAGGACATAGCTCTTGACTAATTATTATGGGAGTTATGCCCATTAAACTGAAATATTTAATATTAAAAATTTGTTCCAATTGAAATATCTTTATTACTTACAAAGAAATTTAAATGAAAGTTCATTAGATGGTATGCTTATTCATTGATACTACATCTAAACAACTATGAATGAACAGTACTTGAGATGTATGTTTTGGAGTTATGCCCTTTTCATATTTTACAAAATTTATGACTTTGTAACTATTGTTTGACTGATTTTTTAATTTCCTAAGGAAAGCTAAATCTTGTCTTGATAGCACTTTTGTTGAAAGATAAGCTATGCCATGAATGAAACATTAGAAAAGTCAAGAAAGCTGTCATTTAACTGCTCTTGTTTTACTATTTTTCTTAAGAGTAGCGTCATGATCAGCTTTTTAAAATTCCATTAATCGGCGCGATATGACCTTTCTGTGTTGGTGCGCCGTAAAACCCAAACAAACAAATAAAATTCCATTAACACTGCACCATCAGTTCTTCGATTTATTATTTCAGATAATACAACTGTGTGGAAGATTGTTTTAGATGGTAGTGAACAGTAGATGAATGGTCATTTGAAAAAAAAGATAAGTGCAATTATATTTATCTTTTTTAAGCCAGATTTTTCAACGAGAATATTTGGCTAATAGTTAAGTGAAACATGGGCAGGGTTAGGGTGTTGTTAACAATTGTGTTAAAGTTTTTCTTTTCCATATATTTTTGGCATTTATAGTCAGATCCTAATGAAACTTCATAAAATAATAACATACCATGTGAGGAACAGAATAAAAAAGTAACCACAACTCCTACCTGCCTTTATTATGGATTATTTACCTTTGTAATTTTGGTGTTAACAATTGGGTTGAAGTTTTTATTGTTTCATATATTTCTGCCATTTATAGTCAGATCTCTACGAAACTTCATACAATGATAACATACCCTGTGATGTAAAGAATTAGAAAGTAACTACAACTCTTCCTGGCTTAATTATGGATTATTTTCCTTGTAATTTTTGTGTTAAAGATTTCAATTTGTTGCATATCTCTGCCATTTATGGTCAGATTCTGAAGAAATTGCAAACAATGATTCCATAAGTTATGTGATAAACTGAATTAGAAAGTAACCACAACTCTACCTGGCTCAATTATGGATTTTACCTTTGCTTTTTTGTGTTAAAGTTTTCAATTTGTTGGATATCTCTGCCAATTAGTGTCAGATCCATACAATAATAACATACCATGTGTTGAACAGAATTAGAATGTATACTTTATTCTTCCTGGCTTTATTATAAATTATTTCCATTGGTAATTTTGCATTAATGTTAATATGTTTGATACCTCTGCCATTTAGGGTCAGATCTTGATGAATTTTCATACAATGATTACATATCATGTGTTAAACCGAATTAGGAAGTAACCACAACTCCACTTGACTAAATTATGGATTATTTCCCTTTGTATTTTTGCATTAATAGTTTAGTTTGTCTCATTTAAAATATTTTGTGGATTTTAAACACTCTTACTTCATGATGAATTATTGCCCTTGGTATACCTTTTTATATGCAATTTATTAAATATGACTTTCTTTTGTATTAACAGTTAACTTGATGTAAATTTTCCCCATCTGCAGAAAAATTCGGCTTTAACCTGATTTTCAAATTATATTTCTTGTTCAAACAATTATATCATAACTCTTAAAAAGCTTGATTGTAAAGCAAAGTGAGGAAGTGTTGATATTTAAGCCTTATTTTCATGATTCAGATATATAAGGCTGATGGTTCAGTTAAACTTTGTACTGGAATTCACCAGCAAACATAGCATAACTATTTTGATAATTTCTTTCTTTGTCGCTTTATGACACATAAAAACTCTGTAAGCATTCTATACAGCAAACATAGTATAACTGTTTTGATCATTTCTTTTTTTGTCTCTGTATGACACATAAAAACTCAGTAAGCATTTTAATAAAGTAAACATAGCATCACTATTTTGATGGTTGTACTTTCTTTGTTGCTGTATGACACATAATAATTCTGAAATATTTTATACAGCAAACAAAGCATTACTGTTTTGATCATTTCTTTCTTTGTCACTGTATGACACATAAAAACTCTGTAAGCATTTTATACAGCAAACCTAGTATAACTGTTTTGATCATTTCTTTCTTTGTCGCTGTATGACACATCATAACTCCATAAGCATTTTATAAAGCAAACATAGCATAACTGTTTTGATCATTTCTTTCTTTGTCGCTGTATGACACATAATAACTCCATAAGCATTTTATAAAGCAAACAAAGCATAACTGTTTTGATCAGTTCTTTCTTTGTCGCTGTATGGCACATAATATTTCCGCAAGCATTTTATAAAGCAAACATAGCATAACTGTTTTGATCAGTTCTTTCTTTGTCGCTGTATGGCACATAATATATCCGCAAGCATTTTATAAAGCAAACATAGCATAACTGTTTTGATCATTTCTCTCGCTGTATGACACATAAAAACTCTGTAAGCATTTTATACAGCAAACATATAGCATAACTATTTTTATATTTTCTTTCTTTGTCACTGTAGGACACAAAAAAAACTCTCTTTGTGGCTGAATGACACATGACAACTCTGTAAGCATTTTAATAGAGTAAACATAGCATTACTGTTTTGAGCGTTATACTTTCTTTGTCGCTGTATGACACATAATAATTCTGAAAATATTTTATGCAGCAAACATAGCATGGCTGTTTTGATCATTTCTTTCTTTGTCACTGTATGACACATAACAACTCCATAAGCATTTTTTAAAGCAAACATAGCATAACTGTTTTGATTAGTTCTTTCTTTGTAGCTGTATGACAGATAATAACTCTGTAAGCTTTTATTAAGCGAACATAGCATTACTGTTTTGATATTTTTTTCTGTGTTGCTGTATGACACATGATAACTCTGTAAGCATTAAAAAAGCAAACACAGCAAAACTGTTTTTAGCATTTTGCATTCTCAGCCCAAAACGTTTTTACAACATCTAATTTATTGTATGAAACTATTTTTAATTATTGTTTATATTCCATTTCAAAGTTGTTATTGACAATCGAAAATGTTCAAACAGAGATAATAATAATGGTGTGGTCGCTTTATTTTTCAGTATTGATAAGGAGTATGTGATGTGCCTGCACAATTTTTGAATTTTACATATATATTTTACCATTCTATTTTTGTAATATTTCTAATAACATTTGCTAGTAGGTTTATTTTATTTTATTTATTGGAGTTAACGCCGTATCAACACAATTTAGGTCATTTCACGGCGTCCAGCGCACCTAACCTAGCTTTCCGGGACCATTGTCTATAATCAGTACTCACCTACCCTTCCACAAGGCCGTAAACTTCTCCATATTATCTAATCAATGGAGGAAAATCGACATTATTGTCAAATTTTCATGGAAGGGTATAACCTCCTCGGGTGGGATTCGAACCTGCACCCCCTCGGGCACGAGTATCCAAATCCCAGCGCGCTACCAACTGCGCTATCGACCCGGGTTTTGCTAGTAGGTAATTTTTTGCCGTTGATGTAGGTTATTTTTAGAATTTAAGGTTTATCATGCCATAAACACTAGATACTATGTGGAGTTCATGATGTGTTTGCATTTTTTTTCTCCATTTTTTTACTTTTTGTCATTTTTGTTTCCTTTTTTTACATTTTTTTTGCTAGTAGGTTTATTTTACCAATCTTAGAATTTTGCTTGTTGGTTATTTTTTGCATTTGATGTAGTTTTTTTTACAATCTAAGGTTTATCATGCCACAGACACTAGACACTGGTCAAATGGAGATTGGTCGATATGACTTGGTCACGGAGTCTTACCTCTCCAGTTGATATAAACAGAGTTCATGATGTGTTAGCAAAGTTTTTTCTGGTTTTTTTTTACTTTGATTTTGTCATTTTTGTTTTCTTTTTTTACATTTTTTATATGCCCGAAAGAATTTCGGGTATATTATGTTATACCCCCTGGCGTCTGTCTGTTCGTCCGTCTGTTAGCAATTTGGTTTCCGGAGCTTAACTTAAGTTCCATTTGGCCCACAATATTCAAACTTCATACAATGATTGTCCATATCGGGTAGAAGACCCCTATCGATTTTAGGGTCACAAGGTCAAAGGTCAAGGTCACTATTACCTTAAAACTGAAACAGTTTCCGGAGCATAACTTAAGTTCCATTTTGCCCACAATATTTAAACATCATATGATGATTGTCCATATTGGGTAGAAGACCCCTATTGATTTTAGGGTCACAAGGTCAAAGGTCAAGGTCACTATTACCTTAAAACTGAAAGCAGTTTCCGGACCATAACGTAAGTTTCATTTGTTCCACAATATTTAAACTTCATATGATGATTGTCCATATCGGGTAGAAGACCCCTATTGATTTTGGGGTCACAAGGTCAAAGGTCAAGGTCACTATTACCTTAAAACTGAAAGCAGTTTCCGGAGCATAACTTAAGTTTCATTTGGCCCACAATATTTAAACCTCATATGATGATTGTCCATATCGGGTAAAAGACCCCTATTGATTTTGGGGTCACAAGGTCAAAGGTCAAGGTCACTATTACTTTAAAACTGAAAACAGTTTCGGAAGCTATACTTAAGTTCCATTTGGTTCACAATATTCAAACTTAAAAAACAACACTTTCGGGCATATAATGCTCCGCCTAGCGGTGCTCTTGTTTTGCTAGAAGGTTTATTTTACCAATTTATTTTAAGGTTTATCATGCCACAGACACTAGACACTGGTCAAATGGAGATGGTCGATATGACTTGGTCACGGAGTCTTACCTCTCCAATTGATATAAACAGAGTTCATGATGTGTTAGCATAGTTTTTTTCTGTGTTTTTTTTTTACTTTGATTGTGTCATTTTTGGTTTTTTGCTAGTAGGTTTTTTTTACCAATCTTAGAATTTTGCTTGTAGGTTATTTTTTGCAGTTGATGTAGGTTTTTTTTTCAATTTAAGGTTTTACATGCGATAGATACTAGGCACTGGTCAAATGGAGATTGGTCGATATGACTCACTGAGTCTTACCTCTCCAATTGATGTTAACGGAGTCGGTGATGTGTTTGCATGTCTTTTTTCTATTTTTACTTTTCCTTTGTTAATATCATTTTTTTTTCATCATTAATTTTGCTAGTAGGTTATTTTTTTTTAATCTTAAATTTTTGCTGTAGGTTATTTTTTTGTTAATTTTCTTTTCTATTTTCATCATTAAATTTGCTAGTAGATTATTTTTTTAATCTTAAATTTTTGCTGTAGGTTATTTTTTTTTGTTAATTTTCTTTTCTTTTTACATCATTAATTTTGCTAGTAGATTATTTTTTTATTCTTAAATTTTTGCTTGTAGGTTATTTTTTGCAGTTGATGTAGGTTTTTTTACAATTTACGGTTTTACATGCGATAGATACTAGGCACTGGTCAAATGGAGATTGGTCGATATGACTCACTGAGTCTTACCTCTCCAATTGATGTTAACGGAGTCGGTGGTGTGTTTGTATGTCTTTTTTTCTATTTTTACTTTTCCTTTGTTAATATCTTTTTTTTTTCATCATTAATTTTGCTAGTAGGTTATTTTTTTTTAATCTTAAATTTTTGCTGTAGGTTATTTTTTTGTTAATTTTCTTTTCTATTTTCATCATTAAATTTGCTAGTAGATTATTTTTTTAATCTTAAATTTTTGCTGTAGGTTTTTTTTGTTAATTTTCTTTTCTTTTTTCATCATAAATTTTGCTAGTAGATTATTTTTTATTCTTAAATTTTTGCTTGTAGGTTATTTTTGCAGTTGATGTAGGTTTTTTACAATTTAAGGTTTTACATGCGATAGATACTAGGCACTGGTCAAATGGAGATTGGTCGATATGACTCACTGAGTCTTACCTCTCCAATTGATGTTAACGGAGTCGGTGATGTGTTTGCATGTCTTTTTTCTATTTTTACTTTTCCTTTGTTAATATCATTTTTTTAATCTTAAATTTTTGCTGTAGGTTATTTTTTTTTTTGGTAACTTTCTTTTCTTTTTTCATAATTAAATTTGCTAGTAGATTATTTTTTTAATCTTAAATTTTTGCTGTAGGTTTTTTTTTTTTTTGGTAATTTTCTTTTCTTTTTTCATCATTAATTTTGCTAGTAGATTATTTTTTTAATCTTAAAATGAAAATTTGACAATAATGTCGATTTTCCTCCATTGATTAGATAATATGGAGAAGTTTCCGGCCTTGTGGAAGGGTAGGTGAGTACTGGTTATAGACAATGGTCCAGGAAAGCTAGGTTAGGTGCGCTGGACGCCGTGAAATGACCTAAATTGTGTTGATACGGCGTTAACTCCAATAAATAAAATTTAATCTTAAACTTTTGCTGCATTTTATTTTTTCTAGTTGATGTAGGTTTTTTTTATAATTTAAGGTTTTACATGCGACAGACACTAGACACTGGTCAAATGGAGATGGTTGATATGACTTGGTTACGGAGTCTTACCTCTCCAGTTGATATAAACAGAGTTCATGATGTGTTTGCATGTTTTTTCTCCTATTTTTTTACTTTTCCTTTGTTTTTTTTCTTTTCTTTTTTCATCATTAATTTTGCTAGTAGGTAATTTTTTTAATCTTAAATTTTTGCTGTAGGTTATTTTTTTTGGTAATTTTCTTTTCTTTTTTCATCATTAATTTCGCTAGTAGATTATTTTTTTAATCTTAAATTTTTGCTGTAGGTTATTTTTTCTAGTTGATGTAGGTTTTTTTTTTTAAAATTTAAGGTTTTACATGCGACAGACACTAGACACTGGTCAAATGGAGATGGTTGATATGACTTGGTTACGGAGTCTTACCTCTCCAGTTGATATAAACAGAGTTCATGATGTGTTTGCATGTTTTTTCTCCTATTTTTTTACTTTGAATTTGTCATTTTTTTACTTTATTTTTGCTAGTAGGTTATTTTTCAATCTAAGATTTTTTTCTGGTGAGTTAATTCTTTCAAATGATGTAGGTTATTTTTTGTACAGTAAAGTTATTTTTTATACTATATTTCAGTGTATTTACTGTTTTATGATACATGATGATATTGTTATTTAATAAACTAATGTTTTCTGTAATGGACAGATTTGTGAGTGAACGACATTGCACGGACGTGTTGACACATATGGCGAGAAAAGCACCTGTCATTGTTCTGGTCACGGCCAGGCAATGACTAAGACAGTACTCGTTACTGACAGTACATTTAGATACTGTACAGCAGGTTGACTTGTCCTGTCAATCACTTACAAAATCATTTTGTTTTTGTTTTGAGCATTCTTTAAAGTTCTTTAATGTTTAATCATTGTTTTAATCACATATGAATTCTAATTATTTTTATTGTTGGAAAAAGCAAGTTATATATTTAGTCTTTACAAGTATAATTATTTTTTATTTTTAGTTACATTTAAGTGTAGTTACTATTTTTTATGTTTTAAAAACTCATAATACGTAGGTTTTTTTTCATTAAAATTTGTCAATAGTTTAAAAACCCGGGTCGATAGCGCAGTTGGTAGCGCATCAGAATTTGGATACTCGTGCCTGAGGGGATGCAGGTTCGAATCCCACCCGGGGAGGTTATACCCTACCATGAAAATTTGACAATAATGTCGATTTTCCTCCATTGATTAGACAATATGGAGAAGTTTCCGGCCTTGTGGAAGGGTAGGTGAGTACTGGTTATAGAAAATGGTCCAGGAAAGCTAGGTTAGGTGCGTTGGACGCTGTGAAATGACCTTAATTGTGTTGATACGGCGTTAACTCCAATAAATAAATAGTTTAAAATCAATGTGAAATTCATTAAGACTTGGCAATCAGCACATTCACTACTACTTATGTCTTGTATATTTGAATTGATTGATAATATTTCCTGGAATATTATTTCAATGCATTCTATATTTATTCATTAGGATAGAATCAATTTATGTATCATTGGATTTATATTTTATAGGTTTATTTTGATTCAATTTTATTTTGAAAATTATATCAATATAAAATTCAAAGGTTTTTATGGGCGATTACTTTTAGGGTTTAAAATTTGTCCATTTTCTTCAGTACCTATTCCCTTCAAAATGCAAGGTCAGCAGTTTTTGTTATAACATCAGTAACCTAATCTATTGTTTAAACTGATGTGAGCCATGAAGAGCCAACATGGATCTCTTATCAAATGTTCTAATTCAGCATGAAGGCGGCACAACCAACAAAGCTAGCAACAAATCAGTTCATTTGTCCACAAAGTGTTAATGTTTCTTTGGAATTCTCTTTTTTATCTTGATAATTGTATTGAAAATTAACCCAAACTCCTGGTTTACGCCATCTGGTTTACTATACATTATTCACATTTTACCTTACCCATTAAATGTCTTTGTTTCTTTGCCTAATGAATATATGTCAGATTTAATTCATTGTGATTAATACAAACTTATTCTTAATCTTAGGGAAACAAATATCTTTACATGGAAGTAAATGTCCCCCTTCACTGACATATGTGTGACTGGTGTACAAATTACTTATTATGAACACATACAACAATTTTTCCTTCAACCATACCAAATAGCTTTTTTGCTTACACACACTACATGTACCAAGTCATGCCTAACCTAACCCTACATCATGAAAAACTGTTATGACAAGCATACTATCCTACTTGACTTACACAGCAAAAACACATGTATACACACTTAGAAAAATACTCTTTATAATAATTGCAGGCACAACAAAATCATTTACTTGTACAAAAACATACCAGTATAACAAACAAAATCTACATGTGATGTATTTACTGACCCACTCCGTTAAGTCAATCAGTAGAACATCTTAGATAGATAGATTAACACGGGTCGATAGCGCAGTTGGTAGCGCGCCAGAATTTGGAATCTCGTGCCCGAGGGGTGCGGGTTTGAACACCACTGGGGAGGTTATACCCTACCATGAAAATTTGACAATAATGTCGATTTTCCTCCATTGATTAGATAATAAGGAGAAGTTTTCGGCCTTGTGGAAGGGTAGGTGAGTACTGGTTATAGACAATGGTCCAGGAAAGCTAGGTTAGGTGCGCTGGACGCCGCGAAATGACCTAAAATTGTGTTGACACAGCGTTAAAATCTAGTAAAAAAAGATAGATACATTAATTTCGGCATAGTATATATACAATTTTACTAGAAATTAAAATGTATACAGTAAAAATGTCATAAAGTAAAATTCTTGTCCATGATATGCACTCCAAGGCCAAAGTGCTCAATTGTAAATGCATTTTTGTTGTCTTGTGTATGTTATATCATCAAAATTCATGTCACGAACTTATGGCACAAAAATATGTATGTTTCTAGTTTTATCTCCCTAAAATTGTATTCAGTAGGTATGCAATCATTTTATTATTAACTTAACAAGAAACAGTTCTTTCCAGTTTCTCTTCTCTGATTTTATCTATTTCAGATTGAAGATATTACTATATGGGAGAAACCAATCTCCGTAGAAAGAAGACGATTTGGAAAACTGTCTACAGTCTATAGGACAAAAACTCAGTAACAGTAAGATTGATCCTATTCATCTTACTGCTTGCATTACTAGAGTAAGATTATACCTACTGCTGTTGCTGCTAACTTCACATCCATACCATAACAATTCTTTCTAATTAAGACCCTATAGAGGCAAAAATGTTGACATGCTTCATAAACATAAGGGATGAGATGGTATGGCCATATATATCGATTCAATATTGACATATCAGTCTATGGTATGCGTATCATAACCCAGTACGATATATCGCGGTACGACTCACGGTATGACATTCATAACCATGGGAAGTCCCTGTATTTTCAGTATTCACAGGGTTGCTTTTTTTACTCAAGAATTATGATCCCTGTGTCTGTTCGTAAAAAGGGATCGATACTACTTAACCGGTGGACAACCCAATCCGTGGTTGTCTCAACCCTGAGTTCGAACAACGTAACCCATAGTTAGAGACAACTCAACCCTTAGACAACCCATGATCATAAATAAGGGAATGTGAGTGCTTGTAAATTTACAATAGCTACCTGTATCGTATTGTAACGTATATTCAAATGTAGTCATATTGTCTCCTTTCTTATCGATACAATCCATAAGAAAATATATTGGTTAAATATTTTGGCAAAATTAAAAAAAACAATAACTGCTTTTACAATATTGAGTAAATGTAATTGTAAATGTGTGAAGGAACTTTTGGAGGGCAGTGTACATGCCAAATCATCTATATGAGCCAAAGTAGTCTCTTGGTGCAATCTGAATAAAGCCTGATACCAAATTCTCCCCTCACAAAAATCAATTGTTTTACCAATGACGGCAGTGTATAGGATATCTGTTTACTGAGATTGCCTCTTGGGGTGATTTTATGTAAAAAAGTTTTAAAAATAAAATTGTTTGATTACCCCTGAAAACCTGCTAGAAAATACATTTACAATGTATTTGATTTTGGCAAGTAAAACATATAGCTGGTTGTCCAAATGGGCAACCTACTTTAAAAATTAATGTTTAGTCCTGACAAAAGATCATTGAATTTGAAAGAAATTGTTGATAAGTAATTCAAAGATTTTTTTTCAGATTTGAAACATTTTAACCAAGATAAGTTCATTGATCTGCTATAAATACATGTATATCCAAAATAAATGGTTGATAAAACTATTGCTAGTTTCAGTACTGGTTTACACGCAAGACAGTCTTAGTCTTATGTGAGTACATGTATTATATTGTTTTGATTACTTGTTCATTATTGATAATAGTTTCCTTTTTCAAGTAAATTACAACGTTTACTATTAGTATGCATACAATGCAATCTTAAATGCGTGTTCAGTTGTTAATTTAAGTATAGCAGCAAACTCACCTAACCAGGACACATGTGCTTGCTTACCTTTTCACTTTTGAAAAATCAAACGAATGGTGCTGCCTTAATTCTGAAAATAGCATCATAAAAAGACTGATATATCAGTATAATTTGTTCTGAAATTGAAAACAAAACACATGAAGTCATGTACATGCAGAAAAAAATATCTTTAGTAAAACAGTTTTTTTTAAACAATTACGTATACTGCTTTTTATTCATATGGTGACATTTCTTGTTAACTTTATTATTTCTAATGAATTAGGTAAATGGTGACATCACAGAGTTGGTGGACCATTGGAACCACTCACATTGTAAAAGTCACTGGACCTAGGGTGATTTTGTTGGACTCAGTCCAATGTCCACTGGCTAAATTCTATGACTGCATACATCTATTAGTAATCACCTTTTCCAGTTTTTGATGAAGATAAAGTGAGATTGATTATATAAGTGTCTTATAATGGTGACCTAGTGTTTGACATCTAGATGTTATATATTACCAGTGATACTCAAGAATTTCTACTGTGATCCTGTACAAGGCAAGAAAATAGCAGTTAATTTTAAATTGATTTGCGAAGTTTGGCATTTGCATACTGAGGATAATAATAATATTTATTTGGCTTTGTATACACATAGTAAAAACATACAAACACAAATATCACAGACATCATGATGTAGTAACTATGTCTTGCACACCAACACCAGGGATAACACAAAAAAAGGGCAAGCCCTTATTTCCATTGTGGTCCCTGATGCCATTCCAGTACTGGTTCTTCTCAGGAAATGCTGCAGGGAGATAACTCACTGTAAAATATATGGTACAATACAGTAACCTTACAGTATTAGCTCCCTTGAACATCTGTGATATTAAATCACTGCTTTGATCTTTTATACTTTCTCTATTCTGAATTAGTATGTACTGTTTCACAATTGAATGCTTTATTATTGTTTGTATATGTCTCCTCTGTATTTCAGAATTTTTCTGATGATGTGACTAACTGATGATGTGATAATGTTTGCTCTTTGGTTGTAAACAAGTGACGTAAGTGTTACAGCTAAGTGCATGTTTTTTTAAATTTGTCCTAATGCATTGATGTTTCTACGCATTTTGTTTTATGAATTAATCTTTATGCAAAAGTAAAAATAGTTTAAATAGATTTGAAATTGTAAAGATGAAAGGGATTTATTGGAATATTGGTCTATCTGAAAAAGACATATCTGGTTTAATTTTACATTTTAGGTCACTTAAAAAGTTTTGATACAAGAGTTAGTTCTATGTTTCACTAAGCCATTGGTTTGTCTACCTTCTTATTGAATTTCTTTTTACTTATTTGTACATTGAAACCATCGCACGGTACCCATCAAAAGTTAGGAGGCAAAAATAATTTTGCTACTATTCTTGAATTTGGATTATTATCTTTATAAAATAATTGTTTTTAATATATTTAAATATTGTTTGTGATAAAATGAAAACAAACTATGAATGCAACACATTATTAAAATTTAGCATTTGACCTCCTTAAGCCTCCAAAACCATGTTTTCTGTAATTATTTTCTATAGCATAGCTTTTATTAGGGCTGTGGATCGTTGAGCAAGTGGCGATCCAATCCAAACCATGATCTATGTGTAGCGATTCTTGAATCATACCAATTAAGAATCACTCATTAATAAAAAAGCATACAAGAATTCATATATACAACTATATATATATATATAATATATATATATATGAGTGTGTTGTATATATAAATTCCTGTATGTTTTTTTTATTAACGAGTGATTCTTGTTAAATTCATATGTATATACACACACAAATATACATATGAATTTAACAAAAATAAGTGAAGAACTAAAGAAGCTTTTATTACATGGAAAATCATGTCAGAGATTTCGAAAGTGCCGAACATTTGTACTCGATTTTCTAGTCCGAATAGCGAATATCGAGTACTTGGTTATTCGCAACTGCCCTAGATTTTATGCTACCTTTGAAGTCTCAATTATTATCATAAGGAAACCAAAATATAAAGCAAAACTAAACAGCCTTTCTGAGGAAAAAGTTATCAAACTTTAGATAAAAGCTATTCAGTAAGCCTTTTAAGTAAAAAATGTCTCCAAACTTTTTGGTGGATACTGTATATATGCCATCAAAGACTTTATGATGTACTGTACCAATTTCAGACGTTCTGAAGGATTAAATGAACACTGAACATATATAGTATTAAGGCACAAAACTTGTTTATTGGCCATAATTGAACAAAAAATAACTAATCACTGATTTTATTGTTTGCTCAGATTTTTTTGTTTGCACCTTAACTTAAGGTGACTCAAATATCAAGCTCTAAAGTGTGTTCTTTTTCTTATAATGAGTTCTGACTTACCTTTGATCAAGAAGCAGACGTCTTCCCCTATGCTAATGGAAAATCAATATTCATAACTAATATCCCAACAACTTTGTTGTTGATTTCAGATCATTCATTTCTAGGATCCTGATGTTGCCAACCCTCAATGAGTTCAATACTTGAAGCAACATGATAGTCACCTTATAGGGTGTTTGTGCAAATAGTTTAATGTGTAAACTAATTTCTGGTAAGTGTATCAAATTATATTTCTTTATTTAACTTGTCTATATGCTGTTGTTCCTTTTGCTCATTTTTGGTTGGGTAAAACAGGGTAGCAACACATTGTATATGTCACTTTACAATGGTCAATAACTTATAGTCTGACAGAATTAACCTGAGCTTGACCTTTATTCAAGAATATATTAAACTCAGTTTATAGCCTATTTTAGTCTTTGTATGTTAATCATGCTTTTTGGGAAGCTTTCAGCAAAATACACTTATCTGAACAACTTATCTTGTTTTCATATGAATGAATACTTTAAAACAGTGTCACAACATTGAGGACATACGTGTTCCCCATAAACAAGTCCAAAATTTAAAGTACAATAACATGCCATGTTTGCAAAATTGATTTATATTCACATAGGTTGTTATTAACATGTGTATAATCTTATACACACATACGGAGACTCACGATTTAATGTAAGTGAAGCCTGTAATTATTATAATAAGGTAGTTCAAGCTCAGGTTAATTAAGTTGGACTATACATTCCTTGAAAGCCTGAGCTGTAAACCTTTTACTAGATGAATACTTCCATCAGATACTGACAATTGCCCTACATGATTTAGAATCAGTGGTAGGAGAGATAATGGTCGTATGAAATATTTCATATGTCCAAACTCTGCAGAAATTAGTAATCACACTTACCAATAAATAAATCAAAATGAACAATTTATTTTACTTCAACTTACTTGTGATGGCTTCAAACTTACCCGCTAGTATTTACAAGACATAGTCTGTATACCTTAGCTGTATGAAATACAATACCTGCCTAAAGTTTGGAAACAAAAGAAATTTACTGCAATTATTAAATTTTGATGATATTTTTTGTAGAATCATTATTTTTAATATAATTATGTAAGTATAGTTTGTGATAGCATTAAAACAAATTTCATGAATGCAGCTCATCTATAAGATTTAGCATCTGATATTCTAAAGCCTCCAAAACCATGTTTATTGTGATTATTTTGCATAACACAGCTTTTATGCTATTTTTGTAGTCTCAGTTACAATTATATGTTGATACCCAAAAACAAAGCAAAACTAAAAAGCATTTCAAAATAAACATATATCAATATTTTGATAAAAGCTATTCAGTAGGTTTGCAGAGTGAAACTGTCTCCAAACTTTTGGTGGGTACTGTATAATTATGAAGTATACCTTATGATGGATACCATTAGAGATGAAACGATATGGGTACCAAGGAAACAATACAGTATTTTAAACGATACTAATGCCAATATGTAACAATAGTACAAATTGCAATGTTTAAATGCAAATAACAAAAAATGGCAAAAAAATAACTAATAATACTTGTATATCAATGTAAGTTTTTTATCAGTATTTTTTGTAAGAATATTGGCATATCAGCTTTCTCAATGTACTCTTTCATTGTGTAATTATTGTGTTACTGGTACCAGCTGGTGAAAACACATTTTCACTGGGTATATTTTGTACCCAAAATATTTTAATGCAAGCTCTGAAATATATCATGTTATCGCTCTGTTAAGTAGAAAAAATACTTATGAATATGTAAGAGCTAGATTTAAAAAATCACCCCACATGTGACATTTGTACTGAATATTTTCATACCAAAATAATCTCAATAAAATATTGTGTTGCAATTAAATAAGTACAATACTAGTATTTCTGTAGACCAGTAGACTGTATTTAGTGTTATGGTGTTTGTTTACAAACAAAATATATCGGAGTGTATCCAATTATGTATTTTTTAAACAAATAAACATAGATGCTTGTCGGTAAGAACTTTCTTATTGAGAAATATGAGCCAGTCTATAAATCGAAAACGCAATGTTGAAGTTACAGTGCACTCATGCTGTGACAAAATAACAACAATATAACTGATACAGGTAGAATAGGGACCTTAGGCAGTTATTTTCCCTTGTTTACTCTTCAAGTAGGTAGGTCCAATTAGTTGGATTACTCGGATTTTACCCTTACTTTTCAATGTCAATTTGCCAAAATTAATCTTAAATAACTTTTTTGTAAATCATTTAATTTGTTTGAAAATCAATATAAGTATTTTTAGGGTAAAGAAGTATCTTAATTTTTCATCTCTTTTGTTAATATCTTCAGTAACAAGCAAGATATTAGATGAAATATTTTGTTATCCTTACATAGGACTTCAGTGATAAAATCCAAGGATTCCAACGGTAAGGGCCTACTTACCAATTGGATTGCTTTAGATTTGATCAAGGAAAGATAACTGACTAAAGTCCCTAATTTACTATTTGAAAGTCAATATTTCAGAACTACATATTTTATTTGGGAAGTTTATTTAATATAATCATGTGACATACATGGGTAATATTTTTGCGAGACCATTCAGACACCGACATCGTTGACAACTAGCCTATATTATAATTTTGAGGTATAAGAAGCATGCTAATTTCCTGCAACATTACATTAACTGTCATTTGTAACAATGATCAATATAGATTAGGGCTGTGGATCTTTGAGCAAGTGGCGATCCAATTCGAACTACAACTCATGTGTAGCGAATCACACGAATCACTTTTTAGTCGAGAATCATACAGGAATTCATGTAATAACAAAAATAAGTGAAACATTACAGAAACTTAAATTGCATTGTACTTCATGGGAATCCATGTACCCCAAACATTTCTTTTACCAGACATGTTATGGACATTTTCAGTGATAACATTTTTGTTTAAATGTTTATCAATTAAAATTTTGACACAAGATAATTCGTCCCTGCATAAATCAAAGTTTAGTAGTGCAGCTTGTTTTCAGTGATAATTAAGCTGAAAATGTTCTTTTAAATTTTCCAAAAATAGATTGCCATATGACAATTTCGGATGTGATGAATATTTGTACTCAATTTTCTGGTCGGGATCGCAAATATCCCAAGTACTCGGATAAATCACTTAACAATAAGATAAATACTCAAAAGTTCTGAGATTAAAGCATTCATATTTTTAATTCTGAATCTGCACTTTATTGTTCAAAGTACCGATTTAAGTACTGGTACCAAAACAAAACGGTATTTACCGGAAACTTTCGAAACAATACAGATACTGGTATGGGTACCTGGTACCGGTATACATCACTACCTATGAATACCAGTATTCTTATTGAAGAATTAATATGGGAGGACCATAACTCAATCTGATGTAAACCCGGTCTAATAATTTCTGCTCGCATACCCACTGATTTAGATCTGGCCTTTTCCAAACGCAGGTCACGTTCAGATGACCTTTTCTCATCATAATATTCATGATTAATTTGTTATGATACGTAACTTGTTTACATCGTCTACGTCTTGGTCTAAAAATAGAAATTACGAAATCAAAATGTGAATAATAGTGTTTTTGTCTAGATGAAAGCTACGCATTGATTGGTTGACACAAAGTTCATCTCGACGTGACCTTCCACGGAGACAGTAGAGATCCTGTACGTCAACGCTCTACATGATATCTGTTTACTGAGATTGACCATAACTAAGTATGGAAATTGTGTTCCGACCCATTTGTCATTGTTATTATCATGTACATATCTAATAACAAAACTCTAAATACAGAAAAAAAAATTTGCAATCAGATGAAGGATGAATAATTCTATTAGAATTATTATTAAAAAAAATTGATGTTTTCAGGATGTCACCAATATGATGTCATTTCAAGTAGTGTACAATATTTTGAAGGAATATAATCCATTCACTATATGACTTGAAGGAAGGAATTGGAAGACCAGTTTGCTTGGACCAGTACGATTACAGAGAAGAAAACATGGTAAGACTTTTACATTTACTTTTATTAATATTTGCCAAATCAATGGTGTCTTTATATGGTGATATCTGTTTTCCGTGGGATAATGCATTCATAATTATTTATCAATTAAAGTATTTGATTAAGAATTACGACCAAACGCTTGTGTCATTTATGAATCATCTAAAAACCTCTTGAAAGAGATGGATCTGGTTTGTTTGTTGGGTTTAACGCCATAGCAAGACATTGTTTAGGTCATATAATGGCGGTCAGTCAACCTACTCACTCCTCCTGAAAAGGTTAAATCTCTGGAATTGGTATTCAGGTACGAGTTTAAGAAAATAAACAGTTTCTAGCTACAGTGTATGAATCTATTATGTCTGGAAGAGAATTACCTAAGATAATCAAAATTTGTACGATTTTATAGTTGTTATTTAGTAAACTATTTTCGCTGTTTAGACTTAAAATTAACACACTCAATATCAAATTTTGTAAGCTAGATCCATTGGAAAGTTAGTGTACCAATGTATGTACTTTGAAATAATGTTCATGCTACTTCAAAGTACCAGTTGTGTTTTTCATAAAAATTCATACGATAAAAATCATCGTAAGGCAAAAGCAAGAAAATTAATAATACTGTTATTTTTTTGTCCAATCAATTCCAAATATTAGTGAATTATGTTGAGTATTGTTTATCTTTAGGATATCATATCATATTTATGTTTATTAATCTTCTGACTTTGAACTGCAAAATTATGAACTTTACTTACAATAACTTTTTTGGTAAGAGTGTTTGTGAAAAGGTGTGCGGGTACTTACTGTACTATTTTTATTATCTTTTGGCTCAAAGATTTAAACCCTAAAACATTCTTGAAAAGACTATATCAGGGCCCGGTTTCACGAACGCATTCCTCATTTTTCTAGATTAATCTTAAATTTTCTATTTTAGCATAGTTAAGTTTTTAGGTGTAACATTTTATCTTTGCAACTACTGGAGGGATTCACTTGAAACTTCACATTTGTCTACGGGGTTACTAATTGATATCAAATACCACGTTGCATAACTCTAGCATGAATTTTGACTGGATTATGGTCCTCTAATACTTACATTTTTTTTTGTGAAGTTTTTTGGTACAACTCTTTATTTTTGAAGCTACTGAAGGGATTTACTTGAAACTTCACACGTGTCAACAGGTTTAGGAATGAAAAACAGACATATTAAAACAGAAAAAACAAACAGTACATATATTGTCATTATGTTACAGTTTTAGAGGAGACAGTCATCCCAACAGAAACATAATATAAATTGATGTCCGATAATTGATCTTCTTCCACGTAAGGTTAGGAGTCTTCATAGACTGTAATTATGACCTAACATGGGGGATGAGACAGTCATCCTGTTACCAATTTTAAAATATATAAAATGCTTCATATGGAGCTTGTATTTTTGTTAATGGTTCAAACTATTTACAGGGCTCAACTGACTAGGCTGTTTTAGAGGGTGAGGCTATAAGCTGAGTTAGATAAAAACAATTGAAAATAATATAGCTAAAGCTAGCAAAAAAAAAAAAGATGAATCACTACAATAAAGCGCTTTTTCATAGCGATACGTAGCGAAAATCTTTAGGCAATGCGCCCACTGTTTATGCAATCTGTAAATGTTGAACCTTTTGAAAGACAGATAAATTCAATGGGAAGCATACAGTGAAACAGATAAGCAATTTTAAACCCCTTCAATATAGAAATTGTCGACACTATACCAAACAGACAATGATTCACTGACCCACCCGTACGCTACAACTCAAGCAGTGATATTGTGTCACTAAAGTAACTGCTACATTTTCCCACATTTAATCAGATTGTGAACCAAATATTTTTGCAAAGGGTACTGTTATCACATACATTTGAGATTTTGTTTGACACCCCTAAACCAAACCCTGCTGTCCACCTGCATATATTTACTTATCATTTTTTACAGAATCATTGTGTATGCACAATGGTGTTATTTCGGAAAATATTCTTAAAACTCTACCTAGATAGTATCTTGGAAACAAAAGTAAGATAAATATTATGCATAAAAAAGTTGAAAAATTGATTGATGAAAATAGAAAAAGAATTTACTAAAAAAGTTAAAAAATTAAGTAACAGTCAAGATTTGAACGTAAGTCAAATAAAACATGAGATTTCAAACCCAACAACTTAACTGCATACACAATAGAGACTGGGACATATACATGGGACATTTAACACTACATGGTAAATGTGTTGGTTTAAGTTTGGGTCGCTTATATCATCTCAAAATTCATTCCTAACTAAGAAAGGCTTCTTGAAATCGACTTATTGTGGCAATTTGTAAAATGCCTGAAATTCTTAGGCATTTTGTAAATTGCCTAGCTATTTTAGGAATTTTGTAAAATGACTAAATTTCTAGGCAATTTACAAAATGCCTGAAAAAATAGCACAATATTTTACACATTGCCTAAATGTAGTTTATGGTCATGAGGTTTGAGCATTTCATTCCTTTTTATCCAAATAGTATTTGAATACTCCATAGGGTCATTTCTTCCTTTGTTGACACCAAAAGGTTGTCTACTGTAATCTGAATCACATTCAGCAGCCAATGAACAAGTTATCAAAAGCGAAAAAATCATCAAATAAGAATTTTAACATGTGAATTGTTGTATTTTTACGTTCGCAGCACATATAGTAGCTCCTTCTGATTCAAAATAGTAGACTTGACATAATGTTTTGAGATTATGTAGCAATTTAACTGTGTATTGTGTCTACTAATTCCAAGAAATAGTTATCAATATGTCACACCTTAATGTATAATATAACTCCTTGGTCGGCTACCTATTCTTTAGCAGGCAGCTCGACCCGGTGCAACTTAGTAATATGTATGTTGATTTCGTTAATTTGATGTTGGTGAGTCTCAATTCTCTAGGTTTGTTGTTGTTGTTGTTTAGCGCTATTACTCTCGATGGCTCACAGCTTCCAGTTAATGTATATAAATAAAAGTTAATGGATCACAAAGATCTTGTAGTAAAGTATGATTTAATTTATTCCGTTTTAAAGTATTAATTCACAAAGTCCAACAAATTCTAACAATGTCACAAAAAGACAAATTTTCACAAAGTTCTTAACAATAAATTCTACTTAAGTTGACAACAAATGTCTATTCCTATTTTTTTTACACAAAGTATATTCTTAACATACACGAAGTTATATTCTGTACTTAATTCTAAAATCCTATATTAAATTCTTCATTTGTTAATAATATTTCTAAGTATTTATAAGGAAAGTATGTAAAGGGATGGGGCAATTATAATTGACCAATGAAAAAGTTGTAAGGGCTTGAAGCCAATAAAAATAAGAAGTCAAAAATATAAGCAATACTTAAGTAATAACTGCCAGCTTTGAGAAATATTAAGATTCAAACATGAACTGCATAATAAAACATAATAAAGAGTAGAGCAACTTAATCTAGTAAGCCAACAGATGTCGGTCAGGAAATTATCAAACATTTACTAAGAAAGCTTGATTGACATAATCAAAATTATAGTATTGTAGCGCTCTGGCTGTTGAACTACACGTGGTTCACTGGGTGGTTCACTGGGTGGTTCACAAAATAAAACTTATGATAATCAACAAACAACTTTTTGTTTCGAATGTTATGATTTTTATTACATACAGAAAAAATATAGATCTAGCAACAATTTAATTTTATGCTACAAAGAAATAATTTGTGCTAAAGGTAAAACAGCTTAATTTAACAAATAATCCCCTTTTGTTCCGGTTTAAAAAGACTATTAACCCTTTCGCTGCCGCAGCAGATTTTTAAATGACGTCGTTCTGTGCCACGGCCGTTTTAGCGTTACTGGAAATTGTCGCGGAAAACGAAATGAATTAACGACGTTTGTGGTATTGTTTACAGTTATTCGTGCAGTAAAAATGGCAATACTTTTTTATGTTAGTGTCATTGTCTTGATAAAATACTTTTTTGTATTACTGCTTTTTAAAATTATTATTTGGAATAAACTATTAACAATCGGCACGCTAAATATGTTTCAACTACAGCCCTTGGGTCGATTCAGATGAATTTTATATAACCCGGAATAAAATTAAAAGCCCGAATATGGCGTGACAAACGTTGCAATATTGTAAATGGAAAAATATGTGTGTAACAAAAAATTATTTGTTTTGCATAAAATATAAATATATTGGATATAATATATATATATAATTTTTTTATTATGCTAGATAAAAATATTACTGTGTTGTAAAAAAAATATTTGTGGTATGAAAATCTTTAAAAATATTTACATGTATATATATATATGGTATAATTAGCATGATTGGAAATAAGGTCTATTGTAACAAGGGATCTGATTGGTCGACAATGATGAAGCTGTTATACGGTGGATTTTTAGGGGATATGCCAGGCGCAAACAAAGTACAGATTAGTTGTCTATGACAGATACATCTGGTTCGAACCTTTTACCGCTGCAGTATCGGGTGCAAGGGGTAGTTACTTCCCCTAGATTCAAGCACAACGTGAACTCGGTTTCGTGTTCTCTAATATATAACTGATACTATTATTAATTTAAAACTGCTTATCACAATGCCAGACGTTGTAAGGCCTTCTATGCAGACGTTCTAAAAATGATTAAAAATTTGGTTTGTTTACTCTAATTACCAACTATTTAGTGTCTTGGTTTACAAAATTTCATACTCAACAAAAACTTTTTAACTTTACAAAATAAGCACTACTAAAACTGTAAAATAATAACTAGATAGTTACACTTTTCCAATTTAAATCAGGCTATGAATTCAAAATAGCCGGCAGAAACCAAGAGGGGGGGGGCTTCTTCTGCTCTTTGGACGGTCTGTGAGATCCGAGCGCCCAAGGTCGTGGGGCTGTCTTTCTGTGTTTCTTCTTGGTGGCGCTGGTTTGACAGACATGATTGTGAACAACAAAAGCCCAATTTGGTTAAAGGACCACAATCACAAAACAAACAACACTACCCCGATGTAAATAAAGTAGGTCAATAGGACAATAGCTAAAAAAAGATGAAACTAGGTCACGACCCAAATCACACATATACATGTATATAACAATCTGAACTAACACGATCAAACACAATACAATACATACAAAATTAAAAACATTCCAACATACTTTGGCACACGAAACAATTCATCAAGTTAACAAGCCTAGAGTATATTTAATCACCTTTAATAAGGAAATCTCCATACTTAAGAAGCTAAATTAGCATAATAGGAGATTACCTATCTTTGGCATACTAAATTAAAGCATCTTTGGCAAGTTAATCACTAAACCCAATATGAATTATATTGTGATTTTCTTTCGGACGGACCCTTATATAAACTCTAATCAGTCAGTTTATATTAGTGTCGACCAACCAGAGCCTTTGTTACAATAAACCGTATTTCCCATCATGCTAATTATACCACATGATTTTTAATATTTGTATACAACATACAAATGTATATTTTTTTACAAGACATAAATATATTTATCGAACATATATTTTTTAAACTACATATATATTTTTATAAAAAAACATATATATATATATATATATTTTTTAGAACACATAAATATTTTTTCTCGGGCATCGGTCTTGTAAAACTTATTTGCTGACCGCTATTGACGGATTGTACCGGATTTATACCGTATTGTTGCAATAAACTATTTATGCATTTTGGCCTCATAAACCGTTTTAAAAAGAAGTAAAGGAAAGTCTGGATATCTTGAAACCATAAGAACAATCACACGACATCATAATCTTATCATAGAAATTTATCATAAATTTAGTTAAATGTACAAGAATAAAAAGCACCAAAAATAAAACAAATAATTTTCAATGAATTTCAAAGTCATTCCTCCAAGCACACGTGACAGTTAAAACAATGCCGGTGTACCCCTCGCTCACACACCGAACACACTAGGCTTGATCGCCGTCGTCTTTCACTTCTTCGGCTGCACACGCAGTAGTCCCGTTGCTGATTTCGACCTTCAACAGATACAGATAAATAAATGAACCTCATTGAAAGGTAGTTTGAATTTTTACAATTGCATATTAAACGTAAAATAATCGTCATACATTTAAGAGATAAACATATTAAAAATTTTTAATAAGCTATTATACAGTACGATATGTGATGCAATGATTATATCATTACCACTCAATGGTACAAGTCGCCTTCGCCCATTCGTTCGCGGCTGTCGTCCGTACGGAGTGTGTATTTCTCGTCGCGTGGCTGCCACTGTTTCTTCAGCCAGCGCCTCCAACAGCATCTCCATAAATTTTTCTCTACTAACCGGTTGTCGGTTAATTGATACAAAACGTAGGAATTTAGTGTATTTCGGAAAAATGATGCGGCAAGCCTACTGTTGTCATATCTGGCATTAGTGGCCGTCGACAGTACCAACGACTCAACAGCGACATTCTGTTTATGTGCGTAATAACGCATGAACATTATGTTTACAAATTGCAGAAAACGACTGTATCTCGAATCCGGCCTGGTATAAAAAATATACAAGTTTTACAGACTTAATAATGTCAATATAAAATATTTAAAAAAAAATTAAAAACAAATACATCCTATGCTATCACGTTTAAAATACGGTTCTTTTTCGCTGACAATAATGCAGATCCCTTACACATATGCATGAAAACCTTAAAATATCTTACAAAACGACGAATATTTGAACATCGTACTTATGAGGGGACTGTTTCGAGGAGGAATTCTGTCGGCGTCTTCGACGTGTAGATATCGAAGAATGAGCTGGAATCTGTTTCTTGACATGACCGTGCCAAACCACGGGGTAGCGTTGCACGGTATCGTCGACAAGTAACTGGCAATATTTAGTTTCTTGGTGAGGCCCATGTTTATTACTATGGCAATGGTTTCATTTCCGTGATTGTCGTCGCAAACCACTTCTTGTGGTGGGAATGGCAGCGCTCTTTGGACCCCTTATCATCCGTCTTGCGAATCTGTTGGGGTTTTTTTTCAAATAAAAGTGAGTTTTGTTGATAATATTTTTTAATAATAACTCGTCGCATATTACGTAGTTTTACAGCTTCGTTGCTCTGTCCAAGCAGAGATCAATAAGATCTATTCCATCTTCATAAAAAATAATATCACTTAAAAAGTTTTGAACCTTCTTCAAATTCAAACACTTAATAGCGCTACGACTTGCAACGAAAGTATTTTGGATAATAGATAAAACAAATTTCAAATATAGAAAAGGATAATGTACAGTACTCAGTGAATGTGGTGTTATAATACTTACTAGTTTGTTTGACGTACTACCTCACACAGAAGTAACTAGGGAAATAACAGCATAAAAAAGTCAACTGGTTCAGCTTCTTCTCTATTATAAAAAATATGTAAAAAACAGGCGATAATTTTATTTTCGTCATATTTAATAGCAAAACAAGCATAAAATAATTGCTTTCTGATCCGCTCACTAAGAATTTCGCTACGAAGAGTCAGCGACAATTAACGTTTTAAGTGCGTTGCTAATTTAATTAATTGCGCCAAAATTATTGACGTCGCACGTTTTACAACGTCATATACACTGACCGGAAATGACGTAATTTGATGTAAAAACATTCAGATATCTTGAGTAACCATGGAATTCATGCAACCCCTAGGGTTAGGTTCTTGCTAAACATTAACTCTGATACCCCTAAAATCGGCCCGAAATCGGCCCGTGGCACTTAACGTAGTATACAAAAATCGGCCCAAAATCGGCCCGTGGCAAAAAGACTATTAAACTGTTATCAATGACTGAGATCTAAAATCTTATAAAATGTAAAAAACGTTACTTAATATTTGTGAATAAAGCCTACTAAAAGTAACAGTATCAATAAGTACTAAACCCTAACCATTTAAAAGGAAATTTCAAAAGATCTTAAGTTTAAATTTTAACGTGTCAGCCAGGCAGCCAAAATGAATGTGAACCCTGCTCAAAGGTTCTCTGGCCTATTTATACTCACAGACATTCTCACAGTCATCCATGTGAGAATGTGAATTCACAGAAATAATGGTGCTCACACCTAACAGTGTGAGCTGTGAGCTCACAAAAATAACGTTACGCTCACATTAAACGTTGTGCAAGTAGGGCATACAAATTCACGTCATCACGTCATGGGTGGGTCCATGGGATCGCATTTTTTAAAAGGACTTAACTTTTGTTGAAACTTTGCACAAATGTTGTTTAATGTTTGAACTTTAAAAAAATGTAATAAAATTTGGGGGTCACCGAACTCGTTTTGGGGTCAAGGTCATTTGAAGGTCACCACCTCTGAAACTGCTGATTTGAGGAAGAATTTTGACGATTTAGAAAAGTACCTACAGCAAAAAATTATTAACCACCGGAATATTATTTTTTCGCTTGATTATAAGTAAATAACCTGTAAGAATTGTAGTACAAGAAAATTAATTATCAAATATTCCATATTTTTCCTTGTAGGCTCTTAACTGGTCTCCATCCTGTATGCCCAAAATTGGTTATTTTTCAAGGGATTAAGATAAATGTTCAACATATTTTTTTATATATATACAGAACTTAACTTTTGCTTAAATTTTGCATCATAAATCAGACATTAATATTGTTTGATTTTATGGGGAAAAAAACATAGGTCACCGACCTTTGAAAAAAGTTACGAGACTCTTTTTGATACATTATGACGGTAAAAATCAGGTAAAATATTATAAAATACCACAAATGCGTTATAATAGTGTAAAATGATACAATAGTTAATTTTATGGATGATTACGTGTGATTGTATGTATCATATTTCGTGCGTTTGTCCCTAAAGTAGTCTTTAGGTAACTCGGTTGGTCATTTTGCTCGAAAACGTCTGTCAAATTACCCCACCCACCAAAAAAACAAGCTTTTGAAGCAAATATTCAGGGTTATGAGATTTTGTCAAGAGAGAGGTTTACAATACATTTTAGAATCTTCGTGAATTTGTTTGGGCACATCTGAAGTAATTTGATCAAATAAATTAGGGTCACCAAACATTTAAAAGGGTTATGGTCATTTCAAAATGACCCCCAAAAAACATGTAAATCTCCGCCAAAAATGCGTCAAAACTAGCATATATCAGACAGATGCATAGGAAACAGTCCATTTGTCATTAAATGATGAATATGTTAGTGACAAATGTTATAAATTCGATGAATCTCACTTTATCATGCATTTTTTACCATTTTATTCAGCGAATTCCGCAAAATGTAAGTTAAAAATGAAAAGTGCCCCACCCACTTATAAAAAATTGGTCAAAAAAGTCTATTTTTTACATCAAAATAAATTAGTGACTTAGTAACATTTTTAATTGTGTTTAAATGTGAGATTAAATGAATTTTTATCAGATAGAAGTGAAAAAAGCAAAAGATCACCGAATTTTTAAATTTCAATACAATAGCTAGGCCTACAAGATGTTGATAATACCTAGTATAAGAAGCATAAATTGAGTAAATTTTACTATTATTTTCATCATGTCTAAAATATAGCAACTGACTAAGTATATAACTCAAATGCATGTTTTAATAGTTTATCACTTCAGGTGGGGTAAATAATTTTTTAGAGCTGAATTATCAAAAAATGGAAAATTTTATTTAAAAAAATTAAAATGCATTTTCATTTAAAGTGAGGAATACCCCACCCACTTCTTCAATTCCCATTCAGAATTAATATATTGTTATCATTTATTATATATTATTGTCATGAAATAATGATTATGCAATAGACCCTTCTTAAAGATGTGATGAACAATTCTTTACTTCACATTTATATTACAAAAACAACCAGTTTAAAAAAGTCACCATGGCAACCAAATGTTCTGAATTGTTGTGAAAAGAGATATTCACATGTTTTAATTTTGTTTTATGTTATATGCATTTCTTATATGTGTAAATCCTTATGATTTTCATGAATGAACACATCATATTGTGGAAGTAAGTCCTGTATAATTATATTTTTGTTGCACAAGTTATCACAAGTACTTACTTCATCACTTTTTAAGTGAGCTACTATTTATAGTGTATTGGGCCCAACAAATGGAATGTGTTGCATTCATGACCATTTACCAAGGTTCTTGCCCATCTTAGATATGATACATGTCCATGGTTTGCCTTACCAAGTAGTACCTCCTTTACCATAGCATTGACATACCATAATATTGCTAAATTGCCACTACACATAACAAAAAATTAGGATTTGCATATGTGAATTACTGACTACTGCATGACTACTATAGTGAAAGCCATTTATAATGACATGGCTTTTAGAATTGTCAATATTACAACAACTGGAAGCTAATTTAATATATTTAATGCATGGATTGTATTGTTTACAATGATTTTATCAACACAATGCTGACCAAAACCAAGTAGATCTATAACATATATTGAACAAACAAAGTGAGTTCTTACAGTCAGTTTATTTATTAACATTGTTTTAAAACATTTCAAAAATCACTTGTGGCTTAGACAATCAAATGTAGATATTTTTTTTATTTATAGTCTGTTTTATGATCACCTATCATGCTGTCAGAGTATCATCAGTGTGGCACAACTCAATACCTCAGTCATCTGTAAGAAAGAAAGATATTGACAAGTATTTTTGCAAATATTGACAAATTAAACAAATAAAATAAAATAAAATACCTTAAAATAACTTAACTTCTTATAAAATTTAAAAGAAGTCAAATGTTTCATCAAACTTTTATCATTTTTGATAATAAACCCATGTTTTTATGTTTTATGATATCAGTCATGTCTCTGATCATACACCTCATTATACACCTAACTAAACATGTGCGTATGAATGCTGAAAGATCCAGATTATAATAATTTTCTAGAAAAATGAAAGGATTGTCATCTAAGAAAATTTATAATATAGATCTTAGTCTGTTCCTCTGGTTATATGCATGTACATGATTCAAAGTAGATGAAAAATAGGCTAGCTGAGGTTAATCAAATGGAAGAACTTATTTGGTGCACTATACAAACTTATAATACATAAAAAGGATAACACAAAGAATAAATAAAAAAGTTAAAGTTTATGTGAAAAGTATAAGTCCCCCCCTCCAGCAAAAAACTTGATCTGTCACTGATCAGCTTTAGAGAGTGATGGGGTATGAAATGTGAACAAACCTGCGTATTGTTGTGCATTGAGTAATATTCTAGATTAAATGTATCTACATTTAGTCACACAGGATGCTCAAATAGCATATACACCTGAAAATATAAATAATAAAGTCTCCAAGTAAAGATTCTAAACATCAACGAAATAGTTCATAATCAAGTTAAATTTTTCTAACTGGAGACAGTTTGTCTAGACTTATAGACGCCTTCACATGGAAAATAACCATCAGCATCATACTATGCACAACGTGTCAAGATATTAAATAATATTATAAGTCACAAATAGTATTTATTCACGTACGAAATTGGAAAATTATAAACCCGTATCCGGAATCATCTGTATCCGAAAACTGTTATATAATTATTACATCATTACTCTAAAATCTTGGAAACAATAGATTTTAACCAGTATATTATATACACCATTTTCACGCATCAATATTAATACAATTAAGAAGGATAACTTACATTTTTCTTACGTGTGTTTCATCTCACAGTGTCAAACACTGACCAAGGTCGTCTGCAGAATGCTAATGATATCAAAGTTAGATCTAGATTTCTTGACGAATTTTGACGTCATCAACTATACTCAGTGTTTCATTGTATCATGTATGTAATCTCTGTTGGTTCCTCTCAACGATAATACTTGGCAAATCTACGTTCAGCAGACTGAGTAGTTATACAAAATATGTTATTCTTGACAGCATCTGCAGGACTTTGCCGTAAATCTAAAGTTACCTCCCTTTGTTTTCAATCAATGTCGTAAAATATTTTTGTTTAGTCACAGGCTCTAACAAGGGGAAGTTAATCTGGTGAATGTTATTTTTGTCGTCTGTTGAGACTGATATTTTAATTATGATAGCTTATTGGCCTAAATAAAATAGGTTTTATCAGTGATGAAAATGATCTTAAATTATCATTTAATGATTAATTAAACTGGTAGTAACCTCAAACGGCCTTTTAAACGTGTTTCTTTGGAGAGAAAGTTTTCTTCATACAAGCAGTTGACATTTAAGTAAACTAAAGTTCTAAGCGGTCGCCAAGCAACCACGTCCCATCATGCAATTTTCAACATGGCTGCCGTAAATTTAAGAGTGACAGTCAGTATGAAATGAAAGTAAAGTAAAATGAGGCCTTAAACACTACTTCTAAAAGGTAAAACTGACTTAAATTGATTAATTAACATGTAATATGACTAAGGCAAAGCCTCAAAGCGAGCTCGACGAATCCAAACTTATATGCGGAGACGTAACCAACTATTTTGACTGTTTCTATTGGGTTTTTTTTGGTACTCGAACCCCATTGTATCGATCTATCCATTGTATCGTGCTATTTATTGATCCCGCGATATTTTGATTGCAACGCCACCTGCCGATTGTTTACAACATTAACTAGGTCAAATTTACTGTTGCATGGCTTTTGATAGAATTTTACGATGGAAACATGTCTATAGTAGCATTTTTGCATGATTTCTCCATTTATCCTCGTTTTTCTGCGTGTTTCTGAAAGTTTCTTGTGTAAGATCCTATAAAACCCACCTCTGATGTCTTAATCAGCTTCCCTTTAAATGATTGATTATGATTAATAATATTTTAAGAGAGAGGGACTCTGTCAGTAAGTCAACAGTTGTAAGCACTAAAACAACTCTGGCCTTCCATATTTGTGAACTGTTTTGCCACAATGCATCGATACAATGGCGTGACGTAATATTTCCCTCAGACTTAACCCCCTTGTGTATATTGACAAGATATTTGCCGAAATTAAAACTTATTGAAGAAACTTTGATATAACTGGATTAAATGGACATTAAAGACACTTGAAATGCAGAAATAACAAGATAAATGGTTTATTTTGTTTTGAAATTTGATGTTTAGAATTAAGTAGATCGATACAATGGGGTTCCAGGCTACTTTTAAAAATGTCACTTTTTATGAACTTGCAGATCCACGCTTGTAAACATGGCCTTATTGTAGCTGCTTCAGTGATATATTTATTCGAGGGCCTATTAATTGAATAAGCTAGGGGAGATAACTGCGTAATTTATTGTATTCAGAAAAATCTGACAACATCTCATTCTTTTATGTCAGAATCATATTTCAATTCTGAAAGAAATGTATTGTACATTATTATTTATCTTTTGAATATATGAAAAAACGCAATAAAACATTCATTTTTTAAGATAGATATATTTTTTACCTCTTTAAACAATGCCCGGTACCGTTAAGTTACGGAAACGTGCTGGTTTTATCATAAACACCGTTTATGACGTCGCTAAGAGACGTTTATGATAAAACCAGCACGTTTCCGTAACTTAACGGTACCGCGTTGACTCTCTTCCGGATGCGCAGGGCGGGTTCAAAAATCAACAGACAGACAGACAGACAGACAGACAGACAGACAGACAGACAGACAGACAGACAGACAGACAGACAGACAGACAGACAGACAGACAGACAGACAGACAGACAGACAGACAGACAGACAGACAGACAGACAGACAGACAGACAGACAGACAGACAGACCGACCGACCGACCGACCGACCGACCGACCGACCGACCGACCGACCGACCGACCGACCGACCGACCGACCGACCGACCGACCGACCGACCGACCGACCGACCGACCGACCGACCGACCGACCGACCGACCGACCGACCGACCGACCGACCGACCGACCGACCGACCGACCGACCGACCGACCGACCGACCGACCGACCGACCGACCGACCGACCGACCGACCGACCGACCGACCGACCGACCGACCGACCGACCGACCGACCGACCGACCGACCGACCGACCGACCGACCGACCGACCGACCGACCGACCGACCGACCGACCGACCGACCGACCGACCGACCGACCGACCGACCGACCGACCGACCGACCGACCGACCGACCGACCGACCGACCGACCGACCGACCGACCGACCGACCGACCGACCGACCGACCGACCGACCGACCGACCGACAGACAGACAGATTTATTTAGGTATTGGCAAAATACAACATGACATATGTAATTTAACAATACAATATGATACTATAGTAATAAATACATAAATATTAAAAGTTACATATACATACATATATACATTGCATTTCAATGAGTATATGTCAGTCTACTCTGTGATAAATATATCATATAGCCGCGGCCGTGGCGTAGTGGTTAGCATGTCTGACTTCGAATCCGGAGATCGCGGGTTTGAAACTGGTCGCCGCAGGTCATACCCGAAACATGAGTTGTTGGCCTCGTGGTTGGGTAAGCTAGTACTGGTGATAGAAAAAGTCTCCAGGAAACCTATAGTGGAAAGAGCTGGCCATCGTGTATATGACCTATATATGTGTTGAATGCGACATTAAAAAAATAAGATAAGATAATATATCATATAAGATTCATAATGTTTAACAGTAACAGTCTTAGGCTGAAAGGTTTTGTACCAATATAAGAGCTTAGGACTAGGTTAATCTGCATTTGATGAAGACAGTTTCATAATTATGCTAAATAAAACTACTCTTTCTTTGGACTTATACAATTTCATAAGAAAATACAGTTAATGATAATTAATTTTTTTCATCAAAACAGAACAATACATCATATAGACTGCCTGTAATATCAGAAAAGAAGTTGTTGTTTGACTTGATTGTGAACGTTTCCAATACTAGCCATTATTATTTGGATGAAAATAATTTTCAACCGTTTATATGCATCAAGATTTATATATATTTATATATTATTTCAAATATATTTCCCTGACACTTCCAGGCAATTTGTATAAAAATTCCTTGAAATTTCAGTCAAATTTTGATATGCCTATATATTTTCAGGCATTTTACCAACTACCTGACTCATTTAGGCAATTTACATAATGCCTGAATTTTTAGGCATTTTACAAATTGCCTAAATTTACAAATTGCTTGTAAAATATACATTGTTGTTAAATGATACATTACTAATAACTTACTTTATTTATTTTTTCAGTATGAAACAAATGTAACCTGATTATCACAACAGTTTGAAATCATCACTGTATCAATGTAAGTTAGTTATCATTCTATTTATTATTTCTAAACATGGTTGAAACTGCCCTAAATGCATATTTGTTTGTGATTGTTTGCAATGCTCAGCTAGCTTTGTACACCATGCACTAAGTTTATTATTTAAACCCAATAAATATATACTGAGATTCGTTTGTTTGCCAAGTTCAATTATTGTTTAGTAATACTTGTAGTTTGTCTCATGCAAATTTTGACTCTATGAATTATCTCCTTTTAGTATTACTATAAAGGTAAAAAGCTGCGTCAAACTATTTACCAAAAACAATGGAACATTTTTATCCATGTTTCTGTATTAATTAATTAACAAAATTAATGTACATGTATCTGGTTGGGTATTATGTTTTTTACTGTTTATGCAATAGCTTCAATAACAATCAATTTTGTGCGTAAAGTTTGAACCTGGTCTGATGATTCATTACATTGACCACGAATGTAGTATTATTATGCTCGATACTGATTTTAGTATATCGTCAAAACTCAAATGTAATTATTACACAGGGATTAATTTTTATGTGCCCATTTTGAAAAAACGAACGTATTATGTTATGATGATGTCCGTCTGTCCGTCAGAATAATTCTGGTTTGAACCTTTGACCGCTGCAAGAGTCTGATGCATCAGTCCTAGACAACAGATCGATAGCTTGTTTGCACCTGGCATATCCTTTAAAACTAAGAACTATGAGTGTACTCCATGACTTGGCTGTGACCTCTAGTTTGACCCTTTGACTTCTGTTGGACTGAGTACAACGGGTGGTTTCTGTTGTGTTCTATGATACATAAAACTGAGTCAAGTAACAGTTTCGGGTGTTTATTTTGTCACTGTAAGTTTTAGCACAAGCCCCTGATTGTTTATTTTATAATCCACCATAAAGCAGCTGCATCATTATCCACCAATCAGAGCCCTTGTTACAATAAACCTAATTTCCCATCATGCTTATTATATCACATATATTTTTTTCGCACATAAAGATTTTTATAAACAATTTTTTTATTCAACACAGATATTTTTATCAAACATTTTTTATCCAATTTATATGTATATTTTTTTATACAAAACAAATATTTTTTGTAACATACATTTTTTTGTTTAGAATATTGCAAATTAAATTATACATCTATATAAACTGAATACATATTGTTTAAATGACTGATGGTGTCCTATATTCAATATTTGCTTATTTATGTCATGATGATGTCATAAAAATGTCTGCTTTGTTATGCTGTACATTCACCCACTCCCTGTGCATTCACCACAACTGGGGGGGTGGGGCGACTTTTAGATTTTGAAGTGAGTGATGGTTATTTTTAACTCAAATTTTGCAGATGTAACGATATGAGTTGTTACTAAATCGATTTGCTAGATGATTTAAGGTGCATTGTGTAGATTTAAGAAGGATTTTGATTCCTATTCCCGCCGACTCAAACGTTTCGATTTATAAGTCGCTCCTCCGCTTTATTTTGGACAAATTCCTCTAGCGCTTAAGGCAAGTATTTGGAGCACAAAACTTTGAGTTTATTATCCAGTTTCTTCCTATATGCATTGACTATTTTCTTGGTCGCATTAACTACATGTACTTGTTTTCTATTGAGTTGAAACCGAACATTATTAAATGTTGTTCATTCTTTTCAATATTGGCTGACCGTTCTTATATTAGGGATTTTTTTATAGTAAATCCTTCCAATAAGTCCACAAATTTGAGTTAATGGTGGTTTAATGGTGAAATGGTTGTTAGATAATCATAGATTATGTAGTAATGACAAGTATGATATTCATTTCTTGGCTTATGATAAGATATTTTTTATCTGTCAATGAATAAGCTAATTTTTAGAAAACATATGCAAATATGACTTTGGGTAGGACATTAATTACAAATTAAAAATAGATTAATGCCTAGTAATGTAAGGATATCTAGCTAGCAGAGAAGCTGTTCGGCTAGCTCAACTGATTAAAGGGTCGTGCGTTGGATTCCCGGGCGGGGCATACTTTCGTGGAGCTTGGTCATGAAATTATTTTCTATGGCCATTCTCCCTCCTAACCAATGATTTTTAATTATGTAGGGCAGTTGTCGGTCACTGACGAAAGTATGTGCTTAGTAGCTGGTTAACAGCTAAATCCAGAGACTTAGCCTTTCCAGGAGAACTGGGTAGGTTGACTGACTGCAGTTATATGACCTATACAATGTGTTGCTACAGCATTAAACACAACAAACAAACAAACAAGCTAGCAAGAAATCTTTTTTTTTAATAGTAAAAAATGATACAAGGTAAAATATATCTTCAAGGAATTTAACTTTCAGTTTGTAAAAATTGTAAAAATACTACAGTACTGTTGTAGATCTATTATTTTGTATTTTATATAACATTATAAAGTCAATATATTTGTTGTATTTTAAGAAACAGAACAAATGGAACATGAAAATAATTAAATATTGTATGAAGTCATTATTCAAAACTCTAGTCATATTCATTGTATTGAACATTGCTGTCCACACTTGATCTCTTATAAGAAACTGTGCAAATATGAGATTTTCTGACTTGTGTCTAAAGATAATTTATTATAGGTATACATAAACATATAATAGCCAAGGTCTTGGATGTTTTTGCAATGCTTACTTGCACATCGTAAAGTTGAATTTTAAAATATAAAATATAGCCATTTTATATTTAAGAAATAACTTACAGTTGTCTATATTTTGTTGTCTAATAAAATATAGGCTCGAGTTGTGATGCGCGTATGATTAAATCACGAGTGCTTTAGCACGAGTGCTTTAATAAGCTCATCAAACGAGTGCCTATATTTTATTAGACAACAAAATATAGACAACTGTAAGTTATTTCAATTCTAACATCGTAAAATACATCCATAGAAAAAGATATATTTATAGAACTATTTTTAACTGTCAGAAACGTCATGCTGTTGAAATCCACCCCAGTGCAAAGGCCGAAAATGGCATTTATTTACACAATTCTCACAGATACGTGTTTCTTATTCCGAACAAAAAATATTAAAATCTTAATTATAGAATAGAAACCAAATTGTAAAAGTCAACCCTTATAAACTCGGGCGCCATTTTCGGCTTTGTGCATTTAACGTGTGGAGTAAAATTTCAACAGCCGTCACGAGCTATATTTTGTTGAATAATAAAGCATAGATGACGTCACATTAAATAAAGAGTGAAAACGCACGTGCCTATGTTAGAATATGTTTTTAAGTTTTTTTCATGGAAATCTGGTATTTTTTTAAATGGGTTCAATGTGATTAGGGTTATAACTAATTAAAGACATAGAATAATTTAAATATATAATAAGTGGCATTTCATATTAAAATTATATTTTAAGGTTTAAAGAAATACTTTATCAACATTATATTAAATTCTTGAAAATCTTTGATTGTAATTTATATATTCTTAGTCATATTTCCATATCGATAACCATATTCATTTTGTAACCAACACTGTCCAAATATGACCTCGGCAAGAATGAAATTCCTTTCTTTAAAAAAATAATTATTTTAAAAAGAGTAGATATAAGATATATATAAATAGTTTTTTCTAGTTAAGACATAAAATATGAGATGATATTCATGGATAAACTGTAAATTTTAGAAGACTGAGCGAATATGAATTAGGACATTTTCATACCCAGAGGCTATCAGAATTCTCAATACTTAGTTAGACTTAAGGTTGATACTGTAAAATATAGTACATATATGTTAAACCACATTTTATTTTATTTTGAAACAGTTTCTATTACACCCGGGTTGATAGCGCTGTTGGTAGCGTGCCGGGATTTGGATACTCGTGTCCAAGGGGGTGCGGGTTTGAATCCCACCCGGGGAGGTTATACCCTTCCATGAAAATTTGACAATAATGTTGATTTTCCTCCATTGGTTAGATAATATGGATAAGTTTCTGGCCTTGTGGAAGGGTAGGTGAGTACTGGTTATAGACAATGGTCCAGGAAAGCTAGGTTAGGTGCGCTGGACGCCGTGTAATGACCTAAATTGTGTTGATACGGCATTAACTCTAATAAATAAATATAAATAAATAAATAAATTTCTATTACAAAGATACTTCTGAATTAAATAATTACAGTCAAAACTATCAAATTGTTTTTTTATCTTTCACTGCTGCAAAAAAGTCATATTCACATAGAGAAAGTCATATTCGTTTTGTAGAAGAACGCTGCACAAATCTATTTTAGAAACTGAGAGATTATGAGATTTTTTTACTTAAATTTCTTAACTTGTAATACAGTCTAACCTGTGAACAAAGGACAGTCATTGGAAAATTCAAAAGTGTCCTTTTTGGACAGGTGTCCTCTATGGACAGGTTCTGATGGACATGCCTCATAAAATGTAGAAATTGCTTCCCGGGCATAAGCCAGTACTCAATTCTAACTTATAAACAACTGTTTGTAGTTATTAATCAGCTGTGCAATTGTCTCCCATTTATACCTAATCAACTAATCTAATTAATCAAACCTTTGTTATGATGACAAATAAGTGTGCTCTTTTGGCATTTTGACGAACTCTTTAAGACAGTATAGTGAATATCAGGACTCTAGTTTGACCACAATTTCAAGGGGAAGTCAAATCTTTTAGAGCTCAAACAAGCATGGTTACTGATTGAATAGTCTAGCACATGTACATTTTTTAATAATAAACAATTCAACTTGAACATATATTAAATGAATCAACATTTTTAAACCATAAACTATAACATAAAAGTAATATTTGCAAAGTGATATTCATACTAGTAATATTTCTTGGATATTTTTTACACAATTATCTTTAAAAAGTTTGAAATCATAATATTTTGTTGAAACGACTAGCATATTTAGCATTGTTTGAAAAATAATAGTCATATTCTCTCTCAGAATATCATATTCACGAATAGGAGTCACATATGTGCTGTTAAGTCGGAGCCGGAGCAGTGGTCCAGTGGTAGGACGCGCGCTTAGGGATCGAGAGGTCCTGGGTTCGAATCCCACCAGGGGCACTGCTAATTTCCTTGAGCAAGAAATTTACCTGCGATTGCTTCACTCCACCCAGGTGTAAATGGGTACCTGCGAGGGTGGTATAATTCCGCTGCGCCAATTTGTCGGCTGCACTAATAAGCGGAGTAAAAAGACTCCCCAGGGAGATTGATAGATAGATACCAGTAGCCCAGTGACCAGGGGTAATTGCTGTCAAGTCGGTGAACATGCAAAATGTAATTACATTGTTTAAGTCACACCCCTTAACAGTTGTGTGTCTTGTTTCTAAGTTTTAAGCAGTCATTTGTAGGAATGTTTTATACATCAACCTGTGGTCAAATGAGGTTAAATATGTTTTGGAATTCATTAATTATGAAATGTTTTAACAGAACCCTTAAAACAAATTGTAAGGCCACAACAAGTTGATCATGTGTTCTGGAGATTTTTCTGAAAAAAAATGGGGCGAGCGAGCGAAGAAAAAAAATTTAAAAAGTCTTCATTCACTTGCTTTATATAGCGGTTTGACCAAATTTTTATGAGCGAGCGAGGAAATAAAAATATTTTTTTGTAAAAAACCGTCATAATTAAGGTGCGCGCGAATCAATAGAACATATGATCAATTTGTTGTGGCCTAAAAATCACAATATGAAATAATCAAAGGGAAACTACTCTTACATACCTGAGTCTTGTTATGACTTGAAATGTTGTACTTTTTACTTCAAAATAAAGTCAGCACTACCATTCTTTGGAACCTTTTAAATTTTTAATCTTAAAAGTTTTATGTATATCTTTGTTTTTTTCAGGTACTACAGTAACATAAACAAACAAGTTTTTACCAAATTGATTATACAACCATGTTTGATGCTGAATAGTCTTTGATAGTATGGTTGCCATAGAATAATAGCTGATGTACTACTGTCACTTATGTGTTGGACAACTTAGTCTATGGAATCTCCTTCAGGTATAAACCATTTCTATTGTGTATTATTATTCCTCTTTAAAAACCCAGGGTGAGCCATTTGCTCATTGCTAAGATTTTGGGACCCAACAGGCTGTAAACTTGCCCATCTCTAAACAATCATGCAAGATTGCTGAAATGGTACCGTGTAAAATGCCTAGTGCTTGTGCTATTACTTCCTCTATCTAAGTATACCAGGTTCCTGACTTTATGTCATAGGCTGGTTATTTTATAACTCGACCTCACACCTTATAAGTTGTCATTGTATATCATGTGACTATACACCTTGTGTTACATACATGTATAAAAGGTTTTAATTGGTTACAAACCACATAAATTCATTAACCACTTCAAACAGCATAGTATAAGGATGTATACAGTGCACTGCCAACCAATGTTTGGAGACAAAGAAAATTTACTAAAATTCTTAAATTGTCAATGCTAGTATATGTAGGACCACTATTTATACATGTAGTATATTAAGTATGATTGGTGATGGAAACAAATATTTTGAATGCATCACATTAATAAGATTTGGTAGTTGACATTCTAAAACCTCCAAAACCATGTTCATGGTAATTCATTCCCATAGCATGCTTTAAAATTTCTTTGATAGTCTTAACTATTAAAGATAGAACCAACTAAAAAAAAGCAAAACAGATTTACAATGCACATGGTTTCAGAGGCTTTGGGATGTGAGATGCTGAATTTCATAAACATGATGAATTCACAGGGGCAGAGCTAGATTTTTTTTTTGGGGGGTCTGAACTTTTGAACCACAACCACATTATACATTTATCAGAATAATGCAACATATTAATAATAACAAGGAATATCTTTAAAAAAGATATTTGGCGCTGTGAAGGATTAATTTTGTTTGAAGTATAAATGTGTATGGTATTATCTTAATTTATTTAAATTCCCAAATAAGTAAAATAATTTTCGAGATCCACATATTAAAATTTTGGGACCTAAAAACTTTTTCTAGACCCGCATATTGAAAATTTGTTACCGTATACTAAATGTTCTTTTCGGGTCTGCATATTGAAAATTTGGATCCGTACACTAAACTTTCTTATTGGGACCTGCATATCGAAAACATTCAACCTATATTATTATTGGGGCCCGCATATTGAAAATTTGGGACCGTAGGGACCGTAAATCTAACTTTTTCGGGGCTGCATATTGAAAAATAAATAATGAGTTGCGGATTTATTGAATTTTTCACAATGTTTTCGCGACCAAAATGCAACAAAGGTAACCAAGCAACCAAACAATCATATATTACTAATTCGAAAAATAAATACATTGTAAAATTAAGGTAGGTGGATACAATGTTTCGTTAAAATCTAAAGTCTGCCAAACTTCATGAAAGTCGGTGTACATGTAGAGTCACAATTGTACTTTATAAATATGGCAATGGTATTCATTTTTATCTTGACGTCACCATAGCAACGACGTGTATTCGACACACGTATAAGCTACGTGTTGAAAACGTCGCGCTCAAGTTAACGGCGTTTTATAGTGTGAACAGGTGCGGATATTCATTTGATATTTAGATCATTGTATTCTCCGGGAAACATGCTTTCAAATGATATTAAATTTGCTCGAGAGTTATCTAACGACGTCGTAACGTTTAGAAAACTGTGTAAAATTTTCGTAAAATTTAACGTCGTTTTACGTCTACACGCCGTCATATTGTTGTGGTTAGCGTGAAAACTAAGCCGGTGACATACCTTTTTTATTTGAAAAATATATTTTCCATGCGAATATCAATGTTTTGATGCAAAAAGATTAGGGGATTGATCGTGAACAAATTGTCGAAATTTTAAGTTGAAATTCAAGTTAGTGTATTTCTAACGTCGATGTTTAGTAACGTTATCATTCTTTCATCGCCCCCGGGCTCATAACGTTTGCAACAAAAATGATTAAAATACACTGATTTCATTTAAATAATATTTTCTTTATCAAGTCTATTTGGAATCAAACTTATCTGCCAGTTCATCCTATATTTTGAGAGGCATTTTTTAGAGCTACTTATCACACCAGAACCAGAATTCTGAACTATAAACTACAAAAATAGTTATACACTGTTCAGCTTCTTTACTTGATCGAGTTGAGGTGAGTGAAGGTTGTATACTTGTATAATATTTGTGCCTTAACAATAAGTGTGTTAAAATTATCTAAATACTTCAAGTCATTATGTTAGATAGGAAAAGTATGATATGAGCTATGTATACAGTAATGTTGGTAGCGGCATGATTAGGACGTCATTTTTTTAATTCACAGGTTTGTGACAAAGGAATAAAATTCTAAATTCTAGCAGAAAATGCAAATTTTAAAAACAAAATAAACATATCTGCTAATTAGCTAAAATGGATGTATTCTAATAGGTGTAAGCTGCAATGCAAACGTGTGGTTGAAATACAGATTCAGTAGAAGTACAGTAATCACACAAATATGTCTATAGTTGGAAGCATTTTTTCGCAACAGATTTACCACACGCACTTTCATAATTCTTATTTAGAGCACAGAGACATGTATTGCTATTTCCTGAAAGTCTAATATATATCTGAAAAGTTTACTTTAAAATCTTAGGATTACGCATTATTTTGCAAATGCATAAATCTATTATACACGTTTTGGCTCGAATGTGAAACAAGTTTTTACAACTGATATAAATCACTATCAAAGAAACAGCTGGATAGGTTTTGAATGGGATTCGGACTACCGCGGAGCTGGCTATCAAATAATTACTTATCCAGCCTCGCACGCCCGGAACAGGAAAAAAGGCCATCATTCAAATATTCACGACTGACAAGTTCCCAATCCATCAAATATACAGAAGATATCTCAGAAAGTGATAGTTTTTTTTCAAAATTAAATTAATGGCAATTACGTAGGCTATGAATAATTTACATTCAACGATAACATAATCGAAAGTGTGGCTCTTTCAACTGGACTGATATAACATATGTAAAGTATAACAAAGTACCCAAAACTCGATCCCTATTACATATTTATCGAATTTTCTTAGCGCTAACGAAAATAGATATTTATTGAATTTTCTTAGCGCTAACGAAAATAGGGGGTTAGCTCTGTACCCTAAGATAATTGATATGTGCCGCTAATATTGGTATGTACACGAATTAAGAAGGCATTTCCTGGCCAAACATTTTTATGTTGTTCTGTTGTTGTTGGGGTTTTACGCCGTTGCAACACATTTTATAGGCCATATTACGGCGGTCAGTCAACCTACACACTGTTCTAGGAAATGCTTAATCTCTAGATTTAAATGTTGATAAGCGACTGACAATGCCCGACATGATTAAGAATCAGCGGTAGAAGGGAGGATGGCCGAAGAAATTATTTCATGACCAAACTCTACGAAAGTATGGCCAACACACGGATCAAATCCACGACCCCTCGATCAGTACACCTGTGTGCTACCAACTTTGGATACCTAAATTGGCTGAGATACTAGTCGCGTCACGTTGAATCAATCGCTGAAATTCGATGGAAGATGTATTTTCTCGAACTACACATTTAACAGTTTGCTGATCAACGATCTACATGCTAGTTGTATTACGTTTTCTAGAATTACCCGCTGAATCGCTGGCTTGGAAAAGATCGGCCAGCTAGCTATTGTACGAACTACATATTGAAACAATCACCAATTAAGATTAAAAGGTAGCTGAATTAAACAAACTACACTGAGTCTCAATTTGACTAGCTAAACTACGATCTTATGCCTAGTCGATTTCCGATGCGTAACAAGTTTTCTCTAATAGACCTCATTTGAATATACAGCTGGTTGCTATTTGGCAGTTAACGAATAGACTTCAGAAACATTTCTGGATCCATAGATATTTTTTCGTGAATAGACTTCTTTCTTAAAGTTTATTCGTGAAATGCCAAATAGACCTCTAGAACATTCTGACTGCATGTAACTATGTTTTTGTAACTTGACATCGGAATAGATATATGAATAGACAACTGTCTATTCGTCTATTCGCAACCTCACAAACAGACTTCTGAAACATTCTTATTACATTGTTGTATTTTTTGCGATTAGAATTCTGAATAGACTTTTGAATAACGGTGTCCATTCGGCCCCTGACGAATAAACTTCTTGAAAATTCTGAATACATAGCTGCGGTTTTTTTTGCAAATAGACTTTTACATAGAGAGCTGCCTATTCGTCACTTCAGAAATAGACATCTGAAACATTCTGAATGCATCGCTATGGCGAATAGATTAGAATAGACTTCTGGATAGATGTTTGAATACACAGATGTCTATGCAACATTATTTGAGTAGACTTCCGAATATGTTGCTAAATGTAGAGATTCTCAGTAAGCAGCTGTTTATTCTGAGAATAAACTTTTAAATAGTTATTAGACAGAAGATAGCTAACTTCACGGACCTTTACTGTATACAAAATAGATTATTTGATATTCCTTTCATGAATATTTTGTTCATTTATGTATCACGATGGCAATATCACATGACTATTAAATAAAAAACCTGGATACGGTTGAAAGAAGAATTATGTTAACAATAAGTCTCGACGTAAACATCTAAAGAGCTGTAAGAACATATTGGTTTTGGTAGTTCCAATTTTATAAAACTATGACATTGAGTTCGTTTATACAATGTATATATGTATGTAGCGTACGAAAAACAAAACATGTTTGGGTAAACAAAAATATGGCTGAGTAGAGTCCATTCACGCACCCTTGTATACTTTTTGACAGCCATTTTCTTATCATGTGACCTAAAATGAATTGTTTTGTTTGGCTTAAGGCAACCAGTGTCGACAACAAAATGCTCAAATCTTGATGATTTTATATCGCCGTCCATGAACAGCGATAATTAGTGTTACGAATAAACTATCAACCCGTAGTCAATCATGTTTTAATGGTAACTAGAACACTACACTATTACATCAACAAGATACCAATCAAACACATCAAAATTAATACTGTATATCAATATCTAAAATTTGTTATTGTCATCATGAGCATCCCCATTCGAGGATAAATTTATCATACTGTTTACATAAAAAGGGCATCGTTTTTGTGTACGAACTATGCTATGCACAGTCATGTTCTTGTTTTATTATTCTTCTATGAAACATTGTACATTTCTTGCTTAGATTTATCCATTTTAAACAAAAATATTGTCTAGTGTAAATATAGTTCCATGTTTGGAATGTCTTAATGTCAACAATTCATTTTATTTATTCCACAGTAATGGTGTACAATGCTGTTACATCTGTGAAGACGTTGTAAATTATAACGTTTTAAACTGACGTCAGCATATAAAAACTTGATTTTCAACTTAAAATTTCGACAATTTGTTCACGATCGACCCCCTAATTTTTTTGCATCAAAACATTGATATTCGCATGGAAAATATATTTTTCAATAAAAAAGGTATGTCACCGGCTTAGTTTTCAAGCTAACCACAACAATATGACGCCGTGTAGACGTAAAACGACGTTAAATTTTACGAAGATTTTTCACTGTTTTCTAAACGTTACGACGTCGTTAGATAACTCTCGAGCAAATTTAATATCATTTGAAAGCATGTTTCCCGGAGAATACAATGATCTAAATATCAAATGAATATCCGCGCCTGTTCACACTTTAAAACGCCGTTTTCTCTAGCGCGACGTTTTCAACACGTAGCTTATACGTGTGTCGAATACACGATGTTGCTATGGTGACGTCAAGATAAAAATGAATACCATTGCCATATTTATAAAGTACAATTGTGACTCTACATGTACACCGACTTTCATGAAGTTTGGCAGACTTTAGATTTTTACAAAACATTGTATCCACCTACCTTAATATGATTAATACATGGCTACAATTTAGGAAGAAGTTTAAACAAAATCTGTATGTAGGAATCAAGTTGATTTTTGCCCTTGGTGACCTTTTGACCAAAATGCCGGTCAAAGTGTGACCTAAAACTGTACATTTTCCTGTTAGTTATTAAATACACATGAACAAACACATTTCATATGGATTTGAACTAGTAACATAAATATTTCTCTAGTCATTTGCAATGATAAGTGGGTAAATTGAAGTCTTTACATGTTTTGCAACTTCATTGTCCCAAAGGGAAGTAATTGTGCAATGAACTAAACGTTTTATTCAAGATCGCATATTGAACATTTGGGATCCCTATTACTAAACTTTACTTTAGGACGACGAATAATATCAAATATTTTATTCACTTCTCTATACCGAGGAGAATTTCATTGGACAAACAGGAATAGTAGAGCAAAATGCATTGGTTAATAATATAGGTAAAAAGTTGGCTTAGACAGCTGCGCCGAAAAACTACATAACCATTAAATCTATAACGCTCCAAGAAAAATTGCTTCATGCTACTGAAAAATAACTTACAGTCAAGAAATACGCTTATGGACTGGAACATTTTGGAAATTCCAGGGGGGGGATCCTGATCCCCTGACCCCCTTGCTAGATCTGCCTATGATTCATGAAATTTGTTTTCATTTCATCATCAACCATTCAAAATTTATTCAGAAATTATGTATAGATCTACAAAAACAATCATTGACAAGTTTTTTAGTAAATTTTCTTTTTCTCCAGACTGTTGAAGGGTACAGTATTTGTTTCATCCTGACTAGGGCTGCCACAATCACTTTGAAAGAGCCTAAGTTGTGACAGATTTCTGTTGATAATTCAGAAGTTGAGAGCAACTTGTGCATTATTTAAAATGATATGATAAAGATATTACAGCTGGAACTTAAGCTAGGAACTTACATATCTTTATAAGTTTGACTCCAATTAAGATACTTTACAATCAGTTTGTGCAAATAATTCACCGCAGTGAATTATCATACATGATGATCATTTTGTCAGGGTAGATCTAAATAGTCATGTGATCTTCAGAAATTTAACTAACTTAATTTGTTTTTAATCAAAATCTAGCACAACAAAAAAAATAGAAACATCTCGAACAGTGCATGAAATAACTACATGCATAACACTTTTATATTTTTATGTACAGAACGCCAATGTTAACCTGTGAATTTAAATTGTTTACTTAAAATTCTTTTTAACAAATTAACTTTGCTTAATTTGCTTAAACTTTGTTCATCTTTTGATTCAACTTTTGTGCATAGATCTTCAGCTAACACACAATATTCACTGGATCAATTGGGAATTAGCCGCCCGGCTAGCTCAGTTGGTAGCACGCAAGTCTACTGATCGAGGGGTTGTGGGATCGATTCCTGGGCGGGGCATACTTTCGTGGAGTTTGATCATGAAATTATTTCTACAGCCATTCTCCCTCCTACCAGTGATTTTTAATTATGTAGGGCAGTTGTCAGTCACTGACGAAAGTATGTGCTTAGTAGTTGGTTAACAGCTAAATCCAGAGATTTAGCCTTTCCAGGATGAGTGAGTAGGTTGACTGACCGCCGTTATATGACCTGTAAAGTGTGTTGCTACGGCGTTAAACCCAACAAAACAAACAACCATCAACTGGGAATTATAGGGGAAAAAAGGTAGTAGTTATCTTATGTGCTATATGATGTCATTTAATTAGTTGTCTAAAAAGAGAAATCATTGAAAAACATGTGATTATAAACCTTCTTAGTTACTGATGTAGATCACATGATTATAGACCATTTTTGTTTCAGACTCAAGTCTTAGTTTGCTACAAATTTATTGTATTGTGCTTAAAGTTTGACCCCGATCTGACCATTCACATTTGCATCTAATAATTTTCTACACATATCCTTACGAAAATCAGTACCACACTTATTCTACACTTCGGCACGTAAGGTATAATCCTCTTGGTCACTGTGTAATAGACACTCATTGTACGCTTTAATACATTGTAAAAATTAATGCCTGTGTAATAATTACATTTGAGCTTTGACGATATAATCCTATCAGTATCGAGTATTAATACTACATTTGTATTCAATGTAATGAATATTCTTGCATAAAGGTCAGATCGGGTTCAAACTTTATAACTGTATGCACAATACATAGCACTGGCACCAGAGTACATATCTTATGATCATAAAATAATGCGTACGTCCCTATATATAGTTCCCATTGCATACATATGTAATAAACATGGTATTGAACGTTTTCTACAGTGCGTATGGCCCTAACCATTTTTTTCTATTCGACTTATATCTGAAAGAAAATGACGGTCTCAGTTTAAAGATTAAACATTCCTCTACCATCATGCAAAGTTACAAGTTTGTATGTACAATATGTAATACTGTTTTCATAAAATTTATATTAATTTCACTATCACTAGTTCGCAGCACCTGGTTCCCTGGACTTATATAACTAGGTATATATTCTATTTATAGAACTTGGGACACGTTAATGTTTACCTAGGCGGTGTGTTCCGATAAGGTTTAAATTTGGTGCTCTTTATTGAGAAGGTACGGGAAAAGTCTAGAGGAGTTTATCAACCAATCAGTTTACGCCGTTTAACACGTCATGATTAAACTGGAGCGAGGAGTGTATCTCAATCGCTGCAAAATGATAATATTGAAATAAAAATGAAATATTGAACTTTTAGATGTGAAGTTTTTGAAAAGTCATTTTTATAAAGAAATGTTTAATCTACAAATTGAGACCGATATTTGCAACCAAATATATTCCGAAAGGTAAAAATAATCTGTCAGACCGTACCTACTGTAAAAATGGTTTAATACCATGTGAATATTATAATGAAAGTATAGTTATATAACTCGGACACGATAATGTATATGGGACTGATTTTAAATTTCGTTTGTTGACAAATATTATATGTGAGCGAATTTAACAAGCGTGAGGACTCTGGTACCAGTGATACATAGTGACTAAAAATTAAGATGTATGTTGTGTCCAACAATGCCAGTTGTCTTTCACTAACCTCTCAATGTCATCTGATATATACATGTATCATCTGTACAATGATTTGTTCTGGCATTATTAAATGGAATTTAATTTTCATAGTTAAAATAGTCATTCATCTATGAACACTCTTGACTTCTGAATTTCTACATATCATCTAAAGGTTTATCATGGCAGTCCTAATTATGACTGCGTTTTGTATTGAGGGCTGAACAAAACACTACTGTAACTCCATTTTCAAATGGAGTTACAATAGTGTTTTGTTCAGCCCTCTGTTTTGCGGACACCCAATTGAAAATGCAGGCATTTCAAATTTTGCACATTGTCTTTTTGACTGTATGGCTATTACAGGGTTTATACAGGGCTCGAATTTTAGCTCCCATACTCACTAAATACTAGTGGATTTTGAAAATTGCGAGTAACTTTTACCTTAACTCGCAAATTTTGGCGAGTTGAAATCTCGGCAGAAATATTACTGTCTAAACTAATTTGGATAAAATCAGCATTGGAACTGTCAGAAAAAAGATAGTGCAATCTTCTGCTCTACTTACCTGTATAGCTTTATTTCACAATGAGCGTCGGAAAAATATTATTCGCCGAGGTTAAAAGTTTGCAAGTTTTTTTATTACTAAATGAGTTAAGAGAATTTAAAATCTGACATTGTTTATGGAGTAAAAAACTTAGCAAAAAAGTGAGTGCTTTTTTAATCTTGCGAGTTGAAAAACATCAATTTGCATAAATTTGCTTGTGCAATTTTTGTTAAATTCGAGCCCTGGTAGTCATGTTATCCTCAGATTGTAAAAAGAATTTTGTTTTTTTCTCAGCTGCCAAATAATTAGAAAGATTCAAATAGTGGAATGTGTGTTTATATACTCTGTATTTGTTCATATAAAAGTGGTGTCTTGGCTTACTGTGATTTAAAATCACAGATAATGTGATGACAAATGCTACAGTCCCATAAACATAAAAATAGCCATGAGGGCACCGTACGGGCACTGTGCAATCAAGCTCTGCAAGGACCCGTACGAACTCTCGCGTACCCGTACATACTGTTAGATTTTAACAAGGTCCGTGAGATGAGCCATGGATACACTTATTGGTTTTATAGTCAAATCATGAACACAATAGTGGCTGAGTATGAATTAAACTTGCATACCTTCCAGCTGTGGCTCCATAGGGATGCGTTGTTTTGTGCCATGTGCGTACCGCCACTTTAATACTCAAGGCTTCTCACAGCCTATGACTGTCTTCAGGTACGGGTACGCAACAAGCCACGATTTTATGGTACTGAGGCATAAGGCTTTTATCACTTCTATAAATGTTTAATATACATGTACATCATTGTATTTTAGGTACTACAGTGAAACACACAGCAAGTTTTTACCAAATTTATTATACCAGCATAAATGGTTGATATGACCTCCTGTATAGTATGGTTACAATGGAACATACCTTTATTGATGTGCTTCTGGTTTATGTTGTGGACAACTTAATTGTTGAAATCTCTACACAAGTACATTAAGGTATTAACCATTATTTTGTGTTTTAATCATGCAGGCTTTTTTTATAAAGGTTCTTAAGTAAATTTATCATTTAGATACTTAAATTAACTCTTTATAGTGTCAATTGTGCAGACTTGTAACAATATTCATATATCATCTGATTTTGAAATGAAAAATGTATGTTCTATACAGTAGTCTTGGTAAGCCCCTTAAAAACGAAACTGTATGATCATAAAGAATAAAGGAATAAGTTGATAACTGAACAAAACAGAACATTTTTTTTGTTTTGTCACAGTTTACACAGTCAAACATGTGAAATAAAGAGTAAGGAATTCAGCATGGCAGTACAATTATCAATTTCATTAAATCTTTGAGCCTATGTGTTGACTCAGGTTTTGTGCTTGAAATATCTTCAAATCTGTTCGGTAATCAGATTAACTTTCAGTTGGCAAACCATAAGTAAGTGAATGATTATCAATCATTTGTATTACTTCATAAAAATGTATTTTTACACATTTTCTTTGTGGTTTGGTCATTTAGATGCATGACCAACAAATAATTCTTTTGGAGTTTATGTGGATTTATCTGTGAGTTATAGACGTTTGCCCATTTAAGTGCAAAGACCTTAGTTATTCTTAAGCTAAAAAGGACTTGTAAATAATAACAAAACAACATGGCTGCTGCATTCCTTACTAGGGCGGCAGATCATGGAGCATATGACGATTCATGTAGAACAATTTACGAATCGAACCACAAAATGCAGGTTAATGAAAAAGCATACAAGAATCCAAATATATAACACTTATATGTATGAATAAAAATATAAATTAATATAACAAAAATAAGTGAAGAATTACATAAACTTTTATTGCATTTTTAACATAACTGTCTGCAGCGTCATGATAGAGATTCAAAGGAGGGGTTTCCCGCACAGTGCTCAAAACACATTTATGTTTTCATACATAGCGTATCTCATTTTCAATGGTAATTTAGCTGAAAAGTTTTTTTCATTTTTTGTAACAATAGATTGTGATTGACTATTTTGGAAGTGCCGAATATTTGTACTTAGTTTTCTAGTTGGGATCGCAAATATCCTAGTACTTGGATACTCGCAGCAGCCCTATTTGTTACTATGTTTGATGAAAGAAAAAATTAATAGAACCATTGTTAGTGACTCAACTTGGTCTGAGATATCTCAAGTGTTTTAAAGATTTTATCTAACAATATTGTTTAAACTTAAAGAGTTATTTTGCTAAACTGTGCCACTTAAAGGTACGTATATTTCTATAACTCACTGGTTAAATCACATGAACTCAAAAATAGAATTTATTGTTCATGCATTCAAACAGAGACATTTTAAGAATAAATGTTTGTTTGTTTGTTTTGTTTTTGGTCAGTTTTATGCTGTAGCAACACATTGTATAGGCCATATAACGGCGGTCAGTCAACCTACTCACTCCTCCTGAAAAGGCTAAATCTCTAACTACTAAGCACATACTTTCTTCAGTGACTGACAACTGTCCTACATAATTAAAAATCATTGGTAGGTGGGAGAATGGCCATAGATATAATTTCATGACCAAGCTCCACAAAAGTATGCCCCGCCTGGGAATTGAACCTTTAACCCCTCGATCAGTAGACTTGCGTTCTACCAAATGTTTGTAATTTAATACAAAATACATTGTAGTTGATCTTTGTATCCTTACTTATAATTGCCCAACCGAAAAGTAGTGATTGTTAGTTCTTCATGTTTTCTAAGTTGCTTACAAGTACAACTATATAAAACTAAAATATTTTTGATTTTAGAATTAGATAATTTAGGTAAATTCTAACTAAAATATTGATTAAGATCTGCATTATTGATTTGATCAAATAATAAGAAGATATAAACAGATTCTCTTATTGGCACACATTAATGTATACCTAGGTGAATCATGTCTTGTTAATGAAACACTTACAAAAATCTTCTAAAGAATCTTTGTGAAAATAAAAGAGCCTAAGAACAAATGTGTGCAGTTTGAACTATTGAGACCAGGGCTCGAATTTAAGCTCACATACTGGCAAAATGCGAGTGGATTTTTAAAATTGCGAGTGACTGTTATTTTAACTCGCAAATTTTCGCGAGTTGAAATCACTGCAAAATATAACTGGATAAACTAATGAGGCTAAAATCAGCATTGAAACAACCAGATAGGTCAATGGTATAATACAATTAAATATGCACTGTAAAACATGTTTAATATTCTTTGCCTATCCCACAATAATGCAATTGTCTGTCTGTAGTTAAGTACAACACTAGGTTGTTTTTACATTGCGTATACGAATAGTCTCTATGTATGCTACTAAAATATATTGAAATAGGCGAGTGATGTTTTCATTTTGTGAGTAAAAATAAAATCAACTCGCAAATTTACAAGTCCAAGGTTTTGTAAAATTCGAGCCCTGATTGTGACAGTCTTAGTCTGTACCATTTGACCTGCCAGTATCTTCATTTTTTGTCTGCAAAATGTCAGTGCTTACACTTAGCATGCATAACCATATAGGTTGCAAAAAATAACTTGAGACAAAACACAACATAAAGCCTATTTGTTAACTATGGTGTAAGATCAATTTTTATTTCACGGAGAGAGCTCCAAAAAGCATATTTTTACTAGTTACATAGCAGCATGTGAAAATACTGCATTCTGAGTTGATGAATTGAAATTAAAAAGATTTTGCACCAAAGTTGACTAAATATTCTGTTTCTTTCATGATTATTTCTGTGTATTGTTGGACATATTTTACACAAATTATATTGTACGATTATATTGAACTGTCCGCTTGGATATTTACACGGTTATCGCACACTGTATGTATTATTTTCCGCATTCTATATGTAGAAATTTGCATTAAAAATTACAATGTGTAGGTTAATTTTAGTGTCGATATCTCATCTGGCTGAATGGTCGTACGGTTTAAGTGCGTCTCTGAAGCTAAATATGTCATTTTTTAATTTCTTTGTTCTTCGTTTTGTATTTTTGTTGATGTTTTACATCTATTTTATTCAGTTATTTTTGAACATAGAAATAAAACACTTCAAATCAAGCGATGTAAGAATCACTCAATTTTACTGACAGTGTCGGACGTGCTACTGTCATCATCACTTAAAGAGATGCCACCAAATTTATAACAAAGGATTCTCTAGTTCATTATGCAAGGGGTACAATGTGTTTTCAAAATCTGCCCATGATTTAAATGAAAAAAAAAGAGATAAAAATAAGTTTCTATCAGGATTCGAACCCACGATAAAAAGATTTGTAGTCTGACTGTCTCCCCACTCGGCCACACAAACTACGATATGTATGGAAGATAAGATATAATACATAAGTGTTATGAGCTGACAATACGTTTTACGTAAACTACCGAAATTATCTGAGTATTAAAATAAACTGTGTAATGTGACATTTTAATTTATGCAATCGGACAGTTCAATATAATCGTTAGGGGTGTAACAATACGGTAAAAACCGTATTGCAATATATTGCAATACACGAAACCCGTATTGCAATATATTGCAATATATTGCAATACATAATGTTCTTTGCTCATACATGCATATCATACATTAATGCACGTGCATCGTCTCAATTTTATCAACATTGTACATAGATATTTGTATTTTCAAATGATCTACACGTATTACGCACATGTTTGAATAAGTTAGAAAAAATGTTTTGATTGGACTTTCAAAGATAATGATTCTCTCACTTTACAAAAAATATTTCAAGTTTCTGAACACATTTATCATTAATGCAGACATTTAAATTTCAGACTCTGATAAAACAATCAGTATGGTACATAGAAACTAGAAAAACCGGTTCAGAGAAAAACGAACCGGTTAAAAACCGCCAGAAGTCGTATTGCAATATTAACCGGTATATCGGTTAACCGTTACACTCCTAATAATCGTACAATAACATCATTACATGACATAATTTCATCTCCTATATGATTAAATAGTCTTCTCTGTCAGGTCTACATATCTTTAGTAAGTTCAATTAAATGTGATTTTTAATTAGGTACCTTAGTCAGTTATCTTTCCCTGATAAAATCTGAAGCAATCCAATTGCCAAGTAGGTCCTTACAGTTGGAATCCTTGGATTTTATCATTGAATTCCTTTGTAAGGATAACAAAATATTTCATCTAATATCTTTCTTGTTAATAAAGATATTAACAGAAGTAATGAAATTTAGATAGCTCTTTACCTTAAAAATACTTAGCTTGAATTTCAAGCAAATCAAATGATTTTCAAAATAGTTATTAAAGATTAATTTTGTCAAATTGACATTGAAAAGTAACGATAAAATCCGAGTAATCCAACTAATTGGGCTTACCTATTTGAAGACTATACAAGGGGAAATAACTGACTTAAGTCCCTTATTATACGCATTAACAATTGTGTCATTTACTAATGTTTTATTTGAACTTTTCAGGAAATTTTACCAGTGATTATAATGGTTGTTGGTGAAGATAATATTTAATTATTATATGATATGATGATAGTGAATGACTTGTAGACGGTACTGTAACTCAGATATATCATGGTAGGTGGGCATTTATTTTATGAAATCTCTCTCAATAGACTATATCTTGAAATCAAATATTTGGGTTTTCCCATGCAGTACAAACTTTCACTGTCACAATGAAAACATGTGTACAAAGAACAATTGAATTTAATCCATATTCTGTGCTTTTCAGCAATAATGTGTTATAAACTTATTTACCTGTGCATGGTGGAAAACCCAACAATTCGAGTTCAGAATTAGGTCTATTTCAGTCATCACTTTAAATTTCTATTGATCCTGTGAGTTTTAATTGTTTGGATCAAATCCTCCATGTAAAAACTGAATCTAGCTGTAAAGTAGGTCTTGAGCAAAATTATTTGAGCAGTTATTTCTGCCACACACAAGCTAATGTAGGCATTTTTGGACTAAGAAATGTATAATAGCTATATTTGCACTATTTGAATCTCTCTTTTTTTTGGCTTTGGTAAGAATTTGCACAAAAACAAGTGTTTGTTTGTGTTTGTGACTTGCCAAACTCCCCGCAGCAGTAACTGTTATTTTCCTTGATTAAATCAATAACCACTAGGGATTTAACGATGATCGATTATAATCGATAATCTATCGTTACCTTAGAAGTGGGAGACAATTGATTATGAAGTTTAATAATCGATTATCGCTAATATCAGTTATTAATTTTTTTGACAATAAGACAATCAAGTTTTAATTTATTAATATTACTAGAGAATAAATATTTTATAGGAATAAAACTTTTCTCGTTTAAAACATGATGATTAATAATAATAATAATGATAATGATCATGATCATGATCATTTATTTATTTATTTTTTTTACTACTTTGTTATTGTAAATTAGTGAGATCAGTGTTGATTTTTTTGGTCGGCGACATGGAATTCACCATCACTGGACAATATATAGTCCCTTTTCTATACTGTATGGGAACTGAAAATGTCTGAAAATTGATTTTATTATTAAACATAAACAACCACTAAATCACTAATTATAGGTTTAGCATGCATGATTTAATATTTTATTATATGAAACAAAATCACTTAAACCATGCAAGGTAATGTCATATATATTCAGAATGAAAACCCTGAGTAAATGTTTCGATTAAGTAATCAATGATTGGTTGAAAAGGGTTGTTCGATTGTTTCCAATGATCCATTATGATTTTTTTCCGATTTTGAAACCCTAATAACCACTGCCACCACAAGTAAATTCGTCCCTCAGAGAGCCGAATATTTTTTTTCATCTTTTCTGTTACAATTCAATATTTTCTATAAATTGAGTCTTCTTGTAGGAAATTATAATGTTCAAAGTACATAAAAATAAAAAATAATTTGTAAAAATAGCAAAGCGTGACAAAGCACTGTTAGGAGTTTGGGCATTCTATAAATAGATGGTATTACTAGCGTCACGTGATTTATGTGTTGGCAGTGGTGAAGTAGCAAAGCATGCCGTAAGCACTGTGAGGAGTTTGATGACTTACCAGGTATAAATCAATTATGTAAACATAGTGTTACTGTACTTTTACTTTTGGACTTGTCTTTTTATGAGAGAAACCCATAAGTCCAAAATATTATGGTACAGTTTTAAAGTATTTCATTCTTATGAAAATAAATTTAATTGATCTATAATATTCTTTGCTATAAATCAAATAATTTATGAAAACTTGTTTTTAAATCTATGATCAGGGGCGGATCCAGAATTTTTTTCCTTGGGGGGGGTCCAGACTTTTTCTAGGGGGGGGGGGGTCCGAACTTTTTCTAAGGGGGGGGGGTGTTCAACCACAACCACATTATACACTTTTAGCAGAATAATGCAATATATTAATTATTAAACTACATAACCATTAAACTTAAACTTAAACTTATTCATTTGATTAAACGCCTATTTCTATGTTACATATTCAATGGCGTTGTACAAAAATGTTATAAAAAAATAATAATACATGTAAGTAAAAACCCTCCACCATAAAAACATATGTATATACAATAACACAAATAAATAGAAAGCCTTTATAATTCATATTTTTGGACATACATCATTAAACCATTAAATCTGTGTCAAGCACTGAGAAAATTTGCTTCATGCTACTTAAAAATGACCTACAGTCAAGAAATACACATATGGACGGGTACATTTTGGAAATTCCAGGGGGGGTCTCGACCCCCTGAACTCCCCACCACCACGCTGGATCCACCTATGTTTAATTGTTGATTGTAGAGAACTTTGAACAATAAAAAAATCTGATTACATGTATATGTAGTTAACTGATCTTCAGAATGTAAACAACTGTTGGTTTTTGTCAAAATCTTGCAGTAGCCAAAACATAGAATATTCAAATAGTGCAGAAGATAACTTGTGCATAGAATTTCATTGCCTGAAAATCTCCCCTTTTATCTGCAAATTGTAATTGTTTATTTGAATCCTCTGCCCAAATATTTTTTTGCAGATCTCCTAGATTACCTTTAGATTCAATTTTTGTGCCAAGGAATTGCAATTACGGGCAATGATCATTTTGAAATTAAAAAAACGATCAATATTGAAAGAACCAATTGAGAATTTTAGGGGAAAGAAAAGATGGTTATTATTTTATACACTACATCATGTCATTCAATTATTTGAGTAGTGAGAGAAATCTGTGTACAGCATGTGCTTATTTATTTTATCATTAACTGTTATAGGTCACATGACTAAAGTAGGGCTGCGGTATTTCAATTCGATACATCGATACATAGAGGGCGCAGATTTAATTTCGATTTCGGGCACAGTGTTTTTTGATTCAATACCAACCTTTAAACTTGTCTATAAGGATTTAACTCTTTTAAGTTACACAGATGAACTATTGATACATCAATCAGTATGAAATTATATTTGCTTTCAAATAAATGTTGAAAATTTAAATAACAATTTTAACTACATTAGTTAGTTTTAAGCTCAATGAATGATTTGATGCGCATTTGGAATGAACTATACTATTTAATAAATCAAATCGACTTTTCAGTGAATTGTTGCAGCCCTAGACAATAGACCTTGTAAAGATGATGAAAGTTGTCTGAACATATATGTACATTATTATAAAGAGTCTGTGGGGTTTTGACCATGACATGGTGGCTGATTTATGCCATGTCGTATTTTCGTTTCTTCGCCGCAAAGAAACGAAAAACCGAAGACATGACAAACTATGGATTTGTCGTGTCTTCGTGTTTTCGTTTCTTCGCGGCAAAAAAACGAAAATACGACATGGCATAAATCAGCCACCATACCATGACAAGGTACTATATAGTCAAATGTATCCTAGCTTAAGGTCTGTAGTCATGTGATCTACAATAACTAACAAGGTTAACAAAAATAAGTTTTTCTTTCATTATTCTTTATAATAATAATAATAATAATAATAAAGACTTTATTTATAGAGGCAACACAGTAAGGCAAAGCCCAATCTTCCCTGTGAGCCTCTTAACAACAGTATTTACATAATATATACAACATATATACAACAAGCACGGTAAAACATTTGAAGAGTGATAAAAACATATTTAAAACAATACAATATATATAATAAAACAAGTGATAATGGTTTATGATGACTTTGTATTCCACCACACATTATATCTCTGTTTGAATGAGTTTAAAGTTTTGGCTGTTTGTACCTCTTTTGGTAGGGCATTCCATAATTTTGGGCCTGAGTAATTTAAAGATTTTTTTGTAAATTCTAGTCAAAGTCTTTGTCAAGAATAATTCTTGCTGCCCTTTTTTGAAATTTAATAAGGATTTCACTTTGATTGCTGTTACAATTTCCGCAGACAGAGCAACAATATTCTAGATGAGGAAGAATGTAAGCATTGTATTTTTTTTTGCAGACAAATAATTGAAAGACATCAAATAGTGCATATGATAACAACTATCTTTTTTACAGGAGCTAGCTGGCATTGCTAAGTGGTTACAAAGTTTGACTGGTAATCATTGGATAGCCAGCTCCGATTTGGTTGGAATCCCATCCAAAACCTACCCCGTTGTTTCATTGAGCCAGAAACTTTATCCTACTTGCTCAGTACTGGGAGACCAGGAAGCAGACTTGAAAGTGATTTACCTAAGTTATAAGAACATGTTTCAAGATTGAGCTTAAATAAATTAGTATAAAATAACTATCTATTCATCTTAAAATTTCAGTTGATTCTGTGAGTTTTGATTGTTTGCTCCAAAGCTCTGCACAAAAACTGAATAAAGCTGTGAAGAATGTCTTATGCATTAAGTTTTTAGAAAATTACTCAACCTAAAAAATTCCAATTCAGAAGCTAATGTAGGCATTTTGTACAAAAGAAAATATAATAGCTATTTTTGCACTATCAGTATTTTTCATTTTTTATTGTTTTTGACAAAAACAAGTGTTTGTTTACATTCTGCAGACCATATGACTGAACAGGGTACATATTATTTGACAACATTAAACGTGCACTTCATTAGTTTCCGTATCGATTTACGGCTTAGTTAGTATACATTCGTCAAGTTTCGTTGCTTTAATAAGTGACAATACAAATTATGGATGAAAAATAACGATTGTATTATATCAAACGGTGTGTGGTGCAGAGGTAAAGTACTGACTTGTCAATCGAAATACGCTGGGTTCGATTCCCGCAAAGGTTGATATTTTTTTGTAAAATCGCAAACACTAGTAACATAGTAGCAACACTATGACTTACTTATTACTTTTACTGATTGATTGAATATTAATTATATATCATTTAACAACATTTTTGTCTCTTTATTATCATACATTTTTCTTTATTTATATTTTAAAAATAAATTTGTGACATAGTTAAAGACTGAAGGACTTTCATACATGAAAACGCCCATTATGAGTGTAATACACTTTCGCTTAGATTTTGTTAAATCATGGAAACCGCGCGCCGTCGTGTTAACAAGTATTTGTAAAACATGTAACAATTATGTTTAAATAGCAAAAAATAAGATTTGATGTGGGATTGAACCTGTAGCCTCTTGATCGTGAGGTGGTATGTTTTACCACTACACCAAGTCCTTAGATGCCTCTTTGTGTCCTATTACTAAAACTTAAAGTAATACATTTGTGTATTTACGGAGATTTCATACAGAAATTCACGACTATGCATACAGTGCATGTTTAATGTTGTCAAATAATACAAATGTAATTGCTTGATCTTCATAATGTAAACAAACGTTTGTTTTTTATCAAAATCTTGCAGCAGTCAAAAAAACAGAGGTGATTCAAATAGTGCTTAAAGTAACTATCAGATTTTATGTCAGAAAATGTTAGCCTGAATTGTGATTGTTTTCACACAAATAAATTTCACTAATGACCTTGTTTACTGTTAGAACCAATTTTTGTGCAGCAGATATTTAGCTTACAAATTACAATCAAGTTTTACAGAACCAGCTGGGTACCATATTTTTTAGGGGAGAGAAAGGTAGTAATCATGGGCAGATCCAGGGGGGGGGGTTAGGGGGGTTCGGACCCCCCCCTAGAATTTGGAAAATGTACATGACCATTGGTGTATATCTTGCTTGTAAGTCATTTTTAAGTAGCAACTTTTCTCGGTGCTTAACATAGATTTAATGGTTATGTAGTTTTTATTATCAATATGTTGCATTTTTTCGTGAAAATGTGTATAATGTGGTTATGGTTCGAGGTTCGGACACCCCCCCCCCCCCTAGAAAAGTTCGGACCCCCCCCCCCCTAGAAAAATATCCTGGATCTGCCCCTGGTAATTATTTTAAGCACTGTATGATGTCATTCAATTATTTGTCTAATAAGCAAAATCGATGAACATGTATAGTATAGGACTACAGTTGAATTACAATTTTTTAAGTGGCATCTTACTCGTAAAAACTTTCGGCAAAATACACGTACTGAACAATTAATTTTGTTTTTTCATAAGAATAAATACTTGAAACTGTGCCACAATATTATGGACTTCTGTGTTTCCCCCAAAACTCATGTGTCCAAAATTATACACTTTTACAAAATTGATTTATTATAAGTCACATAGGATGTTACAATGTATAAAAACATGTATAACCGTATAGATGCATACCAAAACTCACAATTTAATGTAAGTGAAGTATGTAATCATTATAACTATGTAGTTCAAGCTCAGTAGTGAGTTCAGTTACGGCGAACATTTCAGAACGTTCCGTAACGATACATTCGGATCTCCTCGGCCATTTAATCTCGGACATATTTAGACGCTATTTTGAAACTACTGGTGTTGAAGTAAACAAATATATGATCGTGTAGGCATTGAGTGATGTTTCGTTTTTAGTCTGTTAATTTTGAAACATCACTCATTGCCTTAACGACTGCATGTTTGTTTATAAGATTAGATTATTCGCAGCGAATGGCCGAGGAGTTCCGAATGTATCATTATGTAACGTTCTGTAACGTTTTGTGTAATTGAACACGCTACAGGTTTATATTGTCGCACTATACTAACTTAGTGTACAGTACCCACCAAAAGTCTGGAGACATTTTTAGATTGTAGGCCTATTGAATAGTATTTATCTAAAATTTGGTAACTGTTTATTTTTAAATGCTTTGTAGTTTTGCATTAATTTTTGGTTATCATTGTAATTATAACTGAGACTACAAAAATAGTTTAAAAGCTATGTTAAGGAAAAAAAATACAGTAAACATGGTTTTGGAGGCTTTAGTATGTCAGATGCTGAATCTTATAAATGTGTTGAATTTATGAAATATGTTTTCATTCTATCACAAACCATACTTTAATAAACTAAAAATAATGATTCAGCAAAAGAAATCATCAAAATTCAAGAATTGTAGTAAATTTCTTATGACTCCAAATTTTTGGTGGGTACTGTAGTTAAAGCTTATTTAACTGTCACTGGCGCTAACAATAACCCCTTGTATTTATAAACCCTCTACAGTACTTCTGTACTTACGATTGATAAGATAGTTATCCATACCTGTCTAAATTAGCAGGGTTAGTGTGTGCTCCACTGACAGTTAAATAAAGATTTAACTATTGGTGCAAATATGTTAGACAAGAAAGTGAATCAATGAAGTTTTTTACCAATTTGTTTGTCTTTTTCACAGGATCATCCTTGGAGGTCTGCTGTGTATAGGATATCACTCAGCTTAGACCATGATCAAACTTGAGACCGAAAAATTCTACATCATATGTGTGTCATTTGGGGACAAGATAGAAAGATATGTAAAGGTATATTTTGGTTATTGTTGTTGTTTTAGGGCCCATTTCACCAACACATCGCTCGCCTGTTTTTAGGCGATATATCGCCAATTTTAAATAATTTCGCCAATTGCGTTTCATCAAATCGTAAATCGGTGATATCGCCATTTGTTCCTCGCCATCGCAAATTTTCAACGCCAATTGCATTTCATCAAATTATCGTGCATCGCCCGTGCACCTGTTAGAGGCGATAACGCCTAAAAATCAGCGATCACCAAATACATATCGCAAGGCAGCATATAGGCAGCTGTTATCAAAAATTTTTTATATACATTCGATCCCAAAATGATTGTTCAATGAATCTCCCCCTTTAAGATTATAAATTAAACTTATTCTGTTTAGGAAATATATATACATATTATTTTCTTCATGGTATACTCTTTTTAATACTAGGTAAAAGTTAATGATTTTTTTTTTTAATTTGGATATCTCCATTAATCTACTTGGCTGTATGGTTTGTTTACATCTAAAAATAACTTCTACAGATATTGTCTGACGTCATCCTTATATCGTAACTAGTCATAAAATAACACAGTGTAAATAGGTTGCCAAATTATTATTAATAAAACACTTGTGATGGTCCTGTGCAAATGATTTTCTTTTACTTGTACAGTTCTGTCAATTCTAACCACTTCAACCTCTTTTTAGAGGGTTTAACATTATGATTCATTTTTTTAATGAAAATATGTTGATTTTTGTGTATGAAATCTACCATCACTGTTAACTCTTCTTCCCTCCAAACCCTGCCAGCGGCTGCGCTACTTTCCATTTTGTTTTCATCTGCAGCTTGGCATACAGGTGCGCGCTCTATGACATCATACAATATTGGACTGGTTTTGATATTTTACATCGCCGATTTGCAAAAAGTAGCGAAAATGTTAATGAAACGTGTCGTAAGGAAATATCGCCAAACAGCAAGTTGTGATTGGCGATGGCAATGAACACATGCGAGCGATTTTAAATTTTGATGAAACGGGCCCTTAACTAATTGATCATGAAACATTAGATTCTCAGCTGTTCTGCTACAACTCAACTCGTGCTCAACTCACCTTGAAGTAGGGACAAAATTTGGAGGGTCAATACCTTAAGTGTTTTAAAAAAGCATAATTAATTATTAATTATTAAATAATTTATAACAAGGGAGACAATGTAGTAATATGTATCAAAAACTAACTTAAACAAGACAGTCAGAATGATCTCCCTTCTAAAACAAAACTATTGAATAGATTTTGACTCTGTTACAATATTTTATTAGTATTTATTAGTAAATTAAGTTATTACAATCATCTTATAGTTTTCAATATATTCAGGGCATGAATTTAACAAAACTTGGACTAGCAAATTCTTGCGAGTTGCTTTTATTTCAACTCACAAATTGAAAAAATGACTTGCATTTTTTCAAATTTTAATAGCATACAAAGTAACTATTCGTATATGCAATATAAAAGCAACTTAGTACTATACTTACTAAAGATAGAACAAGTGCGTTCTAGTGAGATAGACAAGGTTATCGAACATGTTTTTACTGTGAATCTTTAATAATATTATATCATCGATCTATCTGGTCATTCAAATGCTGATTTGAGCCTCATTAGTTAAGACATTATTATTTTGCAGTGATTTAAACTTGGGAAAATTTGCAAGTTAAATAAAAATAACTCGCAATTTTCAAATTCTACTCGCATTTTGCGAGTATGCGAGCTTAAATTCTAGCCCTGATATATTCTAAAAGTGTAAGTTTATCATGTTGTGAAAATATTTATAAAATAAAAAACAATGATAATTAGCAATTTAGAATATAAAATAAGAAAGATTTAAAAATGGAAAGATTTGAAATATGATGATTGCATAATAATGTGTCAAAGATATTTTAGTTTTTGCAGATTGAAAATGTATTGTTTTATATTAAGATAAAGTTAAATGACACTTTTTATGATAATTGTAAATTTAATGTTTATGTTTAAATTTTACTCTTTTGGAAATTTATCAATTAGAAAAACCTAATAGATACATAGTAGAATGTTTTTATAAAAGTAAATATTTGTTAAAAATTTTTTTTAGATAACATTCAACAATGTATCTATATGAAGTTAGACAACTGTCACCATTAAGGTTCTTGGTGTTATGTTGTTCATTTTAAATAAGATTAAATAAATTTAATTGAATTTATTGCAAAACTTCAAAGATTACTTGGAATAAAATGCGATAATAAAGGTAGAATTCTACTTTTAATACAAAACTATTATTGTAACTATAGTAAATTTTTAACAAAACTTGTATCTAATTGTGTTTTCTCCTTGTCCTTTACTTAAATTTTATCAACTATTACTAAACAATTTTGAGGGTTGTCGCAAGACTGTAGTAAGTGTATTGATTTAATTAAAGAACAGGTTACTACAATCTTTGGGGCAATCCACGTTTTGTATATAGAGAAATTAAAAACTTACACTATTTTCATACCAAAGGGAGATAACCACTTATCAACAGTTTTCATTATTATTTTGTTTCCTAATCCATTCATAATATTATTGTACGATTATATTGAACTGTCCGATTGCATAAATTAAAACGTCACATAACACAGAATATTTAATGCTCGGATTAACTCCGGCAGTTCTCGTGGAATGTATTGTTAGAGTAAACACTTATGTATTATATCTTGTATGCAATGTGTATCAAAGTTTGTGTGGCCTAGTGGTAAGACGGTTGATCTGTCAACCTTTTAGTCGTGGGTTCGAATCCCAATAGATACTCATTTTTATCTATTTTTTTCTTATTTAAATCGTGGACGGATTTTGTAAAACACAATGCCTTTGTGCATCATGAAAATCATAATTGTCTTTGTTAGTTTTTACCGCCAAAAATAGACACCGTAAAAGAGAACGCCCAGTAGCCCAAAGGACACTGCCAGTGAAACTAAATACTATTTGACATTGTTTGGTTGTAGTGCTTTTTGTATTCAAAAAGATACTGAATAAAATTAAACAAAATATTCAGAAAATTGAAATGCTAACAATAAAAAGAATAAAAAAATTAAAAAGGCATCTGTAGATTCAAACTCGCGTCCATTCCAAAAATAGATATTCTGAAGTGTTTCACTTTAACCGCATGACTATTGAGTCGGATTGGATATCGACACTAAATTAACACTAAATTAACCCACAAATTGTATTTTCTATTGCAAAATTCTATATATAGAACACGGAAAATAATATATACAGTATGCGATAACCGTGTAATTATGCAATCGGACAGTTCAATATAATCGTACAATAACTTAATGTAATGACTTGAAATTATTATGATATGAACATTTATGATAGCTTTCAAGTATAATGATTGTACGTTGGTATTATGGGAATTCTACCTTTATTATCCAGAGTTAGCCAAACAATTGTGTTTTAAATCATAGATATAGAAAAATAGAGGCACACATGGAAGATTGGATTTATCCAAATGTGTAGCCTCTTTAAATAAAGTCTTTATTATTATTATTATTATTATTATTATTATTATTATTATTTTATAATAATAATAATTATAATAATAATAATAATATCTACACAACATGATAACCTTACATTTAATAAAAAAATAGTTTAAAAGATGGTTTTTAACTTTAATAACTAATAATATATAATCCTTGTTGAGTGTCTAGGTTTAGTTGTTCACGGGTTGGGTTTTCTGTTCATATGAGCTGAGTTGTCTTTGGGTTGAGTTTGTCGGATCCTTCTCATCTCAGATAAAAAGTTCAATGATTGCAGATCTCAGATGCAGACAAGCAGAGGAAGATATATATTATGGTGACAATACCATTCAACTATGATGTCACAAATGTTACAGTTTCAAGAGGAAAAAAGTCAAGAATCCGCCCCAACTGAGAGACTTAAAGAGTTTTAAGTATTTTTAATGTTGTCAGATTTCCATGATACCTAGGATAACCGACTACGATTTTCAAATGCTAACTATTTAAAGAAAATGGAGAAGACGTGTAACTGAAGCAAACTGAACCCGGGTCGATAGCCCAGTTGGTAGCGCGCCTGGATTTGGAATCTCATGCCTGAGGGGGTGCGGGTTTGAATCCCACCCCGGGGAGGTTATACCCTTCCATGAAAATTTGACAATAATGTCGATTTTCCTCCATTGAATAGATAATAGGGAGAAGTTTCCTGCCTTGTGGAAGGGTAGGTGAGTACTGGTTATAGACAATGGTCCAGGAAAGCTAGGTTAGGTGCGCTGGACGCCGTAAAATGATCTAAATTGTGTTGACACGGCGTTAACTCCAATAAATAAATAAATAAAGAAGCAAGCTGAAAATAGGCATTGAAGATGTGATGTACAGCAAATAGTACACACTTCTCTGCTTAGTCTTGCATAGGTATTATGGAAATGTGACAAAAATTAAAATATTTACAGCTCTTTAAATGTCTAAGTCGAGCAATTTCTTAATTTTATTCTTCTTGAAACCATAGCATTTGTGAAGTCATTGTCATGTGGTATTGTGACCCTGTATACATTGCCATCTAAAAGTACCTTTACACTTGACACAGTGCACACAAGGGGATCCAGGGGCACAGAATTACTTTGCTCAACTTGTCTGACTTGTACAGTTGTCTGCGGACAGTATCACAATACTTCTTCCCTGACAACATCTAACCGGGTCGTTCAAGTTTTATAACTGGTTCTAGCAGTTCTATACTGTTCTCTGCTAACCTGACTTTTTTTCTTTTGTTTATGTCTAAAATAGATTTGGCTATTTAAGAATATAAGTTAGAAGTAAATGAATTAATACACCAGGTTTGACCATCATGGTTCCATTTATAATGTTGAAATAAAAATTGAATCGAAAATGAAAACTGTTTAACATGTTCTTAAGGTAGAATTCTAGAATTCCCTTTATACAAATCTATGTAAAAATCTGATATTTTGCTTGTACAGATTCTTAAATTACGTAAACTACAATCTATTACCAACTTATTTAAATTACACAATTTTTCATATCAAAGGGAGATAATTTATCAGTAATTTTGCAACAGACTTTTGTTTGATGAATCTAATTCATACTTAATTATTAACATGATGTAAGGTGAAAAATATTATGTTTTGCAATAATTTATCATGATTTTGAAATATATGAATGACTGTAAAATAGCATTATGGGAATTTTACCTTAAATGCTATTGTTTGTTTTTTCAAAACATCAATAATTTTATAGTGCCTTTGTTAATGTGATAAATGATACTTGTATAATAAGCTTTTAGCTTAGGTATAAAATAATTTATACCCCCGCAAACGAAGTTTTCGGGGGTATACTGGAATCACCCTGGTGGTTGGTTGGTTGGTTGGTTGGTTGGTTGGTTGGTTGGTTTGTTGGTTGGTTGGTTGGTTGGTTGGTTGGTTGGATATGTGGTCTGTCCCAAAAAATTAATACATTTGTAGTATGTTTATTTCTTAATGTATTTGAATAGAAGCTGTTATATACAATGATTTAATGGTGTATACAAAACTCATGTAACTATGGAAACATATCTCCCTTGTTTAAAATATTTAATTGTGTTATATATTTTAAATCTAATTAGATAACTGTATAGTTTGCTTTTTTTCTCAATAGATTTTTTTTTCTTATCTTATTTTATAGAATTTGCACAGGCGTTTACAGTTGATGTTTATATGCATGTTTTATCAATTCCAATTCAAAATGGCCGACTTGTGGCCATCTTGAATTCTTTTTAATTTAGTTTAATTACTGTATGCTTATTTCTCAACAGATTTTTTCTTAACTAATTTAGATAGAATTTTGCACAGGCGTTCACAGTTGATGTGTACATACACTTTAACTCAATTCCAATTCAAAATGGCGGACTGGCTGTCATCCTTTTTTTCAAAATTAATACAGTCTTATATTGACGTAATACCATGCATATTTTGAAAAGAAATTGCATACAAGGTCTCACTGATGCAGTTGATCAGTATGACTATTCTTCATCAATTTATATTCAATATATGGCTGACTGGCAGCCATTTTGAATTTTTATTTAAATTACTTTATAGTACATGTATTTGGGTTTTTTTTTTACTCAGTTTTAGCCAAATTTCGCTCCAACCAATATTGATAGAGTTTTGCACACAAGTTCACATTCTTACAGTTGATGAGTGAATGCAGTTTATGATAATTCAAATTCAACTTGTGGCCATTTTGAATTTGATTTAATTAAATAACAGTATTGTATGCTTATTTATATACAAATTTTGAAAAGAAATTGCGTACAAGGACTCACTATTAGGGCTTCAATTAGACCCGAGACCTCGGGTTTGACGCACGAAAATTTGAAAATACCTCTTTTTGACCCTCATTAAAAATCGTCCAAGCGTCAATTTGACCCGCGTATTTTTTGCCTTCAAGAGTCATACCTCGAATTAATGACAGGCGGAGCGTATGTAACACCCGCCTATTTGATGAAATCGACCAATCAGTGACGCGCTACGCGGGAGTCGCTGTTAGTATACACGCTTCAAAGTCGATAATTAGCGACTCTATTGTTTATCATTCATCGATGGCGTCTGGCGGTAATTGTTCAGTCATGGGTTTAACAATTGATTGACAAGTACTTATGTTCAATCAAAAGGCAGAGCGTACGCTTTGTGATATGCTCCATCAACCAATCAGTTATTTATTTCCTAAAAATGAAATCCCGACGTTATTTTCCTAAAAATGAAATCCCGACGTTATGTCATATATTTTCGTGACCCACGTGAATCAAAGTGAAGAATGCTTTAATCTATGTAAGTAAGTAAATAATCTTATTATTTTGATTATTAGTTCTCCTTGATACAGCAAAAAGTAATGGAGAAATTCCGTCAATTTTTCGATTTCAAGAATAAACACCAGTTGGTTAAAACAAATTGAATTTGTAAAAATTTTGAGTAGTCGTCACGTATAAAAAAGGAAAAAGTAATGTCATTTTATAGTCATAGTTTCATGCTTACGCACGTTCACCGACTTTACAACAATTACTCCTGGTCATTGGGCTACTGGTATCTATCTATCAATCTCCCTAGGGAGTCTTCTACTCCGCTTATTAGTGCAGCGGACAAGTTGGCGCAACCGAATTATACCACCCTTGCAGGTATCCATTTACACCTGGGTAGTGTGAAGCAATCGCAGGTAAATTTCTTGCTCAAGGAAATTAGCAGTGCCCCAGTGGGATTCGAACCCAGGACCTCTCGATCCCTAAGCGCGTCCTACCACTGGACTACTGCTCCTTCAACATATCTATCAACTAAAGTCATCTTTCAGAATCTAAAAAGCCATAATAAGCATGCATTGCATCTTGTAAAGTAATATTTAAGAAAGAATATGATAGCAGAACCAATCTGATGAAAATATTTAAACAAAGAAGGGTCAAAATTGAATGTAATTTACATTTGATAAGTATGAATATTCTTCACAAATTTATATTCAAAATGGCTGACTGGCAGCCATTTTTGAATTATTATTGAAATATCTGTACAGTATAGTATGCTGTTTCTAACTCAATTTTAGCAAATGTTATAGTTAACTAGTACATGGATTTCCTTTGGATACTAATTCAAAATGGCAGACTGGCAGCCATCTTGAATTTGTGTTTTTTTAAAATAAATTTACAGTATGCTTATTTCATTACCAATTTTGATAAAATTGTGTTGACAAATTCTTGTTGATGATATTTATATGTATTTGTTCCTAAATTCAATTTCAAAATGACCAACTAATGACCATCTTGAATTTTCTATAATGTTGTGAAGAAAGCATCTTATTTTAAGTGATTTTGACCACTTATCGCGCATATATTTTTATGAATTTAAATCGATTATTTGTGGTGTATTTTTGTGTTCTGATGAGGAAATGCAATGATGGTGGAATAAAGTAAATAGCAACTTCAAGTGAGTACTTTTTATATTTTGTGTGACTTGAAGTGTACCTTTTATATTTTTTGTGTTGTCTTTCCTTTTGTGTACATTGTTATGGTATTTCCTATGGCGACTCAACCCACGTCTAATGACTGTTTATTGTCAAAAGTTCGGAACATTTTTTTTATAAAATGTTTTTCAAAATATTTTAATTTTTTTTCAAGAAATGTCAATTTACAATGCATTACACATGGGTTGAATGTGGCTAGGTCCTCGTTCCTGTCGCCGGACATCGTGCATCTAACATCACAATGTAATCTCATCTATCATCATTAACCTGTAGATTATAGTTTCTTTATCTGCATCATTTGCAATGTAATCACCACATTCTTTACTTGTGTTGTCACTGTTTCTTTTTGGCATTATGATATATTTGTATTTTCTTCACTGTATTCAGTTTTTCTTTCGGCACGTAATGATTTAAATCATCAGGGCTCTCAATCTCCTATATTTAGTGCTTGTATTCAGCACCATTCTTCTTGCCAACAAATATTAATGTTCATTTTTAATCATTATATATTTTACTTGTGTGTACAATTTTTAACAAGTAGACATTTTGTGTTTTTTTTTCCAGAAAATAAACTAGTATGTGCATGTGCAAAAACTGCCAAAATTCACCCTACATGGTGAAACGCAATATAAATCCCCCTCCTTAAGGTTCAATAATTCCCCTACATATATATAGAGAGAGCCCTGGTTATTTGTTTACTTAACTTTTCTGCTTGGTTGGGCACACGATGACTAAAGCCACTTTTTGTTTTAACAACTTCTCTTATCATACCATTCAGTCTGCAAAATTAAGAGATGCCCCGTTGTTTGGAACAATCACTCTTTAGTTTAGACAACCAGACATTTCAATTTGCCAACCATTTATATGCAAGGAAATATGTATACTATTGAAAGCTGAATTGGCCGTTTTGGACAACCATTTTCGAATCTTGATTTTGTAGACTGTTATCTTCCTTTCTAACTATTTTGCATGCTTCTTTGTAGTATCAGGGTACTAATTTATTTTCAGATCATGAATCCTTCCACACCAAAATCTACTACAAGTTCTATGGTGTCTCCAGATAAAGACATAAATATAGAAAATACTATTTGTAGCCTTGAAGGTTTTATTGAGGAGAATGATACCATCTTGAGAGCTGCCATGTATTCTGTTTCAGCTGGAAGTACTAAGGAGGCGATAGAGACTATCAATAAAGCAAATAGGAAGACTAAAGCTTTGATTCAAAAATCTATATACCAACTGCAAAAGATTAAAAGCCACCACAATGCCATTGTTGAAGAACTGAAAAGAGAGAGAAAGTCAACATCTGGTTTGAAGATCAAAGAAGAAGACTTGAAGAGGAGACTGTCAGCTACAACTGCTGAAAGAGACAGTTGTAAGAGAAGTCTGGACGCTGTATTAGGAGATTGCTCAGATGACGATGAACATGGAAAGAAGAGATTGAACGATGATTGTGATTCTGCCAGCAAAGACAACTAAATTTCATGAAAAAACTTTTGCATCTCATCTAATTTTCTGCTTTTAATGTGATGTTGTTCTGTTATTATTATAAGCAGATGCATATTTCAATCATGATGTATAATAGTATTATCCATTGATGTTTTCTGTGCGATTTGCATATCATATTTCTTTTGTTGCATGCAACTACATGCTTATGTACTTCACACACTGTACTCTCATTACTATTGTCCTTTTTTGCATAAAATGTTCATCTTTTATTCTACTTATACCTTTTAGGTAATTGTATTGAATACTTTTGACTGGTTTTTATTCTAAATTATGATGTTGGTTACACCTTATAATGCTGAAGTGTATTCATTAACTTATAATAGTTTTATATCAATGAACAGATATAATATGTAGTATATTTATACATTTAAAGTACTAGTCTGTAAGTACTTTATAATGTTTAAAACTTACTATTACATTATGAATTATTGTAGTTAGAAATACTTACAATCCATATAGTTTAATTTAAATCTGACTGAAATGTTCTTCTTGAAATAATGTTTGCTCAACAATTCAGAGCAAATTAGAGGTATTTACTCACATTGTCATCAGTGTTGATGTCGCAGCTTGGTTAATATTTTGCATGCACCCTCTATTTTTAACCACTCAAGGAATTGTCTTGAAATGTGGCACATATTTTCAGAGTGACAAAAAAACTTAGTATGACAAGTTCCTTAATTGCCCCTTGTATTCTTATTGAGTTATGACGTTCAGTGTGTTCATGTTATCAGCTGGCTGTAGAATAGTCAAGCGTGTAGTCCTGTAACTGCTCTTGTTCTATTGAGATATACTTTCTGTTTTATTGTAAGCTATGATGTAAATAACATTTTGAAATAAATCTATTTTCAGGATAATTGAACAGATCATCATTTCTTGAAACAATCACTCGGACTGTAATTAGTATTAAATGAAAATAATTGTTGTGATCATAAAACACTGGTATAAAGGATTAATATATTCCATTGTCAACGTATATCTTTGGTATTACATCAATATTTCCTGTTTACAGGTAATTAGCTGTTTATCTTTTATCTAAGCTATATATAACTTTGTGTTTATATATTAAGGCCAGTTGAATTTGATTTCAAACCCTTATATTTAGGACAAATTGATGATGCTGGACATGGATGCCTTGTCTAAACGTAATGCATCTCATTTTTATATATATGAAGGTTTATTGTTTTATTGCTTGCAATATGTATTGGAATGGCAACTGAACAATATTTTGTCTGAGAAATTTGTATTAAAGTATTTAAATTGCCAATCATATAAAATATTATCAATATGCTGTTAATGTACTTTTAAAAATACTAACGAAGAAATTGTTGACTCTATGCTTTTAAGTGATATTCTTTATCTCTTCCATTGTACATGTACCTTGTAGGTTATTAATTATAATATCCTGGCATGATGAATATATATTTACAAACTTTCATGTTGAAACTCCTTTTAATTAGCATTTTAGGAATTAATCCTATTTGAAATCCACCTAATTTCTTATTAGTATCTTATGAAATATCAAATAACTAGTTCTGTAAAATATTTTGATTGCAAATTGTTCCTGCATATGTTTTTAATGATTTTTTTATGATTTCAGTGTATTTAACAACTAACAATGGATACTGGTGAAAGGAAAGAATACCTTGAACTTAAAAAAGAGTCTTCTGCCCAGAAAGAAACCAATAAGCTAGAAAGAAATACAGACAATGACATTGTACAGAAAATGAAGAGAATGACAAATGAAGAAAGTTCAGAACAAAAAAAACTTTATGAAATTGAACAAGTTGTTATCAGTAAGAAGAGAGATATAACTGTTGAAAGAAATAAAGACCATGTTCAAATGAATGCAGCAGAGAGGAAAAGAAATCAAAGACTTAATGAATCTGAAGTCCAAAAAGAAAAAAGACGAGAAGCTGATAGGTTATATAAACAATTGAAAAGACAAAATCCTGAGGATAGGGAAAGAAGAAATGAACGTACAAGACTTAATCGACAACATAAACATGTAACCGTGGCTGAAAAATGTAAAAGAAATGATTACCTAAGAAAACGGCGGGAAAACAGTGTTGAGAGAAAAAAACATAATAAACAGGAAAGAGACGCTTTAAGAAAAAAGAGACAAAGTAGTGTTGAAAGAAAGAAACATAATGAACAGGAAAGAGATGCGTTAAGAACAAAGAGACAAAGTAGTGCTGAAAGAAAGAAACATAATGAACAGGAAAGAGACGCGTTAAGAACAAAGAGACAAAGTAGTGCTGAAAGAAAGAAACATAATGAACAGGAAAGAGATGCATTAAGAACAAAGAGACAAAGTAGTGCTGAAAGAAAGAAACATAATGAACAGGAAAGAGATGCGTTAAGAACAAAGAGACAAAGTAGTGCTGAAAGAAAGAAACATAATGAACAGGAAAGAGATGCGTTAAGAACAAAGAGACAAAGTAGTGCTGAAAGAAAGAAACATAATGAACAGGAAAGAGATGCGTTAAGAACAAAGAGACAAAGTAGTGCTGAAAGAAAGAAACATAATGAACAGGAAAGAGATGCGTTACGAAAAAAGAGACAAAGTAGTGCTGAAAGAAAAAGAAATAATGAAAGGGTAAGAGACACATTGCGAAGAAAAAGACAAAATAGTGCTGAAAGGAAGAAACATAATGAACTTGAAAGAGATGCGTTAAGAAAAAAGAGACAAAGTAGTGCTGAAAGAAAGAAACATAGTGAACTTGAAAGAGATGCGTTAAGAAAAAAGAGACAAAGTAGTGCTGAAAGAATGAAACATTGTGAACAGGAAAGAGACGCCTTAAGAAGAAAGAGACAAAGTAGTGCTGAAAGAAAGAAACATAATGAACAGGAAAGAGATGCTTTAAGAAAAAAGAGACAAAGTAGTGCTGAAAGAAAGAAACATAGTGAACTTGAAAGAGACGCTTTAAGAAAAAGGAGACAAAGTAGTGCTGAAAGAAAGAAACATAGTGAACAGGAAAGAGACGCTTTAAGAAAAAAGAGACAAAGTAGTGTTGAAAGAAAGAAACATAGTGAACAGGAAAGAGACACTTTAAGAAAAAAGAGACAAAGTAGTGCTGAAAGAAAGAAACATAATGAACAGGAAAGAATATCCCGTAAGAGAAAAAGACAAGATTATGATGAAAGAAGAAGGATCAATGAGATTGAAAATGCTCGAAAGAAAATTAAACGCCAGGGAAGCAGTTGTTCTGAGATAGCTATTAAAAATTTCAAGAATGATCTACAACATGGTCCCTTCTTTATTTGTACAGTTTGTCACCAACTATGCTACAGAACTTCTGTCAATATTTTTAGTACAAATAATTATGTACATTCTGACACATACTCTACAAACAAGTTGTCATTTGACAATAGAGAATACATATGCACATCTTGTCATGTATCTGTCAAAAAACGTCGAATGCCTGCTACCGCTGTTGCCAATGGCTTACAGTTGGATGACATTCCAAATCAATTAGAAATTTTAAACTCATTGGAATGTGTATTCATTGCCCGTAGAATACCATTTATGAAAATTTTAGCTTTACCCCGTGGAAAACAGAAAGCAATACATGGTTGTGTGGTCAATGTTCCTATAGAACCTGATCAGATTGCTACCATACTTCCAAGAGTTCCAACTTCAGAAACATTTATTACTGTCAAAGTAAAAAGAAAACTCCAGTATAGAGGTCATTCATTCTATCAAAAAATACGACCTGACAAAATTCTTACTGCTTTGTATATTTTGAAGAATAATATCAAAAACCCATTGTACAATGACATACAAATTAATGATTATTGGAATGAAATAAATTTATCTGAACAGGAAGACACATGGAATTATCTTACTGGTAATATGCAACATGGACAACCCACTGAAGTCCAAAATGACCAAAATGAGGCTCCTGATCAGTTATCCAATGATGACAATGAAAATGATGATGAGTTGGAAGAAATTGAGGATGAGCGATCCCGTTTAAGTGGACTACCATTTGATACAGCATTACAGCCTAAAGACTTAGTTGAAAACCAATGTCAGGTGTTAGAAATTGCTCCTGGAGAAGGCAAAAAACCAAAATCATTCTATGATGATACAAAGGCAGAAGAATTAAGTTTTCCCCAACTATTTCCTACTGGTAGATTTGGCTTTTCATGTACCAGAGAAAAGAAGTTATCTTTAAAGAAGTATTTCCAATCTAGAGTTCTAAACTGCGATGGAAGATTTTCAAAAAATATTGACTATATCTTTTATGCCCAGAACAGAACTGAAGCCAAAGAAGTGATGGACAGTTTGAGTATAAGTTTAAGAAAAGGTAAGGACACAGAAGTGACTGCTGGACAACTGAAAGAGAATATAGCCGAAATAGTTAGAAGTGATTTGGGAACATATTTCCTCCAAAAGATTAGAGGGTCTCCATCGTATTTCAATAAGCTCTTTTATGACCTTTTAGGAATGATTCGCCAGCTAGGTCCGTGTACATGGTTTGTAACTTTATCTGCTGCTGATCTCAAGTGGACAGATACTATAAAAATTATTGCTAAGCAACAAGGAGCTAGCCTTACAGATGAAGATGTGAACAGTCTGACATGGGAAGACAAGTGTAAATACTTGCGATCAAATCCTGTCACCGCTGCTAGACATTTTGATACTAGGGTTCAGCTCTTTATGAAACATATTTTGTTGAATAAGGAATTAAATCCATTGGGAGAAATATCTGATTATAAGTACCGTATCGAATTTCAACACAGAGGATCACCTCATGTCCACATGTTAGCTTGGGCTAGAAATGCACCAAATTTTGAAGACAATGACTCTGATGAAATAAGAGACTTTATTTCTGGAAAAATATCATGTCACTTGCCTCTAGAAAATAATAAGCTGTATGATTTACTACATTTAGTTCAGAGGCATACACATTCAATTGCTTGTAGAAAACATGGCAAAAATTGTCGTTTTAATTTTCCACGACCTCCTGTGAATAAAACACTGGTTCTGAAACCTTTAGAAGAGCAACCATCTGCTGATGTTCAAAATAGTTATTGTGAAATATTAACATCTATATATGGAAATCTAGATAAGGTTACTCCTGAGACAACATTAGAAGAAATACTTGAGAAAGCCTCTGTGACAGAAAATGCATACTTGAAAGCTTTACATTGGATCAAGACAAAACATAATCAGCCAGCTATATTGTTGAAAAGAACACCATATGAGAGTTCAGTAAACAATTACAATCAAACCATGATGGAAGCATGGGAAGCTAATTTAGACGTACAGTTTGTCACCAATGTTTATTCTTGTGTCATGTATCTCGCTTCATATATTTCCAAACCAGAAAAAACATTAGGTGATGTTTTAAAGGCAGTTAGTGCAAGTTCCCAACATCTTGGTTCAAAGCAATCCATGAAAAATGTTGCATATAAGTTTCTAACCCATCGAGAAGTGAGTGCTCAGGAAGCTGTTTATCGTTTACTTTCACTTCCGTTAACAAGAGGCTCAAGACAGGTCATTTTCGTTCCAACTGACATGCCAGACAAGAGAACTAGATTGTTTAAACCAATGGCTGCTATATCAAGAATGGAAGATGATGATCCGGACGTTTTTGTGAAAGGCCTTCTTGATAAGTATGCTGCTAGACCAGATTGCTTAGAAAACATATGTTTGGCAGAATTTGCCTCAGAATTCAAAATTTGCTACAAAAATACAAGTACAGTTGATGCTTCCAGAAATAATATACTTCCTCTTAAGAATGGCCTTGGTTATATTTGTAAAAAAAAAGAACCAGCCATCTTACGGTCGCATCAGTGGTCTTTGAATAAAAATCCCGAAAATTATTATCATGCTCAGCTCTTACTCTATTTCCCCTGGAGAAATGAGATTGACGATCTCTATGGCAATTCTTACAAGGAAACTTTTGAAATCAATTATCAGGTGATCATTGAAAAACAACAGACATTTGAACACCATGCTGAAATATTACAGCAAATTTTAGATGATATTCAAGAAAATGGAATTCCAGAAGACAGTTGGACAATTGTTGCACCACAGACAGAACAGAGTCGTTTGGAAGAAGAAGCTGAAGGGATAGTAGAAGAGAATGTTATTCATTCAATATACCAGACTGACAAACACAATATGGTTTCCAGTGATCTTGGTCTAGTACCATACCGATATGACATCTCCAGTGAAGACATGAATTCTACAGAATGGTACAACATGATTATGACTCTTAATAAACAGCAATATAACCTTCATCAGTTTATTGTAAAATGGGCAACTGATATGATTTTATCACATACAGGTATTAAACTGAAACCATTCCATATTTTTCTTACTGGTGGAGCTGGAGTTGGAAAAAGTTTCCTTGTGAGAACCATTGTACAAACTGTGAAACGTTTATTTGCTAGGAATAACCAAGGTCTAGATAATCACATTCTTGTTTGTGCACCTACTGGAGCTGCAGCCTATAATGTTTCTGGTCATACATGCCATTCAGCCTTTCAGTTACGTGTGAATACCTCACGAGATGATGATTACTGTCCTGTGTCATCTGAAAAACTGGCAGCTATGAAGGAGTCATTTAGTGATGTCAAATTGATAGTAATTGATGAAATCTCCATGGTCAGTGCTGATATGTTGCTGACTATTCATAGACGTTTATGTGATATTAAGGGAACTAATAAACCATTTGGGGGCATCTCTATCTTAGCAGTTGGAGATCTAATGCAGCTGCCTCCTGTTGCACAATCTCCTGTGTACTCAAAACCGTCAGATAAAATTGCTGCTATATATGGTTCATTGTGGACTTCACATTTCCAAATTTTTGAACTTACTGAACTACAGCGCCAAAAAGATGATGCGGATTTTGCTTCCCTCCTCAATAGAGTAAGAATTGGTCAACACACTGAAAATGACATTGAAGTTCTTCGATTGCGTCAAGTTTCAAAATCATCTGAAGAATATCCCATAGACTGTACCCACATGTTTACTTATAATCGATTACGAGATGCTCATAACGTATATATGTTACAGCAAACTGAGGGTCCAATTCTAATTCTTAAAGCTGTAGACTCTGAAAAAGATGATCAAACCCAGAGAGTGACCTCCTGCAACAACGTAACTGGTTCTGGTCTTCTTGAAGAATTAAAAATTGCAATCAATGCTCGTGTTGTGTTGACAAAGAATATTGATGTATCTGATGGATTGGTGAATTCTGCTGCTGGTATTGTAAAAGGGTTTATTCCACAATTGACTGAGGATGTTGATATTATGAAGTTCAATCCAAAATATGTATTAGTAAAGTTTGATGAAAAAAGAGTTGGAAAAAAGTGCCATGAGGCTAGTAAAGGAATTCTTAGAAATACTACATGGACTCCCATTCCTAAAGTTGAAAGTCCAGTGTATTACAGTAATCGTTCAAAAAAAATAACTAAGAAGAGAGTACAGTTCCCATTGGATTTAGCTTGGGGAGTAACTATTCATAAGGAACAAGGAAAAACTGAAGATAAAGCAGTTGTATGTTGTGATGGAAGTTTCAATAAAGGCCAGTTTTATACTGCTATAAGTAGAACAAGGGATCTAAATGGTCTTTATTTCCTTGGAGATGTAAGTTCCAAACAGATAAAGGTAAATTCAAATGCATTGAAAGAAATAAACCGAATGAAAGAGGAAGCTGTTTTCACTAACCTTGTCATCAGTTCCCTGGAAAAGTGCCAACTGTTCTACCTGAAAATTCTAAGTCTTAACATAAATTCTCTGAAACCTCATTTTAAGGCTTTTATGAAGGACAACTATCACAGTGATATACATTTAATGTGTTTCCAAGAAACATGGTTGCAATCTCGAGAGCTACACCCTCATATAGAAAATTTCCATGCCATCAGACAAGATGCTTCTTCAAGTATTTCACAACACAGACATGGTGGTTTATTAATGTACATCAGTGTTGATTTTAGACTAGTTAAACAATTTCAATATGAAGATATTCACATTCAATACCAAATGGTTTGTATATCACCAATACAAGATCCAAATTACAGGATTATTGTTGTAAATATATATAACGATCCCAAAACTCCTTACATGTATTTCCTTAAAAATTTGGACAAGCTCTTGCAAAGAAAACCTGAAAATATACCTACAATTATAGTTGGCGATTTCAACATCAACATGAGAAAAAGTACTAAATGTTCCAATAAAATGAATTCCTTGACAAGGTACTACCAATATCATCAGTTAGTAAAGAATCCAACTCACCGTAGTGGAAGTACTCTGGACATTTTCCTGATCAACAGACAACCAGATGACATCTTATTGGATTATATTCCAACTTACTATAGTGACCATTTGATTATCACAGCAGCAGTCCCATTCCAGCCACTGAAAGACAACAGCTACGTGCGATATTAGATATTATTTCAACTTAGCAACTGTGAAAATAAAATATCTGATAGGTAATTTTGGGTTTCTTGTATTTACGGGGATATTTGTGATTTTTGATATTTTTTATTACATTTGTTTGATTTATATGTGTTTGCTGACTACCATCTTTACAAGTGCCTTATTTTTAGTTATTTTTCATAAATTTCAAACACATTCTATGTTTTGCTCAACTTGTTCATCTCACTCTTCGTCTGTTGTTGCACTTTACATTCATCATGACCAAATTATGTTCATTTTCATATAAAAATCATTTGAAGTATGACAACTACTGTTCATTTTGCTTTTTCTCATCCATAGTGAATTACACTGTAATTTGCAGTTTATTTCTAATTTTATTTGTGCATCCTGTTCTTTTTATGGTCTTTATGCTTATTACAATATTGACCCTTTTGTACCTCAGCAATTTTGACTTGCTGTCATCTTGAAATGTTGCCGTTGCGGGGGTATTTTCGCCACTGGTGGCAGTTCTAGTTTTAGTAGGCTGTTGGTGTATATATAAAATAATTCCATTTAGTCACTGCGAAATTATTCAAGCTTTGGCAGTTTTAAAAAATCAAACTGTAAATACATAGAATAAGAAACTATTGTTCAATTTTATTCAACTTTTAGTGGCACATAAATTAACCCCATTGATTTGAATATTCACTACAGCACTTCTGTACTCTTGATTGATAAAATTAAATTTAAGTCAGCAGAGTTAATTTATGCTCCACTGACAGTGGAATAAATTTGAACATTTAAATAATGCCCACTTATGTTTTTCATTATATTGATAGTTATCTCCCTTGGTTATTTCAGAACTAGAATGTATTCAAACTCCTCACAGTGCTTACGTCACGCTTTGCTACTTTAACCACAAACTCCTCACAGTGCTTACGTCATGCTTTGCTACTTTAACCGCAAACTCCTCACAGTGCTTATGTCACACTTAGCTACTTTAACCACAAACTCCTCACAGTGCTTACGTCACGCTTTGCTACGTTAACCACAAACTCCTCACAGTGCTTGTACGTCACGCTTTGCTATTGATTTAATAAAGGGAAATAACCGCTGTGGGGAGTTTGGAATGTATTTAGTTATGTTATGAATGATTATCTCCCTTTCTTATTTCAGCACTAGAATGTATTTAGTTATGTTATGAATGGTTATGATGACAATGAAACTAAGGATCTCTACTCTACAGACCTCCATCACCAGAACTTTCAACTATACAGAGCAGGTACTTTTATTCCTTGATTTAAATTATATGGAATATGTGTTATCACTGTTATGTCAAGGTCAGGTACAACTCCAACCATGGAAAACTCAACCCGAAGTAGAGACTGCTTTATTACATGTGGACAACTCATCCTATATCATATATTATTTTTAAGTTTATCGTGTATGAAAGATATTAAGGAATAAAATGAATGATTATTTCATATCTATATAGTTGTTAAAAAGTGAGAGTAGAATTTAAATTATCATTTTTTCATTTAAAATTATCATTTTTTAAATCAAATAATAATCATATTAGATACATGTTGAGATGTTCTGGGGTTGAATTGTCTTCAGGTTGAGTTGTTCCTATGGATGGCATAAGTTCCTTTGTGTTGAGTTGTCCTGATCTAGTATTATACAATAAGAGACTTTAGACAGTGATTTCCCCTTGTATACTATTTAAATAGGTAGGTTCTATTAGTTGGATCACTTGGATCACTTACTTATCAATAGAAAATTGCCAAAAAATAATCATTAATAACTTTTTTGTAAATCATTTAATTTGTTTGGAATTTGAGATAAGTATTTGTAAGGTAAAAAAACTATCTAAATTTTATCACTTCTGTTAATATCTTCATTACCAAGAAAGATATTAGATGAAATATTTTGTTATCCTTACTTAGGAATTCAACAATAAAATCCACGGATTCCAACTGAAGGGTATGACTTAACAGCGAATATGAGTCATATTCGCGAATATGAGATAAAGTGCGAATATGACTTTTATTTTTCAAATACAGTAAAACTTGGATATAACATACTCGCTGGGCCAAAGAAAAAAGGTATGTTATAACCAAGGTATGTTATATCCATATAGCATACTAAGTATGTTATATACAAAATATGAAAATTGGGCCAGGAAAAATGGTATGTTATAACCGAGTGTATGTTATATCCATATAGCATACTAAGTATGTTATATACAAAATATGAAAATTGGGCCAGGAAAAATGGTATGTTATAACTGAGTGTATGTTATATCCATATAGCATACTAAGTATGTTATATACAAAATATGAAAATTGGGCCAGGAAAAGTGGTATGTTATAACCGAGTGTATGTTACAACCGAGTATGTTACAACCAAGTTCTACTGTAACTCTAAATATACTTGTCATGTCGACCAAATATTGTGTATTTACTTAGAATAAAGTTATTTAGTATTAGTTTAACTTTTAAAATGATTTTTTGTAAAGAAATAAAGTTTTTATCTAGGATAATATATTAATTGAGTCATATTCGCCTTACAATCTAAGCGAATATGACTTCTTTGTCATTGTTAAAGATTACAAATTGAAAATATATGTTCAAGTTGAACAATTTACTATTCAAAAAAGTATATTTGCTACAATATTTGATAAATAATAATTAATATTTTTATTCTGTTTCATATTGCTCGTAAATTAATTAAAACATTATGATCATCAAATCTCATATTCTCTGAGTTACTAAAAATAGATCATATTGGCTCAGCGTTCTTCAACCAGCGAATATGACTTTTAGCTTTGTGAATATGAATGTTGTGTTTAAGAGTTAAAATATATGTTCAAGTTAAGAAAATTATTTAATAATCATTATATTTTGTTTAATATTGCTAGAAATTTAAGTAAAACATTACAGAAAATCTCATGTTCGCTGAGTTACTATTAATAGATATTCGCTCAACATTCTTCTACCAGCGAATATGACTTTTAGCTTTGTGAATATGAATTTTATGTTTAAGTTTAAGATTTTAAGAGATAAAATATATGTACAAGTTTGGAACATTTATTCAAAAACCATAATATTTTGTTTAATATTGCTAGTAATTTAAGTTAAACATATTAGAAAAATCTCATATTCGCTGAGTTACTAAAAATAGATCATATTCGCTCAGCGTTCTTCAACCAGCGAATATGACTTTTAGCTTTATGAATAATTTCGTGTTTTAGTCTTAATATAAGAGTTGAAATATATGTTTTAACTGTTTACCAGGTTTTATAAACGTAAATATTAATTCAATAAATTGGCTGAACTAAACTGCACCTCAAAGTGCACTTCAAGTGCACTTCAGGTGTGGATGAAGTGCACTCCAAGTGCACTAGGGTGTAAACTTTAGTGTGAACTCAACTGTATCTGCATTCGTGCACCGTTTTACATTGAATATTTCAGCATAAAATAGAAATAAAAAAGACATAATGAAAAAGTTGAGAACACGTTAAATTTGTAATATTATCATCATTATCACTTTTAAACTTTGATGTCTTTTGTTTTATAAATAAACAATAATTATTAAAACAACAACCTTCAATAAATAACATTTAAGACTATGAATGCGGTTACTTTACTGTATAAACTATTGTAATTTTATGAAACTGTTTTTGTCAGTTTGTAAAACGTGATAATTTTGTAATAGCATAATTCTTTACATTCTATTGGTGACACCCTTAACTTACACAATTTTCAAATGCCGACAGTATAGGCGGTTACTATATGGAGACGATAATGTCGGTTTCATCAAACGTTACATGTCTAATTGCGTGCTAATGTGTTTTTAATCATGTTTTCTTCACTAAACATGTACACATCTTTAGGTTTGTTCATAAAAATATTCATTTACATAGATTATATATATATCTTTATCAAAATAGTATAATGAAGTGTCTGTTGTGGGACAATGGCAGAACGTGCAATATTTCAGCATGAAATTTCCATTAATAAAACTTTCAATTCCATGATAATTAAAGCCCCATTATCAAGACTTAGCTAAAAGTCATATCCGATTGTAGAAGAACACTAAGCAAATATAATCTAATTTTACTAATTAATACTAAAAGTCATATGCGCTGGTAGGAGAACGCTGAGCGAATATGATCTATTTTTAGAAACTGAGCGAATATGAGATTTTATGACGAGTTTACTTAAAGAATTCAACTACATGTACCCTTATTAAACAAAAAATCTTATTTATTAGATAATCTAGCACAAAAACCTTTTTGAAATAAAATATTTTCAAGTTATTAAATCTTAACCTAATATTTTAAAAGTCATATTCGTCGTGAAGAACGATCTATTTTTAGAAACTGAGCGAATATGAGATTTACATAGCTAATATGCCTTCAAACTACGATAAATCACAAACTCAAGCAGTTTCCTATTATTTTCTAATTACAGTCATAGTTTCATATATGACATTATGTAATAATAAATTAATTAATTATCCCATAAGTTCTAAGCAAAAATGTCCAAAAAACATTCATATTCGCATTGTTATTATCAACGTATCCTAGCGAATATGACTTGAAAACTGCTAAAACTTCAATAAAATCATCATTTTAACAGTAGATTTTTTAATTTTCAGGAGATAATCAACATATTAAATGTTGGGAAATAAATTCAATATAAATAATTGTATACATAAAGAGTTATTTGAAAAATAAAAATCATATTCGCACTTTATCTCATATTCGCGAATATGAGTCATATTCGCTGTTTAGTCATACCGCCAACTGAAAGGACCTACTTACCAATTGGATTGCTTCAGATTTTATCAGGGAAAGATAACTGACTAAAGTCCCTAATTGGGATCTAAAGGGTTTGAAGTCAAAGACAGTATATGTTATACAGTGTATGTACAGTGGCAACCAAATGTTTGGAGACATTTAACTCTGAAGGCTCTATATAGCTTTTATTGAAAATTTGAAAATTGTTTATTTTAAAATGTTTTAGATATGGTTATGGTGATATGAAACTTTGTTTATAGGAAACAACATTACTAAGTTTTGGAGGCTTTGTAAGGTCAGATGCTGATTCATATGAATGTGATGCATTTATAAATTTGTTTTCATTTTATCAACAATCATTCAAAATGTAGTTAAAAAATAATGTTTCTACAAAATGAAATTAAAGAATTTTAGTTGTAAATTTCATTTGTCTCCAAACTTTTGGTTGGAATTGTACACATAATGTATAATACTAGTTTTTGTACCCCAGTGCAATTAGTGGCTAATTTCTTTACTATAGTTAAATATACATTGTGTAATGTAATAAAGATGAATAGTAGAAGAGTATGTGAAGTCAGCAGTAACTTCAGTAACTTTACTGCTACAAAGTTTGTAGTTCAGCAGTAAAACTTTTCTGCTAAAAATGTCAACAGTACAGCTGTAAAACTTTTAAAAATGATACATTTGTAGTTGTATTGCTCCAACTTTCAATAATAATGGTTATGGTTATGACGGCGATGATGATAGTCAAGTTGAAATATTGAATACATTAGTCATATAAATCAAATTCGAAGAAACGATATAATCATAATGTAAATTTAAGGTACTGTTTTGAATGTTACTGTCAGCTTTAATGTTATACATGAAAATCAAGAACATATCTACATTTAACTGACAGAAGATAAGGAGATATAAGATACTTGGATTTGTAGCAGTAAAGGTTTACTGCTATACTGTACTGCTGACTTTACTGCTGTTTTCACATACATGCAATAAAAAAATGAAATGATTAGTTATAGTTCTACCATGCATAGTATTTATGCATGACTTTTTTTCAAGATTAAATCTAGTTACTCATACATGTGTAGCAATTATTATGACTAAGATTTAGACTTAGTCATTTGAATTCACAGAAGGTGTTGTATCAAAATCATAGGCCTAGTTTAAATCCCAACATCAGCATTGAATTTGTTCAGTCCAAAGAAAAGAAGTTGAATGTTCACTGAGGATTGCAAGTTTAATACATCATATCTGTTTAAGCATGATATAATTATAAATAAATCAGAACTTTTTGTAGTTAGTTACCATACTCAGCACTGTTAAGAAGGATGATTTTACATTTCTCTTTGAACTTACTTGTAATGCATGTAATTACAAGGGGTAGTTAAAAAACTTTCTTTGGTTGATGTGTTGAATATGCTTTTTAATTGGACTAAACAAAATCAACGTTGATTGTAAAGAAAATTTGTATAATGTTTTGATACAGTAATCTGTGCTTAAAAAAATAATTTAGTATAGTCCGTCAAAATATCACACTTCAGTTAATGTTTCTTGTTTTTGTTTTTTTTCAGATTGTTATAAACAGAAGTTCTTATCAAGAATGTCAAGATGATGAATGTACAACTATTGATCTCTGCAGTAGAAGAATCCACCCAATGAGTTTTATGTACATTCGGTCCAATTTTTTTCGAACAAGTCGTCTCGGACTTTTTGTCCTTGAGATGCTTGTTGTCCCTTTACGCGTGTCCTGCTGAAATTTAACAAGTCATCTCGGACTGTTTGTCCTTGAGATGTTTGTTGTCCATATACGCGTGTCCTGCTGAAATTTAACAAGTCATCTCGGACTTTTTGTCCTAGAGATGTTTGTTGTCCATATACGCGTGTCCTGCTGAAATTTAATAAGTCATCTCGGAATTTTTGCCCTTGAGATGTTTGTTGTCCAATTTCATGTACTTGATATACTTTGGTCTGGTTGTTTAACAAGTCATCTCCGACCGTTTGTCCTTGAGATGTTTGTTGTCCAAGTAAATTCATTAAATTGTGTTGTTGTTTTATTATTCATAAAATAAATCAAACAGGATTCGTTCAATAATAATTTCGAACTCAACATTTTTCCTGTTACGAAAATATTATTGACAAATCGTTGTTTACCACATGAATTATCCCTGAGTCATTTCAAATCCAACTTTTTTCGTCCCTAAAAAAAGTTAGGGTCAAAATGGTCTGGGGACGTTTCAAAATAAAAAAACAAGATTCGTACCCAAAAAAGTTGGGGTCGAATAAGTTCGGGGACGAATAAAAATGTAAACAAAATTCGTCCCCAAATATTTTCGTACCCAAAAAAATTGGAGTCGAATAAGTTCGGGGACGAATAAAAATGTAAACAAAATTCGTCCCCAAATATTTTCGTACCCAAAAAAGTTGGGGTCGAATAAGTTCGGGGACGAATAAATATGTAAACAAGATTCGTACCCAAATATTTTCGTAACCAAAAAAGTTGGGGTTGAATAAGTTCTGGGACGAATAAAAATGTAAACAAGATTCGTCCCCAAATATTTTCGTACCCAAAAAAAGTTGGGGTCGAACAGGTTCGGGGACGAATCAAAATGTAAACAAGATTCGTCCCCAAACATGTTCGTACCTTAAAAAAAGTTGGGGTCGAATAGGTTCGGGGACGAATCAAAATGTAAACAAAATTCGTCCCCAAATATTTTCGTACCCTAAAAAAGTTGGGGTCGAATAAATTCGGGGACGAATCAAAATGTAAACAAGATTCGTCCCCAAATATTTTCGTACCCAAAAAAATTTGGGTCGAATAAGTTCGGGGACGAATCAAAATGTAAACAACATTCGTACCCAAATATTTTCGTACCAACAAAAAAAGTTCGGGTCGAATAAGTTCGGGGACGAATAAGTATGTAAACAAGATTCGTCCCCAAATATTTTCGTACCCAAAAAAAAGTTGGGGTCGAATAGGTTTGGGGACGAATAAATATGTAAACAAGATTCGTACCCAAATATTTTCGTAACCAAAAAAGTTGGGGTCGAATAAGTTCGGGGACGAATCAAAATGTAAACAAGATTCGTCCCAAAATATTTTCGTACCAAAAAAAATTTGGGTCGAATAAGTTCGGGGACGAATCAGAATGTAAACAAGATTCGTCCCCAAATATTTTCGTACCAAAAAAATTTGGGTCGAATAAGTTCGGGGACGAATCAAAATGTAAACAAGATTCGTACCCAAATATTTTCGTACCAACAAAAAAGTTGGGGTCGAATAAGTTCGGGGACGAATAAGTATGTAAACAAGATTCAGCCCCAAATATTTTCGTACCCAAAAAAAGTTGGGGTCGAATAAGTTCGGGGACGAATCAAAATGTAAACAAGATTCGTCCCCAAATATTTTCGTACCCTAAAAAAAGTTGGGGTCGAATAGGTTCGGGGACGAATAAATATGTAAACAAGATTCGTCCCCAAATATTTTCGTACCCAAAAAAAGTTGGGGTCGAACAGGTTCGGGGACGAATCAAAATGTAAACAAGATTCGTTCCCAAATATTTTCGTACTCAAAAAAAAGTTGGGGTCGAATAGGTTTGGGGACGAATAAATATGTAAACAAGATTCGTACCCAAATATTTTCGTAACCAAAAAAGTTGGGGTCGAATAAGTTCGGGGACGAATCAGAATGTAAACAAGATTCGTCCCCAAATATTTTCGTACCCAAAAAAATTTGGGTCGAATAAGTTCGGGGACGAATCAAAATGTAAACAACATTCGTACCCAAATATTTTCGTACCAACAAAAAAAGTTTGGGTCGAATAAGTTCGGGGACGAATAAGTATGTAAACAAGATTAGGCCCCAAATATTTTCGTACCCAAAAAAAGTTGGGGTCGAATAAGTTTGGGGATGAATCAAAATGTAAACAAGATTCGTCCCCAAATATTTTCGTACCCTAAAAAAAGTTGGGGTCGAATAGGTTCGGGGACGAATAAATATGTAAACAAGATTCGTCCCCAAATATTTTCGTACCCAAAAAAAGTTGAGGTCGAATAAGTTCGGGGACGAATCAAAATGTAAACAAGATTCGTCCCCAAATATTTTTGTACCCAAAAAAAGTTGGGGTCGAACAGGTTCGGGGACGAATCAAAATGTAAACAAGATTCGTCCCCAAATATTTTCGTACCCAAAAAAAAGTTGGGGTCGAATAGGTTTGGGGACGAATAAATATGTAAACAAGATTCGTACCCAAATATTTTCGTAACCAAAAAAGTTGGGGTCGAATAAGTTCGGGGACGAATCAAAATGTAAACAAGATTCGTCCCAAAATATTTTCGTACCAAAAACAATTTGGGTCGAATAAGTTCGGGGACGAATCAAAATGTAAACAAGATTCGTCCCCAAATATTTTCGTACCAAAAAAATTTGGGTCGAATAAGTTCGGGGACGAATCAAAATGTAAACAAGATTCGTACCCAAATATTTTCGTACCAACAAAAAAGTTGGGGTCGAATAAGTTCGGGGACGAATAAGTATGTAAACAAGATTCGGCCCCAAATATTTTCGTACCCAAAAAAAGTTGGGGTCGAATAAGTTCGGGGACGAATAAGTATGTGAACAAGATTCGTCCCCAAATATTTTCGTACCCAAAAAAAGTTGGGGTCGAAATGGTTTGGGGACGAATCAAAACGAAAACAAGATTCGTCCCCAAATATTTTCGTACCCAAAAAAAGTTGGGGTCGAATACGTTCGGGGACGAATCAAAATGTAAACAAGATTCGTCCCCAAATATTTTCGTACCCGAAAAAGTTGGGGTCGAATAAGTTCGGGAACGAATCAAAATGTAAACAAGATTCGTCCCCAAATATTTTCGTACCCAAAAAAGTTGGGGTCGAATAAGTTCGGGGACGAATCAAAATGTAAACATAATTCGTCCCCAAATATTTCCGAACCCGAAAATGTTGGGGTCGAATAAGATCGGGGACGAATCAAAATGTAAACAAGATTCGTCCCGAAATATTTTCGTACCCGAAAAGTTGGGGTCGAATAAGTTCGGGGACGAATAAAAATGTAAACAAAATTCGTCCCCAAATATTTTCGTAACCAAAAAAATTGGGGTCGAATAAGTTCGGGAACGAATCAAAATGTAAACAAGATTCGTCCCCAAATATTTTCGTACTCAAAAAAGTTGGGGTCGAAATGGTTGGGGACGAATCAAAATGTAAACAAAGATTTGTTCCTCAATACATTAGAACCCAAAAAAGTTTGGGTCGAATGAGTTCGGGGACGAATCAAAATGTAATCAAAGATTCGTCCCTCAATATTTTCGTACCCAAAAAAGTTGGAGTCGAAATGGTTTTGGGACGAATTAAAATGTAAACAAATATTCTTCCCTCAATATATTCGTACCAAAAAAAAATTGGTGTCGAATGAGTTCGGGACAAATCAAAATGTAAACAAAGATTCGTCCCCAATTTTTTTCGTACCAAAAAAAGTTATGGTCTAAATGGTTTGGGGACGAATCAAAATGCAAACAAAGATTCGTCCCTCAATATTTTCGTACCAAAAAAAGTTGGAATCCAATGGTTTGGGGACAAATCAAAATGCAAAGTATTCGTCCCTCAATATTTTCGTACCCAAAAGTCGTCGTCCACATTGTTTGGGAACGAATCGAAATGTAAACAAAATTTCGTCCCCTTATATTTTCGTACTCAAAAAAGTTGCGGTCAAAAAAGTTTGGGGACGAATTAAAATGTAAACTAAGATTCGTTCCTCAATATTTTCGTACCAAAAAATTTGGGTTCAAAATGGTATGGGAAATCAAAATGTAAAAGAAGATTCGTCCCCAAATATTTTCGTACATAAGAAAGTTTGGGTCGAAAAAGTTCGGGGACAAATCATAATGTAAACAAAGATTTTTTCTCCAATATTTTCGTAAAAAAAATGTTTGGGTCGAAATGGTGTGGAGACGAATCAAAATGTAAACAAAGATTCCTCCCTCAATATTTTCATACCCAAAAAACGCTTGGGTCGAAATGGTTTGGGGACAGATCAAAATGCAAACAATGGCAAGTCCTCAAAATTTTCGTAAAAGTTAATTTAATTGGTACGACATTGTTGGGACAATCCTTTGTTTATATTTTATTTTGAAAAATAAAAAAACAACACAATGTTTTGAATTTCATTGAACAACAAACATCTCAAGGACAAAAAGACCGAGACAACTTTTTTTAATTTCAGCAGGACACGCGTATATGGACAACAAACATCTCAAGGACGAAAAGTCCGAGACGACTTGTTCAATTTCAGCAGAACACGCGCATATGGACAACAAACATCTCAAGGACAAAAAAGTCCGAGACGACTTGTTCAATTTCAGCAGGACACGCGTATATGGACAACAAACATCTCAAGGACAAAAAGTCCGAGACGACTTGTTCAATTTCAGCAGGACACGCGTATATGGACAACAAATATCAGCAAATGGACATGAAATTCAATGGGAGGATTCTTCTACTGCAGAGGTCAATAGTTTTACGCTCATCAGCTTGATATGGTTGATGAGTTCCTCTGTTCATAACAATGTGGTATTGATAATTCTACTAGACTCTGGGAACGAGAATGCGTTCATATTTGCCTTCCAGAGTTATAGCGTCTATTAAGTGTAAAATTTTTATGCATATTGATTGATGTTTTTAATTATCATTGAAATTTATATTTATTTTAAGTACATGTATTAATATGTACATTTACTAACGCTGTTGCAAATGAAAATACATACAACGTGTTATGAAAATAATATGTATGACTCAAAGTTTATAAATTTTTATTCTGTTCATAAAAGGAAACGTAAATAAAACTCTAAGGAATATATTTTCATTCTTACCGCGCATTGTGTGGTTGGTTATATATAAGCTTACATGAAAATATAAAAGATATAAAATGTTGGTAATAGACGTCATGCAGAGTCTATCACGTGATACACTGATGGGGTTGATCATTTTTATCAATTTATGATTACAGCAGGGTGTTATATCGGAAATTTCCGAACAATACCGAGCGCAACAACGGAGGGTCTGATTAATTATCGATTTTATCGAGTAGTCAAATCAATAAGTTACGAAAGAACAAATAGTTGGATATGACTGACCTTTGCTTTCATGGTTTTCATGCTACTCTATCAATGCAAAACCATTTTTGTCGCGCATGGGTTGATATGGGAATATTTTTTAATTGTTTTGAGTGAACAGCAAATTAGCAATTAGAAGACATATTCTGCAGATGACGCACCGTCTGGCAAAAGACCTATAGCAATTTCTCGTTCTTGAAGCGACATTCAAGCCATTATTTGATTTTTCGTTGTGCATATCAACGCACTAATGATTTTTACTAAAACTGAAAACGTGTGATTTTTGCACGATAAGAACGTGCGCATTTCCGCTTTTCTGCACATGCACAACAAAACCAATTTTGCATCAATTAAAAAGCATGAAAACCATGCAAGCAGACAACAGTATAGTCCTGTACACATTTGCATTAACGATCGGACATAAATGTTGAAAAATAAAAATTTATGACAACATTGAAATCGGTGTACTTAAAAGTTTCGTTAAGTATATATATGATAATGAAATCCTCGTGTTTTGTCTAAACCTATCCTAAACAACCTATATCATAAATTACCATAATCAATGGTCATCGAAGTGTTGTCTTAATTAATTATCTTCCGCGATTATGTGAAACACATTTTCTGTAAATGTCTTCTCCCACGTTTATGGTACATATTTTGTGTTGTGCCTATTTTTTATTACAAATGACGTTTAAATGTGTACAGTTTACGAATATTTGAATAGGGTGAACAGATAATAACAAAATGGTATGCATCTTCAATATACATGCACGTTGTCCTCATGAACCAAAAATATATCATATTCAAATAGTTATATACATGTACTTTACCACACTAACTAGTTTTATATCAATTCATTTTAGCTCAATCGTGAAACAAGTTCTAACAACTTGGATTAATCACTTTCAAGTCTGCTTCCTGGTCCCCCAGCAATAAGCTAACAACAATGTAGGTTATAATGGGACTCGAACCAACACGGAGCTGGCTATCTAATGATTACCAGTTCAACGCCATAACCGCTCGATAATCATATATCAATATAATGGAATACAGTAAAACTCCGCTATAAAGACCACTTTTTTTATTTTAAAATCATGCAATTTTAACAATTATTAAGACCCAAATGCTTAATTTGTGAACAAAAGGGTCTGTATAATAAGACCGTTTCGTATATTTGTCTGTTTGGTGACCTCTACGTGGCGAGGAGGAGAAACAGGTGCCCAGTATGTAGGTGCTATTTGGGCCTGCATGATGGGCATATGGCTAACACCAAAACTTCCCGTTTGCCGTGGGCAGCGTCTCGTAACCGGGAAAGGAGGATCCTGGTAATTGAGGGAGACCCAGGGATCTCCAGTCTTCCCAACACACTGCTTTGGCCTCTGATTCGGGTAGACGGGTGTCCAAGTAGGCCCGACTTGGTCAATCGGCTGGTCATGCCTTGTCCTTCAATTTGCATATTTGCATACTCACAACAGTTGATTTATTTATGTAAGTACATGTACTCCTGGATGTGCACACACCCAACAATTAACAACGCTACTAGCATACTTTTTACTTGTTAAAACATGTGTTATCCATTTAGATATGCATGCGTCTACTAAATATGCAGCTCTTTTCTTAGAAGTTTATACGTTCAACATCTATTCAAGAAGGTGGTGGCTCATGGGCACATTGAGTTGATTGTAATCATTTGCAGTTACATGCAAGTATATCTCGCAGGTATCCTTGTGGTGCGGAGCATAATTTCAGAAAGTTTTAGATGGTACATGTATATTGCTCATGATAAACTGGAACAAGCAAAGAATATAATCAAAACGGTAGCTAGATACAATAAAAGGGAAAATAAGTGATTTGGCAGAGTTTATGGTCTCACAACCTTCGACTGACCCAGACGACAAAAGTATTCGATTATTGACTTATTCAGAACCCCAAAACTACGTCGAACCTCTGTTAGCAATTAACTGGTAATTATTATTAGACTTTTTAAACGTATTATCTTAATTGTTAACATTGTTTATATAACATTGTTATAATTTAGTTGTTTTATATAGCGGTTTGACCAATTTTTTATGAGCGAGGAAATAAAAATATTTGTTTGGAAAAAACGTCAAAATTAAGGTGCGAGCGAATCCATGATTCATATGATGAACATATTATCACATTGCTGTGGCTTTAGATATATACATGTAAATGGCGTAAGAAACTTTATTTAGTTGCGGGATGTTGAGCTGGTATTTTTCAACTACTTGTAAATCTGTGATACAATATATCTTAGTAACTCTTTGTAACTTATGGGTTTAATGCCGTAGCAACACATAGTATAGGTCATATAACGGCGGTCAGTCAACCTACTCTCTCCTCCTGGAAAGGATAAATCTCAGGATTCAGCTGTTAACCAACTACTAGTACTAAGCGCATACTTTCGTCAGTGACCCCTCGATCAGTAGACTTCCGTGCTACTAACTGAGCTAGTCGGTCGGCTACCTTAGTAACAACTTAGTGCAAATGTCAAAAAAGGAAAAATATTACCAAACAAAATTCCGATAGGTCTCCTAGATAGTGTCAAGCAACAGAAAGATATACATGACTGTACTCATACTGTACAATCTTGATGGAATGCTAGAAATAATATCGACATATGTTAAAGATAGCTGTTAATGATCTTGTTTTGTTACATGTATCAATTGGTGAATAGGTTAGATGGCATACGGGAAAAATGGAGAGTTTTTTACGGAATTTACATTTGTACCACCAGTTGTTTTTTCTGACTAGCCCTTGGGCCGGGTAACAGCCAGCCGAAACTGAGGTTCGAGTCTATTTGATAGAAATGTTGGCATATTTGGATGAATATTTCTTTTGAAAACGAGTTTTCTAATAATAACGACCCATGTTGCCAATAAAGGAATAACTATAGGTACACATTCGTGAACTTCGCTTCTTAGGTCTACGTCCTTGGGCCGGGAAACAGCCAATCGCACAGAAGTTCGAGGCTATAGAAATGTTGGCATATTTTGATGAATATTTCTTTTGAAAACGAGTTTTCTCAGAATAACGACCCATGTTGCATGAAAGGGAATAACTATAGATACAAATTTGTGAACTTCGCTTCTTGGGTCTACGCCCTTAGGCCGGGTAACAGTTAGCCGAAACAGAGGTTCGAGTCTATTTGATAGAAATATTGGCTTATTTTGACGAATATTTCTCTTGAAAACGAGTTTTCCCAGGATGACGACCTATGTTGCCTGAAAGAAATACAAATGTAACTAAAGCATCACATTCGTGAACTTAGCTTCATAGGTCTACGCCTTTATGACGTGAAACAGCCAGCCGAAATAGAGGTTCGAATCTATTTGATAGAAATGTTGGCATATTTGGATGAATATTTCCCTGAAAACGAGTTTTCCCAGAATGACGACCCATGTTGCCTGAAAGGGAATAACTATACATACACATTCGTGAACTTCGCTTTTTAGGTCTACGTCGTGTGGCCGGGTAACAGCCAGTCGAAACAGATGTTCGAGTTAATTTGATGAATTATTGGCATATTTGGATGAATAATTCTCTTAAAAATAAGTTTTTCCAGAATAACGACCCATGTTGTCAGAAAGGGAATATTTATAATTGCACATTCGTGAACTTGCCTTATTAGGTCTACGCCCTTGGGCCGGGTAACAGCCAGTCGAAACAGAGGTTCTAGTCTATTTGATAGATATAAAGGCATATTTTGATGTTTTTTTTTTCTCTTAGAAACGAGTTTTCGAAGAATGACGACCCAAGTTGCCTGAAAGGGAATAACTATAGATACACATTCGTGAACTTGCCTTATTAGGTATACGCCCTTGGGCCGGGTAACAGCCAGTCGAAACAGAGGTTCGAGTCTATTTGATAGATATATAGGCATATTTTGATGTTTTTTTTCTCTTAGAAACGAGTTTTCGAAGAATGACGATCCATGTTGTCGGAAAAGGAATAATTATAACACCTTTTATGTGAATCTATCTTTATGTGACTACGCCCGTGTCAGAAAAAGAGGTTCAAATCTACATTTGTTTTTTTTTTCATTTGATCTGTCACCAAATTTTCTGATATGAACGAACGTTTTATGAATAACCAACATCTGAAGTCATATCCATCTTTGTATTCACTTCACCTTTACCGTTTCTGTGATTTGCGGCCACAATACTATATTACGGTCAGCCGTAACAGCCGTATTACGGTTGGTGCGGCTGTTACGGCTAACTTCACACACGTAATAACTATACATACAAATTCGTGAACTTCGCTTTTTAAGTATACGCCCTTGGGCCGGGTAACAGCCAGCCGAAACTGAGGTTCGAGTCCATTTGATAGAAATATTGGCATATTTGGATGAATATTTCTCTTGAAAACTAGTTTTCCCAGAATGACGACCTATGTTACATGAAAGGGAATAACTATACATACAAATTCGTGAACTTCGCTTTTTAAGTCTACGCCCCTGGGCCGGGTAACAGCCAGCCGAAACTGAGGTTCGAGTCCATTTGATAGAAATATTGGCATATTTGGATGAATATTTCTCTTGAAAACTAGTTTTCCCAGAATGACGACCCATGTTGCCTGAAAGGGAATAACTGTAGCTACACATTCGTGAACATCGCTTCTTAGGTCTACGACTATGGGCCGGGAAACAGCCAATCGAAATAGAGGTTCGAGTCTATTTGATATAATTATTGGCATATTTGAATGAATATTTCTTTTGAAAACGAGTTTTCCCAGAATAACGACCCATGTTGTCAGTAAAGGAATAACTATAGATACACATTCGTGAACTTTGCTTCTTAGGTCTACGTCCTTAGGTTGGGTAACAGTTAGCCGAAACAGAAGTTCGAGTCTATTTGATAGAATAATTGGCATAATTGGATGAATAATGCTCTTCAAAACGAGTTTTACCAGAATAACGACATATGTTGCCTGGAAGGGAATAACTATAGATACACATTCGTGAACTTCGCTTTTTAGGTCTACGCCCTTGGACCGGGAAACAGCCAATCGAAATAGAGGTTCGAGTCTATTTGATATAAATATTAGCAAATTTGGATGAATATTTCTCCTGAAAACGAATTTCCCCAGAATGAGGACCTATGTTGCCAGAAAGGGAATCACTAAAGTTACACATTCAAGAAATTTGCTTGTTAGGTCTACGCCCCTGGGCCGGGTAACAGCCAGACGAAACAGAGGTTCGAGTCTATTTGATATAAATATTAGCAAATTTGGATGAATATTTCTCCTGAAAACGAATTTCCCCAGAATGAGGACCTATGTTGCCAGAAAGGGAATCACTAAAGTTACACATTCATGAATTTCGCTTCTTAGGTCGACGCCCATGGGCCGGGTAACAGCCAGCCGAAACAGAGGTTCGAGGCTATTTGATAGAAATGTTGGCATATTTGGATGAATATTTCTCTTGAAAACGAGTTTTCCCAGAATGACGACCTATGTTACATGAAAGGGAATAACTATACATACAAATTCGTGAACTTCGCTTTTTAAGTCTACGCCCTTGGGCCGGGTAACAGCCAGCCGAAACTGAGGTTCGAGTCCATTTGATAGAAATATTGGCATATTTGGATGAATATTTCTCTTGAAAACTAGTTTTCCCAGAATGACGACCCATGTTGCCTGATAGGGAATAACTGTAGCTACACATTCGTGAACATCGCTTCTTAGGTCTACGACTATGAACCGGGAAACAGCCAATCGAAATAGAGGTTCGAGTCTATTTGATATAATTATTGGCATATTTGAATGAATATTTCTTTTGAAAACGAGTTTTCACAGAATGACGACCCATGTTGCCAGTAAAGGAAAAACTATAGATACACATTCGTGAACTTGCCTTCTTAGGTCTACGCCCTTAGGTTGGGTAACAGTTAGCCGAAACAGAAGTTCGAGTCTATTTGATAGAATAATTGGCATAATTGGATGAATAATTCTCTTCAAAACGAGTTTTACTAGAATAACGACATATGTTGCCTGGAAGGGAATAACTATAGATACACATTCGTGAACTTCGCTTTTTAGGTCTACGCCCTTGGACCGGGAAACAGCCAATCGAAATAGAGGTTCGAGTCTATTTGATATAAACATTGGCAAATTTGGATGAATATTTCTCCTGAAAACGAGTTTTCCAAGAATGACGACCCATGTTGCCTGAAAGGGAAAAACTATAGATACACGTTCGTGAACTTACCTTCTTAGGTCTACGCCCTTGGGCCGGGTAACAGCAAGTCGAAACAGAGGTTCGAGGCTATTTGATAGAAATATTGGCATATTTGGAGGAATAATTCTTTTGAAAACGAGTTTTCCCAGAATAACGACTAATGTTGTCAGAAAGGGAATAACTTTAGCTACACATTTCTGAACTTCGCTTCTTAGGTCTACGCCTTGGGCCGGGTAGCAGCCAGCCGTACCAGAGGTTCGAGTCTATTTGATAGAAATATTGGCATATTTAAATGAATATTTCTTTTGATAACGAGTTTTCCCAGAATCACGACCCATGTTGTCAGTAAAGGAATAACTATAGATACACATACGTGAACTTCGCTTCTTAGGTCTACGCCCTTTGGCCGGGTAACAGCCAGCCGAAACAGAGGTTCGAGTCTATTTGATAGAAATATAGGCATATTTGAATGAATATTTCTCTTGAAAACGAGTTTTCCCAGAATGACGACATATGTTGACAGAAAGGGAATAGCTAAAGCATCACAGTCGTGAACTTTGCACTTTCGGTCTACGCCCTTGGGCCGGGTAACAGCTAGCCGAATCAGATGTTCGAGTCAATTTGATGAATTATTGGCATATTTGGATGAATAATTCTCTAAATAACGAATTTTCCCAGAATGACGACCCATGTTGTCAGAAAGGGAATAACTATAGCTACAAGTTCCTGACCTTCGCTTCTTAGGTCTACGCCCTTAAGTCAGGGTAACAGTCAGCCGCAACAGAGGTTCGTGGCTTTTTGTTAGAAATGCTGGTATATTTGGATGAATATTTTTTTTGAAAACGAGTTTTCCCAGAATAACGACCCATGTTGTCATAAAAGGGAATAACTATAGCTATAATTCCTGACCTTCGCTTCTTAGGTCTACGCCTTTGGGCCGGGTAACAGCCAGCCAAAACTGATGTTCGTGTCTTTTTGATAGAAATGTTGGCATATTTGAATGAATATTTCTTTTGAAAACGAGTTTTTTTTTTCAGAATGACGACCCATGTTGCCAGAAGATATAACTGTATCATCACATTCTAGCAATTCGCATTTTAGGTCTACGCCCTTGGGCTGGGTAACAGCCAGCCGAAACTGAGGTTCGAGTCTATTCGATATAAATATTAGCATATTTGGATGAATAATTCTCTTAAAAACGAGTTTTCCCGAAATGACGACCCATGTTGTCAGAAAGGAAATACCTTTAGCATCACTTTCTAGAAATTCGCTTTTTAGGTCTACGCCCTTTGACCAAGTAACAACCAGCTATAACAGAGGTTCGAGTCTATTTGATAGAAATATTGGCATATTTTAATGAATATTTCTTTTGAAAACAAGTTTTGCCAGAATGACGACCCATGTTGCCAGTAAAGGAATAACTATAGCTACACATTCGTGAGCTTGCCTTCTTATCTCTACGCCCTTGGGCCGTGTAACAGCCACCCGAAACAGAGGTTCGAGTCTATTTGTTAAAAAAAATGGCATATTTTGATGAATATTTTTTTTGAATACGAGTTTTCCCAGAATGACGACCCATGTTGCCTGAATGTGAATAACTATCGATACACATTCGTGAACTTCGCTTCTTAGGTCTACGCCCTGTGGCCGGGTAACTGTCAGCCGAAACAGAGGTTCGAGTCTATTTGATAGAAATATTGGCATATTTGAATGAATATTTCTATTGAAAACGAGTTTGTCCAGAATGACGACCCATGTTGCCAGTAAAAGAATAACTATAGATACACATTCGTGAACTTTGATTTATATGTCTACGCCCTTGGGCCGGGTAACAGCCAGCCGAAACAGAGGTTCGAGTCTATTTGATAGAAATATTGGCATATTGGAATGAATATTTCTTTTGAAAACGAGTTTGTCCAGAATGACGACCCATGTTGTCGGAAAGGAAATTACATTAGCATCATATTCTAGAAATTATCATTTTAGGTCTACGCCCTTGGGCTGGGTAACAGCCAGCCGAAACTGAGGTTCGATTCAATTTGATATAAATATTAGCATATTTGAATGAATAATTCTCTTAAAAACGAGTTTTCCCGGAATGACGACCCATGTTGTTAGAAAAGATATACTTTTAGCATCACATTCTAGAAATTCGCTTTTCAGGATTACGCCCTTTGGCCGCCGGGTAACAGCCAGTCGAAACAGAGGTTCGAGTCAATTTTATATAAAAAGTGGCATATTTGGATGAATATTCCTCTTAATAACGAGTTTTCCCAGAATAACGACCCATGTTGTCAGAAAGGGAATGACTATAGCTACAAGTTCCCGAACTTCGCTTCTTAGGTCTACGCCCTTGGGCCGGGTAACAGCCAGCCGAAACAGAGGTTCGAGTCTATTTGATAAAAATATTGGCATATTTGAATGAATATTTCTTTTGAAATCGAGTTTTCCCAGAATAACGACCCATGTTGTCAGTAAAGGAATAACTATAGATACACATTCGTGAACTTTGCTTCATAGGTCTACGCCCTTAGGTTGGGTAACAGCCAGCCGAAACAGAGGTTCGAGTCTATTTGATAGAAATATTGGCATATTTGGATGAATATTTCTTTTGAAAACGAGTTTTCTAATAATAACGACCCATGTTACCTGAAAGGGAATACCTATAGCTACACATTCGTGAACTTCGCTTCTTAGGTCTACGCCCTTAGGCCGGGAAACAGTTAGCCGAAACTGAGGTTCGAGTCTATTTGATTTAAATAGTGGCATATTTGGATAAATATTTTTCCTGGAAACGAGTTTTCCCAGAATTACGACCTATACTACCAGAAAGGGGATAACGATAACTACACATTCGTGAACTTGCCTTCTTAGGTCTACGCCTTTGGGCCGGGTAACAGCCAGCCGAAACAGAGGTTCGAGGCTATTTGATAGAAATATTGGCATATTTGGATGAATATTTATCTTTATAACGAGTTTTCCCAGAATAACGACCCATGTTGTCACAAAAGAAATAACTATAGCAACACATTCCTGACCTTCTTAGGTCTACGCCCTTGGGCCGGTAACAGCCAGCGAAACTGAGGTTTGAGTCTTTTTGATAGAAATATTGGCATATTTGAATGAATATTTCTTTTGAAAACGAGTTTTCCCAGAATGACGACCTATGTTGCCAGTAAAGGAATAACTATTGATACACATTCGTGAACTTCGCTTCTTAGGTCTACGCCATTGGGCCGGGTAACAGTTAGCCGAAACAGAAGTTCGAGTCTATTTGATAGATATATAGGCATATTTTGATGATTTTTTCTCGTGAAAACGAGTTTTTCCAGAACGACGATCCATGTTGTCAGAAAAGGAATAACTTTAACACCTTTTATGTGTATCTATCTTTTTGAGACTACGGTCGTGTCAGAAAAAGAGGTTCAAGTCTACATTTGTTGTTTTTTTCAATTGATCTGTCTCCAAATTTTCTGATACGAATGAACGTTTTATAAGTAACCTACATCTGAAGTCATTTTCATCTTTGTATTCACTTCACTATTACCGTTTCTGTGATTTGCGGCCACAATACTATATAACGGCCAGTCGTAACAGCCGTATTACGGCTGGTGCGGCTGTTACGGCTGTTAGATAGATAGATAGATTCCTTTATTTCCTCCTTATCTGGAGAGTAGTAACATATATACAATATTTACAATTATACATACAAAATCATAGTTAATACAAAAGAGATAAACATAACATACTATGGTTTATATAAATCATAATGAGTGTACAGTATATTGTCAATATATACTTTTAAACGTGATGTTATCAATAGTTATAATTATGATAGTAACTACTTATTTGTATCTAGAAGATTGACCACACATGTTGTAATTCTGAAATTTAAAAATTGTCTGTTTGATATTTGTGTACTCAATGTGAGTAAAATGACACACTGAGAATGTACAGATGACTCTGAATTTGAAATAAACTTTTTATGTCCATATTCTTTATAAAAGCATTCCCACAATGCAGTTCGTTGCTTTTCTTTCTTATGGCAGAAAAATAATAAATGTTCAATTAGATGGCAAGTTTTCAAATTACACATTTTACAGGCAGTTATATATTGACGTGAAATAAATTGTCCTATGCAACGAAGTAGGATTTTGCACTTGTGTAGAATATTTTGGTTACATTGCGCAATATCCCATATTGGCGAATAGTTAAACTGATTGATAACATTGTTTAACAATGAGGTATGATTAAGATTCAGAAGTCTATCATATGTTTCACGTTTAGTTCGTTTAGTCACGTGATTTCGAACTATTGCTTTCCAACAAAACTTCGATGGGAATGTACCATTGTCGATATATGACGACAAGTAATTAATAAGTCCATATTTTCTTAAGAGTGAGTATATATTAGGTATAAACCCCACTGATTGTTTGTCAACGTTTAAGAATCTAATAATCCTATTGTTAAATATATCTTTTACAATGTATTTAGGATTTAACCGGCATAATTGTCCGAAGAACACAAGTTTTTTACAGTCTATTATTTCTCCAATTGGTGTAGAATTTACAGTACTTAAGACATAATCTGAAGATATGCTTTTATTAAAACCTTGAATATGCTTAATGCAAAATTTGTGTGCGACGTTTAAACGATTCAGTTCATTTGTTGATAAGTTATTCCACAGCTCACAACCATAGAGAGCTTTAGGTAGAACTGCTGAATTATATATCATTGATAGAGTCTTTGCACTGAGGTTTCCGGGATTTATGCCAGTGCTACATATATTGAGATACGTGCCTCTAAGTTTTATAGATGCCTCTCTCACCGAGTCAAGCGATGAAAGGGCATCATCACAAAGTATACCTAAATGTTTGTAACTAGTAGCAAATGGTATAGGGTCAGGTCCCAAATAAAATGGTTCTTGTATAGAGGATGATTTTTGCTTATTATATATCACTACCGCACATTTATTTGCATTATATAAATATCTCCATCTCAGTGAGTAATTATAACAAATTTGTATCATATTTTTCATTCCATTATGTGAGTATGATATCAGTGTCATATCGTCAGCAACTGTTGGTGAGCACATACTTATATCGTAAATACATATACCATAACCACTATGTTGGAGTTC